>JAEQBH010003867.1:0-630736 GCA_016808115.1 Tetrastigma voinierianum
ATCTTGTATACCGAAAACATAGGTTCAAATTGGTTAAAAGTGGGGCCAGAATTCATTGTAGATTGTGACATATTGGAATTAAAAGCATGATTAATTAAATGAAAACATGAAATGTGATTACAGTTATATTAGGTCAAAAGCATGATTGCAAATTGAAATGAAAAAAAGAATGCGAAATGCACCAGTTTGATTATAAATAGATTTGACATATGAAAGTGTATGTTGAGATGATCAATGAACCATAAATGATTGTATATAAACCAAATATCTCTATTATGTGACATTGATCATCAGATTTGGTTTGTTTAGTAAGGAATTTCATGATTTGACTTAAAGCCAAAATATGAAGAATGAATTGTATATGAAACCACTAGAGTATAGAAAATGCTTGTATTGTTTTATCCAATGCGGTACCGAATCGATGGCGTGATTGGCGGCAAGGTCGGCTTCCCGAGTCTTCAGGAAGAGGTTCCGCGGTGTATCCTCCGTCACATGCATCCTCACCATTTTTAACATGTTGTTTTATGTGAGTTCAACTCCAAAATTATTTTTGTACCTATATCTGAATAAAATTTTGGATATTATGTTGTAAATGACATAAAATGCCATTTTTGGTTAAATGCATATTTTGTAAAGGAGTTGCGTAAATGTTTATGAGCTTGCCCCAAATTGAAATCACTTCCGCAAAGATTTGAGAAAAAGGGCTTGTATGCCAACTTAAATGTATTTATAAATAGCTTCGACCGAGCGTCCCCAGGTTTCGGTTCGGATCCGCCTTTGATAAATGATTTTGATAAAGTGATTTAGTCAGATCGAGCATCCCTTGGTTCTGGCTCGAACCCGCCGCAACGAGTCGGACCGAAAAGGGCACCGCACATTAATGGTATCAGAGCATCCCTGATTCGATTCGATCCGCCAATCTGCCGACCAAAAGGTGCTACAGTTTCTTAATTAGTATTTAATATTTTATCTTAGAATGTTATCAAAGGATCATGAATGATTCACTATCGGGACATTTCTATAAAGCAAAATCAAGGATCGAATGTATTTAGCAAATAGATTGCCGTGATCACAATGTATTCCATAGTCAACTAATTATGTTTATCTCGAGGATAAAACATAATTATGAATATATATAGCGATGTAAAATGAGATCTCATGATAAACAATGTGACAAAATGACGAGATACGTATACTAAACATACTCCAAGATTTTTTTTATCAAGAAGCTATATACTTCTAATATATATATGAATATATACTTCGGGGCATGCATGGCCACACACGACTTATTTAACAAGTATGAACCTCATGAATTGAGAAGAGAGATGATCTCATCATGCGTGCGTGAGATATGTTAGTTATTTAAGAAGTTGGGCACACATGATGTTGTCCGATCATTTCTCTTTCTAAAAATGGGAACATGGAGAGGGCGCATTTAATGAGGCCGCCGATCGTAACAAATAAATTATTAAATTAAAATATAAAAGTAAGACGTGTCCTTTTGTTGGAATCCCAAGCATCCATCCAAAAATCTATGATTTATACAACGAAAGCAAAAAATAAAATACATACTAATCAAAATGGAACTGATCTGTGAATTTTTCAAGCAATAATCGATTTACAGGTCTGATCACAGAGTATTGGCCCAAGAGCAACTAAGGCCTTTTGTTTTCAAAATCAGGGATGCAGAAATTCCCTCTTCCTTTTGAAAATAGTTTTTTATCATATCTCAAACCTAAATATAAGACATTTACAATAGGAGTCAGTGGGCCATTGAATCCACTTACATACTTGGGCCTGTAATTAGCCCATATAAGTTCAATGGTCCAACTTAATTCAAACTCTAGTTTTTTTATTTGGGCTTAATGCTAACATTCTCCCACTAGCCCTAAAGCAAACTTGAAGGCTCATATGGACCATATACTGCTCATAACGCTGGCCACTTACATATGGGCTTACCCGAGGACCCAAGGTACTTTCTAATTTTGGCTCCCGTGGAATCAATCAGACATAACTCCATAATTGGTCAAACATACCACTATAGTAGACCAACTGCACTCTAAAATTGAAAACTTCATTCCAAATCATCAGGAAGATTACTAAGCCCTACTAATCACTCACATCACCTCCCATGAATCGATACTAGTAATTTCGTACATTATACTATAAAATATTGAATTATCATTTCACCCATACTAGCTTAACTTGAATTGATCATGACCTAAGTCCACCCCAAACTTATGCGGTCGCTCGCCGTAGGACAACTATGATCAATCACCTTTAAGCTACCTCGGGCTGTATATTGCCCTATAATTAGGGTCATCATGGTCCTATATGGTCACAAGAATCTATGAGTCAGAGCAAGAAGTCATCCAAGATCACTTAGTGACTCTCACTAATAGATGGGTCACAAGGAGCACCTCAAAATGATAACGCACTCCTCAACTCCGCAACAACCCTCAAGGTTAAGTGCTTCATGTGAGATAGGTAATAGGGAAAACCGTCCAAATATAGTATACGATGATTTGCACTCCTAAGCCTCGTTCAATATGTACCAAGTACATACCGGTATGATATCTGAGATCTGACTCTAGTAGCTTGTGACAAACTACTCCCAATAACTAGGCAGATATCAAACCACAACTACTTATAGATTGCCAACATCCATGAACCATTGTGAACAGCCTCAAACACAAGGAACTCATATTTGTGTCCTCTGTGCATTCACACGCACCCAAACATGTACAATGTGTCAATCAGCCCGAATGAACACAATAATATGAAGTAACCTAAACACCACCTTATTAATGCAAACTAATTACATTATAAACCATGGAAACCAAAACTCAGAGTACATTCCAGACCTATGTTGTATACATGAGAGTCAAACACTTTAGTCTTAAGTGCTTTTGTAAAAGGATCTTAGGGTTATCCGAGTACTTTCTACTATAATATCTCCTCTCTACACAATCTCTCAGACTAAAGATACTTTCTTTTCAATATGCTTTCTTTTCTCATGGATTCCTTGGTTCTTTACTTCTGAGCAACAACCCCACTATTATCACAAAGATAAGATCACAGATCAACAAATTTTGGGCTATGACTCCTTATTCCATAAGGAATTTCCTAAGCCATATCAGCTCTTACTCGCTCTAAGCCGCCACATATTCAGCTTCCACATTAATCAACAATACATGATCGCTTTGATACTCCTCCAACTAATAGTTGCTCCACCTAATGTAAAAACATATCCAGAGGTGGATTTCCTCATATCCGCATCTGACTGAAAGTCAGAATCAGTATATCCTATAAGGGCCAACTTATCGCCATGATAAACTAAAGATATAATCCCTCATTCGTCATGCCCCGAGTTCTATCTCGACCTGATTAGCGATCCAACCAAGCCAGGTGTGAGAACATATACTCGACTTTTTTTTTTTTTAAATCGAATTTGCATCTGCGGTACGCCTACATCTTATACGTAATTAAAATATCATACATATCAAAAGAACTACCACCCCGGGAGTGGTGTCCATCAAAATCTATACACACTAATGAGTCCCATTTATAAATACAAAACTGCACTTTTATACTAGCAAATCGAGCATGAAACTCATGTAGTTAACTCCCCGATCAGTGTGCCGCCTGGGCGAAAAGATAAGTTCTCGATGTTCCTCCTATACATACACGGATTAAACTCGTATAAGCTTTTTAATACGCTTTAGTGGGAAACATATGTCTTATGCATATACACATTTAACGCATAAAACAATAACAGATAATATAATTTTCATGCATTTATATTATGAACTCATACAAGTGCTTCATCTTATAACAGGCTTACGCTTATTCGGATCTCCCGTAGGAGTTACAGAGCTTATTTATTCAGAACTTATACTTATAACATACCTATGTTTATTCTAACTTAGAGTTACGTAACTTATCCTTATCTCGTAACTTATACTTATAATGCACTTGTTTATCTCTGGGACTTCGTAGAGCGCAGATCTGAAGCTTATACAAAGGTACCCTTAGTACTACAAGGATGATACTTATACCAGAAGGCTTATACTTATACTACGAGATTACACTTGTCTGGGAGGTACCCGTAGTATCACAGAGATTACTAACGCAGGCTTGGTATTGCAAACTTATTTTATACTGAGTACTCGTAAGTACAAAACTTATACTGGTACTATATCTTAACCTAATACTAAGCATATCCTAGCATTACTTTAACTTATATTTGTATTATATTAACTAATACATGGCTCTGATCTTATACTTGTCTTACGCAACTTTATACATGTATTACGATCTATACTTATGTTACATAATCCTATTCTCGTCTTACGCATCTTATAGCTTATGTTACGTTTAACTTATTCTTGTCTTACTCGATCTATATCAGACACAGTAGTTGATTCAATTCAGAACTTATTTCAGATTTAAGGTACCCATGCGCACGATAAAGCTGTAACGCATCATAATCATATCACATACAAGGCTCCGATCAGACTTAAGGCGTATTACCTACATTAGTCCTTCAGAGATACAAATCACATCAAATACATATACTGTAGTTTATAATAAGATCAAAACATATCCCACGACAAACAGAGTCATTTCTGCCTCATCAGTCATCTTTAGACTCTATACAATTTCCTTTATGCTTATTCAGATCTCCCGTAGGAGTTTCCCGTGAGCTTATTCAGATAATAAAAGTAATCTTAGGTACCACTGGGACCACATACGAAAGCACCGTGAGGGTACCATTGAACTTATACTAATGTTATCGATACTCGAGCACCCGTAGGTACCATCGACTTACTTATTTTAATCGATACTAAGTACTGTGGGTACTACGTAACTTGTAATTTATTTGCACACGGGAGTATTCGGGTACTGGGCAGAGATTAATCATATACAAGAGTACCCGTGAGGGTACTACGTAATCCTAATCGATACAAGAGTACCGAGGTGGCCATGCACAGACACAGAGGTACATTCATATCTTTACTCTTATTCTTTATTCGTACTCTATCATATAACCTGTCAATTTCCTAGACCAAGAATACCTGACGAGTAGGACACGCACAACACCAAGATACCGTACAGACTCGGCGCCGTAGCGTAGCAGGATTGTCGAGGCTCACCAGAGGCCAGAGCACTAATCGTAACAGGAGTGTCAAACAACAGACAGAGTGCCAGAGCACTTAACAGAAAATTGGTACACTGTGAGTGCTTCTGAGTACTCCACCAGAGTACCAAGTACTGACCGTGAGGCCGGCATAATCAGAGTGCTTCTGAGCACTAATCGTGAGTACTGGCATTTAATCAGAGTGCCGAGCACTTATCAGAGTACCGAAGTACTAATCAGACAGAGTGTCAGGTCATTTAATAACTGGTCTTAGGCAAGCTTTTACAATTTTATGAGTTCAATAATTTGCATTATCTTATAATAGGGCATTCTCTGCCACATTATGTGTTCATGATATATTGTATTTCCAATGCTCACGGTCACGTGTCGGGCCGCTTTCATATTTCATATCACATTTATGTTTCATGAACACAAATATACATTTTGTATTTTATGATTTATAATTTATATTGTGAATGTTGATGTATTCACACATCGCTCATGTAGCTCTTGTCCCTCGATGCGTCTACTTTCTTAGAAATTGAATCATTCCAATTGAATCATCCGACCAAAGTTATGGCATTTTCACACCAGTCGCCTTACCCAGATTACACTAGAACAAATTTGAATTTCTATTTTTTTTCAGGAGGCTGAACTCTACCTGACCCTGGTTCTTGTACCATTTGAAGCTAAAGTGCTAAGGGTTCTCCTCCAACTGGAGTCACCCAAATCGGAGCACCGGGGTCCAAGTTACGTCCAAACAACTCCTGACTACTCTATGATCAAAACTCGCAGCCAGACTCGCCGCATACGACCCCACTTTGAGTGAATTTTTGGGCTACCTACCATCAGAATTTGACGATGCCTATTTCTGGATGTTTGGTTTTCCTTGAAGTCTATTTTAATTAGCCACTTGAATCACTCAAATTGATAAGAAATAAACAAGTTATGGCTAAAATACGAAAACTGGTCGAAACAGGAAACAGAGCATCACATGTACCTAAGACACCCCGACCAGACCGACATGTCAGCCTGCACGACTGTGACCAATATAAACATGTTCATGGTAAATGATATATGCTCAATCAAAATTGCCTGCATCGTATTTTCTCCCTTTTCCATATTTTCCATCCCAAACTAACTCTATACTTCCAGCACACATCAAAACCATTCCATATTTCTCTCAGAATCCTTTCTACTCAATTCTCTTCAATACTTATCTTATTTCAAAAACATACACATGAAATCCTTCCAAACACTTAATATGGGTCAAGCAACCCATACATGATCCAAACATAGGACAAAGAAGTTTGTCTTAAACCCTCAATCCATTACATACTTTAATCCATGAATCCAACTCTCAAAGGAGGATTTCTATAACCATCTTATGCCATTTAGAGTTTATTCAGTGGTTAGGTTTCTTACAACCCATAACCTAAAAACATGTATCTATACAAGAAGTCCAAGGGATCCATACAATTCCATGAAAATTCATATGATCCATACTAGAATCATGCTCAAGGTTAGTTCCATAATTGGCTGGGCTTCTTCTTTCCTCTTCCTCTTCTTCTTCTTCTCCCCCCTTCTTCTCTCCTCTACGGCTTGTTTCCTGCCTTTTGAGACCAAATTTGGTCTTAAATCCCCATCTTTCCTTAGGCCATGTTTGGCTTTAAAACTACTGGGTTAAGTTTCTTTATTTTGCTTTTGGTCCTCCTAAACTTTTGACTATTTGAATTTCACTTCAATTATTTTATTCTGGGCCTTTATTCTCATTAACTATGACTTTGCCCCTTTTAGACAAATTTCATACTTGTCCTAATTTTATAAAATCTCTGGGTTCTAATTTCCATGTTTCGCATTTCAATTACGAAACATTCAAATTGATGCTTTACAATATCTAAACATGTTTAAAACGACTATGGTATATTTCGATGTTACACATTCCCTTTAGGTACTTCGAGTATGTTTCACAGCGGTCCAATGTTCCCTACCTAGATTAGACTGATACCTACTCACTATTCCAACTAAATAGCATATATCTGGTCTAGTACATAACATCACATACATAAAACTACCAACCACTGAAGCATATGGTACTACTGTCTTCATGTATTCTTTCTCTTCAGCTATCATAGGACACTAGTCCTAAGAAAGATTGATTCCATATCTAAAAGGTGTAAATCCTTTCTTGGAATCTTGCATGTCAGACTTTAGACAATATAACATCAATGTAATTTTCTTGAGAAAGTGTACATCTTATTTTTTCTGTCTTATATTATCTTAGTAATCTAGAACATATTACGCCTCCTAAATCCTTAATTGAATTGAGTAGCTAATCGGATCTTTACTCTTCGATAACATTTCAAAGTTGTTTCCAATCAACAAAATGTCGTCTACATATAAAATCGTGAAAACTTACTATATCATCATACCTTCATATACACAAGGTTCTCTCTTCATTTTGGATCAAAATCAAAAGATTCGATTACTTGATCAAAACATTTGTTCCATGATCTCGATGCTTGTTTAAGTCCATATATGGACTTATGCAACTTGCATTCCATGTGTTCTCGAATCTTGCTATGAAACCATCTAGTTGCATCATAGATGCCTCTTCAAGATAGCTATGAAGGAAGTTGGTCAGTTTTGACATCCATTTTCCATATTTGGAATCATAATATTCCCGCAATTGATATAAGTATTCCGATAATTTGATCATGACACTTAGTGAAAAAGTTTCCTCATAATCAAAACCTGATTTTTTATTATAACCTTTTGCCACCAATCTGGCTTTATATGTCTCAACCTTTCCATCTACTCTTTCTTTCTCACACACCCATTTACAACTAATAGTGAACCCTCGGGGTAAATCCA
This sequence comes from Tetrastigma voinierianum, assembly GCA_016808115.1. NCBI lineage: Eukaryota > Viridiplantae > Streptophyta > Magnoliopsida > Vitales > Vitaceae > Tetrastigma > Tetrastigma voinierianum. Next base: position 8,018 of record JAEQBH010003867.1, read on the forward strand.
CAAGAGTCCACACATTGTTAGAATACATGGATTCTAATTCTGATTTCATAACCTTTTTCCAAAAACCGAAATCTTTATCATTAATTACTTGCAGAGAATCAGGATCATCTTCATGTGACTCTGAGATTGCATATATTTGAATAATATCGACAGTATCAGGAATCAACAAACAACATTATCTGGATGCTAGAATCTACTTCCATCTATCTCATTCATCCCTAATTATGATCTATGATGTATTCTTCTTCCATGAACTTATTTGTACTCACAAATACCCTTCATGTCAAATTTATTTGTAGAAATTTTAAACTCTGTACCTTGGATATCCAACAAACCAACACAATTCTGACTTCGCATCCACTTGTCAGATGACTGCTTTAACACGTAAGCAAGACAACCCCATATGCGATATGACTTGCAATGCTCGACCATTCATACTCTAAGGGTGTCTTTGGTACTGAATTGATGGCAACGCTATTCGTAATGTATTTATTGTCTCATGCATATCTCAAAGGATAAAGGATATGTGGAAAGACTCATCATTGACCTTACCATGTCTAATAGAGTTCGATTTCTTCTTTCCGCCACTCCATTTTGTTATGGAGTTCCTGGAGCACTAAACTGAGATAAAATCCCATGCTCCTTGAGGAAAGAAACAAATTCAATAGACATATACTCACCACTTCGACCAGAACGGTTGATTTAATGCCTCCTCTTAATTGTTTTTCTCGACTCACTTAAATTCTTAAATTTATCCATACTTTCAAATTTCTTCTTCATTAGGTACACATATCCATATCTTGAGTAGTCAGCCAGAAAAGTGATGAAATACTCATAGCCACCTTCGCATGGACACTTCAATCCACACACACATCTAAGTGTGTATCAAATCCGCACATCCCTAAGCTCTAATTTTCTGCAAGAATGATCTCTTAGTCATTTTACTGTAAATACAATTTCATATAGTGGTTGCCCAGTGGTCAAAGTGGCTAATGGCCCACAACTCACTAGCCTTTGTATTCTTTCAAATTTATGACCGTTTCCTAAGTATCATAACCAGTTTGGTTGATACTAGGCCTTTTCTTTTCAATGATTTTTCCACATTATCAACTTGAATAACAACACAATCAATATGATATAGGATTGATATTCACCAATGTGCCATAACAACTTCATTTTCTTTCAAAATAGAAACATAAGTTTTATTAAAAGAAACTGAATAACTGTCATTACATAATTTAGAAACTGAAATTAAATTCTTTCTAGAGTCTAGCACAAATAAACAATCTACAACGCCCCAAAAATACCCTAGAATTTTTATAATAATTCTATTATATATTCCGGGTATAAATAGAACCAAACTTGGTTTTTTTCGGGAATTTGTTAAATGAATATTGATTATTTGATTGATTGATATATGCTAAATGATTTAAAAGACTGAACCCGGAAATTTACCCAAGTGTCAAGGGCAAAAAGGGAAAAAAATGTAAAATGAGGACCTAAGGGTCATTTGAGAAAATGTTTGTGTTTAAGTGCAAATAGAAGTAATATATGTGCTATAAGGTAAATTGAGGCAACTTAAATCCAAAGATGCATTTTTGGAAGCCAAACATGGCCTTAAAATGGAGAAGTGATACTAGACCACATTTTGTCTTAGAATGCTCAATCGAGCAAAACGAATTGGGAGAGAAAGAGAGTAGAAAAAGGGAGTAGAGCCAGGCTCAAGAAGACTGTTTTGGTCAGTTTCTTTCCATTTTTGATCAAGCAACATAGAAGGGAGATTTAGGATTAAAGGTATGAACAAAAACCCTAGCTTCATCTTTTTATGATTTTGATTTTGGGGTAAAGCCCTAACTTGGGAAAAAAGGTTTTTATTGGTGCTAAACCACTTTTGAAGTTGTTTTAGGTGTATTCCATGGTGGGTTTTCATGTAGGATGGATTTGGTGAGGTTTATTTGTAAGAAAATGGGTGAGAATGGCAATCGCCATTTCTCAAGGTATCTCAGGGAAGGGTACTCTATATCTAAAATTGGGTACTGCACCTATCAGGCAGAGGGGGATGTGGTACCTGACTAAAAATTCGGGGTACTCGGTACCCATCGACAGTTGAAGGATCTGCACGGCATCAATCAAAGCAGGCGCATCGATGCTCCCTAACCCTATTTTGCGCACTTCACTATTAAGTCCCATGTTCATACACTGATTGTTAAGGAACCCTAATACACTAATGGGGGTTCAAATAAGAATGAAACTAAGTGAAAACGCATCGCATTCCTCGTCATTCTACTGAATTGCCTTTCATGCATTTCTAGTGTCTTAACCCAAAAACCGTTAACTAAGATTAATTGACATTCACTAAAATGTATAATAAATGTTTATCCACTAAGAGTGGCGTAATTGTTATTGACTAGGGACGGGTGAGGATCACCTAACCTAGGACTGAGATCGAAGGGAAGGAAACAAGAGCCGACAGCTTCGGTTAGTTCTTCATACCTCTATTCTGATTCAAGTATTTTTAGTTCTTTGTTCACCGAAGTTATAGTCATATTTCAAGTGTTTGGTAATTACTAAATAAACCCGAAATGAGTATATGGAATGAGTATATCCTTGAAGTGATATTACGAAAGTGCATATGCATTTGAAAATGTGATATTTGAAATGTTTGACAATTATTTGCATGTGAGTAATTAATTGAATTGTAAACGACTTGGTCACCTCGACATCTGAATTGAATTGGATATATCGAACGGCCAACATGGTGGGATGCACCAACCGATATCCATCATGATGGGCAAGAGTGGCATTATTAAAACAAGTCCCACTTGGTGGGATGCAACAATCTAAGATTCGTCATGGTGGGGTGCACCAACTCCAAGATCCATCATGACGTGGAGACCGAAATTGTTAAAATGTGTAAGCACATTACCAATGACAAAAAGCGACGAGATTCACCGAATGGAATCACATGAATTGAATTGTCGAATGACGGTTGCCTAGGAAAAGGCATATTTAAAAATGATCAATGAAACGTAAATTAAAAGCATGTGAAAATGAATAAGCATGAGTATAGTTTGATAAAAAGGACATGGTTTTATGATAAATGCATGTCATGTTAAACTGAAAATTAGAATATTTATAGAACCACTAAGCATGAAAATGCTTAGCGTGTAGTTTTTATCTAGTGCAAGAGGTTTCGAAAATGTGAAAGAAGGCAATATCAAGAAGCGCAGAGTCATGGTAGAAAGTCAGGGCGTATGAGATACCCTCAATAAGTATGCATTTTGAACATGTGATACTTTGTGAACAAAAGAGTTAATCTCTAAAACGCTGTTTTGTATATCATTTTGTAAAGGCATGGTACGCCATTCGTAAACGATCGTATAAAAGTAAATGCTGGTCCTACCATTTGAACGTCTTAATTGTCTCTAAAATGAATGACATAAATAAAATGTTTTGATAAGATAAATGAAAACAAATGAGTAAACCAGGTTCGATTCTAACTCCTTATCTTGCCCAGCCAGTGGATTCGGTCGCGACACTTTGAAAAGAAAATAAGCAAACAAATAAAAGTAAACAAAAGAATTAAACAAGCATCCCTAACCTGTTCGTATCGCTAATCTGCCGAACCGAAAAAGGGTGCTATATAATCATGCAAACCTAAGACTAATTATTTGAAAAACTAATTAAGATCCCTATAGTTAAGGGATCGAGATGAAGCCGAGGAAATCATCTTAATGCACTTCACTGAGACTTCTCGTGACGCCCAAGTCCTGTGGGTCCGCGACTACCCGTCACCGCTGAAGCTCGTGAATGCCGTGACCCGACATCTCACAGAACGGCAGAGCCTTCACGGGAGCCTACCCTTAGTACATAACCTGTCCTAACACATCCAACGACCACATGTGGTCCAAATGAGAGTAACACGCCACTGGGCCTCGCAGATCACTACTCAACCAATATATCCCAACTATATACAATAGTTTCCTAAAAGAGTTAGGAAATACTTTATACAAACATATATTAAAAATTCTAGAATTTAATACATGTCATACATCATAGTAATACTGTGTGACACAACCCATTTTCAAACTCGCCTCTAAGAAGAGTCAGCCCTCCGAGCCACGCCCTCGCACCGAAAAAAATGTTCCTCGACAGTAGGTGAGCTATCGCCAAGAAGGGAATCACCCTAAATGAGTTACTCTCCACCTAAGTGCATATGCAATGTCTAATGAAACATATGATCGGCAAATGTTGATCCTACTTGAATGTCTACCTGATCAACTCATACCCCAAGTCCTCATCGACACCCCACACTTGCCTATAGGCCACGTATGAGAAAACATTATTTTTCAAACAAAGATACTTGCTTATATTTAGGACAACCCTCCGATATAAGTAGTGGACCGACCGATTGTTCTATTTAGTGGATGATTGAAGGCCTCCAAAGTGCTATTGAGCCCTATCTAAGATAGGCTTTGCAGTGCTTTTTTGCGCACTAATCATATTAATTGAGCCAATTGACATGTGCAGTCCACTTAGTACCATCGATCCCATTTCAGTTTGTTTTTGCATTTTGTGTTTTGCAGCGCCTCTAGCCAATAATTTCAGTTTGATATCAAGTTGGTGCGAATATCGAGGGATTTCCATGTTGATTTCATCAACCAAAATGAAGAAATATGGAGTTGATGAAAGGTTGATGCAAAGGGCAAACAAGCAAAGCAGAGGAAACCAAATTTTCGCTATGCATCAAGTAAAAATTACCGATTGCGTACAGAATCATAGCTTAAAATTTCAATCCTAGCTAATTCTCGCTTATGCAAAATTTTCGCTAAGCTAGCGAAATTTCACTAGCCTAGCGAAAATTACTGTTCATAACAAAATTTTTTATTTTCGCTGTCTTTACCACAGCGCGAAATTTCGCTAATTTAGAAAATTTTTGTATAGCTAAATTCCCGCAGCTTAAACTCTTACTCGTGGTTTTTTATATTTTTATTCCAAACGACTCACGTTTTGATTAATTACCATTTTGTCCCTATTGTAATTTCATATTTTAGGCATTTTTGTCATTTCACACTCGTTGGCTATATAAGCTCCCTACAACTTTCAGAATCCTAACTTTTCCATTTTATGCAAGTTTCCCATACCTTTAGTTTTGAAGTTTTATTTTGCTTCCTTCTCTCTCCTCTTCTCATTTTCTACACAAACACCCTCGAGGATGACAACTCAAGGGATGCTTCGCTGCTTCTCAAAGCTCAGCGAAAAAGAGGGTTGCTAGCTTGGTTTGGGGCTACCGCAGTGCTGTCCATGCTTTAAACGATACAGTAATCGCATTTATATTCCAAACTTTCCAAATCCAGGTTTAATGCCATTTAATGTCTTTCTTTGGTCAATACTTGTCATGCTTAGTGGTTCAGTGCATTCTTTAATGGTATGCACCACATTCTTTGGGATGTCATTTACGAGCCATCAAAATGTGAGGTTTCCAAATCACTGACATTGAATGCTTAGTATTTGATTTGACTCAAATAGGAGTGGTTCTAGGGTTAGGTTTTATAGCTAAACAAAGATCCGGCTTTGGCTTTGACTATATGTCATTAGCCCTAATGCGAGGAAATAACCCGAGGACACTTTAATACCCCCATGCTACTGCTAGTGACCTAAGCCATGTTACCATTTCACACTTTCAGCTTGCTTATTTCAGCTTATCCAGTTGAACAACCAACTCCCCCCTATTTTTAACCAAATCCGAAACAAAAGTCTCACCATTTTCAAACATTACGCGAATCATTCATGGATGAAACCAACTCTTGTTCAACCTTAGGATCATTATATCAAGAAGAGTTTCGACTACTTCTGCAGTTAGGAGGAGAGTAGGAAACAAATATTGTCGATTCCTATCACTCCTACCGTGGCACGAATCAAAATGGCGCCGCTTGCCGGATGGTGCCAACCGAATGATGAGTTTCGAGATGTACTCAGAATCCACATTACAAGTGTCAGTGACCTCACCCTTTTGGTTTAGTGAACCGAAGTTTTCTTCACTGGGCAAAGCACAACGCTTTTATTTTTACAAATGGCTATTTCGCTAACATCGACCTTTTCGCAAGCTTTGTTTGTGTTCTTTGTTTTGTTTCATTTTGTGTAATGTAGCTTAAAGAAGACTGGGACAAGAGGGATACAGATCGCAAAGAGTGAGGCACCAATGATAAGGTCAGTGGAAATCACAGCATACAAAGGGACTCAAATGGATCCTCTACCCGAGGAAACAAAGAAAGTCACAAGCACCTTATGAATCCAACAAAGATACGTCGATGAGGGATCTCCAGAGTTAAGGTTCTTCCCGCATCACAATTTCTGGCCGAGGATGTAGCAAAGGAGACTCCTACCTAAAGGCTCCCCCGCTTCCACATTTCATGGTATGGAGAATGAAAATCCATATTCACACATACGGATTTTGAGAAGTATGCATAACTTTAAGGAGGGTATAACCGATATGGAATTGTTGAAGTTGAAGGTATCTCAACCTCAAGGACAAAGCCAAGATTTGGCTCAATTCATTGAGGCCAAGGACAATTAGGAATTGGGCCAAACTTCAAGCTGAGTTTTTGAAGAAATTTCAAAGGCAACCAAGATCAATGCTTGAAGACAGATCTACATCTTACTCAGCCTATGACAAATGAGAAATTCTATCAAACATGAGAGGTTCATGGAGACCATCAATGCATGTCCACACCTATGGTTTTGATACATGGATGCTGGTGAATCACTTATAATGGTATGTCCCCTCGCCATGAAGAACTGCTGAAACCGTGGAGGTGATTTGAGCAAAAACTGTATGAAGCCATGGATTTCTTGAATTATGTGGCTGTACTTCGCGTTCGATGAACCGAATCCAAGGGAACCAAGAATGAAGCCTTCGACCACCAAAGGGGGAGGCATTTATGCACTTTCCGAAGATATGGAATGAAAGAAACATCAACTCCTAGCTAGGAAGATGGAAGAACTGAAGGAAAAGTCGGCGAAGTGCAAAGGATCAAAATATCGCGACAGCTAACTATGTATCAATTGTCAGCCCACTCGTCCATCCGTAGAACACCATCCGAATGCCCCTCAAGAAGGATTTGATGCCCAGCATGCCACGTGGGCCAATACAAGCCACAACCTAATGCCCCATACTGCAATACGAGCAATCCCACCGGGAAGAATCACCCCAATCTCTCCCGAAACCTAATCCCCATTTACAGGCTCCACCGTGCTGCACAAATACTGTTCCTCATCTCAACCACAAACATCATCATCATCTTCCGTTGAACAAGCTTTCATATTGGAATTTGAGCAAGGTGGTGGTACCTGGGTGGAAGAACAGGCGGATCAACGACAATTGGCACAAAGAATTTGATACCGTAGATACGCTTAACAAAAGAATGGGACGGGCTGAAGTTAAATCTTAACAAAATCTGACAACTCCGCAGAGTCTAAACTACAAAAGATCAACAATTTGCTGTGAGATACAGGAGAGAGGAAGGTCCCCTTCCAAACATTGCCAAATCCAAAAAGTGGAGTCCATGAGGCAGGTTCATCCAAGAATTCAGTACGGATGAAGTGAAAGCTATCAACACTCCGAGGAGTGGAAGAAGAACAGAGCAACCAAGGTCCATGATCATCAAGAAACATGCAAGGAAAAGGAAGTCGAGGCCCAAAAGAGCAATAATCCAGCGAGTTAACCATGAAGAAGTGCATGCCCCTCCATTTCCTCAAGCACTAAGAGGCAAGAAAAATCCCAAAACCAAGCTGGAATTGGGAGGTGCTGGCGCGCGAAGGTGAACATTCCATCGCTGACATGATTAAGCAGTCCCAACTACGCTGTTCTTGAAGGACCTCGTGCATTACCAAGAAAGGGTCGGCATTGAAAGAAAGCCTTCCCGACCGAGCAAGTCAGTGCCATAATCCAGAGTAAGACCCCAGTCAAATACAAGGATCCAGGATCCCCACAATATCGCCAACATCGTGGACTCAGACAGACAAAGCACCGGCAGACTCAGCTGCTAGAACCCACGCTATACTGTATAAGCAGTTAGGTTTAGGGAGCTTCTCAAACTCACCAACACTTCTGTCATCGGGCTGATCGACGCTGAAAATTCCTAAGGGAATAGCTTGAGGATGTTCCGTAAAGCAGATAATCTGCTGCCCAAGATCTTGTAGTGCTTGATACCGAACTAATAGCAAGTGGCCCATTCATGTGCCAATTATCCTGAAGACCATTTTTGGCCACTTCCAATGCGTAATCAATTGCCTAATGGATCATGCAAATTTCACATTTGGCAACATGACATTGAGCTCAATATTTTCCACTTGAGTAACAAGCACAAGCCGCGCAGGATGACATGGGCGATCCGGGAGAAGTCTACTCAATCTGGGTCCAAGGAAAGGGGGACTAAAAAGCTCACTCACTCAAGTAGAGTGAAATCGGGTGCAGAAAAATGAATAATCGGTGGAGGATCAATGCTTTAGTCATTCCTACGTAGTCAAATCAGCCTAAAATCACCCAAGAGAAGAAAATTAACACAAGAAATGACTAAGCATGGAGGCCGCAGCGACAAAGCACGCTGTGGTTAAGGAGCTCCTCCTCCTCGACCCTCCATGAGTAATAATCAATGAAATTGAGCTGGTTCGTGTCCACCGAAACCAAATCACAGCCTCAAAATTTTGGTTTTGTTTAAAATTGGTCAATTTTGATAGTTACTATTTTTAGCAACTTTCTTTTTTAGTAGCCTAATTTTAATTTTATTTTACCTTATCTTAGGTTTTATGAGAAATAATTGTTATTTTTGCTTTTTTAACTCATTAAATTCAATTTTTTTTTTTTTTATCTACGTAAACCTGGCTTCAAGTAAAATTTCGCTTAAACGGCGAAACTGGGTCATCGTGGGCTCTGGCTTCGGGACTCTTCGGGGCCGCCCAACCGACGGCAAAAGGAGGAGGGGGGAGGAGAAACCATTCATCTTCATTTCGCATCCCCCAAGCCTCTCTGTAATTGTGCTCCCAAAGTGCCACCGCCCCCCAAAGACCCACCCGCCCAGCCCCGTACACTCGCTCTGCCGCCGTCTCCACCGCCCACTTCAATGCACTCACGACCGCCGTGCCCGGCCTACCGTGATTTCGCCCCGTCTCACCCAAGCCCTGAGACACATCCAAGTGCCCCACGCCCTACGCCAGCAGTGTCGCCGCCGCCGGCGCAGCCTGGGCCCCGGACTCGCTGAGCCCCGGGTCCGCCCGAGTGAGGGTGCACTACCATCCAAACCAAGGCGCCCGCTCCGCCCTTATAGCTCTCGACCGTTGCATACGGTCCGCACCCGTGGTGGCTACCGCCCAGCCCAAGGTCGTATTCGAGGAGCTGTGCACTTCAAAGAAATTCGCAGTGTCCATTCTTCGTGCCTCATACGTATACACAAACAGCAGAGGCCCCAGCTTGCCGTCCCGAGGAGTCCTGTGGATTTGAGAGGTATCATACTAGATTTGGGACCCCTGCCCCTTCCCTGCCTCGTAGATGATCAGAGGGCCCAACACTCCAAGCGCGGCCCGACATCAAAGCCCGGGGAGTCCCGACATCTCTAGCCCCGCCCATCACCTTCCCCAGCAGAGGAGAGCACATCGCCCTATCTATCAACCGTCCGAGGATCGCGTCCATCACATCAAACTGACTCGGAATGTGATCCGCACGACGTAGACTTCCATGTGGAGACATATTACGATGTGCCAAAGACGACCGACCCTGGCTCGCAGACTCCATGAGACTGACCACGCCAGCATCCTCGTCGCCAAGGACCACACCGCTGGCATTTATATTATCCCTGGGGCAGCTTCACCCTAATACTACATGACTTCCCTTGATGCTGAGTCCGCCTGAGCTTCGATTCACCATCGACGATCGTCCGGAGTACCCGAGCCGCGATGAGCCACTGTGACGGGCCCCGGGCCAGAGCCGGCTAATTTCTCGGAGGATATCGGATCGGGCCACACCCATCACAGAGGAGATGGTCCACTATCACCGTAGAATCTCTGGCGGGGACAGCGTGGTGCTCTTCGGAGGCGGCTTCACCTCGGATCTTCTTGTGGATCCACACACTCAGGACACCTTGTTCCCTTTGCGGCATTCGTTGGTAAGCGGGGGAGGCCATACTGGGGCCACATGGGATCTCGGAGGATTTTGGTTCGGTCCCTCGAGGCTGGTCATGTGGCAGATCTTTGCCTTGCAGAGATGGGTCCTGCACACCAGAAAGACTGGCTCGGCGAGGTTTACCCTTGATCTTGCCGCGACTCTGGGCAGTGCTGGAGCATGCCCTGGGTTGCTTGAGGGCCACAGGAGGATTAGATGCCCTGGGATCCTTGCCCATGGACGATCATTGTTCATGTCGATCTCTCTTTGTTCTCAATGGCCGGGATCGGGAGGTACCGGATGAGATAGCGAGAGGGACCCAGGGTGAGGATCTGGCTCACGAGGCGAGAGGTAAGAGGTGGAGAGGGGCCCAGTTCATGATTTATCTCCTCAGTATCCACCTCCACCTCCTTGCCCCGGCCCTGGCGACCACTGCAGCCCTTCATCTGGCGCGGCATTCTCCGAGCATGTTCGAGGGTCGGTTGGGGCTTTGTTCTTTGTCATGGATCTTTGTCTGGCGCGCTTGCTACACGTGAGCATCGTTATGGACCGGTGAGGTTGGCAGTAGGGAACCGCTATGAAGCATGCCATGCTTCTACGTATCATGAGCCACCTCGGTCTCCCGCTTGAGCCTACACATCGAGATCAGTCCACAGCAGCAGCCTCATTGGACATCTTGTAGCGGTAGCGGCGGCAGCATCGGATCCGCCTTACGTCGCCAGCGGTGGTGGGGTCACACTCCTTCTCTGGCTTTCTATCAGGTGGGGCATGTTTATACTTTGGTTGGGAGGAAAAGCTGGAGTTAAATTGTCTTCTATCATGTTTTTGTCTTGTTTTGACTTGCCTACTCATTTTGTATATAGGATTCATGTATTAGATAGTAAGCGTGATACTTTTGTTATGTTTAGCTATATATTAAGCATGTATTAGCCATTTTGGTTATATATCAAAACTTATAACGTGTATTCTGATTTACTACCTTTTGCAAATCACTTTTGTTTCCTACATTTGTGTTTCTCTTGCCTTGAATTGAAAAATTGATATTGGTTGTTACAACAGTGAATGAAACATTTCTCAGTACATGATTTAGTTTTGGTCGATTGAAGTTCCGGTGTATTCAACTTTGAACATTCCTCTTTAGCTAATTCACACCTTGCACAGATTGTACCAATAGGTTGAGAAGCTATTTACCTCTTTCACTTTGCAAAGCGGCCTTAGATCATTGATGACCGTAATAGGTTTGTGTTACCATGTATGAGGCCAGTAGTCTTCGAATGAAAAAGAAAGAAAAGCAAAAGAAAAAGAAAAGAAGAAAAAGAAAAATAAAAGTCGTGAAGCTTTGCCTTGAAGCCCGAACACGGTCCGAGGGGTATATGGGGAAAGCCTTAAAAACTAGATGCCTAAGCCTTAATTGGTTGGAGTCATCGACTTAGTGTTCGCTACACGGGTGGATGGGTGTTAGCGGTTAGTGGTGCTTAATTCTCGAAGTCAATTGAGAATAAGGCTGGCTGTAAAATTCATGGTCAGTTGATCCTTTTGACCCGATGCCACTGAAGCACTTGTTGATTTGGGAGTCATCGGACCCGATTACACGGACTTTGATGATCGAGTTTTAGCGTACACCTGATATGTGTCAGAAATAAAAATAAAATTAGTCTATTTAGGTTGGTGACAGTTTAAAGCCATGGCGCGTGTTAGGTTGGGGGGAGAATAACTGCATCTTATTAGCTCAAAGCTAGTTACCTTAAAAGAACAAATTAGATTTTTGGTGGAAGTTCGAGGGTTGACTTCCTTGGAATCGTCTTTGACATCTTAAGCTAGTTCTTATATGGTTTTGTTCTTTCATATGGAATTTTGATCTGAGGTGTAGAAATTGTTCATTTAAGGTAAACTATCCGTACATACACTTTTGAACCATATACACTTTTGCAAAAGCCGACATGCATACCTTCTTGTTTTAACTTTAAAGGAATTTAACAACGTGTTGGTTGAGGGTGTATGATTATTTGAAAAGTGCTATTTTAAACCTATTCAAAGATAGGTTTTGAGTGCTTTTGCGTACTAATCATATTAATTGAGCCAATTGACTATGCGGGGTCCACTTATGACCTCTTGATCCCATTTGAGTTTGTTTTTGGTAATTTTGCGGGTTTGCATACCTCGACCAATAATTTCAAGTTTGATATCAAGTTGGTCTGGCGAATCTTTGAGGATTCTACCGGTGATTTCATCAGCAAAAATATGAAGAAAGAAATGTGAGTGGGTTGATGAAAGGTTGATGCGTGGCAAAACAAGCAAGCGGAGGAAACCAAATTTTTCTCATGCATTCTGCGAAAATTTATTGGGATTGAAAATTTGCGATCATAATATTCGCCAATCATACTTAATTTTGCAATCTAGTTTGGCTAATACCTTACCGTAAGCTAGCGAAATTTAGCTAGCCTAGCAGAAAATTACATTCATGTGAGAAATTTTTATTTTAAGCTATCTCTTGTGAATTTCGCTATGCTAGCGAAATTTAAGCCTAACGGAAATTTTTGCTATGCTAATGATTCCACGCATAGCCAAATCAGCCCACATGTTTTTGATATTTTGATTCCAAGCGATAGTTTTGAGTTAATTACCATTTTGTCCCTAATTTCATATTTGGCTGTTTTATTCACATATGGGTTGGCTATATATAAGCTCCCTACGAAAAAACTGTAACCCCTTTCCACATACGAGAGGTTTCCCACATTTAGTTTTAGGTTTTATTTTGCTCTCTTCTCCTCTTTCTCTCATTTTCTCGGCTGCCAGACACACCCCTTGAGGATGACAACTCAAGGGATGCTTGTAACCTGTAAGCCTGAAAACCTTGAAGAGGGTTGCTAGCTTGTGGTTTGGGACTCTTTGCGAGATTTGTCCTCATGTGCTTTAAATGACCAGTCTTGCATTTATGGTTCAGGCTTTCCAAACTAGGGTTTAATGCATTTAATGTCTTTCTTTTGGTCAATACTTGTCATACTTTAGGGTTCGGTGCATTCTTAATGGTAGTGTGACATTCTTTAGATAATGTCATTCTGACCATTGAAATGAGGTTTCAAACTGAATGGGACATTGAATGCTCATTATTTGATTTATTTCGAATTAGGTTCTAGGGATGAGTTTATAGCTAAACAAAGATCCGGTTTTGGCTGACATATCGCCCAATGCAGAAGCTTGAGGACACTTTTAATACCCCACCAATAGTGTTGACCTTCAGATTTTACCATTTCACACTTGAGGTTTAAACCTTATTTTGGTTATCAGGTGAAAACGACCCGACTCACCATTTTTAACAGTCGAAAATCGAACAAAGTCTCACCATTTCAAACATTAATGCGAATCTAGTGGGATGAAAACCCGTCCCGTGTTCGACCACTGAGCTAGCTATCTTGCATTAGCCCGACTACACGGCGGTGGATAGGAGAATATAGGAAACAAATATTGACGATTACGGATCACCTACTGTGGCACGAATCGATGTAGACTGACCCTCAGATGCTTATGCTCGATTGGGCCGAAACTCGACGATTGATATTTATATGGACTACCTAGAATATTATTATTTTTAGTCAGCCCTCAGAAACATTCTCTCCCAAAAATCACCTCCTACACTCACTCCTATTATTCTACTTGCTGACGCATATGGAATGCATGATGCCAATTCAATACAATTCTCATTTAACTGCGAATATATATATAACATGATCACATTTACATAATTTAATCACACAAACATGTTATGTGTGTTCACAATCCATTACACGAAATTAGCTCACTTGGAGCTGTGAATTATCAACACGAGGAAGCAATTCGATTTGAATTACTCGATAATACAACAAAATTATTTTGTGAACACTATTCTGAGGCTATGAGTGAAACCCTCTCTGGGTTCTTTGTTCGCGGGTTCAAACCACATTACATTTTCCTGAATTCAAGCCATTTCCAGGCCTCATACCATCAGCAGATTTAGTATTTCATAAATTTATGAAATAAACACCCAAGCGACCCACACACGATCACGATTTGTGTATTTGGGCTCCATAAATTTCACGATCATCGGTTCACTTTGTGAACCGGATTTCTGACATTTCATTATGCACGCATCACAATATGATTTAAGCATAATTTAATAATGCATTAACAGCCATGATCCCTCACGATTGGACTACACCTTATTGAACTCCAATAAATTCAAACAATTCGGTCGAGTTTTGGGACCGATCGAAGCTCTGATCGTTAAGTATCAATCGACCAAAACATTATAAAACACTTAAATAAAATTAGCAAAGCCAAATGGATAAAACCCTACCTCTCGGGTTTGTGAAACTCCTAGCCGTAGTCCGCAGCATAGTTCTCTCGTGGTGACTCCTTCTTGGCGAAGGATTCGACGGTCGGATGCGCGTGAAAATCCTGAAGTGACCTTCTCACTCTTAAAGCAATTTGCAACCTACTGAGAAAGTCTTTTCCTTTTTTTTTCATGTTTTCTCTTTGGTTTAAAGGTAGGGAGATAGTTCTTGTTTGTTATTTTGTCACATCCCCATTGAATCAAATTCCAAAACCAACCATTTTGTCCTTAAGCTTGGATTTTCGACATTTGGCACTATCCCTAGGCCGTCCATTTCCATCATATCTACTCATGCAACATGTAACATGTGTACATGTTATATGTGACTTTGTCACATCTCAGTCGATTCCATTTTGAAACTCGATCTCGAAAAGCGATCGTAAGTCGTATGCCAGTTAAACGAAGTCGACATGTTAGCTAGATTTGTGAGGCGATTCAAAAGGTGAAATCCGTTTTCCGTCAGAGATACAGAGAATAGAATTTCAAAAATTTTACCAAAATTTAGATTTTAGTTTTCCGAGAGTGGAATTTCCGGGTCTTGTAAAAGGAATTTGGGTCACATTGGACAATAAAACACTCACATGCATATACAACGTGCCTTTATACCATGCATGTAAATTCATTAAAAACAAGTACACCTTCATCTACAAACAAGAAGGGATAGGTGACGCATCGTGTCGCGCTCCGTTGATTCCTCCACTCCCACTTAATCTGTCATAACGCACCGCCTCACTAGCCTCGCGGTCTTGATGCGCAAAACGTCACGGCTATCAAAATGCATATTGGTCCCTCTACGAAGGTCCCATTCAGTGTCAGCCTCCAATTTGTCCCCCGATCCACCACATGAGCTAGATCTAGAGTATACTTAGGAACATGGGGCGGTGTGCACCTCATGGACACACACGGCATATATCTTCAGGCGGTAGCTAGCCGATGCGCAAGTGCCCTATCCTCTCGGTATCTCGAAAGGCGATAAACCTCGAGCGATAACTATTATGAATCGACCACTCTCTCTTGGGCACCACCTTGAAAGCGTGATCCCCGACCTCGAACTCTAAGGGTCGACTGGCGTACATCTACGCCAATTCTTACAGAAACCAGTAGTGAAAACTGTGCATATCAAGCATCTGCCTTCTCGAGAAGTGTCTCTAATCGGACTAGTGATGGAACTCTCTCTCTCTCTGCGCCTCGATCCCGACCTCGCGCGATGACATGGCCTCAAATCTGATGCCTCATATGGTGCCATCGGCATGTCACTAAGCGATCTTGTTGTTGGCGAGATTCCATAGGGCAAATGCTCCTCCCGGCTACCCTTATGATCCAAAACCCTTGTGCTGCGGCATGTCCTCTAACACTGTAGTCCTCTCAGATGAGCATCTGTCTGCAGGGTGGAAAGAAAAGATTAGTACTCATATGTATTGGCGTGTGCCCACGCCTTTTGGAAACTCTTCAGCGCCCTGCCTTGTCGCCTCAGTTCCCTATCAGGCACCATGAATCTTTGATACTCTATGTATTGGTTTATCTCTCAAATACCTGTGGGCGAGAATCTCTAATGTGAAGGTCATCCGCTGACTAGAAAATGTCTCAGACTTATTGGCCAGGTCCCCTTATCCTGCAGGGTCATGCCTCTGTGCAGGTGGCAAGTGATTGCAGGAATCCATGTGACATGCTCCCACTTCCACTCGGCTACCTCGATGGTTAGGCGGCCACGCTGCCCGATGCTTAGCCTTTACTGTTAGCACATGAGACATCGTCACTGAGGTCACACGTGTCTCTTCGTCTACGCCAGAGTGATGCGCGATGAAGATCCTAGTATCTTACGTGCCACTGGATGCGGAAAATCGGCCTGATGAAAACTCCACAGAATCTTCTCCTCTCAAATCGGTGGGTGGGGGAACCACTGCCGCGATCTCTATGCAGAAGACTACCATCAGGTGTGAGTGGATCCGATTGTTGTACGGTCCACGATGGACACTATCCTGCGCATCACGCCGCTGGGACACAGTCTTTCGCTCCATGAGCGGTGTAGCCACTAAACTCCCCAATGTGCCTTGATGCATCAGCGTGCGCCAGCTGGCCCCATCCTGGAGTCTCGAGGCACATTGCCTTCTCGGTATGCGCCGACACTCCTCAGTGACTTGTTGAGTGCATCAACCACCCACATTTTTGCCTTACCGGATAGTGCGAGTGATCATAGTCTCTGAACTCCATCCATCTGATTTGCCTCTGTGGGAGGTCATTGGCGTGAAAATATCACTTCAGACTTTTGTGGTGCAAGTGCGCCTCGAACTCGCCATATAAGTAGTGGCGCCAAATCTTCAAGCGGAACTACGACCACCAACTCCATGTCGTGTGGGGTAAATTCTTCTCTCTGTATTCTTCAAGCGAGAGCCTAAGCACACACCCTCAGGACTACTTCAAAACATCCCGAGTCAGGCCTGGGGAAAAATCCTGATACAACATTGTGCCCACATTAGGGACTATCGAGATAGGGTGAAGTAGTCCTCTTCACTCCTGGAATGCCTCCTCACATCGGGTGATTAAGCATCCCGATCAAACTTGACCTCCTTCGGTCGACCTTGTCATAGTCTTTTGTCAGGAATCACCAGTGAATATCTGTATTACCCGATGATCGAAGCTCATTAGAAGGGGCCGACTTGGTCTCTCCCGACTCATCACAGCCTGCGACCTTTTAAGGTCCTTCGACACGCTGATGCGACACCATGTGTCACAAAAATCACCCTCAGTGAGCCAAAGCTGCACTTATGTTGACTTTGGCGTATGGTGATCAGGTCTCTCGGCTCATGTAACCTACTGATCTCGAGTGATACTCGTGCTCTCACTCGTGGAGTAGATGAGAAATGTAAACCACGCAGTGTGACCATTCGTCACAGATAGGGTTGTTCTCTATTAGCTGAGGTCATAGTCTTGTGGCGCATTGAGTAGATGGAGCATCCATAGTAATCAGAATTGCCCACTTATCTCATGATTATGTCTTGGGATATCTTGTCTCCCAACCCTCTCGATTTGATGGTAACCGGTCTGAAGGTCACATTTTGGGTAGACTCGCTTCTCTCAAGCTGATCAAACAAATCATCGATCATGGCGATGGATCACAGATTCTTGATTGTAACCACCATTCCAATGCGTTAGTTAATACAGTCGAAGGGTCTTGTCTAACCCTTGAAATAGAGCGCAGCGCCCATGGTGCAATGCCGGTCTAGCCCGCATCGATAGCTGCGCTAGGCTGGACTGCCGAGTTCTGCAACTCAAGCGGGAATTGCCATCCTGTCTGCAGTCATAGAGATGAAGCGAAATACGAGGTGCTTCGATGCAATTCTATCCACATCGAAGAGAAAGGCGATCACCGGTAGCTCATCAGGAAAAACATCCACATACTACTTAAACTACTGAGGTAGGTCTAGTTCGGTCTCACCTCATCATCGGTGACGCGCTGGCATGTTGTCACGACACACAGGACTCTCATGCGCGGGGCAAAATAACCAGCATACCTGAAATACCACCGATGCGGATTACGCGTGTAGCGGTAGCTCTCCTCTGGCTGCAATCGTAAAGACCACATAAACATCGACAACGATCACCATCCGGATGACATCAAACTCGGCGTGTCCATGATCCTCATATCACATGATGTCCACGAGATCCTCCAGCTCCCGACCTTGACATATCATCCCTGTCGCCCCTAATCCACCAGGGAGAGGCTGCATACAATGGCGCTCACTCTAAGGTCTCGACCTCTAGCCTTCATCACACAAGCTGATGCGACGATGAATGATCTGACGCGCAGGAATCAAATAACACTCTTGTAAGAGGCCAGCACTTTGTACCACATGTATGGCCCGGTGTCTGGCGGCTCGACCTGCGGTGTGATGGCGTTTCTTGTGCCGGGCCCACAGTGTCTTGCTGTGGGCCTCGTCCTCTGCACTTCTACCCATACTGCGGCCTCTCGGGCACACACTGTGAAATGTGAGGTGCTAGTGTAGCTCCCGCTTACGCTAAGGCGCTCCTCGGCTGTCTGTGTTAATGGAGGAGCGTGACGTATCTCTGTGTGCCTCTTGTGTGGGAGGCGGCATTAGCTCTGGGATCCCACACTGTCTGGGGCGATCACGATTCGTGCCCTGTTAGGGTGATCAGAAATAAAAGCTGAGTTGTCTAAATTTACTGCATTGCAGTAGCGAAAGCCCCCACCTTTGGAGTATAAATTCACAGGGTCGAACAGGGTTGGAGTTTTCTTCGTCTGAATGATTTAAAATGGAAATCAAATGGTGAATTTGGTTTAGTTTTAAGGGTGGTGTTGATCTAAAAACAAGGGTTGGTGATTTGCCGGATTAAAAATAAAATAAGTAAAAATGTAAAAATAGAATTCCTTGTGTCGGGTCATTGGGAGTTTGGGGTCACAGGGCAAGCGAGGTTCTGGTCTTTCTTTTCCTCGTCTTTAAGGAGGATGGCCACATAGTCTCCCAAAGCCCAGTTCTTAAATTACCTTGTAAAAGCTAACCCTAAATAATTAACTTTGAAAATTTGGCATTTGCTTCCCACTGATGGTCTCGTGCAGTGAATAACATCACCTTGATTCACTTTCCCATAGCTAATAAATGATAACTAATGAATGTCAATAAGCATACAATGAACCTAAAAGCTGCCAAGTATTGGCTATTTACAGTGAACTGAAGGGATCAAAAATTTGGGGAAAATAAAAATATCAGCAGATAAGCCTTACAGCCAACCCCTTAGATGATAACTAACGGATGTCGATAGATCTACGATAAGCATCGATGAACCCAAGAAAACATCAAATACTATTCAAAGCAACTAAAGGGTTAAAGTCTCGTTTATTGACGCAGTAGTAGAAAATACCTCGTTAAAACATGGAAAAACCATAGGTTTCCTTGATCCCACCTTGATGTGATCACTTTGAAGAAAGGTTTTAGCCGCTCGTCCTCAAGTTGTCATCCTTGGAGGGTGTTTGAAATTTGCCGAAAGTGAGAAAATGAAAGAAAAAATGCAAGAAAAGGAGAAAGTGGAAATGGGCGGCAAAAACGGGGGAGCTGAAAGCTTCTCCCCCCCTCCCCCCTGATTTATTGATTAAGTGTCTCCCCTTTTTACAGCTTGGTTTGGGATTTGCTGATCGACCGCTAAGTACAAAAAATAACCTCTAAAATATTCTTACAATCGGGGCAAAAAAGGAAGAAAACCAAAAGAGACCAAAAGCAAAACAAAGCAGGCGGGAAATCAACAGCGGGGAGGAATGAGTGGCGGGCATGAAATTTCAGGTGCTCCAACCAATTTCCTTAATAGCTCCTTTTTCTTGCATTTTACTGCTCTTCTTTCCATACAGTATCGATCTATAATGTTGAGTTTATTTCAGATTCTTCGGTGCTTGGATCGGCTCCTTGATTTTACGGCCAGATGTGCAAAAAGCTGAATTGCCACAAAATGCGATGGTAGAATAGCCAGGGACAGTATGTAAAGACAGTTTAATTACACATTAGTTAGTACCGCAAGCACTCAAAACCTATAATAAATAGGGTTCAAAATAACACTTTTTGGGCACTAATCACCCCCCAACCTACACATTGCTAGTCCCTTAGCAATGAAAGAAAGAAAGAAAGAGAGAGCATACTAAACAAAATCAAAATTATGTTCACAAAAAAATATATTTCAAAAGGTTGTGAATGGTAAATGCTAACTAAGTAGGTCATCAATGCGCAATAACTATCTTGAGGAGGAATGAATGTCATACAAAATTGAGTATCAAAGAGTTTCCTTGCCAGATGGATCTTGAAAACCACGAAATCTAGTGTTTGGTTTGATGGATCTTGTGATAAGTATGAACTACACTCTCCTGACTAGCTATTTACGATGGATGCTAACCAACCCTGATAAATCGGGACCCACTCTTATTCCACAGATTTTTTTTATGTGTTGTAGGGTTGTGGGAATCAGCTCTTGAAGTCCATGTAGCGGGGATCTATCAGTGACTCTGACCAGGTTAGACTTGGGCATGAAGTCATAAGGATCTTTGACCTTAACTCTTTAGGTTTCACCCAGGACTTGATGATTTAGGGCCTCCGGCCACTCTGACTTGCTAAACTTCACATCACGTGTAGCGAGCACAAAGTCGCGACTCCCGACAGTGAAAGGTTTGAATGCCAGACTTTGAAGAGCTTTCAGCCATGCTCCCCCCTCGGGCCAGGTGCTCGGGTTTCAAGGCAAGCGACTGCGGAATTTTTCTTCTTTTTCTTTTCTTTTTCTTTTCTTTTCTTTTCTTTTTATTTTGGAAGACACATTGGCCTTCTATATTCATGGAGTCCTTATTTATTAAAGGTGGTCAGTGAAACTAGGTAGAGTTATTACCCAGGCTTAGGGGTATGCGAGTTTTTTAAGATTCTTAGAAGAACTGATGTGCAACTGTGTGTGGTTGGCTAAAGGTGGAAGAAAAAGGGTTGAAAGTAACAAGGGGTTCAGGCGATCATCCGCTCGACTAGGCACTGGAACCAATCAACATCAATAGATTTGGACAAAATTTCAATTTTCAAACTATGAGGTAGGCAAAAACACAAATTTTAGTTTGCAAAATGAGTCCAAATTTTGAGAGAAAAGTAAGGTGTGTATAGTATAACGGCTTTATAGAAAGACAACAAGCCATGAACATCACAAAATGGGTTTACTCGAAATATGCTAAAAACATAAATACAAAGCCCTTTATGCTAACTCCCTCAGCCCAGACATCTTAATGTCAGAAATGGGGCTTGGATTGAAATTTAGGGAGAGTGTTACCTCATGATGATATGTGATCGTTTTGAATAGGAGACCCATAAGCTTTCCATCGACACCTTATTATAAAGTTTAGGCTGAAAGCAGAACAAGTTAGGAAAGAGAAGAAAAGTGGCCAGTTTGAGCATTTTTGCACCTTCTGTGGCTCAAAAGTATTTATTTCTATTTATATTAGGGTTATATAGAAAAGGAAAAAAGGAGGGAGGAGGAGGAGAGGAGAAAAGAAAGGAAGGAAGGAAGAGGAGAGAGAAGGAGAAGAAAAAAGAAAAAAAAGAAGAGAAGAAAAAAGAAAAGGAAAAAAAGAAAAAAGAAAAAAAGAGAAAGAAAAGAAGAAAAAAGCTTTTTCTTTCAAAAGCACAAAAAAACGGAGTTCGGATAGAAAAAATTACTTAAATGAAACAAAATCGGGAGACAAAGCGTAAGGCGTAAGCGAAAATTTTCGCTATCATAGCGAAAATTCGCTATGATAGCGAAAATTTGAATTCGCGCGAAATTTCGCTATGCGAATTTTTAATGAAAATAATAAAATAAAATAATTAATTAATTTTAAAAATATTTTAAATTTTTGTTTTAAGTATAATTTTTTAAAGAAAAATAAAAATAAAAAAATTAATAAAAAAATGAAAACAAGCGTTTTTTTTTTTTTTTTTTTTATAATTCTTGTTGGCTATTACATGCATTGGTGGGACAGTACATATCTTAAGCTATCATAGCGAAAATTCAACTGCCCATTTAGATTTATGGATGCGAATTTTGATGTGATTCGCGAGATTTTAACCTCCTCCTCATTCTTCTTATCCCAGTTTCCCATCAGGCTTCAAGAATTTGCATAAAGCGCAAAAATTAATACAAGAAAAATTAAGAAAAATTGCGAGAAAAGTAAAAATTAATCTAAAGCAAAAATTAACTAAAAATTAGAAAATATAAGAAAGAAAAATTAAGGAAATCAAAATAAAATACGATAAAATAACATAAGGCGAGAAAAATGAAACAAAAAGTGGGGAGATTATTGCTCCCCGAACCACTCTTAGGCCTTTGGAGGTACATTTAGGCCAAAGACTTAAATCTGGGGTTAAGTTGCTCAATCCAGCGGCACAGGCTCATCAACATGCCATGATGTAAGCAACTACCAAAGTTTTGATGTAGTGGCAAAATTTTGTCTGATGGCCACTAACTCTAAAGTTTTGTAGAATAGGCGGTGGGGTGGCCCCTTTGTGCTTGGTGCCAGGGGTTTTAGGTTGGATTGTGATACGGTGAGGCGGGATATAGATTTGAGTGATGGAAGGGACTCACGCGGTGGCTTTTAGTGGCAGGCGCGGTGGCGGTGGGTTCAATTTTGTGGGAAATGGTTTCAAAACAAGCTCTTGGGAACTCTTTACTATTTCTTTTCCTCACCTCCTCGGTTATAAAGGGAAATATTTCTTCTTGGTTCTCCTTGGAAAAACAACATCACACATATCGAGGGTTAAGACAGTCAGTGAACAATTCAATAAAATCCTCTATAAAGCCACGAATTGGCAAATTTGTGACGTGCTCCTCTTGCCATGGGTGTCACTTTGGCCTCTTCCTCCTAGTGGACATTCTTTGTTGATCGATTAGGTCTTCAATGGAATCTTGCAGGTTGTCCATTTATGCTCAAAATCAATTTTCAGCCCATCTAATTTCTTGTTCAGGTGTCTTCGCAGTGGCTAACTCTTTGATTCGAAAGGGCATTAATCTCCTTATTCTGCATACAAAGTCATCCATTATCTCAGGGTAAGGTCAGAAATGGCTTGACCAGATAGAGGATTATTTGTGGTGGCTGAGATGACTTGAGGAGTTGAAGCATAAAATGGAGGTTCAAGGAGCATATTGTGGAGGTCTTATTTCCCATGAGGAATTAGATTGTGATTCCCTGACTATGGTTATGACACTACCATATGGTGAACTCATCCATTGGTTTCTATAGTCCCTCATGGACATGTATGCTCTAGGGTTTCTCTCCATAAGGTACTCACTATCTTTGTTCTCCTTAGGTGTTCATTTGATTCTAGTTCAAGCCCCTTTGGAACATGGATTCTGCGACAAAACCAAGCAACAAGGCAAACACGGAAAAGCAGTCTGCGACCACTTGTTTTTTAATAGTGAAATGTCTGAAAAATTACCGAGTAAAGTGTAAGAGGCCTTCCCCACAGCCCTCAGACGAGGGTGGTCCCACTCCGCAGGCTATCCCCTAGCTCCACGGGGGTTTCTTTCGCCTCAGTGGAGGGCTCGAGACACCAGGACCATGACAGAGTACCAGGGCCCCGAGGTAGTTCCATTTCAGTAGGCTATTAGCCGGGTTGGTAGTGAGGACTTCGAATGGTGTGCTCATGGTCAGGCCCAGGCCTTTGTAATCAGAGATCGCCTGTCAGTCAGATCCACACCTACGTCGAAAGAAGTGAGGCCCTGCAAAGCGCCTTATATCGGGTCTCCTTTTGGCCCGCTCCGTAGGAGGGTTGGTGTCGATTCACGAGGCTATCCCACAGCTGCGGGGTTCTTTCGCCTCAGTGAGCTCGAGACCTGGACTCATGAGCTTAGGTGTACCCATTCGAGGTAGTTCCCACTTCCTGTGAGTGTGCTTGATTGGTAGTAGAACCGAATGGGCCTAGCTCATGGTCGAGTGCAGGCGCCTGTGAGAGCTAGAATGCTTTGACACCAACTCCGTCGGAAATCTTGAGATGGACTGTATTGTAAACTTTATGAGACCCCACCCACGAAGCCCGCTCCGACAAGGGTGGTCCCACTCCTGTTATCCCCCTTGCTCACGGGGGTTTCTTTACCTTTCAGTAGGCTCGAGCGCAGGGCGTGAGGCCAGATCACGGAATTTCGGTAGTTCCATTTATATTGGGCTGCTAGCCCGGTTGGTAGTGGCCTCAGTGGGTATCTAGCTCCATCAGTCCAGATTACCGAGCAAGCCTGTGGTGAAATAGCTGTGGTATGGTTTCCACCTCGTCCGAAGTGGAGCAGTGAAAATCCTAAAAAATGATAAAGGAAATTCACAAAACTTGTGATAGGGATCGCAAGTGTTCCGCAACTCGTCGAATGCATAGGCACCATCCAGCAGCGGCGCCATTTGATTCGTGCAGCAGTGGGGTGATCAAGGAAATCAACAAAATTTGTATCTAAGTTCACCTCTGTAGTAGCAAAACTATTTGTGATATAGCGATCAAGGTCGAACAAGGGATCAGGTTTTCTTCGTGCAGGATGATTTAAAGTGAAATCAAAAATGGTGAATTTGGTTTGGATTTTAAGGTGGTGATAAAAACAAAGGGATTGGTGATTTGCGGGATTAAAAATGAATAAGTAGAAAATGAAAAATAGAATTCCTTGCCGGTGTCAGTCATTGGGGTTGAGGTCTGGGGCAGGCGGGATCTCGGGGTCTTTCGTCTTGAGGAGGATGACCTATAGTCATCTCCCAAATAGGTTCTTCATTTAAGCGTAAAAGCTAACCACAAATAATTAACTGAAAATTTGGCATTTGCTTCTTGATGGTCTCGTACGATGAATAACATCACCTTGATTCCACTTTCCCGGCTAATAAATGATAACTAATGAATGTCTTTGTATCTAACAATAAGCATACAATGAACTAGAAGCTTTACAAGTATTGGCTATTCACGAACAAACAGAGGATCAGGCTTAGCCTAAAATTTGGAGAAATAAAAATATATCTTGAATCACCTTCTGAGAACCCATAGATGATAACTAACGGATGTCAATGAATCTACCAATAAGCATCCAGTAGACAGCTTATCGAGTACTAATCATTTAAAAGCAACCCAGAAAGTTAAAGCCTACGTTTGATTGAAACCATAAATGGTAAATACCTCCCAGATTAAACATGACCTCAGTTCTTAGATCCCTTGATGGCCAGTCACACCCGAGAAGAAGGTTTAGTAGCTCATCCTCAGAGTTGTCATCCTCGGAGGGTGTTTGTACCAATCTGAAAATGAAAGAAAAATGCAAGAAAGGAGAGAAAGTGGAAATAGGCGTAGCAGGGAGCTGAGCTTCTCCCCACTCACAGATTTATTGATTAAGTGTCTCCTTTCACAAAGCTTGGTTTTGGGATTTTGTAGTCAAAACCCTTTAAAATTAAAAATAACCTCACAAATATTCTTACAATCGGGGCAAGGAAGAAAACCAAGAGACCAGCAAAAACAAAACGGCGAATCAGTAGGCGGGAGGGAATAGTAGGCGAGCATGAGGGGAAATTTCGGGTGCTCAATTTCATGTTAGCTCCGCTTTCTTGCATTTTAACTCTTCTTTCCTTCTTGTATCGATCTATAATCACTGAGATTTGACTCGAATTCTTCGTGCTTGGATCGACTCAACAATTTTTGCACGATTAGCTCGCAAAAACTGCAAAATTTGCCACAAAATGCGATCAGTAGAATAATAGGGACCTTAATGTGTAAATTGGGTTAATTACAATGATTAGTACACAGAAAGCACTCACAACCTATAATAAATAGGGTTCAAAATAGCACTTTTTGGGCATAATCAATCCCTCACCTCATGTGTCAGTCTGCGCCATTGATAATACACCATCGCTTTGGCCAAGCGACTCTCATCTATCCCTAGCCCGGATGGCCGCGACTCTGAAACCCTCGTGAATTCGGCTCTGCCTCTTTCTTGAAGCTGGAAGAGGGTGCTCTCTTCCTCACTACTAACACATCCCGAGTGCTACGAGGCATCTCCTATCGCTCTCTATGGTCGGGGATGTCCCGACCACATGGAGTCCATATCTTATGGCGAATCCTCTGATCACGCTTAGAATGGACAACTTGGAGTCCGTTTCTCAAATCCCAAACTTGGCGTATGCGTGATGCGTAATCATCGACAAATCGGGCTAGCTCACGTGAACCTAGCCACATAATCCATCAAGTCATCACCCCACAGCCGGCTCTAGGAACTCTGAGCCTTCGCATGCCTCTTGATATCTGGAAAGTACTTGCCTGAACAACTCTTTGAAACTCTTGCCCATGTCATAGCCTCTAGAGTCTCTGAGGGTCCTTGCCAAATCTCCACCATGCACAGGCCTCACCCTCTAATTTGGGCAAGCTGGCACGATCTGGTCGCGTCGGAGGGTAATCCTCAAAGCTCAACACCTTCTGGTTTGCATAAACCGGTAGTGCCGCCACGGCGGATCTCCCTCCCCCTATGAATGTCGGAGGATGATGCCCCCGAACCCTCCCAGGTTACTAGGACCTCCACGACTACACCCGCTATACCGACTGTGCTATAGATTTCTTTGCCGCAATACCTCCCGGCCTCTACAAGGCATGCTGATCAAATACTAGTAAATTTGGTCGAATGTCGGTGGTGCGACCGGTGCAGTGGGCGCCCTCTACGTCCTCGTCCTAGTCCCTCGATAGCCATCTACAGTTTAAATGGCAAATTAAATAATCTGGTATCCCTAAGGCATAAACACGACCACAGAGACCTTTATTCAAATATTAGAAAACATTTTATATACTATGTCCCTTTGCATTTTATAGGTAATGTGCTGAGACATAATTTCATTTAATAAATAAAAAATTTTTACAACAAAATTTCATTTGAAAATTTCATTTTTACAAAATTTATTTTATTTTATTTATTTTCAAATTTTATCTGTTTTCAAGAATACTCAAATAAATTTATAAAATTTATTTTATTCATTTCTTAGGTTACTAGTGTAAAGCGTGAAAATAATTTTCTTACGCCCCTCATTTTTTTTTTTTGTTTTATTTCTGGACAGTTTGTCAGGGATTTTCCAACCTCCTGTTCTCACACTACACTAGTGTTCCAACCTTAAAATTTATTAAAATTTTGGTTTATTATCAGTAAACCAAATAAATTAATTTAAAATTTATTTCATTTATTTTTCTTTGTTTGATTTTACTCCTTTATAAAACTCAACACACTTATATTGCTCTTACCTAGCTTTAAACAATCACAACACAACCTTGTGCTGTCACTTCTTTTAAACCATCATCACACATACAACATGGCATACACACACCATCACCTGACAATTTATCAAATCTACAAACACACAAACATGCGTACGATTATCTAGTTTTGTCTAAGTGATTTCCTAGGTAATCTCATTACCTAACTTACATCAAACCACCCAAGTGGTGATGGATACCCAAACCACGAGCTCCCTAGGTATTCGTATACCTAAGCTTTGATACCAAGTTTGTGACGCTGAATCTCGAGGTTAGTTGACTACGGTGACCAGCGGAAGCTTCTTCGTGAATGCTGGTGGCGGAGCATCTCTCACGAAAATTGGGGCGAGTCTCATTTCTGGGGAGCTCTACCCTTAGTACATAACACCGTCTGACACATCCACTTGTCCATAGGGTCGAATGAGGAGTAAATAATCAGCCATGGGTCCTGCGTCATCAGCCAACCAATATATCAACTATATACAATGGTTTCAAGAGTTGGAAAATACTCTTCTGAACATATGTTAAAATTTTGAGATTCTAATACATGTCATACATCATAATACCAATTATAACCCAGGCTTCTTACAAGCCCGGTCCTCTAGAGGCGTCCTCTCGAACACCCCTGTACCTGAAAAAATGTTCCCTCGACAGGATGAGCTATCGCCCAGTAGTGGAATCACCCTAAATGGGTTACTCCCCACCTAAGTGCATATGCAGTAATAATGAAAACATACATTCAAGTAAAATGCGTGATTCTACTTAAAGATATCTAAATCCAACTCATACCCAGGTCATGCAGAGCCTCCACACTTGCCTGAGCCACGTGAAACATTGTTTTTAGAAAGCAGATCTGTTATAATTTTGTGGTGACACTCCAGATGCATAATGGGTTGATGTTGTGTGGTGGCCACTCCGATGTATATCAGGTGGGTCTACTCAACGTGATATTTTAGTAACTGATTTCACCCTCAGTAAATTATTATGTTTGGTCTGACCCTCAGGAAACCATTCCTCAATCACCTCAAACATTCTGTTGTTTCTGGAATTGTTTATAATAGATGTGAGTGTATGATTCTTAATATGATTCTTTCAACATCGCGTTCATATATAGCGTGGTGCGTTTTTTCGTTAATCTTTATTGTTTGTGTTTCGATCATTACAAAAATTGGCTCTTTGTTGATTATCGACGTTAGATTTGCAGTTCACTCGATCAGACTTTTGTTCTTCATAAAAAATGTTCTTGACCTTCTGGGTGTTGACCTGGATTCTTATTAAAGTTCATGTTGTTACATTTTCATGAGTTGATATTTGGTATATTTGTCATTTAAATTTGTTTCATAGTTTGATGAAATGTTACCTAAACGACACCTGGATCGGTTGTGTATGAAACTCATAGTTCACCAATCATTGGGTTCACTTTGTGGGCGATTTCCACCGCACCATTTAAGGCCTGTCTGCTTGCGTCAGCGATACGATTTAAAGCATAATTTATGCCATTAACAACCCAAACAGGTCCCTCGCGATTGAATTTTTATGTTGAACAATCAGGGATCAGACTGTTGATTAAATTTTGGACGGATCATTCATAACTCGTTCGAGGAACGCCGATCAGCGACCAGCATTATAGCTGCCAATGAACCGTGATGGGATGATATGTTTCCGGTTTGACGAGCTACTCCGACGAGTCGACGGGACTCAACGTGGTATTCGCGCGGCCCGGATTTGTGATTGGTGTGTAATCTGAATGACATCTCTGTCTTGACAGATTGTTCTATGAGTCTTCCTTTTTTTCCATTCTCTTGTTAAAAGTAGAATGTTATTTATTATCATTTATCATTTTCTACATTGAATCGTTCGATGGCGATGATTAATATTAACCGACTTAGTTTCTATTTTTATTCTGCATATCAGTATTAGTTCATCATCTCTCTCTCATGACATGCATTAATTTTGTATCCTATCAGGCTTTTGTCATTTCAGATATTTTCAGTGTAAAGAACTAGATCATGAAACATTGATTTAGAATCTCGATGAAAAATGAAAATGATTTTTGTGAATTTTCTTATTCTCTCGAATATCAATATCAAATGAAAAAGATTTTTCGTTTTTCGTAACTTATATAAATCTCAATATATAATGCAGATCAGATTCTCAGGAGAGAATTAAGTGGTGAATCAAATTAAAAAAAATGTTCATTTTTAATGTATGAATCTCAGATCTCTAAATCTGGATCTGGGTTGGGAAGATATTCAGTAGATCAAGATATCAAAATAATTTTTAATTTTTGTGTAACATAAATCTCGGAAGATCATCGAAATCTTGAATCTTGCAGAACTTTATTTTACAATCTGGATCTTGGAATCAGGACGATCATTCAAAAAATCATGATTGTATTGAGGCTGAGTAAAAAATAAATTAGCCTGTTTGAGAATCAGACTAACTCAAGTGGATCTTGAAACAATATGCGATTTAGTTCTTTGAATGTGAGTGTATTCAGGCGATCAGACATGTTGCTCACCCGGATATGGACGGGAAGAATTATATTGCTCAAATGGTTTTTCTTTATGTGCGCATAGACTAATCTCAGTTGTTTATTATAATAAAAGACAATGGATCATTGAATCATATACTTTGCATTCATAATTATTATGTAAATTCAAATCGGTCACGACTAATTCAGCTCTCGTTGCCCGACGAACCGTTCTAACACATACTTCTTGTTGAGAAGACCAGTGTCGATAACCGAACAATGAGAAAGGAAATGAGTAGTCATATTCTGACCATTTTTTAAGACATAAACAAAGATTTTGACATGTGAGCTCTAGATGTTGTTGTAGTCTCATTAACAGATTAGTTGAAATTTGTAATATTCATTTGTTTATGTAATGTGATTGAAATTAGATTATGCTCATCATAATCTTAGGTATCAATTTGATCAGAATATAATTATATGTATATTTGTGAAAATCATTAGTGTTGAAATTTATTAACAACCTTACCTAAACCTAAGGTTATTAACAGCTAAATAAGTAAATAACACTTACACTCATATTCACTAGTGAATAATGAAAGAACACTAACAAAATATCTTCCAAGAAAAAACTTGTCAATATTAGTTATAATTAAGATAAATAAATCAATAAACAATAAGTAATATTGTACCAAAATAAAAGAAAAAGAAATTATTATACTGCATAATAAGTAAATAATTTTGACTAAATAGTATAATATCGAATCCATTAAACTTAAAGAGCTAATGGGTTAACAATGCAGTATAGCAAAGGGAAATTTACCCAAATGTTAGAAAACTATGCATGCTAAAGATGTCATTAGAATAAATGGAATGACTGCTATGAATCACGACCACTATTTCAAAAAGTTACTAGTAAAAGAACACAATAAATCAAAGCTCAATAGGCTTTTGCTAGTTTAGACTACTATGACTCTAAAGCTAAAGTCAGCAATCGGTAAATAATGATTTGAACTCCTAGGATACGTCCCAAAATATCACATCAAAGGCTTTCAACCTCTTGTGAACTTAAATATATTATGATGTATAAACGGATAAAGAATGAATAGAAAAATAAGAAAAGCACTTATTAACATAGAAAACAATTAATTATCATGAGTACAATATTTGAACCTTAAGGCCATGGTTGGTTTCGGAAAATTTGAAGAAAAACATTAATAAAAGAAAATATGGAAAAAAGTAGGAAAAAGAAAAAATTGAAACAAAATAAAAATAAAGTTGAATTTTACATTTTACTGATATTTTGATTTTCTTTGACGTTTTTCATTAGACAATTAATTTTTCTTTAATTTTCTTTGCAAAATAAGAGTAAACTTTAAATAAAGAGTGGTTTAATTAAAAGAAAGTAAATTTTGGAAATCTAACTCCATCAATTTTTAACGTCATTTTATCCAATATTCCATCGTTGTTTTTTTATAAAAATAACTCTTTTCTTTTATAAGACAAATATGTAAATACATAAAATAAACAAATATATTTTTCACCAAATTGGGTTGTTCTTAGGGATGTAATCGAGTTGACTCAATACAAAGCCTAGTTGGAGCTAGACTTGATTAAAAAAACTCGAAGGTCGAACTAGATTTGATTAAAAAAACTAGAAACTCGAACGTGATCAAACTTTTTTTCAAATATTCGAAAAACAAATGAGTTACTCTAAATCAACTCGACAAAGCTCGAATCAATTAAAAATAATAATCATACTCGAACTCAACTCAACTCGACTTGAATAGAGCAGTTGGTGATTAATAAAATAGTAAACCTCAATTGAGCTTACGGCGGTTTGAGTTGATTATTGTGATAGTCGAACTCAATTCACCACAAGTTACTCGAGTTCGAGACTTGACTCGATCTACTCAGAGTTAAGATTTGAGTATCGATGAGTCGAGGATCGAA
This sequence comes from Tetrastigma voinierianum, assembly GCA_016808115.1. Taxonomy (NCBI): domain Eukaryota; kingdom Viridiplantae; phylum Streptophyta; class Magnoliopsida; order Vitales; family Vitaceae; genus Tetrastigma; species Tetrastigma voinierianum. The sequence goes on from JAEQBH010003867.1 coordinate 39,721, forward strand.
TAAGCTTCAGGTAAGAACCCCAGCATTTCACGCTCCCAATTGTTCTTAAAAAAAATATAGGAATGGTTAGATTTACAAAATTTAGGTCCTATTTCAATGAGTTGATTGGGGTAGCTATTAAGAGCTGATAGTTTATTTACCCTCAATTACCTCTTGTTGCATGCTTCGTAAATATACTTAATTAGCTTATGATAGTTGATTAGGGTTAATCGAAATTTGATGAGAAAAGTTGTTTTTAAAAGCATTTCGCCTAAATATCAATTATCATTTTATCCTTATCTCTCTATTTATATGTGAAGATACAATGATTTCACTTAATTTTATTTTTATTTTTAAATCTTTATGTAATATGTAAATTATCTTTTAATAATTATATATAATTTTTATAAAACTTAATTTTATTAAATGATAGATAAATGAGATTATAAAATAAGTTAAAAAATCCTTTATCTTCATAATTTTTATTTAAAATTTGAATTTTTCTTGACAAAATTTAAATTTTGAATTTAATGAATATTAAAGGTTATAAATTATTTTAGGATTTTATTATGGTAATTGAAACTTTTTAATTTTATTATTCAATTAAAATCTTAAGCCAAAAATATTTTTATTTTGTTTTATCATAAATATATTTTTACTATTTTATAGCGATGGATGAAATAAAACATATATTATTTTAATTAAATAAGATATTCATCATAATTATGTCTTTGAAAATATTTATTCATGTAATAATTTTTTTTACATATGTAATAAATAGTCTTTTAATAAATGTTTTGATAGAAAAACAATTAGATCACAAAAAACACTAAATTTAGAGAAAGAACATCAAAAATGGTGTTTTGAAAATTGATATAAATAATAATTTTGGCAATAAGCAATCACCAAGATCTGAATTTATTTTTGTCTCTTTATATATATATATATATATATATATATATATATATATATAGATAGGTGAGCCTTTTGTGACTACTTTACACTAGGCTATTAGCTCTAAATGCTAAATTTATCGTAGTCTATTCTTAATTATAGATTCTGAGTTATCGATTAGACCAAACATATACTTAGATTATTTGATGTTTTTAACCAAATATTTCTAAAATAAAATAAAAACTCAAAAAATGGTAAAAGTGAATCCAATAAATCTAATAAAACCCAAATAATTTAAATATAGGCCATTAAGGGAAAAGGAAAAAGAAAAAATCAATCCAACCCATTGGCCATTAAAAGGGGATAAAGAGTTCTTAAGGGTCAACATCTCACATTTTTGTTCTTTTAAGGATCGACAATAGTTAATATAATCAAACAACATACTTTTACCAAAAGACTTGTCACAAATTTGACTCACAACAGTGTTTTTGTATCATAATTTGTACTGCCATTCAAAATCAGAACCATTACCCAAATAATTAGAGTATAGATTTTTAAGGCAAAAAATATCATCAAACCCAGATCCCAAACTCCCAAAATAATATAAATCCAATACGATTTTCTCTGATCTCCGGAGATCAAACCAGAACCGTTGATTTTAATGATAATCATCATGCAATCGGATCACGCCACGTGGCCTACTTACTAAGGTAAGAGAAAGATCCCTTGTGTGTAAGCCAGACATAGTGGACCCATGTGTCTTCACATTTGTTTAATGAGAATAACTGTTAATGGCCGTACGATGCTCCTAACGCGTGTACTTTTTAACGGTTTCTCGCATGCGTGATAGCCTGGTGTGTAGACCTATCAACTAACGGCGGGCGTTAAAAGGCGTCAAGTCCTTCTCAATATAAATACAACCAACCGGGCACTTCCCCTCTTCTCCTCTTGTCTGTATTTTTCCGATTTTTGGGCTTTTCCTAACGTAAACCCTCCACCCAAGTATCCAAAACCATTCCATTTTGGTTCCATTTCGATACCACCGCCGGAATCTCGCCTCCGGCTTATATTTCAACGTTTCATCATTGTGATTTATGTTTTGATTTCTCCAAAACTTTCCTATATTATCGATTTTTCACATCATCTGAGCCGGATTCTACGCTCTTCTGATTTTAACGAACCAAATTGATTTTTTAGTCGGGTTTCCCTAAATCAGAGGAATTTTTCTGTTTTCTGAGGCAGGAGTCCATTTCCGGAGCGTGAGGTGAGATGATTCCATGAAGATGAATGATTTTTTTTTTTTTAACAAAATTTTTGTATTTAGTGTTTGTGTGTTGGACATGGTAGGATGCAGAGCAGTGAGGAGGAAGCATAAAAAAAGAGAGGGAAGAGAAGAGGAATTGCAGCAGTAGCAGCAGCTTTGGTGAGTCGTTTTCGCATAATAATAGTTTCCTTTGGGAGGAACACATATCAATGCGAGGATCCTTATTCTGTCTCTATGTCGATTCATCGAACGCTTTCATCACTCGACACGCTTACACATAAACCAATTTCATTGTTAAAAAAGCACATTGGTCCATCCGTTTTCCCTCTCTCTTCTCTCTCTCTCTCTCTGTCTCTCTTTCCCTCTCTCTTCCCTCTCTCCACCACACCAAAGAGATTCTCTTCTCTCTTCCAACTGCTTTTTGGATTTTCTTAAAGAATGACTGTTGTGTTTTTTTTTTTTCCTTTAAATCAAAGAAAGATAACCGAACTTGGTTATTTAATGAATCCGTCAGAAACTCGGCTATTCAACAGTCTCATTCTTTGCATTCTCCCACACACGCCACTTCAGACTCCCCCTTTTTTCTCTGTTTTTACTTTATAAGATTTCATATATTATCTTTTATTTATTTATTTATTTGTTTGTTTGTTTATCTCTGTAATTTGGTTTGGAAGATCTAAGCTGGGTTGAGGGCCCATGAGATATAGGAATGTTCTAATGTCTGAACTTTTGACCAAAACTACCCTGGACAAAACACCACTTTCAGGGGTAGAATGGTCGTGAATAATGAAATGCTTTGAGCAGAAGCTGGCTTTGTCCCAAAGAGGAATGATGAATGGGCTGGAGAGGAATGAAATTTTGTGATTATCAATGAAAAATAATAAATTATTGAAATGATCCTTTTTTTTTATTTTGTGTTTTGTGTTTTGTGTTTTGTGTTTGTAGTGACTTCACAAAGAAATGCTGACGTGTATATCGTGCTCGAAGCAAACGGAGGAAGATGGGAGAGGTGAGAGGAGGGCAGTGGAGAGGTGGGGCGCGTGGGACACCAAGTACAAAAGAAGCCGTCAAGCTGACGGCGCAGGTTTCTAATCACACATATCAATACCTCCCTTTGCTTTTTCAAGTTTCATCTTGCTTTCTCCTTGCTGTCAATAAAATCTCTTCTCGGAGGAGAGGGTGAGGAGGAGGTCTGATATAATATAGACAACCTCATCATTCCTCTTACGCTCCCTCAGAATTGGGAGATTGGGAATGATTCCGTGCGCGTGCGGTACACCTCACGGTTTGTTTGGGTGCATTTTTGTCACGTGGCCTCTTCTACTTTAGAAAGCCAAATCTTGGGATTTTATTGATCTCCATCTTCTATTTTCTTTGACCATAACCTTTGGCCAAAGATCATTTTTTTTTTTTTAACTAATAAAAATAATTTCTTTCTTGTTTATATTTGGGGGAAAATTTTTTGATGAGAAGTAAAGGGAATGGGTTTAATGAGTGATGATGGTCCAGAAATTGTAGATGTTGATGGGGACAGTGTATGGGCTGGTGAGGATATAGAATGGGGTGATTCCCTTTTCTCTAGGGATTACAAAGGCTTTCCGGAAAGTGTTTGGATAGATGGACAATTAGCTTTGATTCTCCCCATTCACATCCCACACTATAGGCCTGTTGTACTGGGATTTGCATATTTCACTCCGTCTAGGGAAAATCTCCTACCTTATCATTTCTCTTTTTATATGGAATGATGCAACATCATAGGCCTAAAATCTTTCAAAATCAATATTCTTCTAATCTGCTTCATCACATGTATTTGTTTTTAGATTACTATTTTTATCATTATGTCCGTTTTAATTTGAAAATTTTAAATTTATTTTATTGTAAGCACGTTTTTCATATTTTCTTTCTAACCCATGATGCAACTATTTTTTAATACGAAAAAAGAAAATTACGCCATTTTTGTTTAATTTTTAGATATTTATTTATATTTCAAGCATATAGGGTAAGAGAAAAAGGGAAATAATTTGTGTGAAATCAAGATGTGAAGTTAGGGAGTCAAAGTTTGAAGAAGAGGGTGAGGGCGTATTCCACGCAGAACAATGAATAACAAATAGCAAAAATAGTGGGGATCCTAAAGAATAGACAAGACGCATATTGAGAAAGGACAGATGTGTTCTATGTGAGACCCACCTTTTGAATTCTTGTCTGTCCTCTCTTCTCCCCATCCATTCTTTTTAAATTTCAAAACTTAATTAGTTTTTTCCCTTTTTTTTTCTCTTCACTGCAAATCTCTTTGTATTTTTAAATTTTTGTTTTAAAATCACTTTGCAAATATTGTGTTAGAGTTTGTTAAAAAAATAATCATTTTCATTTTTGTGAGTTTGTTGAAAAAAGAATCATTTTTCATTTTTGTTTTTTATTTATTTTATATCATTCGGTATGTTTGGATACCTACAAAATTTTTATTTATGTATAGTCTCAAGATCAATCCCAATCTTTGAAAAAAATCGAAGAAATCAAAATCTTATACTGCCCCTTGAATATGCTTCTATGTTTATTATTTTTAAAATAGAAAATACATATTTGTTGTTATTTTATTTTGTTTGTTTAAAAAAATTATAAACATCTCTAATGATTTGGTGATTAAAAAAGTTAATATCCAAGGCCAGATTTTTGTTCCTATGCCACAATCAATGAACATCCGCATTTGGGTCACAATGTTGATCTTACCATTTTTAAAACCTTCCTTTAGTTCTCGTATTTTTCTGCATAATTGAACATGAAAATCATTCACTACCATATCATATTTACCTGAAGAAATTTTCAAATAATTTTCGCTTGGCAGTTCTTGAATGAGAAATCCTATGACCTTATGATGTTTTTAATGCATACAGCGTGGTCTAACAAGTATATTTATCGGGGGGTTTTTCAACTTGCATATTGTGATTGTCTTGGCATTCATGTCAAATAAAAACTAATGACAAATGAATTGTCCTAAATAATTTTCGTGTATATCCAACAATATGATTCATTCTCATATGACTTTCTGCTTGTGGTTTTTGATAAAACGTAGGTGTATTCCCATTCTTTGGTTTGTATTGAGTGTGTGATTCAATTATGTGCAGATCAAGGATATGGCCTTGAAATTCTCGGGGGCTTACAGGCAGTGCAAGCCCTGCACTGGCTCTAGCAGCTACAAGAAGGGACACCGACCTTACCCTGACTTTGACACAATTTCAGAAGGGGTTCCATACCCCTACTTAAGGCCAGGGGGGAGCGCAAGTTCAACCCCTGCATGGGATTTCACAAGCAGCAGCCATCATCACCCTGGTGGAGGGTCTGAGTCAAGGTTCACTGGGGTGTTGAGAGGTGACCAGACGCCTGGAGGGGTTTCGATCTCGGCTCAGTCTTGTGATGTTGTGCTTGAGGACCCGAGGCGAGCCCAAAGTGGATGGCTCAAGGTTGAACCTGGAGTTCACATCACTTTTGTGTCCCTTCCCCATGGAGGAAATGACCTAAAACGGATCCGTTTCAGGTACATAGCTCACTTTTCCATGCTGCATATCATCGTTTGCTAAGTCCTGGACTACAAAAATGGAACTGGCCTACTGTTGGAACCTATATATGCCAAGCCCTTTTGCATCCATTTCATGGGGCCGTCCCATACCTTAATGCACTGCTCTTGATCATAATTGTTATTAATTTGGTGTTTGTTGATGAATTGAAGTAATACGCGGTAACTTGGAACCAGCTTTTGCATTCCGTAAGGTCTATCTATCTCATTATCCCATGGCTTGAATAGTGAACTGGTTGAAGGCTGTCATGAACCCAAAAGGACCTTCATTGAAACTGGGACTTTGTGGCCTCAATTTTCTTGAAATTTCTTGAGATTTTCTGTGTGAAAACTTAATGAGCTTCTTTTTTATTCCAAAATTTGAAGCCGGGAGATGTTTAATAAATGGCAAGCTCAGCGATGGTGGGGAGAGAATTATGACCGAATTATGGAGTTGTACAATGTTCAGAGATTCAACCGCCAAGCTCTACACACTCCTCCTAGGTCTGAGGATGAGGTAAACAGCTTTTAATTTCAGCATTTTTCTTCCATAGTTCATTTTCTCTGATAAGCTCAATACTGTCTGAACTAGAGCTGACAAGATCCATGAAGTTATTTGTAAGTCCCACACCTTCACCAGTACATACTTTCCAATTGCTTTCTAATGGAAGAATTGAAATTTAACAACTGCAGAGGGGATTCATCCTACTCGAGGATGGGATCGGCAAGGAAGCCCTAGGCGCTCCCATCACTAAGCAAAGGAATGGGTTCCAGGAACCAATATAAGCCATCTGGCAGTAAGGGTACTTCCCATCTGAACCTTCAGATTTGATATGGGGTCATCAATACAATGCAGGTTCAAGTGCATATGGCGCTGGTGGTCCGAAGGGTGAGACATCTTCCATGGATGCTTCGCGGACAACGACCTCATCTAGGGATGAAGCATCGGTTTCCATCAGCAATGCCAGTGACATGGAGACTGAGTGGGTTGAGCAAGACGAACCAGGAGTCTACATTACTATCAGACAGTTGGCTGATGGCACAAGGGAACTTCGGCGTGTCAGATTCAGGTAACCTAAATCCACCCTGCTTATTATCCTTTATATTCTGTTTGGCTGCCAAGAAAGTAAAGAAAATGATTGAAATCCATACTGTTTTCCATCTATGGTTGTTGATTTCTTCTATATATATATGATATTTACAGCCGTGAAAGATTTGGTGAGGTGCATGCAAAGCTGTGGTGGGAAGAGAACCGAGAGAGAATACAAGCTCAATACCTCTAAATTTTGATTTTTCACAAGCCTATGAGGTTGTTGGTGGTTGCAGTGAAATGAACCAGCCGGCGGCTATCACTGAAATCTCCATGGAAATGAAACCATTCCATTTTGTTTCTCAGCAAGAAGTTATTTGACTAGAATGGAGTCATTTCCATGAACCAGTTCATGATTACCAACGATGGTTGAAGACTAAACAGATGTCCTTCTCCTCCTCTGCTAAGGTTACCATTTTTGTACTGACTAGCCATATTCCAGAGCATGGAAGTATGATCGGATGCTATTTAACCCTGATGCGATGATTTCATTTTCCCGGATTCTCTGTCTATGGATGTCATTATAGACACCATTTTGAAAAGCTTGATATATGAAATGTTTGTTCTTTTTTTCTTTATTTTTTCTGTTGTAACACAAAGGTATTGTTATGACAAATGAAATTGGAATCATTCATATAAGTGTGCAGCTCCCCTTAATGTTCTTGATGACAACATTTTTGTTTCTTACGTTACTTCATCTTCCTCTTCCATAAATCTCCTTCACTACTACCTAGTTTGTTCTGTATTTCTATCAATACTAATCATTTAGATGCTCTAATTCTGGCTTTTTGTTGAAATCTGAAGTTTGAATAGGTTTGAATTTTTTGAAATACAAATACCAGAAGTTCAAATGTTATAACTAAGGTGATTTTATGTTTGAAACATCAGTTCCTCATCGTCAAAGTAACAGTCTATGTTATATCTCAAATAAGAAATAAACATCAACATTATATGGAAGAACTTAATTTTCCTTACCTTTCTTTTATCCTTCTTTTTCTAAAAGTGGTTTGGAGGATACTAAACAAACAAGTAGTCAAGAAAATATCACAATGGAAAATGCCAAAAGGAGAAAATCCATCTTTGGGATTTTAGTGCCATCAAAAAAGGGTGAATCCAAGCACAATCTTCTTAACTTTGATGTCTATATTGCTTTTCTACTTTGATTTGATGCTTGCTTTACCTTCCTTTTTGTCCTTTAATTGATGTTGGAACAAAGATAACACTTTTGTTTATTCTAGGAGCTTCCATTAGTGTAACATCAGAAGCTATATATATATATATATTCAAATGTGAATAATAATTTAGATAATATATGGAAAAAAAAAAAAAAAAACCTTTCAATCTTGGCTAATGGGCTTCCTTTGGATACTTGACTATAAGAAAGTGAAACCGATTCAATGTGTCCTCCCAATCTTGATGGATTTTCTTGATACCATCCAAGTTGGGTAAAATTCAATGGGATTCTACACGTCCATAATATTTGACTAATAGTTAGCTTACTGGGTTGGCTTAAACTGATTGACCTTTGGGCCTGTATGAAAAACAGGCCTTTTAGGCTATTGGGCCATGTTGGGCCAGTAAAAGCAAATAGGTAATTGTTCGTAGGTCCTAAGAAATTTGAGAATTACCAGTTTGCCATAGTAGACGTTAAATCTTAGTTAATATTAAGGGTGAACATGGTTCGGTTAATCTAATAAACAATAAACTTCACCATTAACATAATTAACCAAATCTTCAGTTAACCATAAATCATTTTTTTGATAATCGGAATTAAAAAATAAATTTATAATTCCATAATTATATATTCAAGTTCAAATTACAATAACTACTATAAATATAATGAAAAATGAATAAATTGTAATTATTCATTTATAATCCCATAACACTTGGGTATATCTATAATACATCTAAATAATATATAAAATGCATGTGATTAGATAATTTAAATTATGGTTTTAATCAATCACATGTTTTAACTTAATAGAGAAATAAATTACATCCAAAAAATATCATTGTTTATATGCTTTGGTTTAACAAGATTAGATAGGTTTAAAAAGTGTTTGATATTATATATTGTTATATACTACTAATAGAAGTATATTACTATATATTTTCATAATATATATTATATACATTTGTTTTATAAATTTAATATAATATTTGTATTTTTTTTTCGATCGATTAGTCAAAACCATGGTTTTTGTATTTTGTAAATCTAAACCGAAATCAAAATCAAAACCGAGATTTCTATAAAATAAAAACCAAAATAACAATATGTCAATTTCAAAAAATATTATAGGATAGTACATTATGTTATGAGTGTTTTTTTTTTCTTTTGACAAAAAATATCCTTCTATACAACCACCTCACATACCAACTAAGCTAATGATAAAAAAACAAAACAAAAAGAATGTAAAATATGTCGGAGCCCTAACTCTCTTCGTCCTCCTCTCTACACCACTCTTCAACCTCTTCTCTAAACCCAAAGCCATCACTGCTTTTGAAATACATATTGAATAAGGAGGAAGAACGCAGTGTTCTAAGGTGTCAAGAAAGGTCGAGAATGGAAACTAGGAAATGTGTAGCCATCATTCCTTAATTTCGTTTGACAACGAGATGTGAAGCCATCATTCCCAGATTTTGTTTGACAACAGGATGTGAAGCCATCATTCATCCACTTAGCCTATGGTAGAAGGAAAGCTATGACAAGTCTTGTGTTGGTTTTTTTTCCCAGATTTCATTTGATCACGGTGATTAAGACTGCTATGTTATGCATCTCATTGAATTGGGGAACCATTAATTAGGTTAGATATCAACATTTGTTATGTATGATTCATGAGATATTAAATGTGTATAATTTTTTTTTTTTCATATTTTGTTATTCAATTCTGAATTACTATTTGGAAGCAAGAAAATATAATGCAAATGATATCTCATTGATTGTTTGTTAGTTGAAGTTAGATATTAAGTGTATGTGATGGAAACCCCTTAGGTTCGGCCTTAGTGAAATTGGGGGTACAACCTAAGTGAACCTTAGCTACGACTTTGTTAACTTTATGAACAACCTTAGTGAATCTAAGGTATGATCTTAGTAAAGTTGAGGTACAACCTTAGTGAGTTTGAGGTACAATTTTAGTGAAACGACATTAGTGAGCTTTAAAAACGATCTTAGTGAAGTTGAGGTAGACCTTATTGAATTTGAGGTACGAGCTTAGTGAACCTTAGTACGAACTTAGTGAACTTAGATACAATCTTAGTGAAGTTGAGGTATGAACTTAGTTAAGCTGAGGTATAAGGTATTGAACCTTCGGTACAAAATTAGTGAACTTTAGGTATGACCTTCGTGAATTACTATTTGATGTAAGAAGATATAATGCAAGTGATACTCATTCATTGTTCGGTGAAGTTAGATATTAAGTGTTTGTAATGGAAACCCTTAGGTTCGACCTTAGTAAAATTAGGGGTACGACCCTTAGCTACCACTTTGAAGAACGATCTTAATGAAGTTGAGGTACAACCCTAGTGAATTTGAGGTACGACTTTAGTAAATCTGAAGTACGACTTTAATGAGCCTTAAGTACGACCTTAGTGAAGTTGAGGTAATATTGGTTTTTTCCCCGATTTTATTTGATCATGGAGATTAAGAATGCTATGTTATCTAACCATCTTTTAGGTTAAATATCAATACTGTTATGTAGGAATCATGTGGGACATGGGCAATGTATATAAAATTCTATTTTATTTTTTATTTTTTTATTCAAGTTCTAAATTACTATTTGGAAGAGGGAAAATATATTGCGAGTGATATCTCAATCGTAGTTTTTTCGTTGAAGTTAGATATTAAGTATTTGTGATGGAAACCCTTAGGTCTAGCCTTTGTGAAATTGGAGGAACAACCTTAGTGAATATGAGATACAATCTTAGTGAATTTGAGGTACAACTAAGAAACGATATCTTAGTGAACCTTAGGTACGATATTAGTGAAGCTAAGGTAAAGCCTTAAACCTTATTGATGCTCAGGTGCAACCTTAATGAAGTGCAAGTATGAGCATAGTTAAGGTTAGGAACAAACTTTGTGAAGATAAAGTACGACCTTAACGACTATAAGAAACCATTTAGCATTTTTTTTTAAAAAAATTGCTCAATAATTTCGATCAAAGTAAATGAAAATAACTTATTTTTCAATGGTAGTTCCTTTTTTTTTCTTTTCCTTTTCTATTATTTTGAAAAAAGTACATCCTCCAAATATATTGTGATTTATCCACGAAAACGCTCCAAATGGGAGGAGAAAAATGATACTTTTCACATAAGGGCATCAAGTGGTAAATTCATATCAATTCCTATTTTTTCAAAAAAAAAAATCAGTTAATAAATCATTTTAACATATTTTATGTAAATAATTTCTCTTCATTATAACTAAACTAAATAATTTGTAAACTAAATACTAATATCTATACATAAACATACAAAATTTTAACAAAATAATATGTAAACATACAAATATGTTAGTATCTATCTTCATACAACAATAATTATCAACAACAATCCATGTTTACTTTCATCTTAGAAACATTACAAAGCTTATTGAGTAATTCTTTCCTCGCAAAAGATTTTCATGTTTCAAGCAATACTCTTCAACATCAAAACAGGATCACCTATTGTAGGCTTCTACCCCATCAACAAAACATGTCAGCAATGAATAGATGCTAGGAAGTTCTCTCTAGCCACGTTGCCTTCATCCATAATCAAATTAATAGCTAACTTCAATCGATATAATTGAGTTTTTTATCCTACACAAAGAAAGTTATTACTGATATGCAAATCTCAAGAAAATAATTAATAAGTATAAGGCTTACTTTTACAATTGCTTGTGTTAGGTGAGCCACCCAATATTCCATAAATTTGACCGCAAACACACCACTATCAAACCTATAGTAAGAATGATGCATTTCTATTAATGAGACTAGAAACTAAGAACAAAGCTTAAATGAAATTAAAAGGAATATCATTTTAAATAATGATAGTCTATTACTTATTACTCTATTGTAATATTTTAGGTTGTACATGTTCAAACTTGGAGATATTGAAATCCATTTAGAGGCCATATGCATGCATGGCCCTAAAAATTGACAATGATAATCTCCTTGATGTGACATTGATCTTGTTTTGATGTTTCAATGGAATAAAATGATGTAATATCTTCTACTCCTTGCTGCAACAATGTTCACAACATGAACATGCCATTGCTTGTCCTCACATACAGGAAAAACAATAATGGAATAAATGAACAAAAATTAGTTTTTCTCACAAACACATACCCTTTAATGTATAAATGTTGTTAAATATATAAATATAAAATCATCTTGTACTATATTTATCATAATCAAGCCAGAATTTGTAAAACAAATTTGGAATAATCGGTGATTTAAAACATGTTGCATCTAGTAGTGACTTTCAAATTTTTTAGTTTAACTAAGGTTGGTTAGCACAACCTTTAATGCATTTGGGACACACATAATTAGTGTAATAAAAATTATATCATTCAAAATCAATATTGTATTGTTGTGGTATGATTCTCACAGATAAAGAAGGGTCAAAATAATATGCACGTGGTGGGTCGTCTTGTTGTCCATTAAGCATACGACAAACCACTGCAATAACCTATTAAACAATACATGTGACAAATACATGTAAGAATAATATGCATGTTTCATATTATGAATGACGCAACCACATGCTCAAAATCATACATTATTTTAGAAATGATACATACCAGATTATTTACCCAAGTCGTTCTCTAAAACAACTTAATTCTTCATGTAAAGCAATCTTGAGAAAATTCCAATTTTTCAAAAAAAGAAAATCGTAATTTCGATCAAACCGGAATTTTTCTAGATCTCGATAACAAACGTGGGATTTCACCGCCGAATCGCCTCACAAAAATCTAACCAACACGCCGATCTTCACACTCGGCACGTTTAATTTGCACTTTTTCTCGAGGCACGGCGTATCTAAAAGTCGTAAAATCCACATGTGATGTGAAAAAGTCACCTATAACATGTACTCATGTGACACATGTTGCATGAGCAGAGAGATGATAAACGGATCTACCCAGATTGTGCCACTGCCAAAAATCCGAAGAAGAGATACACAGATTTTGAAAATTTTAATGATAATAGACAAAAGAGCAAATAGTGTCATCCTCTTCCTTTGAAATACAAAGTCAAAACGTGAGGGAGAGGGCGGAAAACGAAACTACAAATAGCTTAAGTTCGCAGAGAGTAGAAATATAGACTTCTCTAAGATCCCGCTTACCTGATCGTCGATTGCCGACAAAGGTTTAAAGTTTCTGCTCTACGCAAATGGCGCTTCGCTATGTATACCCGTTTTAAGGAATTTCGACAAACTCCATGAGGTAGGGGTCTTATCCTACTTGAGTTACACTTTGTTTAAGTGTTTTATGGATGATTGAGTTGATTTGAAGCCGTGAGTTGATTTGAAGCCGTGAGAGGCCGTTTGATCTGTCCCAAAAACTTGGGACCGAATTATTGGAATTTTTGAAGCCCATTTGGATAGTCTGTGATTGTGTTGGGGCTGTTTTGGGTGTTTGTTTCATAAATTATGAAATAAATTGTGTGTTGGTCAGTATGAGGCTGGAAATGGCCATGGGATTTCGTTCACAAAGTGAAACCGATGATTGGTGATCGCCGCGGGAATGCGAACTCGAGGGTTTCACCTGCTCATGTGAATAGTTCACTTAAATATTTTGTGAGAAATGTGTTTGGTCGAGTAATTCGAATCAATTGCTCATGTTTTTTAATTAGCCCATGCGAGCTAATTTTTGGTGTAATGGATTGATAATTTATATAACATGTTGTTGTGATTTAAATTATGTAAATATATGCATGATAATATATTTGCATGTGTTATATGAATTGTGTTGAAATGACATGATGCATTTTCATGTGCAACGGGTAACCTAGAAATTAGGTGTGAGTGCATGACATGAAAGAAAAGAAAGACTGATTTTTTTCTCATACATGGCTTAGGCAAGTGTGAGGGAGTCGGTGAGGACTGGGATAAGGGTCGGTCAGCGTAGACATTCAAGCAGATCAATGTGACACTTGGAGGTGTGTCTACATTGGATCATTACATATGCACTTATAGGTGGGGAGTAACCTGATTAGTGATTCACCACTGGCCATAAACTCACTCCCCGCTGAGGAATATTATTTCACATGTGGGGCGCTTGAGACTGATCATCTTAGAGGTCGATTTTGAAGAAAGCCTGTCGTGGGTTTTCTTGATGGTTTTTGGGATAATATGTATTAAAATTGTAAATTTTAATATGTATTTGTATTAAGAGTAATGTATAACTCTTGAACTATTGGAATATAGTTGAGATCTTTATTGTGTGAGTATTGGTTTATGGGCCCAAGAGGCTATTTTTACTCATATATGGGTCTCGTAATACGAGACGTATAGATTTTCCGTGGTCGACGTAGTTAACTTGACACCCCTCGGCTTGGGGGCGCCGCGCCTTGGTATCATAGCTAAGGTATACACCACCAGAAGGTGCTGGGCATGGGCCTGGGGATATGCGCTGTAGTGTGGCCCTCAAGTTATGACACTGGGTGATTGAAATATGATAAGCTTCACAATTACACGAGCTAGGTATACGCATACCCAGGGTCTCGAGGACTCGCTTAGGCCACACGAGGGTGGAGAACATCACCACTCTGGTGTGGCTCAATGCCAGGTTAGGAATGATTACCAGACAATCACGGACAAGAGTAGAACACTCCGCATGCATGGTGTTTTATGTGTGATTGCGTATATAACATGAATGATGTGATCATGTGATTGTTTGATGAATTGTCAGGTATGTATGTGTGAATGGTGTGCATAACATGACGGTTATGTTGTGATTGTTTGTATGCTTAGTGATTAGCACATTGATGTGTTAGAAAATTTTTAGGAGTTTTACAGTGTGTAAAATTGAAAAAAAGAAAATAAATGAAATAAATTTTAATAAATTTATTTGATTTATTGGATAATGAATTAAAATTTTAATAAATTTTAAGGTTTCACACTAGGATTAGTGTGAGAACATGAGGTTGAGGAGTTTTGGGCAAAATGGTCCAAAAATAAATGAAAAAAAAAAAAAGAGGTGAAGAAATTTTTTTTTTTTTTTTGGTTTTACAGTGGGTAAAACTAAAGAAAAGTGAATAAAATAAATTTTTTATAAATTTATTTGGTGCATTGAATATGAAAAAAATAAAATAAAAATATATATATATATATATGTGTGTGTGTGTGTGTGTGTGTGTGTGTGTGTGTGTGTGTGTGTGTGTGTGTGTGTGTGTGTGTGTGTGTGTGTGTGTGTGTGTGTGTGTGTGTGTGTGTGTGTGTGTGTGTGTGTGTGTGTGTGTGTGTGTGTGTGTGTGTGTTTTGGGGAGTTTCAAGAGCGTAATGAGGAAAAAGAATATGTGTGAAAACTAAAAAAAAAAAAAAAAAAAAAAAAGAGAAAGGTGCAGAAACTAGTTGGGCTACTGCCCAACTGTGTCACGATACAATGGAAAATTGTATCGTGACATAGGCGTTTTTGGGCATGCAGTGGGGTTGAGGAAATGTGTCATGATACAAAGAAATCGAGGGACACAACCGTCGGGCGCAGCAGCCGGGTTGGGAGTTGTATCGCAATGTTAGGTCGTGGGAGGGTATCGGGTCACGATACAAATTTTGTATCGTGACGTAGATGACTCTGTATAGTTAAGAAAGTGTGTCGCGAATACACGCAGTGTATTGCACGTGAGTTTCGCGCCGCTGAAGGTAAAGTGTCACGATACAAAATTTGTATCGTGACTGAGGCGGCTAGTGGTTGAGGAGGTTTGTATCGCAATACCCGCAGACAGGACCAAGCGGAAGCATATACTGGCACCGTCGCGACACGGCCACGATAATGCGTGCCGCGGTTCGCACGCCGCACGCAGCCACGACATGGCCACACGCGCCGCGTGATTACGGTCGGCCAGCCACGACACTGCCGGGGCGTGCCACGCACACGTCACAGTGCCAGCGACACATCAAGCAAGACGACTGGCTGGGCCATCAAAGCAGGTTGGTCGCCAGGCCGTGCACTCGTGCACCCAACCCGCTGACTCGCTGGGCAATATTACAATACCGCCAGATCACTGTCATGGACAACGCTCATGAACACCGCTCACGTGACAGAAAGAGTACAAAAATTTTAAAATTATCTATGTATGATTTAAAATAGGATATTCATGTCAGATTTACTATAAAATGCATTGACGTGGTGTGAAAATTTTCCTGCAGTGAATAGGGTCTCTGGTCGATACAATCTCTTCAGATGTCATTAATAGTGTTGCATGTTTTGATTGCGTGATTTTATGTTTCAAATTACAGTGGAAGGACATATATATGTTTATGATGATATGGAATTATGATTAAAGCACAAAGTTATGTAGGAAATTATATGCATGGTGTAAATGCGTATAGGAAGTGGGTGGGACGTTAAGGAAAGAACCATGATCTTTAGGATTGATAATGAAATGAGCAGGAAAGCTTAGAATTTTATTGAAATAAATGAATTAAGTGATTGGAAGTTAGCACCATTTAGGAAATGAACTGTCGCTCATGGTTGTCAAGTCTATTAGTAATCACGCAGTGCATTGCTAGTTGGGACCGAAATGAAAATTAAATGAATCTTCGCGCTATCGACATATGTAGATTTGGCAAGTCGAGACACGACGAGGTCGCCCACGCAGGTGCTAGTCGTGCACCAATTGCTGACATGTGCCTTGTAGTAGGTTACAGAAGAGCGCCGCTGGGATTCTAGTAACAAGCTTCCATGAATATCGAAGGGTGTGACTGGGAAATGAGGTGTGGACCCCACAATAAAAGGCGCTTTGATAGGAATCACACTGCGACCCCTCAGTAAAATTCCTTCGTGTGGTTTTTCCACCATAGCATCAAGCCACAGTCCCAACCGCCTTTTCTTTCGCCTCCGTGAGAGCTCGAACCCATGCGCAAAGGGACTCTTATAGCAATGGGGAGCACTCTCACTACCAACTGAGCTACTGCAGCTGCTGCCCTCATACATGCAAGTGCAGCTGAGAGTGAAGAAGGGCCGAGTGAAGAAGGATCTTCAGGGTTTTCAGGCACATCATCCTTCGACATGCATAGAGCAGGGGACTCACGGTCGGGGACAAACTCCTCGACTGAAAGAGAAGAGATGACATACAGGCATCAAGACAGCGCGTTAGTACTATGAGGGAATAAGCAGACCATCTTCTTCCACACCGGTGTTAAACAAGACTGTTAAGGATATCCAGGACGGGGCCGAGGTCATCAGGACCAAGGCCGTGACGGACATTAGCTGTAGATGATGTGTTGTTTCTGCCGACAGCCTTGACACTTTCGACGGATTATCCACGGAGGCAGGAATCCCAAGGTTATGGGACACCTCGGGCCCCAATCATCGCGAGACGAAGTTAGCTGCTGCCAGGATGGGCAAATGGTGTGCTACCATTGCCAGTAGCCAGGACATATGAGAAAGGATTGCCCTGCAGACATGGATCCTCGGTTTTGGGACAACACACCCAACGATAGACGTGAGAGGACACAGTTTGTTCCTCCACCCCCTAGTATGGATCAGAACCAAGACGCCCAGTGGTGCCACACCAAAGACCTAGTATTTCGCAGACGTCAGGCCAGGCCAAAAGCGTAGGTCGAGGTCGAAAGCACAGATTCGCAGCGAGAGTTCGGGTCAAGATGGATGATGACGGTTACCATTACCACCCAGCATAAGGAGGCATGAGATTGTCCTAGGAGGCAGAGGCCTCATGGTACAGAGGCTGAGCATGCTGATCAGCCGGACGTGCAGGGTACGTTTTATACTTGCATTTGTTTTTCTAATGCATCATGTTTATTAATGCATCTTGTGTGACATATTTGGACTTAGAGGTTGAAGCCTTTAGAGAAGTGATTAA
The DNA here is from genome assembly GCA_016808115.1 of Tetrastigma voinierianum. Taxonomy (NCBI): domain Eukaryota; kingdom Viridiplantae; phylum Streptophyta; class Magnoliopsida; order Vitales; family Vitaceae; genus Tetrastigma; species Tetrastigma voinierianum. Next base: position 57,513 of record JAEQBH010003867.1, read on the forward strand.
TGCCCAAAAAGTGCAATTTTGAACCCTATATTAGATAGGTTTTGAGTGCTTTTTGCGCATTAATCATGTCATTTATACCAATTGAAGTGTTCTAGTTCTTTAGTAGCACTTATGCCATTTAGAGGGTATTTTCGTTGTTTTCAGTATTTACGCACTCGAGTTCAATCTCAATACAAAGGATGAATCATGGTTGAATTCAAGTCTCACCATCAACCAAATTTCAAGAACTTCAATGAGAAAACAAAGGTAAAGTGAAGAAAATTCGATGCAGTTGAAGGCAGAATGAAAAGCAGTGAAGGATCAACAATGCAGAATTTTTCGTTGCTCGTGAAAATTCTTTTCGTTAAGATCGCGAAAAATTCTCGCAACCCTAGCTTAAAATTTCGCAACCTGGCTTAAAATGCCAAATTTCGCTAGACCACTCCAAATTTCGCTAGCACTGTTTCCTTAGCTTTAAAATAATTGATTTTCGCTTCTCACAAGAATTCGCTGTTTAGCGAATTTCGCAGCTAGCTAAATCGCTTCACCCTTAACGAATTTTGTTTTCGCTAGACCGCTGATTTCGCTAATTAGCGAAATTCTTCTCAATTTAATAAAATTGATGCCTGGCCATGCTTTGTAATTAATGCCAAACCGCTCCAAACTTGTATTACTTAATTGTCCTATAACTTAGCCACTCTATAGGTTTTTGGTATTTTCATGCCTTGAGGTGGCCTATATAAGCCCTTGTTTTGTAACCTAAAAGAACACTTTGGAACAATTGGAGGAGGAGAAGATATTTTGTAAGTTTTCATTTTGTAAATAAAGTCTCGTATTTATTTAGGTTTTGCTTTTCCTCTTCTCTCCTCTTTCTCTTTACTTTCCCTTGGCCGCTAAACACTTCTCGAGGATGACAACTCAAGAGATGCTTCGCTAAGCCTCCTTTTCGAAGAGGAAGGAAGCTAGCTCGGGTGGTGGGGCATATGCATGTCAGTCTCTCTTGTATTAAAAGCCATGGGCAGTGTATTTATGCCCCTTATCTTCTCAAAATATGGTTAAGTAACATTGAATGTCATTTGATCTGCCAATACTCTCCATGCTTTAGGATTCAGTGCATACCTAGTGTTAGATGCACTGTGATTCTTTAGATGGTCTTTACGAGCCTTTAGAATGATGTTTAAATGTTAGGGTTTCAAAGTGAGAGTTGAATAGCACTTAATGTTATTGATTCTACTAATACTCCATGCTTTAGAATACATATAATTAGTGATAGATGTACTGTTGTTCTTTAGATGGTCTGAGATGATATTGAATGTTAGGGTTTCAAACAAGAAGGGGCCATAATCGCATGCTACCAGATTGACTAAATAGGAGTTGCTTCATGGTGAGGTTTGCTAGTTAAATATATATCCGGTTATGCCATGGACTATAGGTTGCATGTCATAACGCGAGGATAAAACCCGAGGACACTTGTCGCCTCTAACTTGCCAAGTTAGTGACCCAAATCTTCAAAGTTAACTTTTTCACCTTTTACTTTCGCTTACAATTTCCGCCAAACCATTCCCACCGTTTTTTGAAACACAATTCCAAAGAGTCCAAATAGAAAGCCTTACCTTCATGCAATCGATGCAAAACCATTTTAGGATGAAAACCCATCCCCGTGTTCGACCTTAGACCACCATAATCGTTAAAGAGGCTTCACTACCAAAGAGAGGAACTTAGGTGTATATAAATTTTGTTGATTTTAGTCAGCCTACCGTGGCACTTAATCAAAATTTACTGTCGATGGTGCCAACCACTAATGGTGTGCCAATAGCGGTACTTGTGATCAACATCACAAGCTTTAACAACTCTTTTACCTTTTTGTAACCTACGGCAAAGAATCGTAAGTTTTCATAACTCTGACAAAGAACTTCACTGCTTTTGTTTTTCATATACTATTTTTTTATTTTTTTCTTTCTTTTGTTTTATTTCACTGCTAATATATATATATATATATATATATATATATATATATATATATATATATAGTATATATATATATATATATATATATATATATATATATATATATATATATATATATATAAAAGTGCTGCAAGATCGTTTCTGTGTTGTTTTTGTGTGGCCCTATTTCAACTGCAGGATTGCATTTTCCAGTGGTTTGAATTGAGAGAAAATGGAATCCCCATATGGAGAACAATACAGTCAGGAGGGTAACCCTAGAGCTTACATGACAATGAGGGACTATAGGAACCTTCCATGGCAAGGAAAGAACTCAGAGAGAAATCCAAACCCATATAGGCTCCATGAGGAATATAGAGACCAATGGATGAGTGCACCGTCTCATAATGTTCCTCAACTTATATAATTTCATGCTTCTCCACATTTTACTCAACTTCCTGAAGAAGAAATAACCACCACCCTTATCCCTTGTTGAACAAGCCATCCCGAATTTGAGCAACAAGTGGACAATTTCATGAGGGAGGAAGGGTAGTGACCAGCCCAGCTAATCAAGAAACCGAGATGGGGCTGAGAGCCTTTGAACAAGGAATTAGATGGGTTCCAAAGTGAAATTGATCAAAATTGACATCCAAAGAGAATCCATCTTTTAAAGCTCACCAATCATTGCTCATCAAGAGGAGGAGAATCTGGAGGAAGAGTGCTTGACTAACACTATTGTGGGTGAACAGGCTCAATTGCAGCTCCAGGAGGAATTGAAAGAGGAACCAGCAGTAAGATCCTCCGAGGAGTCCACAGGCCCACAATTATGTAGAATACGGGCCATGAAAAATAAGAACCTCCCCACGTCGAGGGATCGAGGAGGGTACGGAGAGCATGAATGGAAGAGTCCCACGGCTTCACTACCAGCTCACCGCCCAACCCAAAACAACCCACCCAGTAGCCCCTCAGTGACCAAGTGTACATACGCCCACACCGCAAAGAAACTCAAAACCCGGCCCCAGCTAAGTCCAACCTATCACAGCCATGCAAAAATTCAAGAAGCTAGTGGCCATCAGCCGACATTTTTGCCACTACTCAAAACAAGATGGCAAACACGACACAAGATGGCATAGTGGATGGTTCGAAGCTGGCCGTAAGGCTCGGGAGCACCAACCTCGCATTTCTAAGCTCCACTGCCCAAAGAAATTTCTGGATATGCGTCGGGCAAAGAATGCTGATAAGACTCCACCACCACCACGTGAGCGAGGTGGTTAGGTCTTTTTGGCGATTTTTTATAGCTACTAGCTTTATCAACCGCCTACCGATTTTGGATTAGATTTATGTATTAGCCATAAAGAGGCGTGATACTTTGTATGTTTAGCTTGATATTTATGTATTAGCCACTTTGGCTATATCAAAGCTATTCATTTTATATATATACAACCAGACATATCATGTTTTGTGCCTTAATATGTGTAAATGTTTTTTCTTTTCAATTGAATTAATTGAATTGCTGCTAATTGACAATTGAATTGCTTTATGTTTGGAAATTGAAGCACTGATTGTCACCTCTATGTTAGAACAAATTCATGCTTGAACAACTTTTTGGTCACTTACGCTCCAAAGATGCTCAACTTGAAAATTTCCCCGTATGCTAATTCACACCGCACCCGCATTGTTTCCAATAGTCAGGAATTTGTTCGCTCCTTCACTTTGCATACCATTTAAGCATGTCAACCTAGGATAGGTTTGTGTTACCTACAGTTGAAGACCAATGTTGTCTTCCAAAAAGGAAAAGAAAAGAAAAAGCAAAAAGAAAAAGAAAAAGAAAATAAGAAAAAGAAAAATAAAGTCGTGAAGTTTTGCCTTGAAACCCGAGCACGGTCCGAGGGGTGTATGGCGAAAGCCTTTGAAACCCGGATGCCCTAAGCCTTAATCACCGAGTCATCATTAGTGTTCATATATGGATAGGTGAAGTAATGACTGTGGGTGCTAATTTTCGGGTCATTCGTAGTCCTGGGTGAAGCCTTAGAGTTAGCGGTCAAGTGATCCTTTCGCTTGATGCCCTAAACCTTAATTGGCTGGGGAGTCATCTGCAGGACCTCGCTACACGGACTTTGGTGAAGTCGAATTTTGGCATTGCATCCTACAAAGGTAGTTGAATAAAGAAAGAAAAGCGTGAACTATCCTTATCTAGGTCAAGCTCAAATGCACTTAAGGCCATGTCGCTAGGTCAAAGGGACAAATTTTGCAATCCATTGGCGTAACTGCTTACATAAAGAACCATTAGACTTAGGTGGAAATTCGTTGAGAATCATGGATCCAAGATTGGCCTAGAATCGCTCTTGTATGGATTTAGTCTTCATATCGTTTACAACTTTGATGTCAATTTTTCGCCTTAATGTAATGTTTATATGTACATAAACCTCAATCATAAACTTTTTGGAAAATCACCACATGCATCTCCTTGTATTGCTAAGGGACTAGCAACGCTTCGGTTGGGGGTGATTAATGCCAAAGTGCAATTTTGAACCCTATATTAGATAGGTTTCAGTGCTTTTTGCACATTAACATGTCATTGATACCAATTGAAGTGTTCTAGTCTTCTTAGTAGCACTTATGCCATTTGTAGGGTATTTTTGGTTGTTTCAGGAGCCAGGCACTCGAGTTCAATCTCAATACAAAGGATGAATCATGAAGTTGAATTCAAGTCTCATTTATCAACCAAATTTCAAGAATCAATGAGAAAACAAAGGCAAAGTGAAGAAAATTCGATGGGCCACAGGATGAAAAGCAGCCAAGGATCAACACGTAAGTTATTAAGATTGCTTAAAATTTCGCAACCTTAGCGTAAAATTTCGCAACCTGTTTAAAATGCCAAATTTCGCTAGATCACCCAAATTTCGCTAGCACTGCTCAGTTTAAAATAATTGATTTTCGTTTCACAAGAATTCTCGCCACATATTAAATTTCGCGAATAGCGAAATTGCCCACCCCAGCGTAAATTTGTTTTCGCTAGATTCGTTGATTTCGCTTAATTAGCGAAATTCTTCACCTAGCGAAAATTGGGATGCCCGTCATGCTTTGTAATTAATGCCAAACCGCCCAAACTTGGTGTATTACTTAATTGTCCTATAATCCTAGCCACCTCAGGTTTTTGGTATTTTCATGCCTTGAGGTACCTATAAGCCCCTCTTGTTTTGTAACCTAAAGAACAATTTTGGAACAATTTGATGAGGAGAAGATATTTTGTAAGTTTTCATTTGTAAATAAAGTCTCGTATTTTTATTTAGGTTTTGCTTTTCCCTCTTCTCTCCTCTTTCTCTTACTTTCTTCTTCTTGGCCGCTAAACACCCTCTCGAGGATGACAACTCAAGAGATAAGCCACTGCTCTCCTTCTTTTGGAAGAGGAAGGAAGCCAGCTTGGTGGTGGGGCATATGCATGTTGTCCTCTTTGTATTGCGCCACGGGTAGTGTATTATGCCCCTTATCTTTCTCAAAATATGGTTAAGTAACATCAATGTCATTCGATCCGCCAATACCTCCATGCTTAGGATTCAAAGGGCATACCTATGTTGGGATGACTGGCGGATTCTTTAGATGGTCTTTACGAGCCTTTGTGAATGATGTTTAAATGTTAGGTTTCAAAGTGAGGTCAATAGCACTTAATGTTATTGATTCGCCAATACTCTCCATGCTTTAGAATACGCGCATAATTAGTGATAGATGTACTGTTGTTCTTTAGGATGGTTTTACGAGCCTCCGAGATGATATTGAATGTCAGTGGTTTCAAACAAGAAAGGGGCCATAACCCACATGCCACCCGTATTGACTCAAATAGGAGTTGCTTCATGGGTGAGGTTTGCTAGTTAACATAGATCCTGCTATATATGGACTATAGGTTGCATGTCATAACGCGAGGATAAAACCCGAGGACACTTGCTTGCCCTAATCCTGCCAAGTTAGTGACTCCAATCTTCAAAGTTAACTTTTTTCACCTTACTTCGCTTACAATTCTCGCTCAAACCATTCCCAATCGCTTTTGAAACACACCCAAAGAGTCCAAATAGAAAGCCTTACCTTTCATGCACCGACATGCAAACCATTTTTAGGATGAAAACCCATCCCCGTGTTCACTTAGACCACTATATCAACAGTAGCTTGACTACGGCAGTAGTAGGAACTTAGGTGTATATAAATTTTGTTGATTTTAGCTCAGCCTACTGTGGCACGAATCAAGAAGTTATGTGTGGATGTTCTTCCCTAGGATGTAGGGTGAGAGTTGACCGGATAGGTCGGGATTGCGAGTTAGAGATCTCTAAGATTCCCGTTTCATGGTGGACCCGAGAGGGGGGGATTGCATCGAGTCGAGTGTGGGGTGCACTCCAAGTGACATCGTCGAGCTCAAAGCGGCACGGTACGGTCATTCACCACTCTTGGTGTGTGTGTCGAAGTTTATTCGGGACTACGTCCAATGAAGACTCATAAGCCAGAATTGGGAAATGAAGAGAAATTAATGTCCGGGCAAAGCAAAGAAGGGAAGACCCCTAAGGCGAAGCTTGGAGTTGTGGTGAAGGAGACCGCAAGGGTATCCGGAAGGTCTTGTGGTGGGTGAAGGACCCGCGGTAGTATCCGAAAGGTCCTGTGTGGGTGTAAGAGGACCCGGAGAGATCTCGACTTCGTGGGTGTAAGAGACCCGGAGCTATCCCCACTTCAGGGTGTAAGAGACCAGAGAGATCTCGACTTTTGTAGGGTATAAGAGACCCGGGAGTGTATCCTCAATTTCGTGGTGGGTGTAAGAAACCAGGAGGTATTCAATTTTTGTGTGGGTGTAAGAGACCTGAGATATCCCTGACTGTGTGGGTGCAAGAGACTGGGAGCTATCCTGTCAGGTGGGTGTAAGAGACCGTGGAAATATTCAAATTTCTTCAGAATGCAAGAGGCTCGCAGTTGTAGGCCGAAGAGTTATGTCGCCTCGAGATGAAACACATACAGTTATCACGTAGACTTAGAGTTGAGTGATGAGCCGAGTGACTCGAGATTCGATACCCCTTTGAAATCAGATTCGTCTTGAGCTTCAAGAAGCGGCTCGCTTCTATGATGTTATTCACGATACTACCAGTCGACAGCCCATTCGACAGTCGATTGTGACCTTGGAAGGTCAGCCGCTTAATACTACCCGCCAGGGGTTGTGGGGTTACATGTTGTGTGGATTATATACAGGTGTTAAAGGACACGCTGCGAGCATGCGTCCTGGATCATAAGGGTAGCTGGGAGGAGCATTTGCCCTTAGTGGAATTCTCCTACAACAATAGTTATCAGGCGAGTATACAAATGGCACCATATGAGGCATTATATGGGAGGCCATGTAGATCACTGTTATGTTGGACCGAGGTGGGAGAGAGCTTCATCACGGTCCTCGATTCGATTAGAGACACCTCCCGAGAAGGTGAGCTTGATACGATTAACGCCTCTCACCCGCCGCAGCCTAGAAGAGCTTGGTGCAGATGTACGACGCCGACCCTAGAGTTCGAGGTTGTGATCACGCCTCTTCTCAAGGTGATGCCTAAGAGAGGAGGGGTCAAGTTTGGCAAGCCAAAGTTATCACGAGATTCATCACCTTCGAGATACTCGAGAGTGGTAGGCGTCATACTGCTGGGCTTTACCGCCAACATGTCGTGTCCACGAGGTATTTCATGTTCCACATGTTCGACAGCACACCCGATCCAACTCATGTGGTGGATTCGGGAGAGATTGAGGTTGACACTGATGGGACCTTCGAGGAGGGACTAGTGTGCATTTTGGATAGTCGTGATCAAGTTTTGCGACGCAAGACCGTGAGGCTAGTGAGGGTGCTAAGTGACCGCACTATGGGAGCTTTGAGGAGTCAACGTTTATGAGGACACGATGCGGCCACTTATCCCTTTTGTTTAGGGATGAAGGTAATGCGTTTAATCGCTTAATATTTAAGCAGACTAGTTTACATGTGGCGGTATAGTGCACGCCAGATATGCATGGGTTGTTGATTGTCCGCACTGACTAAATTCCTTTAAGGAGGTGAGAATGTAAGACCCGAGAAAATTCCAATTTTTCGGAAAAGGGCAAAATCGTAATTTCGGTCAAAATCCGGAATTTTTCTAGATCTTGGATGACAAAATGGATTTCACCATTGGAATCGTCTCACAAAATCTAACTAACACGTCGAATTTTGTTGAATTCCGAGACAGTCGGAATTTGCACTTTTTTCGAGGCACTAAGTATCGGGTGCCGTAAAACGACATGTGATGTGAAAAAGTCACCTATAACATGTACTCATGTGACACATGTTGCATGAGTAGAGAGATGATGGAAATGGACGTCCGAGATTGTGCCACGTGTCAAAACTAAGAGCAGTGGACATGGATGACATTTTGAAAATTTAATGATACAGTAGACAAAGAGCAAATAGTGTCATCCTCTTCCTTGAAATACAAAGTCAAAAACGTGAGGGAGAGGGTGGAAAACGAAATCTACAAAGGAGTTTAGGTTTTGCTTTTGAGAGCGTAGGATTCTCTCTCTAAGATCCCGGGCGATCGAACCGTCGGATTTCGTTGGGACAAGAAAGAAAGCTGTTTGACGCAATGAGGCTTCGTGGGTACCGTTTTAAGGAGTTTCTCACAAACTGCAGGATTTTTATCTCGATTTGAGTTACACTTCATTTAAGTGTTTTGTTGATGATTGAGTTGATTTGAGGCCGTGAGGGGTTAGCTTGATCGGTCCCAAAAAACTGGGACCGAATTATTGGAATTTTGAAGCCTATTTGGACAAATTCCTCGTGATCAGGCCGGGGCTGTTTTAGGTGTTTGTTTCATAAATTATGAAATAAATTGTGTGTTGGTGAGTATGAGGCTGGAAATGGCCATAGATTTTGGGTTCACAAAGTGAAACCGATGATTGAGTGATTGGTCGTGAACAGTAACCCGAGGGTTTCACTGTTCATGTGAATAGTGTTCATGAAATATTTTGTGAGAAAATATGCTTGGTCGAGTAATTCAAATTGAATTGATCGTGTTTGTTAATTAGCCCATGCAAGCTAATTTTTGGTGTAATGGATTGATAATTTATATAATATGTTGTCATGATTTAAATTACAGAATATATGCAATGATGATATATTTGCATTTGTTATATGAATTGTAAGAAATGGCATGTGATGCATTTTCATGTGCAACAACCTAGAAATTAGGTGTGAGTGCATGACATGAAAGAAAAGAAAGACTGATTTTTTTTCTCATACATGGCTTAGGCAAGTGTGAGGGAGTCGGTGAGGACTTGGGATATGGGTTGGTCATGTAGACATTCAAGTAGGATTACGTATTTACTTGAGTGTGTGTCTACATTGGATCATTGCATATGCACTTAGCGGAGTAACCCATTTAGGGTGATCTCCACTATCGGGCGATAGCTCACCCGCCGAGGGAATATTATTTCAGTACATGGGCGCTTGAGACGGCTCATCTTAGAGTGTCGATTTGAAGAAGCCGTTGTGGCTTTGATGGTTTTGGATAATATGTATTAAAATTGTAAATTTTAATATGTATTTGTATTAATAGTAATGTATAACTCTTGAATTATTGGAATATAGTTGGGATCTTTATTGTGTGAGTATTGGTTTATGGGCCCAAGAGGCTATTTTTACTCATATATGGGTATCGTAATACGAGATGTATAGATTTTTCATGTTGATCGTAGTGAATGGACACCCCGGGTTTGGGGGGTCACAATTCTAATGAACATCCTTTGTATTTCACACAACACCTCATTATGTAATAAGAATATTTGCGTAATCTATAAAAAAGAAAACAATTAAACTTATGGAAATAAATGAAAGGTAAGTGAATTAAGTACTTTTCATCATGGTCATCATCGAAGGTTATATCAGCAACCATTCTCTCTTTATGAGTGATTTTTAAGAATAGTTTCATGCATTATGGAGGGTTTGAATATTATCATGATGGGAATTGTATCCAAGTTTCCCATGCTAGATCTAAAGATGATTTATCCAAGTGTATCAATTGTAGGAATTGTATCCAAATGCAATTGTATGAAAAAAAAAATTATCATGATGAGAACTTTTAATGATAAATTTTTGTTCTTATTTGTCTATAAAAGAAAGATGTAACAACAATAAACATATTGAAGAGAAAATTCCATATTTAGTAGAAAAGTATACAAATTTAAGAAGAGAACAAACATTCAAATTTAATTGAATAATTCACCCCCACAATGATCTAAATATGCAGTTCCAAAGAGGGAAGTGACTACTTAACATGTACGTCAAAATAAATGAACATATGGTACATTCAATCACAAATGAGCACAACAAAAAGAGGAAACCATGTTTTCCCAATTTGTCTGTTAACCATCTCTTTCCACTAGAAATGTCTTATTTTCAATAGGTAAAGAAAAGCTAAGGTGATTGCCAAGGACATAGAAAGTCTAACATTTCAGTGACTACCCTAATCTCTGAGAATACCATGGCAAGTATATGCAATCCTTACAAGCTTCCAGTAATATTGATTACACACTATTGCATCTGCTTATAAAAATATTTGTTGAATTTTATGCTTATCTCTCTTAATTTATTTACATGCTGCAAGTTTAAAATTAGTTAAGAAAAATATAAGAATAAGTATTTTTTTACTAAGAAACAAGAAGATAAGCTTTATCCAGACAGGGTTTTTTGAAGCAAAAAAGAAAAAAACATGATTAATTCAGAGTTTAACGCTGATCATATATATATATTTGTTTTGGAAAATCCACACAACTCTCTATAAGTTGGTGTCTTTATTGGAAGGAAACCCGACTGATTTATTTTTGGGAACTAACAGAACAAATCAAGAATCAGTTCATATATGTTGCAACAAGTGATTAATTTTCCAATTGGCAGCCAACTTGAATCTAATAGCTTTTTCTTATGTTCGTAGTTTTCTTGATATTCAATGATCAAATGAACTCTTATGAGTCTAGTAAGATGGTCCATTTTGATCAAAAGTGATGATCCATACTCCCAGAAATACTCTCAGATTCAGAGCACTAAAGGTAAAAAAAATCAGCAAATAATTCGAATAGGATAGAAATCAAACTAAGATAGAGTGAAGAATCCAAAAAATTCCATTAAATAAAATTGTAAACCTACGTTCTTCTGATGGCGTCAATTTCAAAGATGTAAACAACTACAAGCAAATGAATCAAACAAAATTGTTCGAAGCAAAAAAAGAAAAAAAACATGATTAATTCAAAGTTTAACGTTGATTATTGTAGAAATAGCCCTTCAGATTCAACATCTGAAACTCTAATCCACCGATACAAACATGGAAGAAACCAAAAACTAAAGATAAAGAGAAAGAGAGTTTCAGAGTTACCCTTGGAATATGCATTATTCCACATTCAATCAGATTTAAATGTATATGTTGGCTTAGTGGTTTAAAGAGTAAGAATAAAAGAAAGGTAAGAGAAATAGGGACAAAGAGGGCTATAACACCCAAACTTCATACCAAGGGCGTTACTGTCCATTCACATTTAGGACTTCAAACCCCACATGTAAATGATACATTCAAAATTTATACTTATGAATTTTTTAAATTAAACTAATTTTGTAAAATCGAAATCTTCTAATGACATAAAACCTTCTAAAGTATAACAAAATGTCATTAAACCAACATCTTCTAATAGTATACTTTTCCAAAACTAATTTTCTCAAAAATTAACATTCTAACAACATAAAGTCCTTCAAATAAAAGTTTGCAAACATTCAATCACAAAATCATAAGTCTTTCCAACAACACCAACTCAAAATAATTCTTAACTTTCATCCATGCCTACCCCAAAATCACTCATTGCTAAGGTCTAGGGTACCTAAAAATGATCAACAATAAGAAGTGAGTTAAAAGCCTAGTAAGGAATGTTAATACAGTTTCATGGATCATATATTTTAAATTCACAAAATTTAAGATATAACGTATTTTTCTTTTCCTCATAAATCTCATAAAATCCTTGAGCACAAATAAATAACATATGAATAAATTTCAAATTGATGTTCATCATATTTTCTGTTTCCTAAACAATTCCATATCATAATCAAATCCACAAATGTTTTAAAACAAAAATACTTACTGTTCTCAAAAATATTTGTTTCAAATAAAATTTCAATTATTCTAACCCATTGCCAAGGGTCATAACTCTTGGTTTCCAAAAACATATTTGTTTCAAATAGAATGTCAACTATTCTTAGTCGTTGACAAGGGCCATTTTAAAATGCTTATGCACTTGGTTCTCAAAATATATTTGTTTCAAATAGAATGTCAACTATTATAACCCATTGATAAGGGCCATTTTTTCAATTATTATAACCCATTGACTGGGGTCGTATTGTCAACTATTATAACCCATTGATCGGAGCCGTATTTATCAATTATTATAACCCATTAACGGGGCCATATTTGTCAATTACTATGACGCATTGACGGGAGCCGTATTTGTCAATTATTATAACCCATTTACGGGGCCATATTTGTCGATTACTATAACCAATTGACAAGGGTCGTATTTGTCAAGTTTATACCCATTGATCGAGACCATATTTGTCAACTATTATAATTTATTAATCGAGGTCATATTTGTCAAGTTTATACACCTTAACTGGGGCAATTTTTGTCAAGTCAAATATTTCCTTCATGCTTCTAATTTTACAAAAATACAAAATTATATCTCCATAAATTTCAATCTTTATCATAAACATTCTCAAATCTATTTTCCATACAAAACACGTATTTGATCCATGCATATGATTAAATAAATAGAAATTTCCAAACTCATAATTACATATAATAGCAAGATATTTTGTTTATATAGAAAAAAACTGCATTAATCTTCCTTACTTGATATTCCAAGATATTAGCAAAACCAAGAAGCATTAAAAGAGTCATAAATCACATGAATAATATGAACAATATTCTATTAGACAAAAAAAAATATATATTCTTCCCACTCATAAGTTTTATATCTCCTATTTTTCTTTTCTAGGAATCCAAAATATTTAAACCTAAAATCTCAAATCCTCTTTAGCTTGAGAATTTTAAATAAATTAGGGTCTTTTTCCAAAAGCCTTAACATCACCAATTTTCCAAATCTATCAATTCCTTAAATCCCTAAAATTAGGGATTTTACCATAAAATATGATTTTTGTTTGAAATCCCCAAATTTCTTATGAACAAATGGTTCTTTATAACTTGTAGGGAATCCTTTAGGGTTTCAAATCTAAAGCTTTGTAATCCAAGAATCACCAAAACAAATCAAATACTCATTCCTAAACAAATTTATCAATACTATGTCCTTACATTTCTAGGGTTTTATATTTAAAAGTTTAGGAAACCCTAAGTTTTCAAATCTAAGATTTAAGAGTTTGGAAACTCACCCAAATAAATCAAACATCAAACCCAAACCAAAATTCTTGCTTCTATGCATTTCAATCATTTCTACAGTTTCAAATCTAAAGTTTTAGAAAGTCCTAAGCTTTCAAATCTAGACTTTTAAAAAACCCTAACTACCAAAAAATCGGTCATAAAAGAAACACTTACTTGATTAAAGTTCTGGCGCTTTAAATCTCCCACTTTTGAAACCCTGGGGCCTCTTTCTCTCCCTTTCTCTCTTCCTCTCTTTCTCTGAAAATGAAATGCAAGAATGGTCATATGAGTCACTAACCCCTTTTTTATATTAAAGACAAATTCCACATTTTCCCAAAGTTCTAATCTTTGGTACTCAAACAACCCCTTTTCATTCTTTTCTTTTGTTTGTTAGAAAATTAGGGGTATTACAAGGGCTTAGGGCTAGATTTTATATTCTTTTTGTTTTGTTTTTTATTTTTTTATCATTAGCTTAGTTGGCATGTGAGGTGGATGTACAAAAGGGTATTTTTGCTAAAGACAAAACACTCAACACATAATGTGCTATCCTATAATATTTTTTGAAATTGACATATTGTTATTAGGTTATAAAATACTTGATTCTTAAAGTCATATTATGGGTATGTTTGGTTAAGCTAATAACTGGTAGCTAATGCTGATAGTTGATAGCTGGTGTGAGTAGGTAATAGATGGTAGCTGATTATAAATTATTGATTGGTAAAATAGCTTATTAGAAGTAGTTGATTAAAGGTTAATTACCTATATAGACATAAATGAGAGATATACAAATATATATATATAAATAAACAAACGGTATCTTAAGCCCTATTTGGTTCATATTTTTGAAAACTGTTCTTGAAAATAATTTTTGAAAACACATAGAACACCATTTTGGTGTTCTTTGAGGATTGTTCTTATTCTCAAAATTTAATGTTTTACGTGTTTTTAATGTTTTTTTTTTCAAAAAATTTATTAAAAGAATGTTTATTACAAATATAAAAAAAATGTATTACACTAATAAATATTTTCAACATGATATTTACATGAATATCATAATTTATTAAAATAATATATATTTTATTTTATCCATCATTATAAAATAGTAAAAAAATCTATTTTATGCTAAAATAAAATAAAAAATTTATTAGGATTTTAATTAATAATAAAATTCAAAATTTTTAAGTACCATAATAAAACCTAAAATATTTCATAATCTTTAATATTCATTAAATTCAAATTTTAAATAAAAATTATGAAGATAAAAGATTTTTTAATGTATTTAATCGAAAATAGAAATAATAAAGAAAATAAAACATCACTATAATTGATTAATATATTATATATCTTTAAAGGATTTAATCTTTATATAAAGGAGTTATAATGGAAAAAATAAATTTGAATTAACAACAAAATATATTTTTTTTCATTTTTCTTCTTCCCTTTCTTTTTCTTTCTTCCATTTCCCCTAAAATTCTTAGTAACAGAATATAAAACAAGTTTATTTCTTATTTTTCCTCAACATTTTCTCCCTCTTACACTTTCCTTTATTCAACAATACATCATTTCTCAAAGCAAACCTATCATGAATCTTCCCATGAGAGCTCTCATTTATCTATCATTTAATAAAATTAAGTTTTATGAATATTATATATAATTATAAAAATATAATTTACATAGTATATAATAAGATTTAAAAGTAAAAATAAAATCAAGTTAAATCATCGTACCTTCCCGTATAAATAGGGAGATAAGGAAAAAAATGGAAGTTGGATAATTTTATAGGAGCGTTTAAAAAAAAGCTACGATTTATGGCTTTTTCCCATCAACTCCTGATTAGCCCTAAAAAGCTATCAGGGGTTGATTATGTGTCTTTACAAAGCACTCTATAAGAACTAATTGGGGGTGAATAAACTATCAGCTTCTACGATGCATCCTGTCTGCTATTAAAAAAATAAGCATCGTTCCCAAGATCATCCATGCATAATCGGATTTCAATTACATCACAAAGACGAATTGAAAGAGATTTTTTCACAAATTAAATAATACTTACCTCTTGAAAGAGATAAACACATGAATATGAAGGGTCGATGCTGCTGGTATGTCTTGTAGAGAAATAGTCAAAGAAACGAATGTCGTTATTTTGTTTCAAAGATTGTTTTTTTCTTCTTCTGATATTGTAAAGGATAATCTTTCGAGAAATAAAAATTGTCTTCATCAAAGGAACCGTTTCCTTTTTATTCAAATAAAATATTTTATTTTATTTTAACCACATGAGACATGATGCTTCAACTTCCAATGTTCCCATTTTATTTTAAATAAGAGGAAATGATCGGGCCATATTGTGATGCCCAAAACCCGGCGGGTCCCTTGACAATCCATCAACTCGTGGAATACATGTAATAATTGAGTGTCTCAATGCCACAAAATGAGTGTCTCTCTACCTAAGACTCAAACATGAGTAAAAATGGCCACATCGGGCTCATACATCCATACTCACCAAAATATAACCAACTATATTACAATAGTTTCAAGAATTAATTACACTCCTATACAAACATGCATCATTCAGAATGTTTCATACGTGTTTTACAAAAATATATAATCAATGCCATATGTCAGCTTTCTTCTTGTGAAGCCCCGATCCCGAGGTGTCTCGTTGACCATCGTCAACCCGTAGAATACTTGTGTCTCATATCATGAGACCTATACATGAGTAAAATGGTCACATTGGCCCATACATCCATACTCACAAAAATGTATATTTTATACAAAAAGAGTTAATTTATAATTGTATTTAATTGCAATTTACACAAAAACTGGATCGTCTTTCCAGAATTTACAAAATACGGAAATAAGGCCAGTTTGGCCATTTCTTCACCTCTACAGTCTCAAATGTGTCCCATAATCTCGGCCTCTAAGGAGCGTCACTCACCCAGACATGTCCCAGACTAAAAGGGATCTCACCGATTTATATGAGCAACGCCAAGAGTGGAATTTTCTCCGCGGGGTTATTCCTCACCTAAGTGCTCATGCACGACACATCAAACATTCAAGCAAAACATATATGTTCCTACTAAATGTCTACATGATGTGGATGAGAATGTGACCCACCTCACTCCCCATGTCTCAGCCCTCACCGACTTCACGCATGCCTAAGCCAAATGTTAGAAAATATCGCCAAACAAAGATTTTTGTTCGAAAGCATCATACCGAAGCTCAGAAATATATCGACTAGCTCTCCGCTAATTGTCGGATCATTTTTTCGAAACAATCATGGGTCAGGCTCCGAGATGAACTGTTGGACAACTCTCCAAGACAATTCTTCAGAAAATCTTCCCTTGAAATTCCTTTCACAACCATTTTCCTTTTTCTTTCATGTCATGCACTTACACCTATCACTCTAGGTTCCCCGGTGCATATGAAATGCAATATGAAATTTCACAACAATTCATGCTAATATATTATTCATGCATATACTAACCGAATTTATCCACAATCATCATACATATTAATATATCAAGCATGCATAAATATATTAACGAGCAACATCAACACACCATGGATAATTATAATTGATACATATAATTCTCCTCCATGCACAACCCATGTTAATACATCATACAGCATACATTAACATGTCATATTCACACTGCATGTTATGCACACAAGCCATAACACACAATCTAACTGGCCAGCACTAACCTGCTCGATTGGCCAATGTTCTCCACAAAAACATGGCTGCAATCTTGACTCAATGGGATTTCCATAGAGTCTAAGAACACCGTAAACGGTTCGACGAAGGCGACTCCGGGTCGAGGTCACACATGAATCGACAGCTTTACCCGGCTAGCCTACCCAACCAGCACTAACCGGCCGGCACTAACCGGCCCGATTTCCCAATGTCCTCCACAAGGACATGGATGAAATATTGACTCAATGGACTTTCTATAGAGTCCAAGAACACCCAAATCAGAGTTCGGACGAGGAAGTTATAACCTTCCGCTGAGGTCAAGGATACGACTAGGCATCCTACCCAAATATCGCCTACCATCTTACTCCGAGCCTCTTCCAGACGCATACAGTACCACCGCCTCCAGCTGGGCATCCAGGATGGAATATTGACTCAATGGGGATTTTATTGCAGTCTAAGAACACCAAACTGAGTTCTGACGAAGAAGGTGACCTTCCAAAAGTCGAGGTCACATGACTAGGAAGTCGTACCTAGACAGTCGACCTTACTTGCCTGGGAGCCCCGTTCCAGCCAGATCCAGTACCCACTGCCCTCCAAATGCATCTAGATGGAATATTGACTCAATGGGCTTTTCATAGAGTCCAAGAACACTAGAAACGGAGTTCGGACAAAGAAGTTATGACCTTCGGGGTTGAGGTCACACATGACCAGTACTCTACCCGACAGCCACCTTATTTGTCCGGGAGCCCATTTCCGGCCAGCTCCAGTACCCAATGCCCTCCATAGATATACAGATGGAATCTTGACTCAATGGGCTTTCCATATAGTTCAAGAACACCCGAATCGGAGTTCGGACGAAGAAGTTATGACCTTCCGAACTTGGAGGTCATGCATGATCTAGCCGGACGAAACCCATTCGGGGTGAACCCATCCGGGGTGACCCCATCCGACGTGAACCCATCCAGGGCTGGATGAACCCATCCGAGATGATCGAATCTATTCGTGGCCTACTAACCTGGTACTGACAAATTTCTTCAACTAGATTAGAAGGTAAAAGGACCATAACTTGGGCTACATAGGTCCGATTTGCGAAATTCAAAAGCCTAACATCAAGTTCACTGATGTGGCTACAATTTACTTGAAGAGCTTACTACCAAAATCTCTTTATTTCCTACCCAAAAACCAGTTCTAAAGTCCGGTTAATGTGTACTACCACAATATGGTAGCTTCCCATGGTTCAAAACACAACCAAACATTCCCCTTAGGGCAAGACAACCACACCTTCATTCATTTTAACTCTAACACATAAAAATGGCACACAAGGACAATTACTCAGTCCTAAAAATCAGTCCTTGGACTGTCCAAAAATAGTCCCGAAATCTCTAGCACATTGTCTCAAATTCTTGGGACGGTTCACACGGCAACTCACGGCCTCACACAACCTATGCCATTTGAATGGCCCTTAGACAAGGATTAAACCATGTAGGAGAAAACCTCAATGAGGTTTTGTCAAACTCCCTAACTCCCAGATTCATGCGAAGCCCTTGCCAAAAAAGCAGGTTGAACTTCTTCCTATCGCTTCCGCTTGAAACCGTTGGTCTGATCAAGCCGAACAGAGAGAAGGTGGAGTCTCTTTCTCTAAAACTCTCTCTTTTTCTTCCTCTTTCTTTTAAGCTCTTTTATTTTCTCCCATCCTACTGCTTGGTCCAAGATGGGCTAAGAACTTGTCATTTCACTTGCCACATGTTCAATTTCTCATTGGCTTTTAGGATTTCCTTTATCCTCTTATCCATCTACCTTGGATTTCCCTCCAATGACATGATGTCACATGTCACCTATAGCCCATACTTGAGCTCATTGTTTGACTTGCTCACAGCTTGACATGTGCTCACGTGAGCCACTAACACCTGCCACATGTCACGCGTCACTCTCAGTGCCTCGAAGAATGTGAAATTCTGATTGTCTTAGAATTCGACGAAATTCGACGAAATTTGACGCGGTAGCTAGATTTCACGAGACGATTCCAACGGTGAAGTCTGTTTCATCATCCGAGATCTAGAAAAATTTTGGATTTTGACCGAATTTTACCTTCTACCCTTCCTTAGAAATCAGGATTTTCCGGGGTTTCACATTCTCCCCACCTTAAAAGAATTTCGGCCCGAAATTCCGCACACATAAGCATCAAACCACATGCATATGTAACCCTACACAACTCAAGCACCTTTGGTGTGTAAGCGATGACCTTTCCATGATAACCATAATTGACATGAACTAACCCGTTCATCACCCCTTCTTCCTTTAGTGGTGCCAACTACCAACCACTAACACAACCCAATTCGATTTTTTGAATTTAGAAGATACTCATTTCCCACATACTATGTACCAAGTATATGCTCTATACAATATATCACATTTGATTTATCCTTCTGAACCCCTAAGGTTATATTTCTCAATACTAGTGTTCCATACACAATTTACCATGTATATACTCTCCCTGCGCAATTCATAACACACAATCACACAATCACAAACATGGAACACATATCAGAACACAACATGAAACACACAATGTATGCAGTGGTCTAAACCCATCCCATAAACTCCTAGGTAGTCACCTACCTAAACCCTAATGGCAAGCTGAATTGCTCGTACCAAACATCGAGTTCCCTGCACCGCGATACCTAAACTCCGATACCGCCAGGACGCTGGTATCAATTTTCACCACAATAGCCATGGCCTAAGCTCGCACCCTCAAGCCCTGTGTAGTCGTTTCATTTATGCTCGATACCATGTCGCGGCCGGTATCGAACTATACTTATAAACACACCCACCGAGCTCCTAAGGTAATCAAGCATTTTAGCTCGATACCGTCGAAGCCGTATCGCATTCAAGCGCCAGGGTAATCCCAACCAAGCACTACACTACAACCGGCATCCAAAGCCCATGCCCAACACGCCATGTGTAATCGTGATACCTTAGCTTTGATACCAAGATGAGAAGTCGGTATTTACCGCCTGTGCATCCTAACCGTGCACTACACTACAACCGCATATCCTAGGCTCCATGCCCATCACGCCGTAATCGATACCTTAGCTGATACCGTCAGTGGAAGTTGGTGATCTCGTGCCACGTGAGGCCGAGCCGAACTCAACAATATTTACATACCTGTTCCTCCTACCGCCGTAGTCAAGCTACCGCGCAGTGGTCTGTGTGGCCTAACACAGGATGGGTTTTCATCCTAGAAATGGTTTGCATTAGGGCAATAGTTGCAAGGCTTATTTGGACTTTGGATTTGTGTTAAAATCAGAATGGTTTAAAACTGAAATTGCAAAATCGAAATGGTAAAACCGAAATTTAAAGTGAAGTAAATAAACTTTGAAGATTTAGGTCACTAACTTGGCAAGCTAGGGCAACACATGTCCCCTGTGTTTTATCCTCCTACGTGAGTCAACCGATGCATTATGGCCCCTTTGGGCTTAAAACCCTAACATTCCATTATCATTTTTTGAGGCTAAAGACCATCTAGCAATCCGCGTTGCCTGTCACTACACCGGATCTAAAGCATGTGGAGAGAGTATTGGCCAAAAAACAATAAAAGTCAATGTTATTTAACCCTAATTTGAAGAACCCTAACATAAATGCTACCTCGCAGGCTCAGAAAACCATCTAAAGAACAACAAATTCTAAAGCATGGAGAGTATTGGCCAAGACAATAACATCCCATGTTATAAATCGAATTTTTGAAAATAAGGGCTTACAAATACACTACCCGTGACTTTTAGTACAAGAGGACAACATGCTTAACCCCACCACCAAGCTAGCTTCCTTCCTCTTCAAAGGAAAGAGGCTTAGCCAAGCATCTCTTGAGTTGTCATCCTCAAGAGGTGTGTTTGGCAGCCAAGAAAGGGAGAGAAAGAAGAGAGAGAAAAGAGAGAGAAGAGAGAAAATAAAAGCAAAGCTAAAAAAAACTAAAACTTTATTTACAAAAGCAAGAGAAAATGAAAAACTTACAAATCAACAAAATTTTGTATCTACTCTCTCCAATCTCTCCTCCTATTACAAAACATGAGGTATTTATAGGCCTCCTCAAGGTATGAAAATACTAAACCCTAGCAACTAAGCTAAGTTATAGGACAATTGGGTACAAACCAAGTTTGAAGGCTGCCAAAGATTAATTACAAAGCAATGACGAGGCATCATTTTCAAGCATAGTGTAGAATTTCGCTAATCCAGCTTAATTTGGCAAGGGTTACGAATTTTGGCAATGGATTACGAAATTGGCAAGGCTTTAGCGACTGGCAATGTTGAAATTTCGCATAGCGAAATTTCGCTAAGCTAGCGAAATTGAAATAAGGAGAAGCGAATTTCGCAACGCACAAGGTAGCCAAGCATGAATTTCGCAATTTGTGCCGATTGCGAATCGTTTATGAATACTTGCGAAATTCGCTTAACTTGCGAACTGATTGCGAATGTGTTGCGAAATTCGCTAGGGTTGCGAATTGGTTGCGAACAGGTTGCGAAAATTCCTGTTTTGCTGTTCCTCTATGCCTCTCATCCTGTCTTCAACTCAGACCTCAAGCTTCTCCACTTTTCCTTTTGTTTTTCCATTGATTTTGGGCTTGTTGGATGGCCGAGACTAAACTTCCAACTCACAGATTGATCATTTGCATTGTGGTTGAAGTCCAAGCATAAATACCTACAAAACAACCAAAAACATGCTCCAAATGCATAAGTGTTACTAAGATGACATGAACACTCACTGGGATATATGATATGATTAATGATCAAAGTACCTAAACCTATCTACTTATAGGGTTCAAAATTGCACTTTTTGAGCACTAATCGCTGGTATCAGATATCAAGCGCCAGTAATCCTCTAACCGTGCACTACACTACACCAAGACATCCTAGGTCCATGCCTCCAGCACGCTACGTGGCATACCCAACCGATACAAAAGCCTCACAGCATTTCAGATCGACTAAACTTATGGATACACCCACCGAGCTCCCAAGGTAATCGTTTACCTTAGCTCTGATACCATGTTGCGAAGCCCCGATCCCGGGGTGTCTCGTTGACCACCGTCAACTCGTGGAATACTTGTGTCTCATATCATGAGACCTATACATGAGTAAAATGGCCACATTGGCCCATACATCCATACTCACATAAATGTATATTTTATACAAAAAGAAGTTAATTTATAATTGTATTTAATTACAATTTACACAAAAACTGGATCGTCTTTCAAGAATTTACAAAATACAGAAATAAGGCTAGTTTGGCCATTTCTTCGCCTCTACGGTCTCAAATGCGTCCTGTAATCTCGACCTCTAAGGAGTGCCGTCTACCTGTACCTGTCCCGTACTTGAAAAGGGGGATCCCACGACGGGGTGAGCAACGCCAAGTAGTGGAATTTTCCTACATGGGTTACTCCCCACCTAAGTACTCATGCAATGGAACACCAAACATTCAAGCAAAGCATATATGTTCCTACTCAAATGTCTACATGATATGGATGAGAATGTGACCCAAACCCACTCCCATGTCTCGAGCCCTCACTAACTCCCTCACGCATGCCTAAGCCAAATGTGAGAAAAACATCGTTTTCGAAACAAAAGATTTTTGTTCTCGAAAGCATCATACCGATATTCGCTAAATATATTGGACTACCCTCCGAGGCGAATTGCTTGATCATTTTTCCGAAACAATCATGGGTCAGCCTCCGAGATGAATTGTTGGACAACTCTCCAAGGTAATTCTTCGAAAATCTTCCCTTGGAAATTCCTTCTACAACCATTTTCCTTTTCTTTCATCACACTTCCACCTATCACTCTAGGTTCTTTCTAGCGCATATGAAATGTACATTCCATTTCACAACACCATGTTAATATATTAATCACGCATATACTAAATCGAATTTATCCACAATCATCATACATGTTAATATATCAAGCATGCATAAATATATTAATGAGCAACATCAACACACCATGGATAATTATAATTGATACATATAATTCTCCTCCATGCACAACCCATGTTAATACATCATACATCATACATTAACATGTCATATTCACACTGCATGTTATTCACACAAGCCATAACACACAATCTAACTGGCCAGCACTAACCTGCCCGATTAGCCAATGTCTACCAAAGGAACATGGCTGCAATCTTGACTCAATGGGATTTTCATAGAGTCCAAGAACAACCGAAACGGAGTTCGGACGAAGAAGTTATGACCTTCCGGTCGAGGTCACACATGAATGCAGAAATTCCAATTCCTACAAATTTACCCAATCAAAGACTAACCGTCGACACTAACCGGCCCGATTTCCCAATGTCCTCCACAAGGAAATGGATGAAATATTGACTCAATGAGCTTTCTATAGAGTCCAATAACACCTAAATCAGAGTTCGGACGAGGAAGTTATAACCTTCCGAAGTTGGAGGTCACACATAACTAGGTAGTCCTACCCGGATAGCCTACCTTACTTACCCGGGAGCCTCTTTCCGGACAGATACAGTACCCATTGCCCTCCAAAGGCATTCAGATGGAATATTGACTCAATGGGATTTCCATAGAGTCCAAGAACACCCAAATGTAGCTTCCCACGGTTGCTTACGGCTCTTCGTCGAGCGCCATGGCTACTTACCAGCAATCCTACCGGGATGTTTCATCACCTTACTTTCCCGAGCCCTTCTTCGGTCAGCTCCGCACCTACCGCTCCAAAGGCATCCATATGAAATATTAACTCAATGGGATTTCCATAGAGTCCCGTAACAATTCAGAAACTGAAGTTCGGATACAAAGAAGTTATGACCTTCCGAAGTCGAGGTCACACATGACTAGGGCAAATCCTACCCTACGCTCCACGCTATTTGACTGGGAGCCCATTTCCGGCCAGATCCAGTACCTAATGCCATCCATAGGCATAAATATGGAATCTTGACTCAATGGGCTTTCCATAGAGTCTAAGAACACCCGAATCGAAATTTGGACGAAGAATTTATGACCTTTCGAAGTTGGAGATCATACATGAATAGGCAGCCCTACCCGGCTAACCTACCAAACCAGCACTAACCGGATGGTACTAACTGGATCGGTTTCCCAATGTCCTCCACAGGAATATGGCTGTAATATTGACTCAATGGTCTTTCCATAGAGTCTAAGAACACCTAAATCGTAGTTCGCACGGTTAGTTATGACATTCCGGTTGGAGGTCAGTGCATGATCCCACGACCAACCTCGAACCCATCCGGGCGATCGATCCGGGGATGGCTGAACCCATCCGGGGATGGCTGAACCCATCCGGGGATGGCTGAACCCATCCGGGGCTGGCTGAACCCATCCGGGGTGAACCCATTTGGGGTGACCCCATCTAGGGTGAACCCATTCGGGGCTGATTGAACCCATCCGGGGCCGGCTAACCCAGCCGAATAGCCCTTCAACTAGTCTGTTCTGGTAAATGGACCAAAACTTGGGCTACAGAGGTTCGATTTGAGAAATTCAAAAGCCTAAAATCAAGTTCACAGATGTGGCTACAATTTACTTGAAGGACTCACTACCAAAATCCCTTTATTTCCTACCAAAAAACCAGTTCTAAAGTCCGGTTAATGTGCACTACCACAATATGACAGCTTCCCATGGTTCAAAACACAACCAAACATTCCCCTTAGGGCAAGACAACCACACCTTCATTCATTTTAACTCTAACACATAAAAATTGCACACAAGGACAATTACTTAGTCCCAAAAATCAGTCCCTGGACTGTCCGAAAATAGTCTCCGAAATCTCTAGCACATCATTCTAAAGTCTGGGATCTGCTCACACCGCCCACTCACTCTGCATCACACAACTCATGCCATTTGAATGGCCCTTAGAGTAAGGATTAAACCAAGTAGGGAGAAAACCAGCACCTCTTGGAGTTTTTGTCAAAACTCCCCAAACTCAAGTCTCTATCACGAAGCCCTTGCTAGTGAGGTTGAACTCTTCCTCTTACTCACTTTGAAATAGCTAATTAGATCATTAGGAAATTTAGAGAGAAGGTGAAGTCTCTCTCTCTAAAACTCTCTCTTTTCTTCCTCTTCCTTTTCTGCTGTTTCTTTTCTCCCATCCCATTGCTTAGTCCAAGATAGGCTAAGAGCTTGTCCTTTCACCTGCCACATGTCTAATTTCTCATTGGCTCTTAGGATTTCCCTTATCCTCTTATCCATCTACCGGTTCCCTCGATGACATGATGTCACATGTCACCTATAATGATACGCAGGCTCATTGTGTTCACTTGCTCTGACGACATGTGCCTGTGTGAGCCACTCAACACACCGCCACATGTCACGTCACTCGGTGCCTCGAAGAGCGTGGAATTCCATTTGTCTCGAGGTCGACAAAATTGCGATCTCGGTAGTTGGATTTGCGAAGACGATTCAACGGTGAAGTGCGTTTAGATCATCAGGATTTAGAAAATTTTAGTTTGTAAGATTTTACCGTTCTGCCGCTTCCCTCAGGAAATAAGGATTTTTCGGGGTTTCACACTTCTTAGAAATGGCCGCTAGTAGGCGCCGTCTTCCTGAATACTCCTTGTACCTGAAAGGGGATCCCATGATGAGGTGAGCAATGCCCAGTAGTTGAATTCTCCTACGAGGGCTACTCCCCACCTAAAATGCACATGCAATCATCACATCAACATCACATTCAATACAATTTACAATTCATATGGAATGGTTATATCATGCATAAAATGTTTCCATGCCCATGCCACTGAGTCCTCCACCCAGGCTCACTCACACATGCTATGCCAAGTGTGGTAGTCGTTACTGGTAATACCAATGACACCGATATACCGAGCCTTTGTCGGCTCACCAACACCCAAAGAAATTTGCCAATGGGTAACCAATCCCGAGTTAATCCCGACTCCTATCACTCAACTCTAGGTCTAAGTGATAAACATAACCATGTGTTTTCTTTGGGCAACAGATATTTCGACTCATGCTTCGGGTCTCTTACACCCAAACAGAACTTTTCGGATGATACCGCAGGTCTCTTACACCCAAGTTCCAGGCTTTTCACTTATGGGGATTAATGGTCCCCTTCTTGCTTCCTGACACGTAATTACTTTTCATTTATGACTTGCACTGAGTCTTTATTGGATGTAGTCCCGAGGCCATCTGACCCATTCACTAAGAGTGGTGAACAACCATACGGAGTGCACCCACACGGAGCTCGGCATGATGTCAGTGCAAATGAATCACAGTGATGCCAATTCATATATCGATTCGATGGCTCATACACAATTATATTTCATATAATTCAAACAATCATGTTAACACATCAATTAGCATGCATTAATATATCATTTTCCCTTTACACATTTCAAGTACATTCAATTGACAATTCCGCATTGGACAATTTCAGTCCAACAACCGTCGGGACTATTTTTAATAATTTAAATCGTCGTAAGTTTGTCCAAGGATGGCCCCCTCATCAAGCATCGGTTCCACTTCTTGGGCAAAATCCATAACCATTTGGCCTCCACGATACCAAACCATTTCATGGCTTTTAGATGAGAATATCGAATAGAAGAAAACACCTCGGAGTTTGTTGAAACTCCTTGTTTCCAGTCTCTGCTTGTAGCTCTTGTCGCGAGGAAGCTCTTTTCCTCTTGCTTCGTCGGAAACCGTCGACCCGTATGCTGGGAAATCTAGAGAGAAGTGAGAGCTTCTCTCTCTAAAACTCTCTTCTTCTTCCTTCTCTCTTCTCTTGGTTCCCTTTCTCCCCCTCTCTCCTTCTCTTCTCTGACCAATTTGGTCGAGATGGGGTCGAAGAGCTTTGTCATCTCATCTGCATAGCCAGTAGCTATGGCTCTTAGGATTTCCCTTATCCACTTTATCCTTAATAGTGGATTTCTTTCCACTCATGGGTTGCCACATGTCCACATGGGTCCCACTTGAGCTCTCATTGTTTAACTTGCTCACAGCTTGACACATGGCTCAATGTAAGCCACTTAACACCTACCACATGTCATGCGTCACTCTCGGTGCCTCGAAAAATGTGAAATTCTTTATCTGAAGTGAAATTAAATCAGTGCATTCAGATTTGAGATTCAACTAAAGTGTTTCGTCCTCAGAATCTAGAAAAATTCCGGATTTTGATAGAATTTACCGTTTTACCCTTTTTCATAAAATTTGAATTTTCTTGAGTTTTACACATATCAAGTGTGCCCAACCCCACAAATAACCAACATCTCTCACTCACACATGATGGGACCGACTCTCTTCTTAATTCATGAGGTTCATACGTGTTAAATAAGTCGTGAGACCATGCATATTTTGAGAGCATATTTACTATATATATGTTAGGGGTATATAATTTCTCAATAAATAAAAAATCTTGGAGTATGTTCAGTATGTTGTATTCTAGATCATTTGTTACATTCTTTCACTTGAGATCTCATAAAAAAAAATGTAGTCATGATTTTATTCTTCCTCATAGGAAAACATAATTGTCAACCCATGAATACATTATGATGCAAATATTTGTAAATATGATCTTCATCTTCCTCGATTTCCATAATTCTTACCTAGTTCGTTTTTCTAGAAATGTTCCCTTAGGCTGAATCATTCATAATCTTTTAGTAACATTCTAAGATAGGAAACACTAAATACTAATTATGAAATCAGGTTAGAGTGTTGAGGATACTATTCGAGATTACTTAAAACTCGTGGTTTTCACATTATAAAAAATTTCATTTTCATTACCCTTGTTGGTTAACTTATGCACATGTGGTATGAATTGCATATTACTATATTATCTCCTTTCTCATGGAGTGTATGTCTTTATGTATATTTTAATACCATACAAATTGTAGTTTGACATACTTAATGTCCAACTATGAGTTCACTTACATACTTTCTTTATCAAAATTATCATAACTCTAATCTGGCATTAAGACAGATAGACTGACAAGCCACTTAAGGTCAATATATTTCATTTATCTTCTAAATGAAATCTACATTTGTATTCAAACCTTCGCTCTTGATTATCACCTAGATAATAAAGCTCAATTTCATCTCATCCTTGTACACACAAAGTGATAAAGGCGATTGCCTGTGTGAGAAGGCTAATCTCTCATCTGTCGACATACTTCTGCATTCTATATGTACATAACAAATGTATTCATGTATGCTTTATAAATGAATGTGAATTGAATAAAAAAAAATCAAAAAAATATACGTGAACAAACTTGGGAGTACATATTTACAAGTACACTTTAACATCTACGCAAGCCCAAAGTCTTGACATGCCTAAAGTATGCCTTTTTACGTATGAGCTTTGTAAAGGGATCTGCAACCATTTCTTGTGTTATTATGTACTTCATGTTCACTTCCTTTCGTGCTACCATGTTTTTCACAAAATTGTATTTGATATCTATATGTTTATGTTTAGCATGGAACTTAGGGTCTTTTGTATAAGCTATTACAGCTTAACTATCACAATTGACAAGCACAAGTTCTATAACATCTCCCTCGTTGATGAAATGTTCCAAAAATCTTCTTAACCAAACTCCTTCTTGCACAACGACTGATAATGGTACAAACTTCGCTTTCATTATTAATAGGGCTATACAAGATTGCTTCTTACTACTCCATGATATGGCACCATTGTTGAGTAAGAAGGAAAATCCCGAGGTGGGTTTCCTTTCATCTAAATCTCCTCCCTAATCAACATCAGTATAGTCTGTCAACCACAGATCATTACCATGATAACACAATGAATAGTCTGTTATGCCTTTAAGATACCTTAATATCCTTTTCACTGATTTCCAATGTGCTTGACCTAGATTAGATTGATATCTACTATCCATCCCAACAGTATGGTAGATATCAAGCCTAGTACACATCATAGCATATATAAGAATTCCAACCGTGCTTAAGTAAGGAATCCTTTTCATTTGTTCCTTTTCTTCTAAGGTTTTAGGACATGATTTTTGACTCAAAGGACACCTTTTGCCATAGGAGTATCAACGGGTTTACAATCTTGCATTTTGAATCGCTAAATTTTTTTCATTATATATGGCTCTTGTGAAAGAGACACCAAATTCTTTTATCGATTCCTTGAAATCTTAACTCCAATGATATATGATGCTTCACCCATTTCCTTCATTTCAAATTTGGATGATAACCATCCTTTGATTTCTTGTATGTACTCCACATTATTTTCAGCTATCAGTATGTCAACTACATATAAGGACAAGACTACAAATTTGTCTTTCGACCTTTTAATGTAAATACAATGATCTTCTTCAATCATTTCAAAGTTATGAGACGCTACTGCGTTATGAAACTGAATGTTCCATTTTTTCGAAGACCGTTTAAGATAATATGTAGACTTTAAAAGTTTGTTAACTTTATGTTCTTAGCCTTGAGTTATGAAACCTACTGGTTGTTCCAGGTAGATTTCTTCGTCAAGTTCTCCTTTGAGGAAAGCGGACTTTACATTCATTTGATGTAATTCTACATCCATACTTGCAACGATAGCTAAAATTAAGCGTATTAAGGTAAATCTGATGACAGGTGAAAAAGTTTCTTCATAATTTATTCTTTCCTATTGTGTATACCTTTGCAATTAGGCGGACTTTTTATATTTCAATTGTGTCATCTTCCTTACGCTTAATTTTAAGGATCCATTTATTGCAAATTAGTTTACTTCTTTGTGTAACACCCAAAATTAAACCATGACAGTTTTATAACATGTTTCGGGTATAATAAAAGTAAATATATATTTTTCCGGAATAAAATAATGATAAAAAAATAAAATAAGAAAAACTACAAATTTATACAAAGATAAGGAGTAAGTGGTCATTTTACCAATTTAGGACCTAAGTCATAATCTCATAAGATTGTATGCGAAGTAGAGTATAGTATAAGTTGAATTCTTTAATAAAAAGTAAGATGAGACCAATGAGTAAAACAAGAAAATGAAAATCAATAAGAAAGGTAGGTCAGAGTTGTTCTCTCATTTTTGAGAACAAAAAGCGTGAGAAAAGGGAGAAAGGAAGAGAAGAGAAGAAGAGAAGAAGGAGAAGAAGAAGAAGAGAAGGAGAAGAGGACTTCAAGAGAGAGCAAAGGTATGGAATTCTAAAGTTTTGTATGGATTTCCATGAAATTGTATGGATTTCCATGGAATTGTATGGATAGTAGCTTGTCCCCAAACCTAGGGTTTTGTTAGGGATTTCAGTCTAACCTTAGATGTCTTGAAAGTAGGTTAATTAAAACCACAGGGTGCCACAGAAGAGTATCTCCCTTTGAGGTTGGATTCATGGTTTATTTGCAAGTAATTGAGTTTGGTTTTTGAAACAAACCTAACTAATCTTCATGTGTTTAAGTTTATGTATGGGTTATGATCCATTTTAGGTTGTTTGGGAGTAATTCATGATAGGTTTGAAGTTAGATGGAATGGGGAAAAGTATGGAAGAAAAGTGGTGAGAGGAAATATGCTGCATTTCTGGCGGTTTCCCTAGGCGGTACCGGTACGAACAGGTTGGTTCGATTACCACCTATGAAGACCAAATGAATGCAGGGTACCATCCAAAGTAGTACTAGTACCACTCTTTAGAGCATGAATAGTACCTTCTTGATGCGGTACCAATCTTTATTACCATTTTCCGGTAACTAGTTTCTTGTATTTTACATTCATTAAGCCCAAATTCATACACCAATAAGTATAGGAACCTAATAAATGAATAGAGAGAGGGAGGTTCAAATATGAATGACACTAAGTTGGCATAGTACCTCAAGCCTCGATTTGATGTGAGCAAACTTAGAAATGCCCTATGTTAAGTTCTAAACAAGTATAAGTTTATTAAAAGTACAAATAAGTATATGAATTTTTTATATGAAGAAATCTGGGATAACATGTATAAGTGATTATTTGTGTAAGATATCTCCTAAGTATACATGATGTCAAGTGCAGAGTATTCATGTTAATGAGATATCTTTCTAATACATGAAAGATTATTAAGAAAACATAATATCTGGGTGCACGCACATGGCAGGTAGTTGGATAGATAAGCATGCCTATAGGAGTTTCTGATGCTGCGGCATATAGTTTCACGAGATATCGAGGCCCGTTTGGGTGATGACATGATCCGTTTGGATCGTACTTAGTGGCGCCTAGTTTGGGTCATACGAGATCAACGTCTCGTACGGTGATAGTACCTTCGGGTACATACGGATAGAGATCATTATCTCATATAAAGAGTGATAGTACTAGCCGTGTATATACAAATAGAGATCAACATCTGCGTGCGGTGATAGTGCCTTCAGTACGTACAAATAGAGAATAGTGATAGTACCCAGCCCGAACATACGGTTCTCTCGTATCCACTTGGTGGTATTCTGAGCATGAACATAAAAGAAAATGAAAATATATGTAAAAATGTATAAAGTATGATATGTGTAGAAGCATAACACTGCTATGCTATGATAGTATACAATTAAAACAAGAAATACAATATAAAATATTAATCTGAAAAGTATAAAATATATGATAAGAAAAGAAACATGTTATGAGAAAAGAAAGTAGACATGAGAAATGGATAAATATATGTACATGTTATATGTGTCATAAAGATATGCATGCGTTTAAAGTGGGATGACCCTTGTTAAGGTCGTCCACGTAAATTCAACTGGCTATAAACACTTTTGGGGTGTTTCATCCGTGTAGGTACAGAAGAGGAAACTAGAGGGTAAGATGATCCACATCAACAACAAAGGTCAACACATCACTAGGGGTCCACTGGAAGATTTTTGGTATAATGTATATGTATTTTTGTTTCTTTTGCAAACAATGTAAATATTGTAAATGTTAAACAATTCCATATATGGAGTTTGTATATATTTTGTAATCCGCTGCTACAGAATATAATACAAGTTAAATGTTTAACAGTATATGAATGAATAAGCTTAAAGTGTAAAAGTTTATAGTTATTAGAGCCCCAAATGGGGGCGTCACAATTTAGTGGTATCCCGGATTTTGTTTGGACTCGCCAATTAGGTCGGACTGAAGAAGGGGTGTCACAAGTTAGTGGTATCAGAGCCCCAATTGGGGGCGTCACAAGTAAGTGGTATCAGAGCCCCAACCGGGGGCGTCACACTTTGGGTGGATCAACTAATTCCCACATCTGATTTGTTTTCATTGACTTTATCTCTTCTTCAATTATTTTCTTCCATTTTTATTTGGCATGACAATTGAGAGCCTCTTTTATATTTCTTGGCTCTTCTTCATCTTGTGGAGTAACAATAAATGCTTCCCCTTCAATCTCAAATCGATGTCAAGGAACCGACTAATGATTCGTTCGCCTGATTTGGGATTCCTCAATTTGATTATTACTCCTACTTGGACCAACAAGCATCATTAGATCCACTCCAAGATGTGTTTAGGTGATATTAGAAACTAATTCATTATTTCTCAAAATACTCCCACTCGAAGAGAATGAATCAAATTCTTGTGTAGCAGAAGCAATCTAGTCAATAGTTTCATACAATAATAAGTCTTTACCTATTTGTCCTTGCTAAGGAAAATCATTCTTTAAGAATGTGACATTTCATGATTCAAACTCAGTTATCTTACCACTTTCTTGCTCACCTATGAAAACATATCCTTGTTCACAGTATCTTATAAAGATACTTTTCTTTCCTCTTGAACCTAACTTTCCATATTTATGAGAGGAATTATGTACATAAGCAGCACAACCCCAAGGTGTTAAAGAACTCGGGTTGGGTTTCCTATTTGTCCATAACTCATATGGAGTAGTAGTAACAGACTTTAAGGGCACACAGTTAAGTACAAATGTAGTTGTTAATAATACATCCCTAATAGGTGATATGCAAATAAGTCTAAGCCATCAATGACCTAACCATTTCTAGTAGGGTCCTATTACGTCTTTCCACAACTCCATTTTGTTGTGGAGTGTACAGGATAGTCAATTGATGTACTATTCTTTTTTCCTCACATAATCGTTTGAACTGATCAGACAAATATTCTTGACCTCGATCGATTCTTAATGCTTTGATTTTCTTATCTAATTGATTCTCAGGTAAATTTATAAACTTGATAAAGCAATCTAATGCTTTAGATTTATGATAAATCAAATAGACATAACCATTTTAAGTGAAATCATCTTTAAATGTGATGAAATAAAGCGCGTATGCAGCACAGCCTTCATTGAACTACGGATATCTGAGATAGTTAATTGCAATGGAGTCATAGCTTTGGTTCCTTTTCCAAATGGTTTTCTCACTGTTTTTCTAACTAGACAATGTTCACATGTTGATAGCTCAACTTTGTTCAAACTTCCCAATAAGCTTTCTTTGGCTAATCGATTCATACGGTTTTGGCCAATATGACCAAGTCTAGTATGTCAAATATTCGCATCATTCTCATAATTAATAGTAGATGTAAATTAAGAAAAATATACATTACTTTCACAACGTTCAATATTCAGAATAATAAAACCATTTAAAATATAACTACAACCATAATATGTTTGTCCTAAAAACAAATCCACACCTTGTCCATTAAAATGTAGTTCAAAATCATGTTTGAGGAAAACCAACACAGATACTAAATTTTGACGAATATTAATAGCAAATATCACATCATATAGGAATAAGGTTTGATCACTTCGCATGACTAACTTGCACGTGCTAATTCCCTTCACTTCATCTCTCAAGTTGTTTCCTATATATATACATTTTGTTCTTTTCGGGATCCGTCAAAATTCCATTAAGGCATTTCTATCATTCGCTGCGTGGTCCAGGGTTCCTGAGTCTAATGTCCTCAAAGGATAAGATTCAATAAAAAAATAGAACTCGAAACATTAATTTCACAAACAAGTGCATAAAGGTCATTTACCTTCTTAGGCTCTTTGCAGTCAAGTGCAAAATGCCCCTTCTTGCCATAGTTGTAGTACTTAAGCTTTGACACATGATTCTTTTTCTTAAAGAAGTCTTCATTCTTTCCTTTTCCTGGTTGGTTGAACTTTTTTTTTTCTTTGCATGTGCATCGGTTTGACTCTCTTGCTGGTTCCCACCATGAAATTTATGCTTGCCCCATTTTCAATCATGTGAGTTATAGCCAGCCATGTAGACATCAACACTTGTCTTATTGACCATGAGGCGATCTTCCTCAAGCTCCAAGTGGTGCATAGCATCTTCCAAGGTCTTAATGCCTTCATTGTGGGTAAAATGCATTTTCATGTGTTCCCAGCTTTGAGGTAGTGAATGAATCACAACTTGCACTTGTTGTTCATCAATAAGAGTGTGTCCTTTGACCACTTCCCATGACTAACTTGCACGTGATAATTCCTTTCACTTCATATCCCAAGTTGTTTCCTACATATATCCATTTTGTTCCTTTCGAGATCCGTCAAATTTCCATAAAGGCATTTATGTCCTTCACTACGTGGTCCGTGGCTCTTGAGCCTATAGTCCTCAAAGGATAAGATTTAGTCAAAAAACAGAACTCAAAACATTAATTGCACTAACAAGTGCATAAAGGTCATTTACCTTCTTGGGCTCTTTGCAGTTGAGTGCAAAATGCCCCTTCTTGCCACAGTTGTAGCACTTAAGCTTGGACACATGCTTCTTTTTCTTAAAGAAGTCTTTCTTCTTTCCTTTTTCGAGTTGGTTGAACTTTTGTTTTTTCTTTGCATGTGCATTTTGACTCTCTTGCTGGTTTCCACCATGAAATTTATGAAGGGTTTCACGGGAGGCAACACTTGCCAATAGCAGCGAAAATACAAAAAAATCGCCGTCAAAGATTACCGTGGCATCAAGCTAGGTTCTCTGACAAAGAGAAGGGTGTAAGATTACCTTGTGTCGGTTCCAAAAGCTAGGGTGCAGTGAGTGCAGGCGGCTTTAGACGAAGCGAACCAAGTCCTAGGTTCGCGGATTATGATATCCACACAAAGAGTGAGCGGAGCAACCTCTGACAACGGTCTCGAAAAGGGGTCCTAGTCTTGCCAAATCCGAATAGAGGAAGACAAAACCCGGGTCTCTTAATCTCTAGAACACTTTCTTAGAGATGAGAGCACTTTGGCTTTTCTCATGAACTCCCTTTTCTCTCAAAAGGTCATCATCTTTAGGGTTTCCATAGCATTCTATTTATAGGAAAACCCCCCATAATGTCTAATGACCAAAATGCCCCTCACTCTAAGTGATGATATGAAACACGCATCCTTATGCGTTATGGCGAGTCCCACACGGCCCTAAGCCGAGGTACAAGCCTAAGCCTATTATCTCTCTAAGTGAGGGCTTTCGATCCGAGGATTCCACTAATCCCGTGACATTTCATTCATGAGAATTAACTCCCTCATATATGGATCACATCCAAATCTGTTTCATATCAGCCCCAAACTTTTCTAAGTGTGTGACCCATTAGGTTCTAGTTATGTTGGCCACTTGATTCAACTATTGAATTAAGTAAGTCAAGATTGGCATCTAGAAACACATCATATTTGATTAATGGGAGAGTCGGTGAATTACATTGCATACCCATCCCATAGACAAATCTTAGTGCGATTAAGTCCTTTCACCAAACTATGCTCTACTTGGTTCAAAGCATGGACAGATTGTGTAGCTCCCCTTGGAAGTTGGTATGCCACACCCAGCTAGTGATATTTATCTTATGCCTTAGATTCATCGCTCCAAGTGGTATGCACTTGAAGACACTCCTCAGGCATTCTCCTCTAGCAGAGATTCTGGAGTAATGATTCGATAAGAGGCCTTGGGTATACTATCCCTTTATTGGGAGTGAATCAACTGTTAGCTACTCAGTACCTCCAAATACCTCAAACTATACCCAATCCTCATCTGATAGGTGACCCCTTAAGAGCAACGTAGATTAAGGTCAAAATCGGGATCAGCATCCAAGATATCCTTGAGCACACCTCAAGAGTCTAAGGATACTTGCACCTACTATGATGAGACAATCATCACATTAAATAGATGATCCATATGATTGTCTATTATAGGTCTCAGATATTAACCCAGCTACTCTTAGCAAGCATCCCACCTTGACTCGATAAATCTTAGTCATAGTTTTGTGGAATCTATTGCTTGATCCAGTCAGGAGTATGACATGTGCTAGTGCAATGGGATCCAGCAATGTCCAGTCTAATTGATTCTATGGCTAGGGATAAATTTGACCACTATAGTTTTGCATGATAAAAGATCTTTTATCATGATCCCATCATGATTTCCTTCATGCTATGTTATGTATCATGGACTTCATTAAATTGATTAAAGATCTATCAATTCAAACGTATGAATATCAAATTAACAAAAGCTTTTCATGTGTTAAATGTTGATAGCGTCACGGTAAGTGCTTCAATAAGCGAGTGCCACAAACACTTCTAACAAACTCCACTTGCACTAAAGCCCCGGTGCCCTTGTATCATATATGGCTAGAGCGTGTGATTCGTACTTCTTTTGGGGAAATTAAGCTTGGTAAAGGATCAACAATATTCTAATCAATTGGGTATTTTCTCTATCTTTAACATAATTCTGCTAATAGTCTACGATCCAAGTGGTATCTCTGAGTACTTGTTTGGACCTTTGATGAGCCGTGGACATAGCTTGTGCTATGGCTCCATTGTTGACATAATACAGCTGTTGGATGAACAATGCTAGGTACACTCTAGTTCGGTAATGAACATCCTTTATCAAGCAGCTTCTTTGTTGCTTGAGGCTGCAGTGTACTACGATTCGATTTGCCAGAATCGCGGTTGTTTCTTGTTTGGAACTCTTCCAACTAACTGCTCCTCCATTCAATGTGAACACGTAACATGACTGAGATTTGGAGTCATCTCTATCAGATTAGGCGGCATATTTATCTTGGTCGTTACAATTCGGGTAGGTGTTCGAATCGACAAAATTTATAACCTAGGATTCCTACCTGCGTAGCAAAATTCTTTGTAGTATAGTGGCTCTGAGGGTTGAACACGAGGGATGGGTTTCTTCATGAGAGGGTTCTGATTGCATTGAAAATGGTGTTTTCTCCTTGGATTAAAAGGTGTGTGTGGAAAATAGTGTGTGAATGGTTGCAAACTGAAATAACTAATGTAAAAAGTTAAAAGAGAAATCCTTGAAGTCTCGGGCCACTGAGCTTAGTGTTCTAGGTTAACCAACATGTCCTTGGGTCTATATCCTCGCATTTGGGAGCATGACATATAGTCATTTCCTGACCGGATCTTCATTTAGCCTTAAAACCCTAAACCTATTCTAGCTTTCCTTTTGAAAGATAGCATTTGTAGGCAAAAATGTCCCTAAGCAGTGAAAACACATCTCAAAAAACCCTACCGATAACTAATAGGAACCTTCAGCCAGGCCTCAATGGATCCTAGTGAAAGTATCGTAGACCCCAGCTTGCCAAATGCATTAAAGAGTATGCATAAGAGATTTTAACCTCGGTGAAAAACAAGGGCACAAATACCCTAAAATGTCTAAACATGAAGAACATGAGAACATGTAGCTAAACACAAAAACAACACCCGGTATTCGGCTTCAAGGACCGGAGATTAGCCCAGCATCCTTGATTTGTCATCGTGAGGGTGTTTGTAACCAGCAATACAAGAAAGTAAAGGGAAGAAGAAAATCACCAGCGGCAAGGAGGGAGGAAGCAGGTGCTTGATTGATTGATTGAATGATAAGATGTTTTTTACAAGCATGGTGAGTTTATAAAGGCTCGATAAAGGAAATTACAAAAATATATTAAGAGTCAAATTACATAAGAGGTAAGCTTGTATAAAACCACCCAGCCAGTGGATAAAGCGTCAGCAAATACGGGTATGAAGCGGTGTTCGCGGGTTGCGGAATTTGCAACCCCCGAAATTTCGACGGTTTGCTTCTCTGATCTTCAATAAATTTGCTCAGAATTTCCAGTTTGATCATGAGTCTTTGAATTATTCGGAGTTGATGTATTCGAGTCAAATTAATAGGAATCATGGGCATTTGATCTTACAAAACTACCAAAATAGCTACAAAATATGATTTCGGTAGCAAAGTCGGGATCGATGTAAGGAATTGGGTTATTGAAGTCGATTCGTACAAAAAGCGCATAAAACTTGTAATAAACGAACCGATATTTACCTTATTTGGGTACTAATCAACTCCCAACCCGAGATATTGCTAGTCCCTTAGCAATGATAAAAGAAGGTAGATCATGCGAGGATATGTTTTTGCCAAAATGCGGCATGCATTCCAAAGGTATATGCAATTCATGTCTAACCTTTAGTATGACAAATTGGGACTCTGTATAAAACAAGTTGGGAGAACAAATGCCATATAGGAATAAGTTTCAGTGTAGCATCTATTTGATTAGTGCCCAAAAAGTGCTATTTTGAGCCCTATTTATTATAGGTTTTGAGTGCTTTTTGTGTGCTAATCATTCTAATTAACCCAATTTACACATTAAGGTCACGTGATTCTCTTGATAATTTTGTGGCAAATTTTAGTTTTTCGCATGCGATTTATGCCAAAATTATTAGGTCGATCCAAGCACGAAGAATTGAGTCAAACTCGGCATTACGGATCTTCGAGGAGCTAGAAGGGGAAAGAAGAAGAAAATGCAAAGGAAATTAAAGCGGCTACAAATTGGCTTCTACTTGGCACTAATTACCATCCACACTTTGCCCTTTGTTTGCATTTGACTTCCTGTTGCCCGTTTTGCCTTTGTTCTTCTTTGTTTTTCTTCCTTTTTTGCCCAGGTGTAAGAATATTTAGGAGGAGTTATTTTTGTAATATGGTAAAGGGGTTGGCTACAAAATCCCCAAGCCAAGCACTGTTACGGGATGAATAAAATTCTAGGGCAAAGCTTTCAGCTCGTTTTCCCGTTTTTCCCCAGTTTTCCATTTTCTTTCATTCTTTTTCCTTTTCATTTTGCCCGAACCACACCTCACGAGGATAATGACTCGAGGATGGTTCAACTGGTCGTTTTCTCTTTGAAGGAGGGTTCTTTGACTGAGGTTTTTGGAGGTAATAACGGTTCCATATTTTTAACTAGTTTTTATTGGCATTTATGTTCCTATTTCTCCTCTAGAGTTAGAACTCATTTGATATGCCTTCATTGATCGGTATTTAGCAATCTTTTGGGGTTCGATGGATGCTTGTGCTAGATCCTTTGAGATTCGTCAGTTGCTTTCTATTTGTCCTTGTGAGGTAGTCGGGAGGCACGTTTTCATTTTTACGGGAGCATTAATGCTCAATAAATCTTGTTTTTCAAAAGGGAAAATCATAGGGTTTAGTTTTAAAAGCTAAAATGAAAGTCAGTTGGGGAAATGATATGTGTCTCCTCCCCGACGAGAAAAAAATACCCGAGGGGACCGTTGATTACCTTAAAACCCTAAACCGGTGACCAGCCTAACACCCAAAGGAGTTCTATTTTACATTTATTTTGTTTATTTCAGTTTGAAACCAACCACTGTTTTACCCAAACCTTAAGTCAAATTTAATTCACCAGTGAGCTTCACTCAAATCATTTATGCGAAGAAAACCCATCCTGTGTTCGACCCTAGACCTTTTATCTTCTGCATTAGCTTGGCTATGACAGTAGGAACTTAGGATACAAATTTTGTTGATTAGGATCACCCCTCTTAGTGGCACGAATCCTTACTATTCAAAAATCAACCTGAATTTCTACCAAACTCTAAGTGTTTTTGAATGATTACTTGAAACGATAAGGCTATGAAACTACCTCCCAAATGGCTAGCACGCGGCCTTGGACATCTTTGGCCGAGCTAAATAGATTCGATTCCTCACTTATTTCATGCTTC
Organism: Tetrastigma voinierianum; assembly: GCA_016808115.1. Classification (NCBI taxonomy): domain Eukaryota; kingdom Viridiplantae; phylum Streptophyta; class Magnoliopsida; order Vitales; family Vitaceae; genus Tetrastigma; species Tetrastigma voinierianum. Next base: position 97,408 of record JAEQBH010003867.1, read on the forward strand.
TAATGTATTGCTTAAGGTGCAATGCTAAAGGTCGACTTCACCAAAGTCAGGTGTAGCGAGGATCCACCGATGACTCCCGACCCGATTAAGGCAGGGCGCGAGTCATAAGGATCTTTCGACCCTGAAACTCCTTGGGTTTCACCTCGGGACTTGAAAGATTTCGAATCCAGCACCTACAACTCGCTAAACTCTACCCATCACCCATGGCGAGCATTAAGTCGGGTGACTCCCAACCCGGTTGGTTTAGGGCACCGAGGCTTTAAGGCTTCGCCATATACCCCTGGATATGCTGGGTTTCAAGGCAAAGCGGCGCGACTATACTTATCTCTTTTCTTTTCTTTTGTCATTTCTTTCTTTTGGAAGACTCATTGGCCTTCATACATAGGAACTCTAATATATTAGAGCGTCAGTGAAGCTAAGGCTGGTTTGTAAAGTAAGAAGAGAAAGCGACTTCTTAACTGCGTGAAGAAAACTAATGTGAATTGTGTGTGTGGTACAGAGAGTGAATTTGGAAGACAAGGAGTGATTACAGAAGTGTCAAGCTGATAAAACTCATCATGAATGGAACCATTCTCTAGAATTTGGAAATTATCTGATTACTCCGATTCTTCAATTTACGGAAAGGCAAAATCATAAATATAAATTAAATGATATGCAAAGTAGGAAAATAGATTTGTATTATATATATATCGAGTGAATTTACAAAATTTTTACTTTTTGAAACAAAGTAAATAGCAAACCTCTATATAAACACAAAAGGGCTTTGTTGGGCATGATGCGAGGTGACAAGGCAAAGTATGAACATCACGCTGACACTAGCTATCACGGCAATGGAGCGAAAGTTAGTGGAGAAGTGAGTGATGCCTCCTGTCAGGTGGCGGGAGAGGCTCATCTCGTTTAGGCATTTGGCGAGAATCTTTGTGGAAGTGAAGTGGCGATCTTTTAACGCGGTGCCAATCTGAAAAACAAGTCACCCGAATGACTACAACTAGATTGATAGCAAAATGGAATCTTAAATAGAGATAATGATTAAATTGGTGGCTTCGAACTAACTAGCAGGAACCACTCCTTATTTTAGCTAAGGAGGCTCAAGGAGGGTCGAGTAGAATTTCCTCCCTGTCTGCACTCTGCTGCACAACATAGGGCTTCACCCTCTGTCCATTGACCTTGAATATTCTGCTATCATTTGGATTGAGCAGGTCTACCGAGCCATTGGGGGTATGCTTGTTGAATGATAAATGGTCCAGTCCATCTTTATTTGAGCTTGCCTGGAAAAAGGTGGAGTTTGGAGTCATAGAGTAGCACTTGGTCCCCCCGGCTAAAGTTCTTAGGGTTATGAGCTGATCATCTTTACTTCTTGATTGTCCTTGTGATTTTGAATTGATGTAGGCGTCATTCTGAGCTCTTCTAACTCATTGAGATCAAAAGGAGTCTCTTAAGGCGGCTCTTCCCATGTCCATATTCAATTTTTATTGCCCGCATGCCTTGTATTCAATTTCCACTTGGCGGTGTAATTACCGTAAACTAGGCTGATAGGGAGACGATTCCCGGATGGTCTTGCTCTTATTTATTCTGTATGCCTGAGGAATACAGAAGGCTTGAGAGGCCGATCCTTCTTGTTTGAGTTCACCTTTCATCAATATAGTCTTGATTTCTCTGTTGGCTAGCTCTGCTTGGCCCGAGTGCGAGGATGGTAGGGTGGCCACTTTGTGCTTGACACACATGCTTGGATGGAGATTCTCAAAGGTTTGTTGCGAGAAATGTGAACCTCCATGCTGATTATGGCTTTGGGAACTCCAATCTGGAAAAATGTTCTTTTTCAAGAATTTGTCTGATCTTGTGGTGCTGCTCTACCACCGTACTTTGCTTCCACCCACTTTGACACATAGTCGACTCCGGATGTAAATATGCACGAGAAAGGAGTGGGAAATGGTCCCGTGAGTCGATGCCCCCAGACGATCAAATAACTCAATGACTAGAATAGGATTCAGTGGCATCATATGATGGCGAGAGATTTTTCCCAACCTTTGGCATTTTTCACACTGTTTGCATATGGCATAGGCATCCTTAAATAAAGATGGCCAATGAAACACACGCAGCACCTTCATTCTGGATTTGCAGGAAGCAAAATGGCCTCGAAACCTTTGCCATGGCGGTGGTGAGTATCCTAATTGTTCTCCCTCGGCACACCTCGATTGATGTACAAATATTTGAACAAATAGGGCTCCTCCCAATAGTAGGGATGGATTTTTGCATGGAAGAATTTCTTGTCCTGTTCTTTCCATTATGTTGGCAAATCCCCTGTTACTAAAAAGTTAGCTATGTGGGCGAACCGGGGGAACCTTGTCACGATGTTAAGAGACTCCTCAGGTAGACCATTGAAGATTGGGAGGTTATGGGTGTTGTGTGCTATGGTTGAGTCTGGAGAGGTGATGGCGACAAGCGATTTTCTACCCCCTTTTTATCCCGAATTTGCAGGTTGAATTCCTGTAGTAAGAGGACCCACCTGATAAGCCTAGCCTTGGCATTTTGCTTAGTAAGCAGATATTTCAAAGCTGAATGGTCCGTGAAGATAATTATTTCTACTCCTAACAAATAAGCACGAAACTTATCCAGGGCATAAACTACTGCCAGTAATTCTTTCTCAATGGTAGTGTAATTCCTCTGAGCTTCATTCAATGTTTTACTAGCATAGTAAACCACATACAGTTTTCCTTATGTTCTTTGTCTAAGGACTGCTCCAACAGTGAGGTCACTTGCATCACACATAACCTCAAAAGCTAACTGCCAATTAGGGGCCCTCACTATTGGTGCAGTGGTTAAATGAGTCTTGAGTTCTTTTGTTGACATTCTGAATCCCATTCAAACGTAGCATCTTTTTCAAGAAGCTTATAAAGTGGCTCTTCGCAATTTCAGAAGTCCCGCATGAACTCCCGTGAAACCTCGCATGCCCCAAAATCGCCTCACTGCCTTAACATTTCTCCGTGGGTGGAGGCGCTTTGGAAATCAAGTCAACTTTGCTTTATCAACTTCAACTCTTCTCGAAATGATACGCCCCAATACAATGCCTGGCTGACCATAAATGGCATTTCTCCCAATTCAACACTAGGTTTTTCTCTATGCACCCGGTGCGTGATGCTCGTGCCGATTTAGGCACTTCAAAATTCTCTCCATAGACCGTGGATATCGTCCATGCAAACCTCCATAATGCGTCTCAACCCACCGCTGAAAATGCCGAGCATACATCACAAATGTGCAAGGGCACAAGGAAGGCCAGTGCGCATCCTCCCGTATGCATAAGTGCCAAATGGACAGTGAAAGTTGTCTTCTCGATCCCTCCGCAGCGATCTCAATTTGGAAATACCCTGAATAACCATCCATGAAACAATAAAAGGGGTAGCCAGAAATCCTCTCGAGTAGTTGATCCATGAATGGAAGAGGAAAGTGATCTTTCCGTGTTACTTCATTTAACCTGCGATAATCGATGCATACCCTCCACCCTGTAGTAAGACGAGGCATCTTCTCTTTCATTATGCACCGTGGTTATACTCCCGATTTCTAGGTACTAATTCCGGGTTGGACTCACCTGTGTGCCGGTCTGACACTGTGGTATATGATGTTAGTCATGTGCCAGCCAGACTTATGCTCTAACTACTCGCATACGTGGGTTCAAATTCTCTTGTGGCTTCGTCCCCACCGACTCTCGCTCTCCTAAGGGTGACGGGCGGGTGCGTGATCGGCCGCGCTAATGCCCTTCAAATCTGGACATTCTCCACCCAAAAGGCTTTCTTTGTTCCTCTCGCTTCTGAGGACTCGCGTTGCGAATTATCCTCCCATACGCTGGCCGAAAGCAAGGCTGAAATGACCACTGGACATTGTTCATGATCTTTCAAATAAGCATACTTCAAATACCCAAAGGCGTAGGCTCGAGATTCATTTTCCTGTGGCCCACGATTCTCTCCCAATCACCAATGGAAAATTTTCATTTCTTCTCCAATATCCTTGTACAGATTTCATGTCAACTTTCCCGCTTCTTCTCGCACACTCGGGCCAACTCTTCATCTAGCATATATCCAAGATACCCCGCTGACGCCTTTGTTCCTCCAGGATGGTGTCAATGATGGCGTTTCTTCCGGGGTATCTCTTCTGTCGATGTGCTTTTTGCTCGATGAAGATGTTAAGCTCTAAAGTCATGTTTCCAAAGTTAGCCAGATGACACCATTCCTCAAGTAGCTTGATAATTGTGATCGAGGTGGCCAAGAATGGTCTTCCCAGATGATAGGTATTATTAATCGCCTCACGCTATCGGGTTCTGCGGTCGAAAATTACAAAATCTATCGATAGTAAAATTTTCATTCCACTTGAATCAAGACATCCTCTAACGTTCCCTCTTGCATTTTTGATCCACCTATCGCCAGCAGAAAGTGTGATGGAGGTGGGCTTTTAGCTCCCAAACCCAGAGTCAGACATCTAACAGGAGGAGATTCACACTTGCTCCTGCATCCAAGCAGCGCTTTCTACGCAAACGCCCTATATTTGACCGAAATGGCCTGACAACCTCGGATCTTTGTATTTCACTGGAGTCTTATATTGGATAATGGCACTGACTTGTTCGCTAGGGAAGGCTTTCTTGTCAATGTTTAACCCTTTTGATCGTGCATAAACTTTAGAAATTTTGCATAAGTGTGGGACTTACTTTGATCATGTCAAGTGTTGGAATGTTGACTTTACTTTGCCTCAATACTTCTAAAATTTTAGCTCCGATTAATGGCCTCTTTTTAGTTATTAGTGATCGAGGAAAGGCGGGGTGGCTTATATTCCTCACCGCCTCACATCACCACTTCCCGGGTTCGCACACAGCCTCATGTTCTCGGGGTTCACCATTTTCAGGATGGCCTTGTAAGCTCTTCGCACCCCTCAAGCAGATGATTTCCTTAACCTCATTCAATTTGGAACTTGATTACTGTATGAGTCCCTCGAGGGGAAATTTTCCTTTTCTCAGACGTGTCGCCGGGTTAGTCAACCCGAGACTGCTTAATCAGTCGCCTAATCTTATCAGCACCTTCCAGTTGTTTCGATTTTTTTGGTATGAGCATTCACCGTCGCTCTTCAACGAAGTGACCCACCACCTCGTCAAATTCACAATGGCTTGCTCTACAGTGACTCCAGGGTGGGGTTTGTCGCCATTGTGAACCGATGGGAGTAAGCGTCGGGGGTTTGCCTCCATGATAAATTAGATGGTTCCTCCAATCCCGATTGTAGGTATTCCCATAAGGAGCACTTATCGATGCCTACTTTGATCCAATTATGTTTGCTTCGCTTCTGCATCAAATCTCTAATCGAGGGCGCACCAAGTATCATCTCCTTGATGACCATGGATTGGCAATCAAACATGATCGAGAGGTACGTGTTTACATCGTCAGATTCATGCCGATTTCGCAATTCTAGCTCTTCCAATCTTCTAGTCAAAGAAGATAGCTTGGCTTTCATTTCCATTTCCTCCGATAGTGAAAACGCCTCTCGTCTACCGAGAGCCTATGTTGTCAATTTCCTAGGCTGGTTCATCCTTGTGCTGAGGTCTCCGCAACATAGTCGAGAGGAAATCCATGGCTTCATCCGATTTTTATCGAGAAGTCCCCCACATGTTTCAAGAGTTGTTTCATGGAAGGGGACATTCCCATCATAAAAATGGTCAATAAAGATCCATGTATCGGGCTGGCGATGCTGGCACGACGATGGTCTCCATATACCTTCCCAAGATCGAGCAAAAATCTTTCTACCGCTTTTAGGCCGTAAAGGTGTAGATCTTCCCCTCTTCGTGTTGTTGATCTTATGAGCATTGAAGGAACTTTCAAGAATCACCGGCGAATCGCCAGCTCCCGATGGTCCTTTCGCCTTTAATGAATTTAAGCCAAATTTCTCGGGCTTTATCTTTGAGTGTTAAAGGGAAGCCTCGAAGCTCGAAAGTAAAGTCCATATCTAATGCACCTTCCTTGAAAGTCGTGCAAACTTCCTCAAAATCTCGAATATGCTTCAGATGGATTTTCGTTTCCATACTCACAGCGGCCTGTGCTGTGGGCACCAAATAGGGTCTCACCGCCACATCCTCTAGGCACGATGAGGTGCACTCACCCTTAGTGGGTGAACGTGATCCCTCATCGACCTATATGTACTGGTTCGATGGAACCCCCGTTGTCACTGCTCAGTGAGTCTCCATTCGACGGGGTGGTAGCTAACTTCACAACCTTCTTCAACTAAGTACCAAATTTCCAACTGGCCTCAAAGAGCCGCCCCATCGCATAAACTGCCATGATCACACCACGCGCAAAACCAACAAAAACTAGACCAACAAAAAAGGCGCTATTAGTTAGCTAAAATCAAAACACATATCAGCCCCGCATGTGGAAGTCTTCAAACTCTCGCAGCTGAAACTAAATTCTCGCAGCGAACTCGGCAAGTGGGAAAATGAATAAAATAAAAAAGAAATGAGATAGCACCAAAACTCGCGGATGTGAATCACAAGTTCATCGTTTTTTCTTCACTAGGGCAACTATCACGCTGAATCCGCGCCCAATTGATTCGTTTCTACCCGGGATAGTGTTCGAATAAAAAAATTTATAACCTAGATTCCTACTTCATCGACGTAGAAAAGCCATCGGCAAGATAGCGTGGGCTCTGTGGTCGAACACAAGGATGGGTTTTCTTCATGAGAGAGGGGTTACAAGTGTACCGAAATGGTGTTTTCTCCTCGGGATTAAAAGGTGTGTGTGGAAACAAGCAGTGTGAATGGTTGCAATCAGAATAACTAAAGTAAAAAGTTAAAAGAGAAATCCTCGAAGTCTCAGGCCACCGAGCTTAGTGTTCTAGTTAACTAACATGTCCTCGTCTATATCCTCGCATTTCGTGGTACGACATATACCATTTCTAACTCGATCTTCATTTAGCCTTTTAAAACCTAAACCCTAAATAGCTTTCTTTGAAAGATAGCATTTTATTGTGCAAAATGTCTTAGCAAAGGAAAACACATCTCAAAACCCTACCCCCACGAGAACTAATAGAGACAATTCAACTGAGCCTCAATGGATCTAGTGAAAGTATCCATCAACCCAAAAAGCCGCCAAATACACATTAAAGAGAGTACGCTAAGAGATTTTAACTGATTCGTGCTACAAAGAGCTCGAGCTAAAATCAACAAAATTTATATACACTCTGTTCTTGCACACGTCGTAGTCAAGCTAATGCAAAGATAAAGGGTCTAGTAATCGAACACGGATGGGTTTTCATCCTAGATTTGCATAAGTGCACGAAGGTAAGGCTCTATTCGGGACTTTTCGGATTGTGTTTCAAAACAATGGGAACGGTTTGAAATCGATAATTGTAAAACCGAAAGTTAAAGGTGAAAAAGTTAACTTTGAAGAATTAGGTCACTAACTCGCAAGTTGGGGCAAACAAGTGTCCTCTGTTTATCCTCTATGACAGGCAACCTATAAATACCATGGCATAACCTATCTACGCTTAACTACAGACCACCCTTGAAACAACCTCATTTGAGTCAATACAGTAATATGCGCTATGGCCCCTTTAATGCTTAAACCCTAACATTTAATATCATCTCGTAGGCTCAGAAGACCATCTAATGAACCACGTTGCATCTAGCAATAAGTACATGCAATCAGATCCCGAAGCATGGAGAGTATTGGCCAAATCAATAACATTAAATGCTATGCAACCCAATTTGAGAAACCCACATATAAATATCATTTTGGAGGTTTCAGAAGACCATCTAAAGAATCACGCACTTCTCTCATCGAATATGCACCGGATCCTAAAGCATGGAGAGTATTGGCCAAATTAACGACATTCAAATATTATGCAAACTTATTTTGAGAAGGAGCAGGGCCATAAATACAACACCGTGAGCTTTTAATACAAGAGTGACAACATATATGCCCCACCACCAAGCTAGCTTCCTTCCTTTTCAAAGAAAGGAGGCTTAGCCAAGCATCTCTCGAGTCAAGCCATCCTCAAGAGGGTGTTCGCACCGAGAGCGAGGGAGAAAGAGGAGAAAAACAAAACCTAATTAGAAATATAAGACTTTATTTACAAATGAAAACTTACAAAAATCTTCTCTCCCAAATTGCTGCTTAGGGTTACAAACAAGAGGGGTTTATATAAAGCCACCAATACATGAAAATACCAAAACCTATCAACTTGGCTATTAAAGGACACAGAGTAATACCAGCTCGTAGCCTGGGCTTCGCATTAATTACAAAACATGACGAGGCATTAAATCTCCCGCTAGTCAAGAATCATTAACTAGCGAAATCACCAGCATAGCGAATAGAAATTTCGCTAAAGCCAGCACTCAGCGAAATTTCGCTAGCTTAGCGAAACTGTAGTGAGAGGCAAATCACATTTTCGCTAAAAACAAGGCTCAGCTAAACCTGTCATCTAGCTTAAATTTGTCATTTTCGCTGAACTCATAAATATTTCGCTAAAACCCCGCGAAATTTTCACAAGCGAAGGAATTTTCGTGTGTTTAGCGGTAAATTTCGTTCCCGCTCTTAAGTTTCCCGCCTTCCATCGTATCGAATTTTCTTCACTTGCCTTTGCTTCTCATTGATTGGCCGTTGATGATCAACATTGGGATCACACTTTACATTCATCATTTGACCTAGATTGACTCCAAAAGTGCACAAACACCCGCAAAACAACCAAAAATACCTCTCTAATGGCATATGGTACTAAGAAGACTTGAACACCTAATCGGGTATAAATGACATGATTAATGCGCAAAAAGCACCCAAAACCTATCTAATATAGAGTTCAAAATTGCACTTTTTGCACTAATCACACCCCCAACCAAACGTCATATAAATTCCTTAGTTGGGGCCTAAAATAAAAAGAGATGGAATGTGGTATTTTCTAAAGTTATGATTCAAAAAGGTTATTGTACATATAAACATTACCTTAAACTGGAAAAATTGACATCAAAGTTGTAAACTGATATGGTTAATCAAATCCATACAAGAACAATTCTAGCCAATCTTGGATCCAGTTGATTCTCAACTTGAATTTCCACCTAAGTCTAATGGTTCTTTATGTAAACAGACATGCCACTGATTGTAAAATTTGTCCCTCCCAACCTAAGACTGACATGGCCTTTAAGCCGTTGAACAACTCTGGGGATAAGGATAGTTACGCACTTTTCTTTTTTATTCAACTACAATCGTAGGATGCAATGCTTAAAATTCGACTTCACTAAAGTCCGGTAATCTGGATTCACCGACGACCCCCAACCAATTAAGGTTTGTGGTATCAAGCCAAAAGGATCTACGCACCACTAACTCTAAAGGCTTCACCTCGACTCGAATGACTTCGAAATTAAGCACCTACACCCGTTAGGACTCACCTATCCACCCATGTAACTTAACACAAATGATGACTCCCAACCAATTAAGGCATGTGGCATCAGTTTCAAAGGCCGCCATACACCCCCTAATCGCGTTCTGCTCTAAGGCAAAACTTCACGACTTTGGCTGTCTTTTCTTCTTTTCTTTCTTTCTTTTTCTTTTGCTTTTTCTTTTCTTTTTCTTTTGGAAGACAACATCGTCTTCAAGTATGTGGGTAACACAAACCTATCCTAGGGTCAGCCAACATGCTTAAGGCCTACACGCAGAAAGCGAAAGGAAGCGAACAAATTCAATAAAATATTGAAATAACTGGAGTGCAAGGTGTGAATTAGCATAAGGGAGAAATTTCAAGTCGAAGCATGCCGAACCGTAAGTGACCAAAAATTTAGCCATATGGAATTTGTTCTAGCATAGCTAAGGGACAAATAATGATTCAATTTTCCAACATGAAGCAATTCAATCGTCCACTTGAAGCAATTCACCGTCTAATTTGAAGCAATTCAATTGTTCAATTGAAAAGAAAAACATTTACACCTAGATGGAAATACAAAAAGTACTTCACACCAGATAAAAATGGGCATGCTTACCTGCAACTGCTACTGTTACTGCAAAAAAAAAAAAACAAATCAATCATTAAGCTCTAACTGATATCACTATTTTTAAACACACGACAGTTTAAATAAGTAAAAGAAATATATATACGCTGAACCAAGCAATAGCCACTCTGAAATTTACAAAACATGGGATTCGTGAGGTCCAACAGAGAATTTCCTGATGACTTGTCGCACCACATATGGTTTGAACCTCCGTCCATCGACTTTTAAATACCCTCGCCATCACTGATCACGAAGTCAACCGAACCATTTGGGTATGTTTGCTGACAATGAATGACCCAGCCCATCGAGATTCGAGCTTGCCCGAAACAAATGGAGTTCGAGTCATATAAGAGGACTTTTGGTCTCCTTGAAAATCTCTTAGTTATCATTTGGTCAAAGCATTTCTTTTGATCTTTCTTTTGTAATCTTGGTATTCAAGTAGGCATTATTCGTATTTCTTCCAATTCATTAAGATCAAGAAATCTTCTTCTCTCCAAATTCGCTAGTCCATGTTTAGCTTCTTGATCGCTTCACTACGCTTGTACTCAATCTCTACTGAAGGTGACATGCCCTACCATAGACCAACCGATAAGGGACATTCCAGGGATTGTCTTGAAAGCCGCTCTATAGGCCCACATCGAATCAAGAAGTTTAATGGGCCCGCCTCTTCCTGGTCGGGTATTAACCACCTTTATCAAGATAGTCTTAATTTCGTTAGCGAGTTCCACCCGCCACTTGTTTGAGGATGGTAAGGGAGTAGCCACTTGCGGTTTCACAATCGTATTTAGCCATGAGGTTTTCAAATGGTTTGTTACGTTAAAATGCGAACCTCCATCGCTTAATAATGGCCTTCGTACTCCAAACCTGGAAAAGATATCGCTTTCTCAAGAATTTGAGTACCACTCCTATGGTCGGGTTTTCAGGATCGCTTCAACCCATTCGGGAGACATAGTCCACTCCCACCAAAAATGTATGTATGACCACAAGGAGGTGGGGAAAGGGGTCCCATAAAATCGTATAATTTATACATCGAATGTCACCACCAAAATTGGGTTCAATGGCATCATATGACGGCGACAATTTCCCGAAGCCTCGCACTGGCTACATACACGCATTTGGTATGCTTCCTTGAACAATGAAGGCCAATAGAAACCTCGACCGCAGCCTTCTTATCATTGCCTTTCGGGGAAGCAAAATGACCACCACAAGCACTCTTCATGGCAATGGTTTAAAAATTCCTTGCCGTTTCCGTGCACACATTTCCCCGATGATTTGATCTCGTACGATTCAATAGAAACGACTCTTCCCAGCCAATAGAATGGATTTAGCAAAGAAATATTTCCTATCCCGTCCTTTCCACTACTGATTTCTCCTATGTTGAGGAAATTGGCAATGAGTATACTGTGGAGCTTTCCAACTCGCATTAGGATTCTTCAGAAATCTATCATTAATAGGTGGATCAGCGAGTGTCGTGGGCTATAGCTTTTGAACCTCGGCATGATCTCGCCACCACATTTTCCACCCCTTTCTTATATCTAATTTACAAGTTGAACTCCCGGCAATGTAACCCAATCTGATGAGTCTTCGCTTTTGCATTTTGATATTTCAAAGCGTAATGATCTGTAAATATGACTATATCAGACCCAACCAAGTATGCTCGAATTTATCTAAGGTAGCTATACCACCGAAGCAAGAACTCTTTCTCTCGTAAATGTATAATCTCTCCGTGCTTCATCTCAGGTTTTCATTTCGCATAATACACCACACGTAGGTTTCCCATCTTCTTCACAAGTACCGCTCCTATAGCAAGATCACTCGCATCACACATCACCTCAAACGGTAAACGCCACCAGTGCTCGAACTATCAGCGTGAGTCAAAACGAAATTTCCGCTTCAAAACTCTTATATAATCTTTCTCCCTAAACGAATTTGGCATCCTTCTCAAGAAGCTTGTATTGTGGGTTTGCAATTTTGGAAAATCTTAATGAACCACGGTGAAGTTTTGCTCATGACCAAGGAATCAGTCTAATTGTTTCACATTTGTCAGCGGCAATTTGGAAAATAATGTCGATCTTTGCTTTATCAACTTCACCCGCTAGAAATAATGTGCCCTACTACAATTCCTCGTTTACCATAAATGGCATTCTGCTTAAGCACCAAATTTTCTCTATGCACTCTCGCAAATGGCTTCCAAATTGGTTAAGCATTCTTCAAAAAATCACCCCCATATACTCGCGGATATCATCCATGTATACTCTCCATTATACGCTCACCATGTCACCGAACATACCGAGCATACATCGCCGAAAAGTGGCCGGGCGCATAAAGCCCAAAAAGGCATCCTCCTATAAGCATACGTGCCAAATGGACAAGAAGGTAGTCTTTTCCCGATCTTCTCGGGGCAATTTCTATCCGGAAGTACCCCGAATACTCCATCCAAAGCTAATAGAAGGTGTCCCAAACTCTTTCCGTGGAGCCGATCGATGAACGGCAATGGAAAGTGGTCTTTTCGTGTCACCTCATTGAGCCTTCTATAATCTATACATACTCTCCAACTGGTTGTAAGTCGGGTAGACAATTCTTCACCCTTCTCATTTTTCATGTGGGCCATACTCCCGATTTCTTAGGCACCACCTGAGTTTGCAACCTATGTGCTACTTTAAATGGATAAATGATACCAGCTGGAGTACTCCCAAGACCTTCCACACGAACTACTTCCTGTAGATGGGGATTCAACCTCCGCTGGGGCTGCCTAACAGCTTTAGACTCCTCTTCTAAATAGATGTGATGAGTGCAAATGGACGGGTTTATGCCTTTCAAATCATAAATTTTCCATCCCAATGCTTGCTTATTCTTTTTGAGAAGGTGCAGGAGATTATGCCTGCGGCAAAGGGGTTAGCAAATAAGAAATCACAACCTGGCACTCGGCCATTTACTTCCAAAATGCATACTTTAAATCAGCTGAGGGGTTTGAGTTCTAGCCGTTGAGGTTACTGGGTTCATTACCACTAATAGAGGAAAATTTCTATTCTTCTTCTCTCTAAGACTTCGTACTAAGCTCATTTCTAAATTGCGAGAGCTCTACAAGGCAATCGGATAACTCTGAAGTTAATATCTCTTGCACTTGCTGCTGGTTAGCCTGCCTGCAATGGTATCTAAAATACAACTTCTTCAAAGTCATCCTCCAGTGCATATGCCTTTTACCCAAATGAAAAAATATCAGTTCCAAGGTCATATTTCCAAATGTGAGTCGTATGACTCCATTCCCGCAATTGATGATCGTATTTGAAGTAGCCAAAACGGTCTCCCTAATATGATGGGCACCTGATTAGGTCCTATTGCAATTGGTTCTGTATCAAGTACAACAAAATCTACTGGATAGTAAAATCTGTCCACTTGTATAAGAACGTCCTCAATGGTTCCTTTTGGTATTTTAATAGACCTATCAGCGAGCGAAAGTGTGATGGAAGTGGGTTTCAGTTCACCCAAACCCAATTGCTTGCGGTACATAGAATACGATAACAACATTCACACTAGCTCCCTGTGTCTAACAGTTGCTTTCTCCACGCCGATGCCTAATATTCACCGAGATCAGAGGGACATCCTCGATCCTTATACTTCACCGAGTCTTGCTCTCTATAATGGCACTAACTTGCTCAGCTAAAAAGGCTTTTTTATATTTACATTAAGACTTTACCGTGCACAAACTCTTTAAGAATTTTGCGTAGCAGGAACCTCCGTTTAATCATATCGAGGAGTAGGAATATTGACTTCACTCGTTTAATATCTAACATTTCATGGTTAATAATGTTTTTCTTCGGAGGAACCCAAGTGAAACGGAGGGATATTCTAATCTCTACTTCTTCCTCATTCCACCGGGATCGATTCTTCATGGCTCACCACTAATGGAGCCGACTGACCGCTTGGAGCATCGTTGGCTTTAATTCCTTCCACTCAGAAGTCACAAATCGCTCAACTTCATCAGCTTTTGCATTTAAGTCCTCGGTCACCCCGCTTCATTCACCACTTTCTCGATATTGTTGTCGAGCACTTCCTTTCCAACTCCCAATCGTCTGATTAGACAACAAATCCCAGCATATTGTCCAGAATTTCCCGCTGATTAACTTTCTCAACGCTTTCCACCTTTCTCTCCACTTGTCAATATCCAAACAGACTTCGTTCTTCTACCAAAATGGTTCTACTAATCTTACTTAAATTCGTGGATTGTCCGCTCAATAGAGAAGATAGTGGAGGCAACTCGCTAGTTGTATTTGAAGTGAATCAAACTCGTCATGTGCTCTCGGCCGTGGCGTGATACGTGGGCTCGATTTTAAGGACAAATTTCCGACAATTTCTCCAATTAGTATTAGTGTCACCATATGGAGCACTATGGGTGGTTTATTTTGACTTATGGCATGGGCATGCTCTGGCGCGTTCTCGTGTGGTAATTATTCGACTAAAATTGAAGCAAGAAAATCGATGAAGATAAATATCACTGCTTTACTTCATGTTGATTTCATTTCCGCATCATCCACCTTTGAGTTAAACTCGGTCAATTTCGCTTTCATCTCTCGTGTCTTCAGAAATGCATACTTGTTCCCTTTGGTGGTTCAATGGCCTTAATCTTTCTGGGCTTCCCCAGACTAGGTTCATCCCAAGTTTCGAGGTTTCACTACATAGTTCAGTAAACTATAGCCTACTCGGGCGCTTACCAAAAGTTACCCCCACACTTGCTTCCAGCAATTGTTTCATGGCAGAGACATACCATCATAGAAATGGTCTACCAACATCCAAGTATCATCAAACCCATGATGTGGACAGCACCGATGGTTTCCATAAATCTCCCAACACCGGTAAAATCTTCACCATCCCGAGCCGCAGAAGGTAAAATTTGTCTTTTCAAATTATTGGTCTTACGAGCACTGAAGAACTTCTTCGTGAATTCCCGCCCCACAAACACCCCACCCCTAACGGTTCTAGGCCCCAATGAGTCGAGCCATACTCGCTCCTCATTCAGAGTCAATGGAAATGCTTTTAACTCAAGAACCATGTCCATCATACCTTCTTCGTTAGCTAGTGCAAACCTCCTCAAAAATCCCTAATATGATGCAGGATTTCATTTTCCATACCATGATATGTGGGGAGTAGAGGTACTAAATAAGGCCTCACCAAGTACATCTTCACAGGAGGAATGATAGGATGGGCACTAACTCTGTGGAGGGTGGATGTGATCCCTCATGGTTCTATAGGCATTTGATTCATGGGGGTTCCTGGTTGGCTCTGTCAGTTCTCAGGTAGCTGGATCCATGGTATCAAGAGATGTACACTGACTTCACTAGCTAAAGCCAAGTTGTACTTATCCTATGAAGTATACCTGATGTGTCTCTATCCCACTGTTGCATAAACCTGTTACAAAATTATAGAGACAACAAAAAGAACTAACAAAGCTTGCAAAAAGGTTAAGGTTAGCTAACAAAAATTAAAACTAACTGAATGAAAAACTGAAACAGTGCAGTTACTGCTTAGTGCTGAAAACTGGCAGTTACTGCAACTGAGTGACAAAAAGGGGTAAAAAGGTTACCTTCACTTGTGATGTTGATCACAAGTACACTTCAACTTACCATTAGTAGTTTGGCACCATCCCCGGCAACGGCGCCATTTGATTTGTGCCACAGTAGGCTGAGCTAAAATCAACAAAATTTATATACACCTGTTCCCCAATACCGCGTATCGTTTAGTGCAAAAGATAGTGGTCTAGGGTCGAACACGGTGGATGGGTTTCTATCCTAGAAATGATTTGCATAAGTGCACGGCTTGCAAGGCTTTTTATTTGGACTTTGGATTTGTGTTTCAAAAAACAAAGGGGGAATGGTTTGAACCGGAGAATTGTAAAACTGAAAGTTAAAGGAGAAAAAGTTAACTTCAAGAATTAGGTCACTAACTTGGCAAGTTAGTATAGAAACAAGGTCCTCGGGTTTTATCCTCGCATTGCATATGCAACCTATAGTCCATGGCATAACCGATCTTATGTTTAACTAGCAAACCTCACCTTGAAACAACTCCTATTTGAGTCAATACAAAATACGCTTATGGCCCCTTACCGCTTAAACCCTAATATTTAATATCATCTCGCAGGCTCAGAAAGATCTCATCTGAATGAACCACAAAGGCATCTAGCAACAAGTATGCACCGTATCCTCAAGCATGGAGAGTATTGGCCACCAATAACATTAAATGCTATGCAACCCTAATTTGAGAAACCTAACATATAAATATCATTTAGGAAGGTCAGAAGACCATCTAAAGAATCACAAGACTTCTCACTCGAATATGCACTCGATCCTCTAAAGCATGGGAGAGTATACAAATTAATGATTATTCAATGTTATGCAACTCTATTTAGAAGATAAGGGGCCATAAATACAATACCAGATCTTTAATACAAGAGGACAACATGCATATGCCCTAATAATTAAGCTAGCTTCCTTCCTCTTCAAAGAAAGGAGGCTTAGCCAAGCATCTCTTGAGTTGTCATCCTCAAGAGGGGTGTTTGGAAGCCGAGAAAGGGAGAGAAAGAGGAGAGAAAAAAAAACAAAACCTAATTAGAAATATAAGACTTTATTTACAAAAATGAAAACTTACAAAAAAATCTTCTCTCCCCCCCAAATTTTTGCTTAGGGTTACAAACAAAGCAGTATTTATATAGCCACCTCAATACATGAAAATACCAAAACCTATCAACTTGGCTAAGTTAAAGGACAATAGAGCAATACACCAAGTTTGGAGTTTGGTTTGGCATTAATTACAAAACATGACGGAATGATTAAATTTCGCTAGGTCAAGAATTCCCTCGCTAACTAGCGAAATCACCATAACAAAATAGGAAATTTCGCTAAAGCCGTAATTTTGTTAGCGAAATTTCTAGCTTAGCTTAAATCTTATGAGTAGCGAAGGTCCATGTATTTTCGCTAAAAACAGTGCCTAGCGAAACCGGTGTCATCTAGCGAAATTTGTCATTTTCGCTGAACTTGCGAAATATTTCGCTAAACCTGCGAAATTTTCGCAGGTTTAGCGAATTTTCGTAGGGTTTAGTTTAAAATTTCGGGTTCCGCTTTGCCTCCGCCTTCCACCGCATCGAATTTTCTTCACTTTGCCTTTTGTTTTCTCATTGACTACCGGTTTATGACCGAACATTGGGATCACACTTCATGATTCATCATTTGACTCTAGATTGACTCCAAAAGTGCGCAAACACCCGCAAAACAACCAAAAATAATTTCTAAATGGCATGGTACTAAGAAGACTTGAACACTTCAATTGGTATAAATGACATGATTAATGCGCAAAAAGCACTCAAAACCTATCTAATATAGGGTTCAAAATTGCACTTTTTGGGCACTAATCACTCAGTGAAAAGGAGGGGCACAAATACCCTAAAATACAAACATGAAGAACATGAACATGTACTAAAACTCTAAAACAACACCTTGAAGGGCCTTCCCCTTCAAGGATCAGAGATTGTTTTCAAGCATCCCTTGATTTGTCATCATCAAGGGTGTTTGCAACCAAGAAATGCAAGAAAGTAAAGGGGGTAGGAAGAAGAGAAAATCACCAACAGCAAGGGAGGAGAAGCTCGCGGCTTGAATTGCAATGGATCGATTGAATGATAAGATGTTTTTTTTTTGATGAAGCATGGCTGAGCTTTATAAAGGTCTGCAAGAAAGAGGAAATTACAAAAGTATATTACAAATCAAATACATAATGGTAAACTTGTATAAACCACCAACAAGTGGATAAAAAAAAAAAAAAAAAAAAAAAGGGCCAATGTGTTAATATATAGTATTCGCAGGTTATAAATCGCAACCTACGAAATTTGCAGGTTGCCAAATTTTGCAACCCCCAAAATTTCAATAGTTTGCTTCTACAATCTTCAATAAATTTGCTCCGAATTTCCACTGATTTGATCATAAGTCTTCGAATTCAGCTCAGGTTCAATGTGTTTGAGTCAAATTGAGGAAGCATGAGGCATTTGACCTACAAAACTACCAAAATAGCTACAAAATATGATCAATAGCAAAGCCGGGATCCCAATGTAACAATTGAGTTATTGAAGTCAATTAGTACATAAAAAGCGCATAAAACTTGTAATAAACAAGGCTCAATATTGCACTATTTGGGTACTAATCACTCCCCCCAACTGAGATATTGCTAGTCCCTTAGCAATGATAACAAGAAGGTAGATCATGCAGGATATGTTTTTGTCAAAAATGTACTGTATGTTCAAAAGGTATATGCAATTCATGTCTAACCTTTAGTATGACAAATTGGGACTCTGTATAAAACCAAGTTGGGAGAACAAATGCCATATAGGAATAAGTTTTAGTGTAGCATCTATTCCAAGGAAATCAACCTGAATTTCCACCAAACTCTAAGTGTTTTTGAATGATCAGTAGCAAGCCGGGATCCCAATGTAACAATTGAGTTATTGAAGTCAATTAGTACACAAAAAGTGCATAAAACTTGTAATAAACAAGGCTTAATATTGCACTATTTGGGTACTAATCATATACCCTTCAACAATAAGATCCCCATCTCCATAAATCAAGAATACATCCTTAGTCCTTCTCATGTACTTAAGGATATTTTTGACAGCCACCCAATGACCCATTCCTGGGTCTGATTGGTATCTGCTCGTGACACTCAGAGCATATGATACATTGGGTCTAGTGCATAACATAGCGTACATGATTGATCCTATAGCCGAAGCATATGGTATCATATTCATGCGTGTCCTCTCATCTTGTGTCTACTTTAATACGTGACTTCGAGAGCAGTATCCCACTAACCATGGGGATATATCCTGTCTTGGATTGCTCCATGCTAAACCTCTTTAGCATCTTGTCTATGTATGTAGACTATGAATGACCAAGAAACCTTTTAGTTCTATCTCTATAAATCTTTATCCCCAATATATAGGTTAAGCCTCCTGTCTTTCATGATAATCCAAATTCTTTACTGATTGCAAGATCGAGACATCGCTTCCTACTATGCGTATCATCCAATATGTAAGATTAGGGAACATGACTGCACTCGCTTGTCTTCCTTATATACACAAGGTTCATCCAGATTTTGTGAGAAACCAAACTCCTTGATTGTCTCCATCAAACTCGATATTCCAACTCCAGATGCTGCTTCAACCCGTAAATGGATCTCTGAAGTTTGCATACTTTATTGCCACTTCTAGATATGAAACCTTCAGGTTGTGTCATATACACCTCCTCGGTCAAGTTTCCATTGAGGAAAGCTGTCTTCACATCCATTTACCATATCTCATAATCATAATGAGCGGTGATGGCTAGGAGTATTCTTATGGATTTAATTATAGCTACTGGACTGAAAGTCTCGTCATAATCAACTCCTTGTTTTTGACGATAACCCTTAACCATAAGCCTATCTTTATAGGTAATCACATTACCTTCCATGTCCGTCTTCTTCTTGAAGATCCATTTACAACTAAGTGGGCTCTTATCTTCAGTGGACTTAATCCAAAGTCCACACTTGGCTGGTATACATGGAATCCATCTCTCGACTTTACGGCATCGAGCCATTGGATCGACTCGAATCGTTCGTAGGATTCTTTGTAAGTAGTTGGCTCATCATTTTTTATGAGTAATACATCCTTTTGTTCGCTAATGAGAAATCCATATCTCTTTGGGACAGAACGTATCCTACTTGTCCTATGAAACACTTGTGTTTTAGAAGAGTCAGCTATTTATTCATCATCATGAATTACATCTTAGGTTCGGGCTAGATGGGACGCTATGAGTTAGAGCATCTTGAACTTCACTAAGCTCCACTTTGCTCCCATTGTCTTCTCTCAAGAGAAACTCTTTCTCTAAGAAGACAACATACTTTGAAACAAACAACCTTTGCTCCAAAGTGTTGTAGAATTAATATCCCTTTGTTTCTTTTGGATATCCTACAAACAGATACCTCTATCGATGAAGCCAAGCTTATTTGATATTGTCCGCTTTACATAAGCAGGATAACCCCATACTTTCATGTGGGAAAGATAGGGCCTTTTGTTAGTCCATATCTCATATGGAGTAACTTCAACTGACTTCGATGGGACTCTGTTTAAGATATAAACAACAATCTCAAGTGCATAACCCCAAAAGGATTTAGGTAGGTCTGCCTTGCCCATCATGGACCTCACCATGTCTAACAAGGTTCGGTTCCTTCTCTCAGCCACACCATTGTGTTGTGGCATGTAAGGTGGAGTCCATTGGGACAAAATCTTATTGTCCTTGAGATAATTTAGAAACGCTTTGCTTAAGTACTCACCACCTCGATCCGATCTAAGTGCTTTTATACTTCTCCCAAGTTGTTTCTCTACCTTATTTATGAATTCTTTGAACTTTTCAAAGGCCTCAGACTTATACCTCATGAGATACAATTACCCATATCGTTAATAGTCATCGATAAAGGTTATGAAGTAAACAAAACCACCTCTGGCATACACAGACATAGGACCACATACATCAAAAATAGGTCTAATAGTCCGTTTGCTAGTTCACCCTTTCCCTTAAAGGGTAACTTGGTCATTTTACCTAACAAGCATGATTCACATGTGTCAAATGATTCATAATCAAATGACCCTAAGCTTCCACACTTGTGTAACTCAGTCATGTGTCTCTCACTTATATGGCTAAGACGACAATGCCATAAATATGATGATTTCACCATTCCTTTCGCCTTTTATCACATTGATTTTCGTGGATCGATTTGACATATCTCGATATCTAAATCCCATTGCTCAAGGTACCACTCAGCATAAAAATTACTGGCTTCTAATGATAATGCAACAACTATTGTCACAAAATTTTAAATGAAAACCTTTCTTGTTTAAACATGAAACAAAAATGATGTTCTTGGTCAAATCTGGCACACAAAAGCAATTGTCTAAATACAAACAAAAACCACTAGGGAGGTTCAAAACATAAGTCCCAATGGCAACAGCCACAACTCTTGCACCATTACCCACTGGTCTAGACTCCTCCCCTTTATGAGTCTCTCACTGGTCTCTAAGGCCCCATATCGCACATATGTGTGAGCCACAACTAGTATCCAATACCCAAAGGTTGCCATAAGAACAAAAGATTAACTTGCCACACATAAATAATCTGAAGGTGTTGCATCACATGCCACCTTCTTCTTTGACTCCATGTAAACCTTGCAATTTCTCTTCTAATGGCCTTCTTTGCCACAATGGAAGCATGTACCTTTTGAGGATGTCTTCTTTACCTTTTTCTTGGTCGCCCCTCCCTTTTGCTTAGTGATTTTTCTCTTTTTCTTATTCTTAGAACCTTTCTTGGAACTAGAAGAGTTCATGAGCATTACAGTTTTACCTTCCTTTATCATGTGTCTGACTGCTGGGCGGTGCTGATTTAGTCAGTATGGTGGTCTCTTTATCACCATCCCAGAGTTACATAACTGTAAAGTCATGGTGAACCAGCCAGAATCAAGTCTATACTTAATTCATTATCCATACCAAAACCCAGTTGATCCAACCTAACTATGTACCCATGCATCTTCAAAGGCATACTCAGACTGAGGTGATGTCCCTCTGCATCCCGGAGCGAAAGTTATTTGGCACCTCAACCTTCTCAGATCTCGCTTCGCCATGAAATAACTCCTTTAGATGGGCACCATGTTGTCATTATAGCCTCATGTCATTTCTAAGCCCCGAGAGACATGCTACGATATAATGCGCAACGATATCACATCCAAGTGCTTCCGATGAGCATCAGCTCCAATGCATGCATCAACATATAGACACCGGGAGGCACATGACATAAGTTATCTTTTCCGCCAGAACACTCTGTTCCTAGCTACCCATGAAATCGTCCCGCTAATTTATTGGCATCCAATATGGATTGTATGTTCACGATGGTTGACATGTTTCTATTCTTCACAACCTAGATGTAAAAGAGATTATGTTAGATTGTACTTAAAATGCATAATTATTACGGCTTGATAATTACACATTATGGCTCTAATTATTTTGTCATGAATCCATAATTCTCACTATCAGTCCAAGAGAACCTATACGGAGGTCTTCCAGAGGGTCGATGATCCCATATCATCGAGAATCACCTTGCTCTACCTAACAAGCTATCTCGGGGTCAAAAATAGGTATCCTTGACTGCGCTCACGTGAGGGTGATCCAAATCGCAAAATTTGTATCCTAAATTCTCCTACCGTCGTAGCAAAGCTATCGCAGATAAAGGTTCTTGCGAAGGGTCGAACACATGGATGAGTTTTCGCACACAGTCAGACTTACAAAGGATATAAAACTGGTGAATTTGGTTTTGGATTTTAAGGTTTTGTAAAAACAGGGGGGTTTTGATGGTGAAAACTGGAAATGAAAATGAAGTAAAATAAGAAAAAGAACTCCTTGAAGCATTGAGCTACTGGTTTTAGGTCCTAAGGCAACCGAGTGTCCCCTCGCCCATTTCTCGTATTGTGGGAGGACATATAAATAATCTCCGAACCTGGTTTCATTTAACTTTAAAAACTAAACCCTAATAATTTTCCTTTGATAGAAAGCATTTATTTAGCATTTGGTGGTTCCTTCAATGAAATCTATCACCTCGACTCATCCTACAAATGATCTCGTGGAAGGCAAACTAAGTAATGAATCTCAATATCTAATAATAAGCATCCACCGAACCTAAAAGATGAGCAAGTATTGATCAAAGAGACATCTATAGTGAAAAAATATAACCCTTAACCTACCTCCAAGTATTTGTAAATGGAACTAATGGATATCAAAGGTATCTAAAGCTAAGAACTAATCGAACTCAAAAGCTTTGCCAAGTATCACAAAGAAAGTACATCAAAAAGCTTTAAGCCTAGAAAGGAAAATTTGGGGAACCAAAACAAAACCTCAGATGGAAAAATAGGGAACCAAAAGTTTACCTTAAAACCATGTCGCAGCCGCCCTTTCAAGGAGGAAGAGTCTAGCCAAACATCCTCTGCTGTCATCCTCAGATGAGGTTCGTGTACTCGAAAGTGGAGAGAAAGAGGAGAGAATGAAAATGGACGTACAAAACAGTGGGCCCAGATCGAGATTGTTTTTCAAATGAAAGTTAGGTTACAAAATGTTCATAAAGTGGTTTATATAGCCTTACAAACATGTGAAATACCAAATTAACTAAACTAGAATAATTAATAAAGAGGGTAGAAATGAGAAAAACAAAAACTGGTCGTTCAGACACAAAACAGGAGTGCACTTCGCTTAGAAGCAAAATTCGGCTACATAGCTGTAAATTTCATATGGTTAGTGAAAATTTCGCTTATATTAAATTTCCAAAGATGGCTTAAATTTTCAGCACTGCCATCACTGCTCCATTGCTCCATGTCGCTACTATTCCCACGTGACTATTCCATTTCTTTCTCGCTTTGATATTCTTCATTCACTAGCTGTTGAAATTGGTAGAAAAACCATATGAAATTGATGGAAATCAACCCACTTTGTTATGATTGGATTGATACGACGATTTAGCTCTCAATTCCCAAAAACTACAAAACAAATTTAATGCGAATAAAGAGGAATAGTAGGGACCTTAATGTGCAAATCGGGTTATTTTCAAATGGTGATTAGTACACAAAAAGCACTCAAACCCTATAATAAATAGTTCAAATAACACTCGCACCCAATCACACCCCCCAACCTGCCACATTGCTAGTCCCTTGAATGAAAGAAAGAAGAAAGAGGGAGCACACAAAGAATAAAATAATGTTCACAAAAATGGTATTTCAAAAGTGCCGTGAATGAGTAATGTCAACCCTAAGTAAGAATAATCAAAGCCTTGTCCAATAACTATCTTGAGAGAATGAATGCCATACAAAATTGAGTATCAAAAGAGTTTCCTTCTTGATGAATCAACCATAAACTTCCACCAAAATCTAAGTGTTTGTTTGATCAGTTCTCAACAATAAATTGCTAAACTGCACTCTCCCCCCAACCTAGCTACTGCCACAACCTAGCATGCTAACCAACCTAAATAGATAAGGACCCACTCTTATTCCAGCTAACTTTGAAGGTTGTAGGTGCAATGCCGAGGAATCTAATCACCAAAGTCCATGTAATCTGGATCTACCGATGACTCTCAATCAATTAAGGCTTAGGCACCAAGTCATGAGGATCTTTCGACCACTAACTCTTCATGTTTCACCCCGGACTTCGAATGATTTCGACTCGGAAGACCTACAACTGCTAACTCCACCTATCCACCCATGTAGCTTAGGCACTAAGTCTATGGCTCCTAACCAGCTTGGTTTAGGGCAATCGGGCTTTAGCTACTTTCGCCATATACTCCTCGAACCGTGCTCGAGTTTCAGGGCAAAGCGTCGCAATTTTTCTTCTTTTTCTTTTTCTTTTCTTTTTCTTTTTCTCTTCTTTTCATGGGGGCCCTTAACCTATTAAAGGTGGTCAACGAAACTAGGAAGTATTGCAAGGCTAGAGGCCAGGCGCTTCGGGGACATTGAAGAAACCCGATGTGCACAAAGTGTGGTTAGCCAGCGCGGAAGAAAAATGCATCACAACAACAAGAGTTCAACTGATCATCCACTCAACTAGGCTTGGAATCAATCTAACATCAATAGAATTGGACAAAGTTTCAATTTTTCAAACCATGTGTTAAAGTAAAACACAAAAAAAGGGTGCAAATGGAACAAAAATAAGCTATATAGTATAACAAAGTTGAGAAAGAAAGAAAACCAGCAAGCCACCGAACATCACAAATGGGCTTGCTCAAAATAGTAACAAAAACATAGTGTAAAGCCACTTCCTTCACTAACTCTCCCTCAAACCAAATATCTCATTGTCCAGAACGGGCTCCTGATTGAAAGTTAGTAGAAGTAGCGCAATTTCCTTGATGATATGTGATTGTTTTGATAGAGACTTCGCAAGCTTTTCATCGATACCTTATTCAATTCGCTTGGGCTTCAAATGAACAAGTTAGGAAGAAGAAAGCAGAGAAAAAAAGTGACTAGGTTGGAGAATTTTTGAAAATTTCACCTTCAGTGTACTCTAAAAGTGTTCTTCGGGCTATTTTTGATTCTACACCTCTAAGCTTTCAACTGCATCAAAACGCTTAAAACGGAGTTCGGATGAAAAGCATGGAGCTTAAACAAAATTATTAGGAATAAAAAACAAATGGAGGAGTAGCGAAAATTTTCTACATAACTTAAAATTCGCTAGCATAGAGAAATTGAAGGTGTATGAAATTTGCACATAGCGAATTTTTTCGCTATTATAGAAATTTTCGCTATATTTATACGAAATTTTTTTTTAATAAAATAAAATAATTAATAATAATAATAATAAATAAATAAAATAAAAATAAAACTTTTTTTTTTTGAAAAACAAAATTAAATTTTTTAAATGATAAATAATAAATAATAAAAAAAACAAATTTTTTGAGAGACTTTTTTTTATATAAAATAAAAATAATTTTTTATATATATAAAAAAACTCCTTTTTTTTTAATGAACTTACTGCTCATAATTTGTCTTATTTGAGGGAAAATCCGCATACATTACATAAATAAATTCTCTATGTAATAAATTTCGTACATAGCTTAAAATTTCACTATTTTATAAATGCGCTTATAATTGCGAAATTTCCCATTTTTCTTCAGATTGCTCCTGATCTTCATTCTGCTTCAAAATTTTTACTAGAACTGCAAAAATTAATAGAAGAAAAATTAAGAAAAATTGCAGAAAAGTGAAAAACAAGCTAGAACAAAGATTAACTTAAAAATTAGAGAAAATCTAAGAAGAAAACTATAGAAATCCAAATAAAAATACGTATAAAATAAAATAAGACAAGAAAAAAATGAAATAAAGTGCTGGGAGATCAGGTTCCCCAAACCACCTCTTTAAGCCTTCGAGGCGCTGAATCGCTGGAGTTTCAGAATGCCGAGGTTCTGCAAGTTCCAACCAACTAGCACCCGAAACTGATTCATCAGGCATGCGATGTGAGTACCTGCCATTGTTTTTGATAGTGGACAAATTTTTACAAGGGGCTACTAATCTCGGGTTTTGCATGGCAAAAGTGCCGACAGTCGCCTTAGATTCGGGGTGCTTCAGGGGTTGGCCGTGCTTCAAAAAGTGCACATACACTCGTCAGCGGGAGGGGGGCTACTAGCAGCTGGGCTTTTTGGTGGCATGTTGGCAAAGGCGTACCGAGTTCAATCGTGGGAAATGGTTTCAAACAAGCTGGGGCTTATCCAACGCTCTTTCCACTTCTAACTGTATCCACACGAAGAGTGAAGCCGACAACCTCCAAGGCAACGGTCTTGGAAAGGGTCCCAGTGCTAGCCAAGTCCCGATCCGAAGAGGAAGCCAAAACCCGGGTCTCTCAATCTCTAGAACACTTTCTTGGAGATGAGAGCACTTTGGCTTTTCTCATGAACTCCCTTTTCTCTCAAAAGGTCATCATTTTTAGGGTTTCCATAGCATTCTATTTATAAACCCCATCACGTCTAATGACCAAAATGCCCCTCACTCTAAGTGATGATATGAAACACGCATCCCTATGCATTATGGAGAGTCCCACACGTCCCTAAGATTTGGTATAAGCCCAAGCCTATTATCTCTCTAAGTGAGGGCCATCCGAGGATTCCACTAATCCGTGGATACTCATTCATGAGAATTAAACTCTACGGATGACATCCAAATCCATTTTACACGCCCCATTAATTTTCTAAGTTTGCACCATTAGTTCCGGTTAGGTTGCTGGCTACTTGATCTAAACTATTGAATTAGGTAAGTCAAGATTGCATCTAGCAACACATCATGAACCCCAATCAATTTTAGAGCCGTGGTCCGACCGCATACCCTTCCCATACACAAATATCGCGCACTATTCTTTCATCAAACTATACCCTACTTTGGCCCAGAAAGCATGGACAAATTTCTGTAGTTCCCACTAGACCACTATGCCACCTAGCCCAAGTGATATTTGATCCTGTCCCTAGATTCATCACTCAACCGTTATGCACTTATAGACACTTAAGGCATTCTCAATCAAGTAGAGACTTTGTGCAATGATTATGACAAGAGGCCTAGGTATACTTCCCTTTATCGGGAGTGGCAAACTTTGTCGGCTACCCAATCACCCCTGAACACCTCACCTATACCCAATCCTCAATTCAATGAGCCACCCCTTAAGAGGCAACGTATTGAAGGTCAAAGTACAAGATCAAGATCTAAGATATCCCCAGCACCCTGTCTAAGGATACTAATTTATTGCTATGATGAGACAATTCATCTACATTTAAATAGATGATCCATATGGGATTGTCTCATTATAGGTATCCGATAAAATTTAGCTACTCTTAGCGGCATCCACACGCCAAACTTTAATCAACTCTATAAGATCTACTACTTAATCCAATCAAGGAGTATATGACATGTATACTAGTAATAGGATTAAACAATATCTGAGTCTTAATTGATTCTATATTTAGGGATAATTTAGACACTAACATAGTTGCACATGATAGAATCTTATTATCGCAGTCATCATGATTTCCTTCATGTTATGTTGTGTATCATGAACTTCATTAATTCGTTTAAAGATCTGTGTCGATTCAGCGATATGAATATCAAATTCGAAAGAGCCTTTCATGATGATATTACTTGATAGCGTCTGATAAGTGCTAATGTGATTGCCTTTAGAGGCACTTCTCCCAACAATTTATGCTTCGCCATTTTCCACCATGTGAGCTATAGCCGGCCATTATAGACATCAACACTTTATCTTGGTAGCCATGAAATGACTTCTCAAACTCAATGACATATAGCATCTTCAAAGGTCTTAATGCTTTCATTGTGGGTCAAATGCATTTCATGAGTATAACTTTGAGGTAGTGAGCGAATCGAGGCTTGCACTTAATTATTTCGTATTAAAGTATGACTGCATCATAAAAGCTCCCTTATCATATCGCAATCTACCTCGAAGTTTTTCTTGGTATATTGAGGCATTTTAACGTAGTGTGAATTTAATGGTAAGTGATCTGAAAAACTTGGTTGCTGGATGTACCACAAAACCTTTCAAAAACGGGGACTACATGTCCTTTGTGATCTCATATTTTGAACTCTCTCATGATATTATACGTCTTTGCATAAATGATATATGTTAAATTTGTGGGTTTTTTTTTTTCGGGTCTCATCGCTTTGCAATTCCTTTGATCTTAGGTCGTGATGATGCCTTGCTTAGGTTCAACCATGAACATATTTGGGGAAACCTCGAAACTGCTTCCCGCCAACTTCCAGAGTGCAGTCAGTGGTTCATACTCCCGAATCTATTAATTGTCTCGATTCGGGTTTTTACCCTTGTGGGGTTCAGCTTCTGTGTTCCTTGCAGCGTGCTTTATTGTTTTTACTACAGGAAGAAATTTTAGGCACTATAATTAATTCTCGGGTCATACATGAATGTTAAATAAATTTTAAAGTGTCAATTGAACATAAGGCTAGAGTCGAGTTTCACTATCGTACAGTCATGTTAAAGTTCTAAGTTAAATAACTTCATGTGTGTTTGTTGTCTATACAAGTCACTAAAGTTAAGCTAATTTGTATAAACAAATTTTAAATAAATAGCTTAGAAATAAATTCATAGCATTCTTAGGTAATTTATACAAAGATAAATCATAAATATCAAGCCTAAGAAGACATAAATGTTATGATTACCTTAGGTATTTCATGTAATTATGAAAATAAAATTAAGATGACATACAATGAATAGGAATGAAATCATCAATCTTTCTTGGTTTCAAGGTAGTTCATATTTGACTTTTTGGTAACTTTAGAGGATCTGAAACTTCAGGTTTCTTTCTTCCGAATGATTACACCACAGACTACCGGTCTTCCTTGAAACCAAATTCAAATGTACGGATGAATTCTTAACAAGTTTTATGTATCTGCGATTCTTGTACGATCAGGGATAACCTTTCTGGGAATCGAATTCCTTGTTCATTAGGTGATTTGAGGCATGGCTCAAGCGCCATATTTAATCAATACTTTTAACAAGTTCTTGCTTGATTTTTCATCGACCATTGATTTTATATATGGTTAAGCCTAGGGTGTCAAAGTCATCTACATTATAACACATGTGCTTTTAAGTTTATCCAAGATCTTATATAATTTATCTTATATTTATTGTTGTCTTGGGGTTCTAATAGCTTTAAATATCTTAAGTTTTACATTAATTTGTAAACTATGAAAAAAGATAATTTAATTAAATAAAAGAATTCGACAGATTCAAGCTGGGGTATTAAAAGAAGGGCCTTAGCGAAAGACGAATTTCCATTTATAATCATCTGATTTCAAATAGAACATATCTAATTTAAGATTATCATTATTATTATTGATGATGCTTTTTCAACCCAGGAAGCGGGCTGGAGCGTGTGGGGATCATTATGTTTGGACTGTGGATTGTTGTGGCGAGGATGCGAGTCTGGATCGTCTGAATTTAGTATGACTAGCATATGAGTCACATGACAACAGTGTGCCTCCACAAAACAAAGAGGGGGTGACTGAAATTATGCAGGTGGCCAGCTCCGTCTCAAGTCAGGTTTTCTTTACGAGGAAAGAGACTTCTTAGGCTAATCAGTTATATAATTATGATCTAGGAGTCGTACTCCTTGCATTGGGGTGACCTTGTGTTATAGTGTATATTATTCGATTTGAGGGGTAGTAAGGATTCTTTCCCATTGGATGGATATTTATTGCCTTTATCGGATTTTAGAAAGAGATATTGAAGGAATAGTTTGTGAGGTATCCTCCTTCCTTTTAGTGAGATTTGAGTTGGATTTGGGGATCGTCTCTTGTGGGAGTATCACTGTTTCCTCTTATTACAATTGAGAGATTTGATTAGTTCTAGGATTAACAGGCCTTCCAGTTATCCATATCATATTGGCCTTTAGGGTGGAGTGAATTTGGAGGCTTCGTTTTTGGTAGACCTGCTGAGAAACTAGATTATTCTTATGGAGAAACACCTCTCCTTTGGACCTAGTCAGGCAGGCTCTGCATTTATTTTCAAACCCCCCGTCGGTTGCCCCGACCATGTGCCTGGGTGTCGTGGAGCAGAGCTATATCGTTCTTGTACCGGGTGTAATTCCATAGCCATGACTCGGGGCTGGATTAGTTGAGCTTTGTTGTCGTCTTATGTCACGGTGATAATGATGACCTTCGGTTCTCAGTATTTCTTGAGTAAATATCCTACGTAGTTCGATCTTGTTCCATGAATGAATGGCCTAAATTGGCGTCAAGGTTGAGTCCTTCAGATAGTACAAATTACTAGGGCTTTGTGGGCTGGCTTGTTCGAGGGGACCGATTCCTAGAGTTGTGCGACTTTGGCTGAGTCGTCGTGAAAGTTGTGTTCTCCATCGGCTAACATGTGTCCCACATTGGCCCGATTTCCTAAGTTCGACCTGCTTTTGGTGAGATCGTCGTGCGGTAGGTGGGTAGAGCTCGTCTCGCGAACTATTGGGAAGAGCTTCGTCGGTGTAAGCAGGTTGAGGTAGAGCTCGTCCATGTGTATTGATGGGAAGAACAAGTTAGTGTGAACTTAGGAAGAGAGCTGATGATGGGAATTCTTGGGGAAGAGCTGTTGTGAAGGGTTGGCGGGGCTGATCCATGAAGCGAGGAAGAGGCTACGTCGGAGTGAAGCGGTTGAGTAGAGCTCGTCAGGTGAGCGATGGGAAGAGCTCGTCGGAGTGAACGGTTGAGTAAGAGCTCGTCCGAGTGGAGCGATGGGAAGAGCTCGTCCCGAGTGAGCGGTTGAGTAGAGCTCATCGAGTGAGCGATAGGAAGAACTCGTCGAGATTGAACAATTGAGTGAGCTCGTCCAAGTGAAGCTACCGCTACGTGTTAGGTGATAGGGAAGAGCTGACAGAATGAATAATTGAGGAGGGCTCGTCCCGTGTTGGTGATGGGAAGAGCTTCATTATGAATAGATAATTGAGGAGGAGCTGGTAAGTGGGCGTGGGAAGGCTCGTCGGAATCAGATAATTGAGCGGGCTCGTCCGTGTGATGGAAGAGCCAGTTCTGGATGGTGGCGATTAGGCAGTGAGTGCTTCAGCGAGTTGCGGTGGCCAGAGTGGCGTCTTAGCCAAGTGGCGATTGACCTCAGTGGCCCAGAGTGGCGGTGGCCAGGAGTGGTGGCCAGAGTGAGGCGTTGTGGCCGAGTGGCGATTGAGCAGTGGCTATTGATGGAGTGGCGTGTGTGAAGTGGCGGTGGCGAAGTGGCGAGGCAGAGGCGGTGGTAGAGTGGGCGTTGGCCAAGTGGATTGGCGTAGAGTGGGATTTGGCGAGTGGCGATGTGGCCCAGAGTGGCGTTGTAGCGGTGGCGATTGATGCGTGGCGGTGGAGCCAAGTATGGCGATGTTAGAGGGGCCCATTGAGGCGAGTGGCGGTGGTAGAGTGGCGATTGGTAGAGTGGCGGTGTAGAGTGGCGATATGGCCCAGAGTGTAGATGTAGAAGTGGCGATTGGTAGAGTGCGAGTGAAGTAGAGTGGCTGATGTAGCAATGTGGTGGCCAGAGTCGCGGTGTAAGCAAGTGGCGATTGAAGTGAGTATGGCGATTGGCTGGTGACGGTGGGCCCAGTGGCGATTGGTAGAGTGGCGTGTGGCCAGAGTGGCGGAGTGGTAAGTGAGCGGTGGTAAGTGGCGATTGGTGAGTGGTGATGTAGAGTGTGAGTTGATAAGTGGCGTTGGGCTTGTTGCGATTGAGGCCAGAGTGGCGTTGTAGCTGAGTGGCGATTGAGCCGAGTGGCGATGTGGCCAGGGTGGCGATTAGCCCAGGAGTGGCGATTGGTCAGTGGCGATTGAGGCCCGAGTGGCGATGTGTGGGCCGTGAGCTAGTGGCGATTGGTAGAGTGAGCGATATTGGCCCGGTGGCGATTGTAGAGTGGCGGGATGACCTGAGTGGCGATGTGGTGGCGGTCGGCGGAAGCTGGTGAAGCGGAGGCGTGTCTGGCCGGGTGGCGGTCAAAGCCAGTGGCGTTGTAGTAAGTGGCGATTGGTGAGTGGTGTGGCCAGAAGTGGCGATGTGGGGCCCGTGTGAGTGGCGGTTGGCCGAGTGGGGATTGGGCGGGGCGTGGCGAAGTGTCGTTGTGGCCAAGTGGCCCGATTGGCCCAGAGTGGCGATTGGCGGTGATGTAGCCAGGAGTCGTGATTTGTAGTAAGTGGCGGTCTGAGTAGAGTGGGCGATGTGGCCAGGGTGGCGAATGGTAGGAGTGGGCGTTGTGTGAGTGGATGATGGGTGGCGATGTAGCCCAGGTGGCGGATTGTTGGAGTGGCGGTGTGGGTGGGCGTTGCGGTGGCGATTGGCCAGAGTGGCGGTCAGTGAAGTGGCGATTGGCGAGGTGCAGTTGACAGGTGGCCGATGTGGCCAGAGAGTGTGAATGGGTGTGATTGGTAGAGTGGCGGTTGGCAGAAGGCGTCGACTCCTGGATGGCGTGACACACTGGGTAAGACAGACTCGTCAATGAACAATGGTCATTATGACTGATCTACTGTGTTGATCGGAAGAGCTCGTCGGAGTGAACAATTGAGTAGAGCTCGTCCGAGTGAATAAGAGCTCGCCCATGTTGAGTGATAGGAAGAGCTCGTGAATGAATGGTGTGGGGAGGAGCTCGTCGTGTGGGGTGGGGGCTCGTGGAAGTGATGTGAGGCACTGATCGTGTTGTGTGATGGGAAGGCTGATTCAAGGATGGTGCGAGACCTGGAGGCCAAGTGGCGGGTGTAGCCAAGTGGCGGTGGCCCAGAGTGGCGGTGTGGCCAGAGTGGCGGTGGCCAGAAGTGGCGGTGGGGCGGGGTGGCGTGTGGCCCAGGAGTGGCGGGCCTCAATAGCCCGAGTGGCGATTGGCCAGGAGGTGGCGGTGGCCCAGGGAGTGACGATGTAGCCTAGTGGCGATTGGTAGTGGCGATGAGGCAGTGGCGATGTGAAGTGACGATTGGCCAGAGTGGCGAGGTGTGGCCCAGGAGTGGCGATTGAGACGGCGTGGCGATGTGGCTAGAGTGGCGATTGAGCGGTGGCGTGTGGCGGTGTGGCTGATTGGTAGAATTGAGCGGAGTGGCGAGTGCGATCGACTCCTCGGGTGGCGTGAGCTGCTGGGTATGAGCTGAATTCGTCAGAAGTGAGCCAGTTGAATTAGGCTCGTCCATGTGTATTGATGGGAAGAGCTCATCAGTGCGAACTTGGGAAGAGCTCGTTATTGGGGACTGTTGGTGAAGGCTCATCAGAATGCGTAGTAGGAGCTCGCGAAGTGTTATTTGATGGGAAGAGCTCGTGGTGATCGTAGCGGGAGCCAGTCCATGAAGGGCGGTAAAGAGACTCGTCGGGACAGTGGGAACTGCGTCCATGCTCGGGGAAGAGCTTCGTCGATATGAATTTGTACGGAGGGCGAAGTCATAGTGTGAGTGGGGCCCGTCCCGATAGGAGTTGTTTGGAGGAGCTCGTCAGGTAGAGCCATTGGGAAGGAGCTCGTCTGGTGTTTATTGCGAGGCTGCATACTATGTAAATAGCGGGACTCGTCGGATAATTTGTTGGGAGGAGCTCGTCGGGTGGAAATTTGTTGTAGGCTCGTCCATGCGAATGTGGAGCTCGTCGGATAGAATTTGTTGGGGGAGCTCGTCGGGTGGGTTTGTTGTAGGCTCGCCCGTGTAAATGGGAGCTCGTCAGTAGAGGCTGTTTGGAGGAGCTCGTCGGGTGGTAATTTATGAAGGCTAGTCAGTGTAAATGGGACTTTCGTCGGATAAATTTGTTGGGAGGAACTCAATCCAGGTGGCTAATTTATAGGAGGCCTCAAATCCAGTACCAAATAATAAGACTCGTCAGTAAAATTTGTTTGGAGGGCTCGTCGGTGTTGGAAGGCATTTGTAGAGCTCGTCCGATATGTAAATAATAGGAGCTTCGTCCGGATAAGAACATTGGAGGAACTCATCAGGTAGTGATTTGTAAGAGCTGGATCACATTATAAAAAATATGGAGCCTGTCGGATCATTTTGATGGGAGGGCTTGTCGGGTGGGCTGTTGTAGAGCTCGCCACGTGTAAATATTAGAGACTCGTCCAGTGGGAGTTTGTTTGGAACTCGTCGGGTAGGCTTGTTGTAGGCTCGTCCATATAAATGTGGGGCTCGTCGAGAGTAAGAATTTGTTTGGAGACTCAAAGTCGAGGGTGGCGCATTTGTAGAGGCTCGATCCGTGTAAATAATAGGAGCTCGTCAGATAGAGCTGTTGGGAGGAGCTCGTCAGGTAGATTGTTGTAAGAGCTCGTCCATGTAAAATAATAGAGACTCGTCAGTAGAGGCATTTGGAGGGCTGTGGGTAAACCCAATTGTAGAGCTCGTCCATGTATCATCTTCAAGGCTCGTGAGATGGAGCTGTTTGGAGGAGCTCGTCGGTGGAAATTGTTGAGCTCGTCCATATGTGAAATGTGAGACTCGTCGGATACGGAAACATTGGGAGGAGCTCAGTGGGTGGCTGTTGTAGGCTCGATCCGTGTAAATAATGGGGGCTCGTCGAGTGAAATTTGTTTGGGAGGGCTCGTCGGAGTAGAGCGTTTAATAAGAGAGCTCGTCAGTGTAAATAATGAGACTCGTGAGGATCGAGTGTTTGGGAGGGAACTCGTCGGAGTGGAGAAATTTGTTGTAGAGGCTACGCCCGTATATAAATAATAGGGCTCGTCAAGTAGAATTTGTTTGGAGGGCTCGTCGGAGTGGGCATTTGGCAGAGCTGTCCGTGTAAATAATAGGAGCTCGTCGGATAGAGTACATTGGGAGGGCTCGTCGGGTAGGCCCATTGTAGGCTGGCGGGTGTGAATAATGGGGCTGCCGTGAAATTGGAAGTACGTTGGAAGAGCTTCGTCGATGTAAATGGTAGGAAGGGCAGTCTGGAACTTGGAGTCGATTAAGGGCTTGTCGATGCTTAAATAGTAGGAACTAAGTCATCGAGGGACTGAGCCTGGTGATATAATTGTGCAGTGGAGCCCGTCTATGCGGATTGCGGCGGGGGCTTAGATCAGTGAATGGTGGGGCTCGTCATTCGGAGTTGAGGGCCAGCCTCGTCGATATAGGCTAGCCAAGGAGGGCCCGGGTACGTACGGGCGCGGCCCGAAGGCCGTCCTTGTGAATAGTAGGGGCTCGTCGTTACGGGTTGAGGACGGGCCTCGTCGATATGAATGGTAAGAAGGGCAGATGCGTGCAGGTCTGGTGAAGGGCCGTCCTTTGTGAATAGTAGGGGGCTCGTCCGTCCCCGGAGTGGAGGATGGAGCTACGTCAGTGGTGTCTGAAGGGCAGTGCAATGCGGGCGCGGCCGAAGGGGCTAGATCCTTGTGAATAGTAGGACTCGTCATTACAGGTTGAGGGACGGGCTTCGTCGATATGGTTGTAAGAAGGGCGATGCATGCGGGCCTTGTGAGGGCTGAATCCTTTATGAATAGTAGGGCTCGTCATTCGGTTGAGGGGCGGAGCCTGTCGATATAATTTGTAAGAAGGGCCGAATGCGTTTTGGAGGCGCGATGAAGGCTCGATCCAGCGTGAATAGTAGGGGCTCGATCCATCGAGTTGGGGAGGAGCCTTGTAAATATGGATTATAGAAGAGGCGATGCGTATGGGTGCGGCCCGAAGGGCTTAGATCACTTTGTGAATGAGTAGGGACTCGTCGTCGAGTTGGGGGCCCAGGCCTCGTCAGTGTGGTTGCCCAGCTGGCGTTGTGGCCTTGGTGGCCGTTCAGCGAGTGGCGATGGCGAGTGTGATGTAAGCCGTGGCGGTGGCCGCAGTAGGCGTTATGCCGGGTGGCGATGGCCGTGCCGATGTAGTAGAGTGAGCGTTGCCTTGTAGTGTGTCTTTGGTTGAATTAACTCCAGGCGGTGGCTGTGTGGGTGGGTGGGCTCGTCGAGTGGCAGTGGGGGTGAGCGGCTGTGAGAGGGGAGGCTTTCCGGGATCTTTGTGGTGGGTGGCGATCTTGGCTGAGTTGGTCGATCACGAGGCGGCGTGGCTGTGTGGATCGAGTAGGCTCGTGAGGTGAGCGTGGCTCGGGCGTGGCCGAGTGTGATGGCCGAGGCTGGTTTGACTCTGACGGTGGCTGTGTGGAGTGGAGTGAGCTCGTCGAGTAAGCAGCGCTGTTTCCGGTGCTGTGGCCCAGAGTGGCGA
The DNA here is from genome assembly GCA_016808115.1 of Tetrastigma voinierianum. NCBI lineage: Eukaryota > Viridiplantae > Streptophyta > Magnoliopsida > Vitales > Vitaceae > Tetrastigma > Tetrastigma voinierianum. The sequence continues at coordinate 133,646 of JAEQBH010003867.1, forward strand.
TGTGGCTGGCGGTCGAGCTCCACGGGGCCAGCCCATGGCGCTGCGTGATGGGTGGGCTCGTCAGAGTGAGTTGGAGGCTCTTGCATGTGGCCATTCGGCTTAGCTTTGGAAAGGTGCAGGCGTCTTTAATGCTAATTAGCGGAAGAAAGATTTTGGAAGCGTTTACGCTAATTCAGAGTCTTTGGCCTTCTCTTATAGATGGCGGCTTCATTGCTATGGAGTTTATGCTTTGGATATTCTTGCCTCTTACAGTGCGCTCTTGAAATCTGCGAGAGATGAAGCGTGAAGCTTGAGCGTCTTCGTAGGGATCCACACTGAAGGTGGTTCAGTTTGTTGGACTCTACATTGTAGGGTTGTGTTACCATTCATGAGGGAGGAAGTTGCTTGACCTTCCACAGACTCATTGGTATCTCACAGTGATTGCATCACACTGGCGTAAGTTGTCTAGCTCTTACATCGGGCGTCGGTCGGTGAGGGCGGGCGCCTGCCTCGTTCGTGTTAGCTTGCATTGTTTCTAATGCGGGATTATTTATGTCCTCGTTGCTTGGTTGGTCTGCATCATGACGGATTAGGCGTTGCTCTTGCTTGTGTTCTTGATACCATCGATGGCGAAAATCGGTTATATTTGTCCGAGAAGACATTGGGGTATCAAACGCCCGTGAATACCTCGCGGGGAGCCCTCAGTTGACCCATACGACATAATAGTCGCCTGGCGGCGTCAGGTACAGAAGCTGGATGGACCATTTGGGATATATTAATGGCAATGGAACCTTGCAGGGCGACCACAGGAAAGCGGCCCAAGATAAGGTGGAGATCCTCCGGGTTTACCGATGAGGGAGCCTCTGGTGGGGGTTCTTCACACCTTCCCTAAAATGCATCGCGGAGAGACAACGAATACGTGCTAGAGGGTGCACGAAGGCATATCTGGGAACCATATCGGGGCTGAGCGTTGGGTAGGGGAAAGTTTTGAGGCATTGATACTAACGGCCCACAGTAACGAATCTGACCAACTGGTCGAAAAGATGCGAATCTGGAACCACGCTAAAATATCGCACTCCTGATGAGCCTACGCAAAATAATCACTGACCCACTGGCCGCTTCCGAGTGGGGTTGGAATGGGACCCTTGCCCATTGGCAAGGCGATGTAAATTTATAATCGTGGCGGTAGACTATTTCACCAAGTGGGCTGAGGCTGAGCCCTTAGCCTGAAATCACAGGGAGGGAAGCGGAAGATGCGCGACCGTGCTGGCGAAGCTGATCATATGCGATTTGGTGTCCCAGAGCCTTGGGATGCTTGGAAAACAGTTCGATAGCATGAGAATTCGGGGACTTTTTTATTAAAGGCTCGAATTAAAATTACTATTAGGTAGTAGCCCGACTCACCGCGGTCGAATGGGCGGGCAAGTCACCATGGAGCTCCCTCAGTAGCCACGAAAACCCAATTTGGAAGGCGAGGGGAGTTAAGGTGTGAGTCCTCCACTGAGGAAGTACTGTAGACATGGGACGACACGGAAGTCAACCAACCAGGAGATCATTTGCTGGCTTTTGGCAGACGAGTAGCCCTGTTGAAGGTGAAGTGAGTCTCCCGAGGAATCGGGCTAGCCTCGGAGGGACAAGCGATGGGGCCACTGCGTGCGGACTTAGAGCTCTGGATGAAGTAGGCGGGTTCAACGACGTCTGAGAGGAATACCAAGGAAGGCCATTTAGAAACCTTGCCTGAGAGTCGGGCGAGTTACGTCTTGAGGATTTGGTCTTGAAAAAGCTACTACCCGCAAGGAAAAATCCAGCACATGGGAAGCTAGGCCCTAATTGGGAGGTACATATTGTATCTCAGTTAAATGGGCCCAGGAAATGATTATGAGCTCAGTGAGAGGGAAGGAAAAATCTTCCCGTATACATGGAATGCGAGAGCATCTTAAAGCGCTTTTATCGGTAGGCATGGGTTCGTGTAATAAGGCCTTATGATTCCTATTAGAGCGACAGGTTGTTAGTCGGATGTCTCAAACAGTTCGGGCATGTAAAGGAAAAAAATATATGAATATATATACATCTGATAGGAAAATTCATGGAAATAAAAGAAGTACATCTTTATTCCAGTCGTAATTAGGATAAATCAATGAACTCTTGATTACATCATAAAAAGCATAGTCACAAGTAATACCCTCACTACACGCGGTACAAAGCGGGTTCCACTCAGTGCACTCGATCTGGCTTGATACCCTCGCAAAAAGGAAAGAGAGACGAAGGAGAAAGACAGAATGAAGAAAATGAAGGGGAGGAAGAGGAGAAAAGGAGACGAAAAAAAAAAAAAGGAGAAGCCGGATGAAGCGGTGGGGATAGAAGGAGAAGAAAGAAAGGAGAGACATAGCGAGAGGGGAAGAAAGAAAGGAGGCATAGGAGGGAGGTGCAGGGATGCCATTCCATGCTAGGGCCTTATTCCTAGCCGAAGCTGGGGAATAACATAACTCAATAAGGAAACTAGGGAAAAACATAACTCCACGGAGAAATTCAGAAAAGCAGGTCCGGGCGTTAGGGAACCCAATGAAGGCTTGAACATCGACATCAGATCTTCTGCACTTCCTTAATTATGAAAAGCGAGGAAATCTGGCGTAAAAGCCTGAAGCCTTAAAACCCTGTTTATAGGAACGTAGAAGCGAGACAAAGCCGCTCTTAAATTCTCCATCAATCCCGACATTAAGCGGTTCTTCCTTTCCGATAACTAAAGGGACACGGCTGGCTCTCTAATAATGCGCCTCTTTATCTGACACCTCTCCCCACAGACCAGTTCTCATGACGGTCCTTCACCACCCAGTCTTGCTTAGCCATGTATCCATATGACCATTTACTCATTAGCGACCTCTAGCACAGCACGGTGACCAGGCTCCTACTATCTATCGAGACGAGCCCTTCTACGTACCTCAAACACTCTGGGCTCCTCCCACAGAGCACCTTGTGAGCTCCCTTGCGACACGGGTGACGAGGCTCGCATTTATCTCTATCGGGACCGAGGCCCTTCTACGCACCTCGTGAGCACCGCTGGGCTCCTCCCACTGCCAAATCCCCAGTGGCCCAGGCTCTCCCTTGAAGGCACGGTGACGGAGCTCCTTTGTCAGGGCAGGCCCTTCCTGCGCACCTCAACAGACGGGCTCCTCCACAGAATCTTAGTGGCAGAGCTCTCCACTTTGTGCTGGTGGCCAGGCTCCTTTCTATCGGATGAGGCCCTTGTACCTCGGACGGTGGGCTCCTCCTGAAATCTTATTGGCTGAGCTCTCACTTACCTGAGGTGGCTTGAGCTCCACTATCTATCGAGGCGAGCCACTACTGCGTACCCCTCGAACCGAGACGGGCTTCTCTAAATCTGTGTGAGCTCCACCAGCCACGGCGAGCGAGCTCCTCTTGTGTCGTCAGGCAGGCCTTCTACCTTGCCAGGCGGATGCAGACCTCCCATGAATCATTGGCGAGCTCTCCCATGACACGGGCGGGACGGGGCTCCACTGTCTATCGGGGATGAGCCGCACCTGCATGCCTCGAACAGAGGGACCGGGGCTCTCCCCTGCAATCTCTGTTGTGAGCTCTCCCGCCCGACACGAGGCTGACAGACTCCCACTGTCTATCGGGACGAGCCCTTCTCTCTTTACAGGGCAGACTGAGGCTCCTCCTTGCAAACCTCATTGGCAGGCTCTCCCTTAACACAAAGCGAATGAGCTCCACGATGTCCCATGAGGACAGACCACCGCTTCTGTACCTCCAAACGGACGGGCTCCTCCCATAATCCCATTGTGAGCTCTCTCTTGACACAGTGTGAAGCTCCCCCTTTATCTATCGGGCAGGCCTTACGTACCTCAGACAGGACGGGCTCCTCCCACCGCAAATCTCATTGGCTGAGCTCTCCCACTTGAGCCACGGGCTGACGAGCTCCGTATCTATCGGGGCCAGGCCCTTCCTACGTACCTCAGACAGACGGGCTCCTCCTGCAAAATCTTATTGAGCGAGCTCTCCCGCCCAGCCTGGGGCGGATAGAGGCTCCTACTTATTGGTCGGGGCTAGGCCTTCTACTGTCTTGGCAGATGGGCTCCTCCCCTGAATCATTGGCAGGCTCTCCGCCCGACACGGGTGACGAGCTCCCTTGTCGGGCGGAAGCCCTTGCGGCGCACCAGTGGGCGGGGCTCCTCGCGGAAATCCTCATTGACAGAGCTCCCTTGACCGAGTGACGAACTCCCCTTGTCTATCGGGACGAGGCCGCTTCTGCGCCTCAGGGCGACGGGCTCCTCCTGCAATCTTGTGGCGGGCTCTCCCGCCCGGCCCTGAGGCGGGACGGGTCGCGTCTATCAGGCAGGCCTTTCTCTGTGCCTGCCAGACGAGGCTCCCTCCCGTGAAATCTCATTGGCAGGCTCTCCGCCCCCCGAGCCACGAGGCTCGCTGAGCTCCAGCTGCCATCGGGGCCAGTACTGTACCTCGGACCAGGACGGGCTCCTCCCTGTGAAATCTTATTGTGAGCTCCCTTGGCTGCAGGCGAGCCGACTCCTACTTGTGTCAGGCCAGGCCGCTATACACCTTACTTGAGCAGATGGAAGCCCTCCCCGCAAATCTCATTGCGAGCTCTCCCTAACAATAAAGGGTGGCGAGCTCCCGAAGTATCTATCGGGAGCGAGCCACTTCTCGTGACCACCCCAGACGGGGCCCAGGCTCCTCCCTGCTGAAAATCTTGTGTGAGCTCTCCTTTAGCCTGGTGACGAGCTCCTTTATCTATCAGGGCAGGCCCTTCCTCTGTGCCTCGAGACAGAGACGGGCTCCTCCTGTAAACCTCATTGAGCTCCCGGCGACACGGGCGGACTGAGCTCCCACGATCTATCGGGGCGAGCCGCTACGTGCCTGAAGCAGGCGGGCTCCTCCCGCAAAAATCTCATTGGCGAGCTCTGCCCAGCCCTGGGGCTGGCAACCAGCCCATCTATCGGTGAGCCCTTCTGCGCTGCCTCAGACAGACGGGCTCCTCCACTGCGAATCTTATTGTGAGCTCTCCGCTGACACGGTGGCGAGCTCCAGCATCTGCTCGGGGGCGAGCCGCTACGTACCTCAGACAGGCCGGGCTCCTCCACAAAATCTCATTATGAGCTCTCCCTTCAACACGGTGACGAGCTCCCACTGCTCGGGACCGAGCCCTTATGGCGCCTGGCTCGGGCGGAATCCTCACAATCTCGTGCCTGTGACTCTCTACGCGACACGGTGACGAGGCTCCCCACTTGTCGGGGCAGGCCGCCTGCTTTACACCTGAACAGGCCCGGGCTCCTCCCGCAAATCCTCATTAGCGAGCTTTCCCGCTAACCTGGTGACGAGCTCCCATGTCGGGAATGAGCCCTTCTACGTACCTCAGACAGGCCAAGGGATCCTCCCTGCAGATCTTATTGGCAGACTCTCCCGTGACAGGGTGACGAGCTCCTACTTGTGGCGGGACGAGCCCTTCTACGTAGCGAGCAGGGCTCCTCCCCACGGAAATCTCATTGGCGAGAGCTCTCCCGCAGCCACGGGCGGAGGCAGGCTCCTACTGTGTCGGGCGAAGCCCTTCTGCGTACCTCCAAACGAGACGGGTCCCTCCCATGAAAATCTCATTGGCGAGCTCTCCGCTTGACACGAGGGCGAGACGAGGCTCCCACTATCTATCGGGGCAGGCCCTTTACATGCTTCGAGCCAGTTGGGCTCCTCCTACAAATCTCATGTGAGTTCTCCCTTCGGCCACGAGGCGAGCAGACTCCTACTTGCTATGGATGAGTCGCTGCAGGTACTAAGCAGGGCGAGCTCCTCCGCTATATTCTTGTTGGCAGGGCTCTGAGACCTCTCCGCCTTGACATGTATAATCCAGAAATACTGTCGACTACATACACGCCAAACCCCAGCTTGACGAACTCAGATAAGGCACGTGAATGAGAGACTGAGTCGACACAGCGGGTCGACCAGCGAGGGCCTGAGGCCCAGGCCAGCCAAGAGGCTCCATACACCTGTCCGCATAGCCGAGGCTTTCCCGCAGTGGCCCGGGACGGAAACGATCTGAAAGTTTAAGGCAATGCGGTGAATTTCTACTGCAGTCTCGGCCGCGAGATGGGCGCAGTGAAGGAAGAATAAATAACACATAAATTCGAGGGCTTGAGTATCGTGAATGTTATCTGGTGGTAGGCCCGATTCTAACGAAAAAAAAAAAAACATAATAAAATTAGCGGAGGCAGGCCTGAATCGCCAGTGTCGGACGAAGAAGAATGAGAAGGGGCCTCGACATAGTACTAGGCTGAGAGTTCGTTTATGCAGAAAGATTCTCTCCATCGTGGGGAAGTCGAGGGGTCGAAATCCGGATCAGGTGCGAGGCGCTGACTTTTACGTTGAAAAGCAAATATCCGGAAACACATTAGGCACAGCCCGATATGGTACCTAATGACCTTGTCCTCACGAACAACCATATCTATATGGATGAAGTTCGGTGCGTGTCTAGAGCATCCTCGCTTGTATCACGATAAGTCCACGGCCCGGACCATGTCAGGCGGTCTCTATGATGCCTCGCCCTCAGAAATCCCGGCCCAGGCCATTTCAAGGTTGTTTCTCCATTGCGTCAGACCACTTGCCGGTGTGTGTATGACTCCATTTGCAAATCCCGAGTTTGTTGCCCAGGAATGATGGGTTCCTCCTAACGATTGGAAGCTCACTGCAGGCGGTGCGGTCCTCGCGAGCCTCGATCAGTATCTTACCGAGACACAAAGTTAATTACCAGCAGATCTCGAGCTCTCCACGAAGCGTCGTCAGCTACTCCGGACCTGCCTTTAACTGGCCGATCACGTAGATAGTATGCCCGAGATCACGTAAGTCTTTCTATTTCTTCGGACAAATCTTCCGTCCACTTGTCCCGCTCGAAGTCCAAAGTAGTCACTTTGGGCACTTATCGTCGGGGCGGTCCTTACATGTTTTTCATTCAGTTTGGCTTTTTCGGCCCAGGCCCGCTAAATGAGTGCGACCTGTAGAGGCCAGACACGAGTGGGGAACTCGACCGCAGGCCGGCGGGAGAGTTAGCATGGTACAAAGCTTGCAAAAACCTGAGTACGAAAGACAAGGCCCGAGGCCTCATCAGCCCAGAGCAACTCCTTTGATCTCTCGATATCAGAATCGTTAAGGATGGATGAAGGCGCGTAGAAAGTTCGACGTGGATAGCGAATCTTTGACCATCGACCGCCAGTTTTGTTTTACTCTCTGACTCATTACGCTTCCGGAGGTGAAGCGGCGGAGTGCAGAGGAGGCGTTCTTTATAGTTAGGGAATAGCACTGCATGGCTGATGTAGCCCTCGAGGATTCCACCTGCGATGGGCTCGGAGAAGGAAGCGGAAACGAAGAACCGGGAATCGGCCCAATGAGGGACGGGTAGCTGGGCCTTAGGATAGGGACTTGAAGGTGCTTAATCTACGAACTTTGATGAGGGTGGGCAGTCCCTCTTAGGAGATCTGTTTTCCTCCTCTTTGCCTTTCAGGGTTTCGAGATATCCTTCGGATGAAATTTAAGATCTCTCCTCGGGTAGGAGCGACCACGCGAGACTCGAAGAGAAAACTCAGGAGTAGAAGAGAGAGGCCACTAAAGCGGGAGAATTTTGTGGACTTGAACCAGGGATGAGGCTGAGACATCAGGCCTTAATAGCTCTGCGTGAGCGAAGCCCAGAGCATTCGATCCAGCGGGCGGCAAGCGAGTCATCTTAGTCTAGCTAAACCCGAGTCGAGCATCTGAAAAATATAAGGAAACCCAAGGGTTGGGGAGCATTGTGGAGCTTTAGATAGATTAAGCCAAGGGCAGGATGGTACTCTGAGAGGGTTATCAGGGGTGTTCCACGTTCGGTACGCCTAGGGTGTCTTCCCTGTCTAAAGAGTTGTACTCCCAGTTGGAGCCACTGACAAAGAAATATCAGAACTTTTGACATCCTATGAAGAAGGAAGATTCAGAAATCGCAAGGGGCTCCAGGATCACAGGAAATAAATAAACCCCTCGGCATTGCCACTCGGATTAAAGATGCAGGAGTAAAGCCGGCTGGACGCCAAGTCCCTATTCTCTAAAAAGACCAAGCAAACCACTAAATACACAACCATTAGGGGCCAGTTGGGAAGGGCAGATATGAAAATGCTGAAGAACCTGTTTGATGAAAGGGTGCAGTGGAAAACGGAGGCCGTTATCAAATGCGACCTCGAAAAAACACACCATTCCGGGCACGGAGGTAACGTAACGAGTCAAAAAATCAGGGGACCATACACGAACACCAGGAAGAGGACGGTATCGTTCAACAAAAATCGACTCGTATGAAGGGCCAACCTTGCTCGGTCCCACTTTCATGGCATGACGAACGGCACCTTTGAAATCAGGCCCTTAGGATATTTGATCGGGTTTATTTTCCTTTTACCTTTACCCAGAAAGGAGGGGAGAAGCACGGGGAGAAACATCGAGGATCATGCGATAAGCATTTGGGGGCTTCCCTAAACTAGGTCAAATTCGACGCTAACGGAGGATTAGCATGGATACGCGCAAAAAGTGAAGGCGATTAGGCCCATCGCAGCGGGCCGGTTTAAATAAGAAACACGGCTAAGCCACAGGATGACGGAATCGGGGCGTAGCGAAAACCTGAGCGCGAATAAATAGAAGGTTAGAGACCCGAAGCGGCGAAGAGGTCATCAAGCGAGGAAGGCCGGTAGCGAAACAAGGTCATTGCAATATCAGGCTAATGGCGGCGACCGGGGCTATCCAATGGACAGCGAGTGGCGTCGGCGGGGAACAATTCTGACCCTTGCCGCGGTCAGTACCTGGTGAGGCGTGATCAGGATATAAAATTTGGGCCAGGAGTATCCCCCTTTCATGGCTGGAAGTAGACGATAGAGTAGTGCCCACCCATGTCCTCCGTAGCGACCCGAAAGGGTCCAGACTCGGTAGGCCCCAAACCTTGGGAGGCCCATATTCGACCAGTCAACCCCGAAATCCTTCGATAACGAGAAGATAGAATATTCCCACTAAAGATAATAACCTATTCGTCGATCAAATTCTATTATCGTGGGTTCGAGAAAATATCGTAGTTAGAGTGGGAATCCTCCAATAAAGGAGGATTATGAATAAACTCCCTTGACTAATCAGTTTGCTAAATGCAAGGCCCTAGCAATGAGAAACATATCCTCGATGGGAGGGACTCCTAGTCATCAGACGATCATCACTTATAAATACAAGGCCTATGGGTGGAAAGTATGGCGAGTTCGATTGATACTAATTCCTCTAAACATTCTCTGCTTTTCTCTCAAGAGGAAAAATCGACTTTGGCATTGGGAGGCGGCTGGGCAAAGCTCATGAGCCCTTCTTTCCTCAGTTTTTTGAAGTACTTCGAGGCTGCGAGATCAACGGTCTACGACAATCCCTACCTCCTTGAACAATCGAGGCACACATTGACCAGGCTGTCCAGGGTCCAGCCCGGCGGCCCCACACGCTCAGGCCCGATTCAGGTTGAAAAATGCATCGTGATTATTATTATTATTATTATTATGCAAGAGACAGGAAAAAATATTAAAAAAAAATTATATATTAAGAAATAACAAAGATCACGAGTCCATCGAAAGTATCGTCCTTTAAGAGATATATATTATAAATATATTTTATAGATATCTTTAAAGTACCACCCAAAATATTAAAATCTTGGAAAAAAAAATTGTTAGAACAAATCTTCATCTATTACCTGATTTGAAAAACTTTGTAGATTGCTCTACAAGTTCAGCCAACTCTTACTTGAGTATAGACCAACATATGTATTATTTTTTAAACATAATTTACTCGATAATAACCTGGAAATAATGTTAAAAGAAATATCACCAGTGTTTGGAAGTGCCGCGAAAGAGATGAGACAATCCCATTGCATCCAGTTTAGTTACGGTTGAGACTGAAAATTTTTTTTTTTTCTCCGGATAATACGCATTATCCAAACATTTATTTCTCCTTTTAAAAAAATATGTCAGAGGCTCTGTCCATCAGAATCTCCTTGAAAACACAAGGGACCAGAACACGTGAACAATTAAAATCATTTAATTTTATTTCAAATACACATAAAGTATGAAAACATATCATTACTATCTTTTAAAAAAAAACACAACCAAAAATCGTAAGAAATATAAACGATGGTTATATTATACAGAATTGGGCTAGTTTGCTGATTGGATAATAATAAAAATGTCATTAATGATAATATTTGAATGAATTATACCAACAAGATGCATGAAGAGATAAATAACAAAAAAAGTGAAAAATAAAACCGTTTAATTGGATAATAATAAAACAAAGTCATTATCTGCAATCCTCATTACTATGATAATATTTGCATGAATAATACCAACAAAGATGCATGAGATAAATAACAAAAAAAGCGAAAAATAAAACTTGCTTTGATACCGTTGTTGGATTCACATTAGATTATGATGCATCATGTATGCTATTAAAAAAACAAGCATCATTTCAAAGATCATCCATGTATAATGTTATGATCAATGACACAATAAAGAAATACAAAATAAAGAAAAGACAAAATTTACATGAAAACCCTTGCATGTAGGAAAAAATATAGGTAGAGAAAGAGGATTCAACCTATCAGTTGAAATTTACCAAAATCACAGTAATAGGAAAAAAACCTGCTTATATCCTTTTTTTTCAACTTTTTATTTTCACAAAAGTCACACTACGGGCCTTCAGGTCGAACATAAGCCCAAAATCAAATTAGGGTCCTAAAACAATAATCCTCCACCTTGACACGAATTCTCTCATCATCATGACGTCAGCGGACTTTATATCTCAAAAGCGATATATCAAAATCATACTCTTAACCCGCAATGAAAGCCATAAGGCAAAACTTCGGCAACGAGTCCCACCAAGTTTGAACAATGCAAGACTTTATGCATAAAAGTGACAAGTCATCATATCTGTAGGATTGTCTTGGGTTCTAACTTTACTCACAACAATGTCACCACGATCAATAATCTCAAGCATAAAATGATACCTCACATCGATATGTTTCGTCTTCTCATGAAACATCTGATCTTTAGTGAGAAATATAGCACTCTAGTTATCACAAAATAGTATCTTGTCTATGACTAATCCTTAGCTCCCTAAACAATCCCTTTAACCCGATGGCCCTTCTGAAGCTTTGTAATAACTTCCATGTACTACGCATAAATAGTTAATAGAAGCTATTGTTGACTAAAGAGTAGCTTTCCAATTAATAGCACAACCTCCAATGGTGAACACGTATCCTATAAGGGATCTCCTGTAACATCCCGAAATATACTCTAGTTGTTTTCAACATGTTTAGGGTATTTTGTAGACATAAATTAAAATTTTTATTAAATTTAAATTAAAATATGGAAAGTTAAGAAGCTTAGAAAATTTTATACAACTAAGAAATTAAAATCGTAAATTGTCCAAAGGTGTATTAAAGACATGAGTTAATATAATTAGAGGCGAAGTATAAATATTAAGAGTTGTATGTAATGTAATTAAAGGAAGTTGAGGCTAAAAGCTAAATAATTAAAACCTTTATTATAAGAAGTTGGGAGACAAAAAAATGCATTTTTTGGTCTCAGGCGCAAAACTACGGGAAGGAGGAAGGAAAAGGAAGGAAGAAGAAAGAAGAAGAAGAAGAAGGAGGAGCAAATCCAAGGTATGGATGCTTGCCTTTAGTATGGAGACTTGTGATTTTTATATGGAACTTCTATGGTTTTGTATGGATTTCTTGTCTAATTGTATGGTTAGGGCTTGCTCCCGAAGACATAGGGTTGTTAGGATTGCAATCCTGGCAAAGTTTTCTTGAGTAAAGTTATAAAGTCATTCTTTTAGATTGGTATGAAATCCTCCATTTTTGAGGAGGATTCATGGTAATTGTGTTAGGGTTTACAACAAACCCTAAGTAACCTTTATAATTAGTTTTTATGTATAGGTTATAACCCATAATATAATTGTTTGGGAGATATTCATGATAGAGTCTTTGATCACATGGATGAAAAGGCATGAAAATGGGTGAAAAGTTGCATTTAGGCATTTTCTGGTGAAGTGTATCGGTACACTTTGAGCTTATGCCAGTACACTTTCGGTTTATAGTCGTTTTTAGCCAAAGTGTGCGGTACACACTTCAAAGTGTCTGCCAGGTACACCTGATGCAGTTTCTTTGTTTCGACCGAGTTTTCATATTTTAGCCATAACTTGCTCATTTCTTACTCCATTGGTAATTTCCGTGGCTGTAACAACTCAGAAAACAAACTTAAAAATAGCACTCGCCATTCAATCTAGTGGCTAAAATCCTGCGTGGGACGTATGCGACGGAGTCTGGTTCCCATTTGAACATAGAGTAGTCGGGTTGTTTGGACGTAACTTGAGTTCGGTTTTCAGATTGGGTGATTCAGCTGGAATGGGAACACTTGGCACCTTAGCTTTAAAGTTCAAAGAGATAGTACCAAATATGAAGTTAAGACCAGGAAAAGTATCTCAAGTCACACCTCGAGGTAAAGCGGTAAAATGACTAGTTGGCATGAAAATGCCATAGCGCTTGGTTGTATGATCAGATTGGAGTGATTCCAACTCTTGAGTAAAGTAGATTCATAGAATAATAGAATCCATGAATAAGGTGTGATTACATCACGCATCATACCTTACCGGTATATGAAGGTGATCTGTCGTGAACCATGAAATTTAAAGGTACTATTATAAGATAATGCAGTTAATTAACTCATATAATTATAAAATACCTGAGACCAGTTATTAATTGACATATCACTCCTGTCTGATTAGTAGCGGTACTCACGGTAGTGCTCCGGCACTCCCGGTGAAATACTTGATACTCCCTGTTAAGTGCTACGACACATTGTCTGATAAAGTGCTACGGCACTCTGTCTGCTAAGTCTTTATGGCACTCTGTCGGAGTTAAGTGCTCACGACTTGCTCACCTGTCCCTAGGTTAAGTGCTCACGACCTCCTGTCTGATTAGTGCTACGACTTGCTCCTGTTCGATGTCGGCAATCTTACTTTTGTGCTACGGCACTTCTGTCTTTGTATGGTATCTTCGGATCTTATTATTCGATGTCTTACACTTTTATTATAGATGCAGAGTATTCCCATAATTATATGATATGCTTTTTGAATAATGAATAAGAGGACATGAAGGTGTATCGTTGTGATCTATGCCCTCACGGTATTTTACGAGATATGAGTAAGCTCTGTAACTCCCTCTGGGAGACTGAATAAACCTAGAATCACATGTCTGATTATAAATTAGTAGTACCTATGGATACTTAGTCTGATGAACATATTGTAGTACCCTACGGTACTTGCTTTATATAAGAATAAGCATAAGTAGTGTATAAACCCATGAGATGAATGCATGTAATCTACGTGTCAGGTGTGTTATATGCTTATTATAACTGTGTACATGCATATTATATGTGTTTCCCACTAAGCGTAAAACTTAGCACGGGTTTTTAATCCGTGTAGGTATAGGAGAAGACTTCCGCATTCTTCAGGGCCAACACACGAGCAGGGGTTCATCACTGTAGGTTCCACACTCTGATCAGTAATTGTAAATGTATAGTTTTTGAATATGTAATGGGACTACGATCTTGTATATGTGTGACACGAGTAAACACCACTACGGTGGTAGTTTATTTTGGACTTTTGTATATGATGTTGATATATTATAAGACTTGGATATACGATGTCTAATTAAGCAGAGTAAAGAGTCTAGTATATGTTCTGGCGTCCGGAAGCCGGGTTGAATCCGTGTCGAATTCGGGCGGAATCGAGGGTGATAAGTTAAGTATGAGCTAGGTTTAGGCTTTTGGAAAGAGTCTAAGATTTCGATACTTTACATAGAAATGTGTTGGCTGTACCGGATGTCTTTGTTCTGTTTATTGTCTATAATGGATCCACCTCAGGAAGCTGTAGATGAAACAGTTGAAAGTGTAAATCCTTTGGATCCATGCGCTGTAAGGTCAGAGTCGCGAGAGATGAAAATGCTTCAGGCGAAGCATGGGTAAAAGTCTCTCGGGATATGGCAAGGGTCTTAGATTAGGCTCAGCCCCACGAGGCTGCAGGTGATGCAATACGAAGCGTGGGTGGAAGAATTCCATGAATGCAGTATGGAAGAATCAGATGTAGCGACCCTGGCTGATTCGACGAAAGGCGAGAGTGAGCCGAAACAAGGGTGCCGGTTTATTTCTTTTAGTTATCGTTTTATTTAATTTTTATTTTTTCAAAAATGTATGGGCCGAATCCACGGCCCGCCGAATGGCGGATCCGAACCGGAGCCCGGTTTACTCCGACGTTTTCATTTATCTTATCAAAACATTTTTATTAATTCGTTTAGTTGCGGAAACGGTTTCAGTTTTAGGGCAAGCCCATAATCATTTACAAATATAAAGCAATTCGGTAAGCCCATACACATTAACAAAATACATTTACAAAGAAAAGCATTCTATGTCACTTTTCGAATGATACCATAGTAAGTTTCGAGGTTTAACCCTTTTGTTTACAAACACCACTTGTTCAAAAGATGATATGCAAAAATTTCGGGATATACACTTATCTGTTTGTACTTTCTCTATGACTACTGTATTTGCGCGATCTTGGCTTCTTCTCTTTGCTTACTCGATACTGTAGCGTAGTTAAGCTACATTTAACATTTTCATGCTTAGTGGTTCTATCTGATTCTAATCCATATTCAATTTAACTCGGCAAGCATTTATCATTAACTATGCCTAATATATCGACATATACTCATGCTTTCAATGTACAAATCATTTTACCATTTCATATCATATCATGTATTTCCAGTACCACAATTCATGTCATGAGATTGAGCATATTCATAAAAATATCTGCATTTCACTCGTCAATGTTGGCTATTTCACCTTGACTATTCGATTCACAATTTAAGCGATTCCGTTTAGTGAATCCCGCCCTTATTATCATTCGGTAATGTGCTTATACATTTACAATTCTATACCCACATCATGCGGATGCCGTTTGGTGCATCGAGCGCGTGGTATCCTTATTGATCCCGTCATGCGGATGCCCGTTTAGTACATCCCGACACGTGGTATCAATTAAATGCCATATACGCCATCATGGCGGATGCGATTGGTGCATCCGCCAAGTGGGACATTTCTTCAATGCCATACGCCATCATGGATCTTAGATTAGTACATCTCGCCCGAGTGGGACATTGGATAATTTAGGTGCCTTTGTGGCCGGATGCCGATTGGTGCATCCCGTCAGGCGATTCATTTGGTATATTATTCGCTATGATTCGAAGCGGATTAGTTTGGGTGAATCCGTCTTTATCATCATTCACTTTTCATTCGGTTATCGATTATCATTGATCCTCATATTCACTTTATTATCTTTCAAGAACATACTCAATCTACATAATCATATCATACTCCATTCATGAACTCGATTCATGTTCTCATTCATAGTTAATTGGTAAACTACCAAAATACTTGAATTAAGGATAGAAGTCGAGAGAACAAACCAATTATCGGTCTGTTTCTTTCGATGTCAATCCTAGGCCAGGTTAATCGTCTTCACCCTTTAATTCAAATACAATTTTATTCACTCTTGTCTGATTATGCAAATAATCGTGCTAAGCCGAATATCGTTGAGCAAAGCAAAGCTTTGCGGGCGATAGTGGTGCGGTCACGTTTTTACTTAGACTCATTCTTATTCCCCTATGAGTCTACTTTACTTAGGAATTGGAATCATTCCAATCGGATTATCCCAACTAAAGTTATGGCATTTTCATGCCAACTAGTCGGTTTATCGGATTACACTGGGAACAGTTTGTATTACTAATTTTTCCGGGGTCTTAACTTCATGTTTGACTCTAGGTCATTATACTATTTTAAAGCTAAGGATTCAAGGGTTCTTCAACTGGAATGCCCAATTGAACAGAAACTCAAGTTACGTCAGAAGCAGCCGGATTACTCTGTGTAAGCTGATGCAGGGAATTTTCTTGCACATGCATTTGCTTTGGAGTAATTTTTAGGCCACTTAGGATCAGAACTAGACGATACCTTCTCTTTAATTTTGGTTCTCCTTGAAGTCTATTTTACGTATCCACTTGAATCACTCAAATCGGATAAGAAATGAGGATGTTATGGCCAAAATACGAAAACTGGTCGAAATAGGAAAACCAGAACAAGTTAATACCAGTATATAACTTAACTTCTCTGGTGGGAACTTGGCAAAATCGACGAATCAAAGTTGTACGGTGGGAACTTCAACTTGTACCGGTAGAACACGAAATGCCAGTTACTGTTATTTTCTCCCATTTTTCCATACTTTTGAACCCCGATCAAGCTCTTATCTTATCATAAACAACGAGATCATGAATTCATCTTGCCAGTCTCTTTTCTACTCAATTATCATTCAATCCTTCTCTTATTTCAAAGACCTATCATGAATTTCTTCAAAAACCATTCTAATATGGGTCTTAACCCATACACATACCAAATACACAATTTTATTAGGGTTTGTTCTTGACCCTTTTCTTGCAATTAACCGTAAATCCAACCTCGAGGAGGATTCCATGTTTTTCTTGTACATTTGGGGGTTTTACCCACATCACCTCCCAACAAGTTAAGGGTTTGTGTGATCTCTTCCACAAAACCCTAGACAAAGCAGAGGACAATTCTCCAAAACAAAACCTTAGGAAATCAAAACACTTGATCCTAAGATGAATACATACCTTGGTTTTGATCTTCCTCTCCTTCTCCTTCTTCTTCCTCTTCTTCCTCTTGTTCTCTCCCTTCTTCTCCTTCTCCCACGGTTTTGCTAGGGCAAATGGAGACCAAATATGAATTTTGGTCTTATCTCCCCCTTTTATACTCCCATAAGTCTCCAAATTGCAACTAAGTCCTTCACCTTTTAATTTTTGCAAATCAATTTGTTTTAATTCTATTGTGGCCCATCTCTACTCCCTTTTTTGATTTTATATCCCTTATCAAATTTCAATTTTAATACCTAGTGCTCAAATTTCCGGGTTCACTAAATTTGTTATTTCATAATTTGTCAATTTATCAATTTTCTCGGAAAACACAAGTTTGGCTCAATTCATACCCGAGAATATATAATAAAATTATTATAAAAATTCTAGGGTATTTTTAGGGCGATTACAGATAAAGCAGAGTTTGGCTTGAAAAACTTGAAAAGGGTTTTTAGATGAAACGAAATATCCGATGGACAAAAGGTCACATGTGCGGTTTCATTCTTTGCAAAGGTGCGACATGATTAAGTGGCGGTTTGAGAAAATCCACTAATCCAGGATCGATTGTAATGGAGATTTGCCAGATCACCCAGAGTTTAATACAATTATATCCTTTGATGATTACAAGGAATCAAAATGGAAGAAATTCTTGACTCTAAGACAAGGGAAAATAGCGGTGGCGAATGAAAGAGTCATTGCGCCTCAGTAAATATGCACCGGAATCCGTTCTTACGGAAAAATTCAGATGTGGACAGTTTGAGGAGGGCCTACATGAGTATATCAAAAGGTACCTCACGAGTACATTGCCGCTACAATCGTCAATTTTTATCCGCATTTGGTACAGCGGCTATAAAATTGAAATGCAAATGAAGAGTCGAAAGAGAAGAAAAGTTCTCAAGGGAGGGTTCCTCTTGGAAAAGACTGAGAGTCTAGGATTGATTGATCTGAGTCCGGCTTCATAAGGGTAGGAGACAAGGACCTACCATGACACAAAGTTTCGGTCGAGGCATCTCAACTGGACAAGAGGAAAAGCATGTATGCCCACATTGCCACAATTATCATAGTGGTATTCTTGACCTGATGGCGGAGGTTGTTTTTCGATGTGGGATATAGAGCATGTGATGTATTTGTCGCGAGGATTAGGAAATTCTAGAAATCCTCAAAGAAGTGGTAAGGAGGATCAAATGTGCCTCCACGGAGGACTCGGAGTAGGGGTGAAGATGAAGTGGCTCGCAAGGTGAGGTAATGCTGCAGAATGATAAATAGATCCTGCTACTCTGGCCCAACACGAGCTTATGCGATGAGCTCGAAGATCGGGACTATACTAAGGGGGTTGTGCGAATTTTGATTCACTCTCTTTGATATTGATTTATATGGCTAATTGATTCGGGCTCTCACATTCATATATATGCATGGAACAATGAATGACAAACTCTGGCTGATAAGAGCTATTAGTTTATGACACCTTGTTACAAGTCCTGCGGGGCATAGTGTTGGAGTCGACCGTGTGTATAAGAATTGTCCATAATGGTCCATGACAAGATTCTCGGTTGATCTAATCGCTGCCTTTTCATGAGTTTGATTTGATCTTAGGAAGGGCCATAGTGATTAGTGTGATAAGAAAATAGTCTGTAAATGTCACGACTATCGGGAAGTAAGAATCTGAGACATCCGTCTGAATCGGCAAGAAAGTTATGTCAGCTATGAAAGCCCGACGTTTTCTGAGAAAAGGTCGTGAAGCCTTTTTGGCTTTGATTCTTGACTCCAAAAGAGAGCAAGTAAATTTAGAAAATATTCCTGTGATTAGGGAGTTCCACTGATGTGTTTCGAAGGATTCATAAGGTACCACTGAATGAAAGTGGATCTCTCTATTGAAGTTATCTGAGGAGCGACTCACATTTGGGGACACCTTGAGTATGGCTCCAACTAAGGCCCGAAAGAGTTGAAAACTCAGCTCACAGGAGCTATTGGATAGGGTTTCATCCGACCTTAGAAGATTGCCCCGGTTTATTTGTTAAGAAGAAAGATGGCACTCTTCGGATGTGCATTGACCTCTGCGTAAATAAACAAAGTATGATTAGAATAGAGTACAGATTGCCAAGAATAGAAGATTTGATCAATTGAGAGAGGAGCAAGTGTCTTCTCGAAAGGGCTGAGCAGATGGGTTCGTATCAACTCGGGTTGAAGAGTTTGATATCAGCGACTTTGGACGTTATGACCCTTTATGAGTTTTGGTCATGCTATTTGGTTGACTAATGCTCCATTGCATTTATGGACTTGATGAATAGGGTTTTCCTTTATTTGGATCAATTTGTTAAGTGTTTGACCATTTATTGATGACATCTGGTGTATTCTAAAGATGCACGAGACATGAACACCATTTGAGGATAGTGTTGCAAACTTTGAGAGAGAATCGGTTGTTTGCGAGTTAAGTAAATGTGATTTTAGGCTTAAGTGTCATTCCTAAGCCATATTGTGTATCTGCGAGAAGGTATTAGAGTGGACCCGGTAAAAATCGAAGCTATTGTGGTGAAACACTCGGAATGGCAAGGTGAGAAGTTTGTAGGCTTAGCAGTTGTGCTCGGAGAGATTTGTCTGAGGCTTTTCGTTGTAGCATCCTCAGCACAAGATTACTCACGGGAAAGGAGTGAAATTTGACTGGGATGATAAGTGCCAATCCAGTTTTGAAAGATTAAAAGAAATACTGGTTGAAGCACCAGTGTTGATTCAGCCTACTTCGGGTAGGGATTACACAGTGTACAGTGATGCTTCGAGGATAGGTTTGGGATGCGTATTGATGCAGGATGGGAAAGTGGTGGCTTATGCTTCCGGTGAAGCCGCAGGCAAAACCTATCCCACACATGATTTGGAGTTATGTTTGTAGTGTTAAGCTTTGAAAATTTAGCGACACTATTTATATGGAAAAACAGAATGCTGCTGATCATAAGAGTCTTAAATATTTGCTAACCCAAAAAAATTTGAACTTGAGGCAACGTCGGTGGTTGGAATTGTTGAAGACTATGGTAGCCAATTGATTACCACCCAGGGAAAGCAAATGTAGTAGCGAGATGCCTTGAGTGGAAAATGATTTCTCGACCTTGAAGATTATGATTGGAGATTTGCACTTGATGGAGCCTTGTTGGCTCGGTGAATGTGATACGAATTAAGACAAATGATAGTGAATACTGGGAAAATGACAAGTTACAAGAAATTGGCTCAGGTAGTCGATCTTGGAGACAAGGCGGATTTTGCCATAGATGGAAGTGGGTTTGTTGTACAAACAGTTATGATGATATGGAATTGAAAAAGAAAATATTATGTAAAGCCACAATCTTTGTTTCACCGTGCATCCTGAGTAATAAAATGTACGGGATATGAAAGCAGTCCTACGTGAGGATGAAAAAAGGACATTTAATTATGTGGCTAAGTGTCTAACGTGTCAGCAAGTAAAAGCTGAACACCAAGTACCATCTGGTTTGTGGATCCCTTCCATTCTGATGGAGGTGGGATGTATAACTATGGATTTCGTATCCGGTTTTCCCCTCACCCAAAAGAAACATGATGCAATATGGGTAATAGTGGACAGACTGACCAAGTCTGCTCACTTCTTACCGATTCGACTTGACTACTCCATGGATCGGTTAGCGGACCTTTATGTGAATGAAATTGTTAGATTACATGGCATTCCCGTATCGATAGTGTCTGACCGCGATCCTCGATTTACGTCGAGTTTTGGAAAAGAGTTGTTGACTTTGGTCTGAGATTGAATTTGCTTGCTTTCCATCCTAGCGATGGGATCCCGGAAAGAGTGATCCGGGTATTAGAAGATATGTAATTTGTATTAGATTTCCGGAAGTTGGGATAGATGCGTTCACTCATGGAATTTGCCTATAACAACGGTTATCCAATCCGGTATTGGTATGGCCCGTATGAAGCTATGTGGAAGACGATGTAGAACTCCTCGTGTTGGATAGAGATGAATGAGCATAAGATTATCGGTCTTTGAGATTAATTAAAGACACGGAAGAAAAAGTTCAGATTATTCAGCAGAGATTAAGAGCTGCTTGTGATAGACAAAGGTCTTATGCTAATTTGAAGAGAAAAGATATAGAGTATGAAGTAGGAGATAAAGTGTTTTTAAAAGTATCACCGTGGAAAAAGATACTCCGTTTTGAAAAGGAAAGTGAGTCCCCGATTATTGGCCCTTGAATTTTGGAAAGAGTTGGACCGATGGCGTGCCGTTTGGCACTCCTGGAGTTAGCCAAATTACATGATGTATTTCATGTGACTATGCCGTAGATATCGTTACGACCCATTGCATATTACGGTTCAAGATATACAGAGTACAGAAGATTTCACGCCGATGAAAGAGCGAAAGCTATTTCGTCGTGAAAATAAGGCGATTCTGAAACAAGCAGGATTCCTTGGTAAAGTGGCACGCATCGACATCACGGTATAGAAAGTGACATAGAACCGGAATCGATAATGAGGTACAATACCCTCGACTCTTGATTCGAGGTAATTTGAGGGACGAAATTTATTTTAAGGGGAGGTGTAACACCGAAATATACCCTAGTTGTTTTCAACATGTTTAGGGTATTTTGTAGACATAAATTAAAATTTTCGTAAATTTAATTCGAAAATATGGAAAGTTAGAAACTCGAAAATTTTATACAACTAAAGGAATGAAAATAAATAAGGTAGTAAAGGGTAATAAAGACAGATTAATATAATTAGAGCCAAGTATAAATATTAGGATTGTAATGTAATTAAGGGGAAGTTGAGGCTTAAAAGCTAAATAATTAAAACCTTTTATTATAAAGAGAAGTTGGGAGACCAAGGCATTTTTGGTCTCCAAACAAACTACGGAAGGAGGAGGAGAAAAGGAAGGAAGAAAGAGAAAGAAGAAGAAAGAAGAAGGGAGAGGCAAATCCAAAGGTATGGATGCTTGCCTTTGGTATGGAACTTGTGATTTTTATGTGAACTATATATGGTTTGTATGGATTTCTTGTCTAATTGTAGTTGAGAGCTTGCTCCAAACATAGGGTTGTTAGGATTACATCCTAACCAAAGTTTTCTTGAAAGTAGGGGTGCTAAAATTCTAAATGGCACAAGATTGGTATGAAATCCTCATTTTGAGGAGGGATTCATGGTAATTGTGTTAGGGTTTACAACAAACCCTAAGTAACCTTTATAATTGGTTTATGTATGAGGTTATAACCCACATATATAGTTATTTTAAGGAGGTATTCATGATAGGTTTTTGATCTGGATGAAAGAGCATGAAAAATGGTGAAAATACCCGTGCACGGGCATTTCGGGTGAAGTGTACCGGTACACTTTGAGCTTGTCTCCAGTACACTTTCGGTTCTAATCGTTTTGGCCAAAGTGTCTTAGGTACACTTTGAGATAATCTTAGTACACCTGTTCTGGTTTTTCTGTTCCGACCGGTTCGTATTTTGGCCATAACTGCTCATTTCTTATCCGATTTGAGTGATTCAAGTGGCTCGTAAAATAGACTTCAAGGAGAACAAAAATTAAAGAATAGGCATTGTAAATTCACTTATCCTAAGTGGCCTAAAAATTCATCAAAGTGGGGCCATGTATGCAAAACCAGTGCGGTTCCAGCTTTACAGACATAGAGTAGTCCAAAGTTCATTTAGAATATTAACTTGAGTTTGGTGCTCCGAATTAGGTGATTCAGTTGGAATAAATTCATAGAACCTTAGCTTTAAAGAGTTCAAGAGATAGTACCAAATATGAAGTTAAGACCCCGGAAAAGGAATATCTCAAACTGTCTCGGGTAAAAAGCAGATGAAATGACTAGTTGGCATGAAAATGCCATAACTTGATTTGTATGATCGATTGGAGTATGATTCCAACTCTTGGGTAAAATAGATTCATAAGAATAAGAATCCACTTGAATAAGGTGTGATTACATCGCATCGCGCCACGGTATGTGAAGGGCGATCACATCGCGAGAACACGTAAGAAATTTAAAATGCCCTATTATAAGATAATGAGATTCACGAACTCATACCATTAAAATGCACGAGACCAGTTACTAATTGACCTGCCTCTGTCTGATTATTGCCCGGTACTCCTGTTAGTGCCGGTACTCTGACTAGTGCTCGGCACTCTGATTAGTGCCCGGTACTCCTGTTAGTGCTCGACCTCCCGATTAGTAACCCGGTACTCTGTTAGTGCTCGCACCTCTTTGGGTTAAATGCGGTAATCTGTATTGCAGTGCTCTGGCTTTCTATCTGTTAAGTACTCGACACTCACGTCACCTTGCTAAGTGCCACGGCACTCTGTCGGTTAAGTGCTACGACCTCTGGCCAGGTTAAGTGCTCTGACACTCACAATACGATTAGTGCTCTGGCATCACGATGCAACCATGTCACGGCAAATCTTGCTGTAACTCGACATACATCTTGTATAGCTGTCTTAGGATACTTATTCGATGTCCTTTGTGTGGTCTAGGTATTCCCATAATTATATGATAATAACACGAATAATGAATAAAGAGGACATGAAGGTGTATCGTTGTGATCACGTAATGCCCTACGGGTATTTCGAATATGAGTAAGCTCTGCCAACTCCTACGGAGGCTGAATAAATATAAGTCTTGTAATACGGTATAAATTTAAGTAGTACCTGCGGATCTTAGTACAGTGAACTGGCTGTAGTACTACGGGTACTTTTATATAAGAATAAGCATAAGTAATTGTATAAACCATGAGATGAATGCATGTAATCTACGATATCCGTTATTATTTATGCTTATATAGCGTAATGCATGCATAATTATATATGTTTCGAGCTAAAGCGTAAAGAGCTTAACACGAGTTTAATCAGTGTGATGCAGGAGAAGGCGTCAGGAAGTTCCGCATTCTTGGAGGCCAACACACGGTAAAGTTCATCACTTTGTAGATTCAGCTCGATCGATGTTATGAAATGTATAGTTTTGAATATGTAATGGGACTCGATCTTGTATATGTGTGACACAGTAAACACCACTACGATTGGTAGTTTTATTTTGGACTTTGTATATGATGTTTGATATATTATAAGACTGGATATGCAATGTCTAATTAAAGCGGAGTAAAGAGTCAGTATATGTTCTCGTCCGGAAACCGAGTTGGATCCTCCCGTCCCGGGTCGGGGCTAGGGATCGGGGGTGTGACATCTCCTCTTATCAAAGATATCTAGCATAAATGCCAATCAGTACTTTTCTGAGTCCATCCTACAATCTTCAAGCTTGCAAACAAACACTCACGTATCCAAGCAAGTATGCATGATCCACTATTTGCTTTCAATGTTCCTTACCATGTTTTTTCCATGTATGTATTGCATAGAGTCAAATATGGACACAGACACACCATGGCATACATCGAAGAACCCGCGGCACTAGAATGGTACTCACAGACATGTAGTCAACCTCCTAACTGACTATGGACATGGGGCAGATGAAAGTTTGAAATGAGCTACAAGTGGAGTAATGCGAGGAGAAACTCCGTGCACGTATTAGACATCCAAACACCTTTCAATATATCCTTTCTAACTTTCGAGTATAATATTTATACTCACATCTCAATCTCCATCCCAATTATCTTCTTAGGCGCTCCCGAGATCTTTCATCTCCAAACTCAGTATTAAGTTCTTGACTTTTATAGTTCTTATCTCTTCTTTACTCTTGGTTGCTATTAGCATGTCATCAACATATAAGGCAAATACTGAAGCAAACTCATCATTGCATTGTTTGAAGTAGACAAAGTATCAAACCTCCTCTAAAATCATGAGAGATCATGAATGAGTCGAGATATCTTATACCATTGTCTAGGAAGTATTTTTAGACCATAAAGAGCTCTTAAGTGAAGAAACATAATCCTCCTTACACGAAGAATTTATTAGGACACCTGCTCATCTAGATTGGAACCAAACCGGTCCTCGAGCTCCACCATTTATCAACTCTTTTGCGATCTTTCCAACACTAGACTTTTTGGGAGGCAGACACCGAGATCTTGGAGTCTCATAAAAAATCACATCTCTGCTAATTACCAATTTCTTGGTTTCCAGACACCACAATTTATAGCCTTTCACACTAGATTTATAACCAAGAATATACACTTCATTGATCTAGGTTCTAACTTCCCATTATCAACATTTGCATATGTAGGGCATCCAAAAATTTTCAAATTTGAATAAGTAGGAGGACTACTAGACCATAACATACCTCTTAAGGAGTATTCTTCTCTATAACAACTAAGGGAGAACGGTTGATCAAATAACATGCAGTGGACGCAGCTTCTACCCAAAAAGACTTCAATGACCGAGCATTAGAGAGCATGCATTTAACCTTCTCCATGAAGTCTTATTCATATGCTTATTTACCATTACATTGTGGAGTATAGCGAGCGTACGATGTCTAACAATTCCTTTTCTTGCACAGAGTGTTAAACTCATTATAATAAAACTATAACCCATTATCAGTGCGAAGACACTTCACCTGCCTCCCTGTTTTCTTCTCAATCATTGTCTTCCAATCCTTGAATGTTGAAAACACATCACCTTTTTGTTTCTAGAAGAATACCCATACCTTACATGAGAAATCATCAATGGTCGTCAACACATAAGAGCACCTCCAATATAAGATACTTTTGCAGGTCCCCAAAGGTCTGAATATAGATAGTCAAGCAGCCCCTTTGACTTATTAATGCCTAAAAAGAATCTAACTCGCTTTTGTTTCCCAAAAACACAGTGCTCCACAAAGCGCGCAACTTACTTGTTTTTACTGCCCGTCAGCCCTCTTCTATAACTCTGCCATACCATTTTCGCTCATGTGCCCAAGACGCATGTGCTAGAGTTTCGTAATATCATCCTCTAATAATGAATGAGATGCAACAACAACATCTCCTATAACAATAGAACCTACATAACATATAACATGGCGGTCTTTTGATGACCCTTCATCACAACTAAGGCTCCTTTACTAATCTTCAGGACTTCACCTTCACTAGTGTATTTGTACCCTTTTGTGTCAAGAGTACTCAAGGATATCAAACTCCTCTTCAAATCAGGAAAATGTTTGACGTCACCAAGAGTACAAACTACTCTATCATTTATCCTAATGCTGATTGTCACAATACCACTACCTTCTGAGATGCATTGTTACCCCTCAAAACCACACCTTTATGCACGGGCTCGTTTTAGAGTGTAGCACCTTCCACAGTTACGGCCCAGGTGAAGGGCCTTCATAAAGTGATACCTATTAACCTAATTTTCTAGCATGACCATCTGACATAGATTCATAAGTGACATAAAAATTTGTTTCAAAAGCCGAGATTATGAAATTATTGAAGCAACAAATCATAACCTTGCAAAACTACCACTATTGTAATTGTTTAAATAATAATATTCATAACAATAGCCCCGATCTCTAACTACTTGTATTCATACAAGTTTCACTATAACAAAATATTACATTTACACTTCTATTACAAAAAAAATCAAGGATCTACATAGGACTCCTAATGTTGTGTTAACCTTGATGTTATGCGAGGATACTTACAATGACCTCTTGAACTTACATAGATGAAACACGGGGTAATTTAAGCTTCTAGCTTAACGAGAAAAAAGAATAACATATATGACCGATTCACGATGATCCCTCAGATTACTATAATACCCCCAGAATTATACCATATGATTTATAACATGTAAAGGTATTATAAAAGTAAATGTATATTTTGAATAAAATAATGCCAAATAAAATAAACCAAAACTAATTAATCTATGGGTCAGCAGTAAATTAGTAATTTACCAATCCAGACTTAAAGGTCAAAAGATGAAAAGATTATATGCTAAGTAGGAATATGGAATAAGTTGATCGTGAATAATGTAGAAGAGGGAAGGTTGGATCAATTATAAAATGGAAAATTGACTCAAAAATGGATAAGACCTAACATGGTCTTAAACATTCCATTTTGCTAGAATTGTGGCATTTACGCATAAGAGAAAGATTTGAGAAGAAGAGAAAGAGAGAGAAGAAGGAAGAGAAGAAGAATAAGGAAGAATAGAGAAGAAGAAGCTTTTAAGGTATGGTTTAGGAATTGTATAATATGTGTATGGATTTGTATGGAATTTTAATGCTCTCAAAAATACCCTAGAATTTTTATAATAATAATTTTATTATATATTCGGTATGAATCAAAGCCAAACTCGGGGTTTTTTCTCCTGAAATGATAAATTGACAAATTGTGAAATGTAAATTTAGTGAACTCCGAAATTGGGCACTAGAACAAGGATAAAATTGAAATTGCCAAGGGTGATATAAAAACAAAATGGGAAGTAGAGATGGCTTGCAAGAAATAAAACAAGTCGATGCCAAATTAAAAGTATGATGACTTAATTGCAATATGGAGTACCATGAGAGCAAAGGAGTGTGAGACAAACAAAATTCATTTGTCTCATTTTTGGTTAGGGAAAAAACCTATGAGAGGAGAAGGAGGGAGAAAACAAGAGGAAGAAGAAGGAGAAGGAGAGGAAGACCAAAACCAAGGTATGTTTTCATCTGTAGACGAAGTGTGTTGATTTCCCAAGGCTTCTTGGTTCTGGGAGAATCGCTCATCCTTTGTCTGTGGTTTTGTGGGAAGAGATCACCCAAACTCTGAATTTGCTGAGGCAGTGGGGAAAACCCCAAATGGTAGAAACAGAATCATCAAAATTATATGATGTTTAGAAGAATTAATGGACCTTCGTGAATTCATAGGATTTTTACCTAGAGAGGATGAGGTTCCAAACCACCAATACAAGTATTTCTCAAGTTGTTTTGATGATTTAAGTGATGATTTTTGAGGAATTAAGGAATGGGGAAGTTATATAAGGAGAATTGGTACTGTGCGTGGCAAAATAGCCAACCGATTACCTCGAACATACCTATTGGGACAGGTGACCCACACTCGCCTGGGGAGGTCAACATGTACCCAGAGGCCAGTCCAACCCAGACCCAGACAGCCAATAGATAAATATGTACCAAGATAGAATTTCAAAGATGTGCGAGCCCAAATGATCGATTGTGTGTTTTACGTATTTAAGCCTAAATTCATACACCGTTAGTATAGGAACCCTAAGAAATGAATAATATGGGTTCGAATAAGAATGAGACTAAGTAAAAAACGTATCATACCTCGCCGCCTCGGCAAAGCATTAGTATGATTAATTGCTTAACCACTAAGAGTGAATAAATTGTATTTGACTGGGGTGCTAAGAAGACTCAAGAACCTCGACCTGTGGAGTGATGCCTGAAGGAAAAAAAGAATCGATAATTGGTTTGTTCTCTAATTGTTCTTTATTCCCGCTTTGTTCTATACTGCTCCCCGTTTCATTCGTCATTTCCTATCGGAAATATACATATATATTGATTTGAATCATCATATTCGAAAATGTTTGTCAAATAGGTGGCTGTGTGTGGAGTATTGAAGCACAAGCGAATTTGTATCGTGATAAAAGTAAATTGATTTGAAACGCATTATTGAATGACAAACATGACCCGGGATTCACCAATCAATTGGCCATGAGGGTAACCGGGATTTGTCCAATGCAAAATCAATATCAAGTATCGACGACAAAATCGTGACGTGATTCACGTTAACCTAATCAATGCGGGATGCCTAATTTCTAGTCATATGTGAGACTAAGAATATTGAATGCAAAATCACATTACTGAATATATTTGACAAACAGATGTGATTCACCAATCGAACTGGCCGCGGAAGTTCAATTCTATACTATATGTGAAATGGTAATATTGATCAGGAAACCACATTGCTAACAATGACGACAAACATGACAGATTCAACCGAACTGTCAGATGTCGAATTTATGTACCATATGTGAGATCACAAAACCGAAAAGCTTAAACAATCTGGTATTGAAAAGTGTATTTGTAAAAGTATCTTTACATTGCCACGATATCAGAGCAAAGGCATTATTGATAAAACGATGATTTATATGAACGAAATGGAATACGTGAATCGATATAACCATTAAGCATTAAATGCTTAGCGATTGTTTTATCAACGCGCAGGTACCGGCGATAGACATTGAAATGTTATTCCTAAGATCGAGGAGCCGTGATCTTCATAAGTTATGAATTGCGAGATGTCTGGCTATATGCATTACCCCATTTCTTTCTAACATCGACATTTTGTAAAACAATAACTCGAATCATTATTTTGCAGCGCATTTGTTAAAATGTAAACGTTATGAATCTTTTGTTAATTGTAATTGTTTATGGGCTTGCCCAAAATGAATTGCTTCCGCTAAATTAAAAAGGTCTAAAATAGAATAACATAAACAAAATGTTTCAAGAAATAATTGAAAATGTCTATAAACCGCTTCTATTGATCCGCTAATCTGCCGAGTCAGATTCGGGTCACACATCTTTGAAAACTAAAATTTAATAAAACATAACAAAAAGGATTTGATTAATGGTTGAACGAAGGTCCTCGAGGCTTCGCCCATCCGCCAACCGGTCTGGTCTGCCTGGTCGCACACTATGTGGGGTTAGGAATTTTCCAACCTCTCAAAGCAGAATGAATTTAACTTACAAATGTGTTTGGTTTGGTCAGGGTCCCAATGGAGGAAAACGGTATAGAGAAAATGCTTGGGTTTGTGGGAGATAATGCCCGTTTTTTTTTAAACCCATGTTTTTGTTTTGGCCATAACTTGGTCATCACTCATCCAAATTGAGTGATTCAAAATTATGGGTAAACTAAAATTCTAGGAAAACAAATATTCTTGAAATAGGTGTATGCAAATTTGGACCCCAATGCACCTAGAAATTCGTCAAAGGGAAGCTAGGTTGCATTACACAATTGATTATGTTTCGAAATTAGAGTAGTCCTGTTTGTTTTGGCCATAACTTGGTCATCACTCATCTAAATCGAGTGATTCAAAATTTTGGGTAAACTATACTTCTAGGGGAACAAATCTCATTGAAATATGTGTATGCAAATTTGGACCCTAGTGCACTTCTAGAAATTGCCAAAGGGGGGAGTTAGGTCGCATGACAACCGGTTATGTTTAGACATTAGAGTAGTCCTGGTTGTTTAAGCCATAAGTCGAAGCCACCATCCAAATTAAGTGATTCGTACCTGGATAAACTAGACTTCTGTAGAGAATAAATATCCTTGAAATAGGTGTCTTCAAATTCCGACCCCATTAGACCAAGAAATTTGTTCAAAAGGAAGCCTGCTTGTAAGAAAGAAGTGATAAGATACCAAAATACAGCGAAAATGCAAAATAAGAGTAAATGGACGGAATATCGCGATATGATTACCTGGATAAATAGTTATTCGTGATATGAAATATATAATCGAAAATAAAATAAAAATGGATTGGCTCGCTGTAACACGGTAGACGGATAGACGGGCGTCGGTCAGGTGGATAAAAGTCCTGTATATATTCATAAAGCATCACTGGCCCGGAGCTCAGACATTACGAGCCTTCTCGAGCCCTTATAGAGGCAATTGTCTTGTACAATGATAACAACACCTTCGGGCCCTTATAGAGGTCATTGTCTCGTACAATGATAACAACGCCTTTGGGCCCTTATAGTTTCCCGTATCCACTTCTAAGGTATATGCAGGCATGAAACATAAAAACAAATAACAAGAATATGCAAATGGCATGAATATGATAAATGATACGATATGATAAGCATAACACTGTTATGTGATGATAAGTATACTGTGATAAGAAAAAGAAGCAAAGTATAAAATGATACGAAATGTATATCAACAATGATAAGAAATGAAACATCATATGATAAATAAGTATGAGAGTGTGTATAAAGCATGTAAATGATATGTATGAAATATGTATGGCTGTGTCTTACGTGGTTATGATCCCATTGCAGGTCCAAAAGTATTATTCCCACAAGATATAAGCTTAGCACGGGTGTTTCATGTGAGACCCCGGGTAAAGTAAAATGATAGACACGGGTTGCAAACCGGGGAATTTCTCTGGATCTCGGATGACGATGCGGGACATACCGTTGAGTTCGTCTCGCGAAATCTAGGTACATAGTCGAATTTCAAGCCAAATTTTCAGAATGAAATCGCACGTATTTCAGATAAACAGACGAACGAGAGGGTGACACGTGGTAAATAAGATGCAGCGCCATGTGGAACCTAAGGAGAGGACACTTGCACTTCAAGGGAAAGCCAAGTGTCACACTTCTATCTTGTACGAGAGGATAGTGGTGGAAAGTGGGCACGAATGACACGTGGACATTATGTCATGAGGAAGGAAGAGGTGTTTCACACCTAGATAAGTATTCTCCTCCACTAAAGCAAATTTGTTCGAGGGGAAAGAGGAGAGAAAAAGGGAAAGAAAGAGGAGAAGAAAAGAAAAAAAGAAAACAAAAGAGTAAGAAGACAACTAGGAAAGAGAACCGCAGAGTTCTCTGGACAACAAATAAGAGGAGTTGTAGCAAGAACTGATTCAGACTTCGAGAGGTAGGTTTTCCTACCGTTAGTTCATAAGAGTCGCGAAATGGTCACGTAAAGGGTTAGCCCGGTGGTGTATCGGTTTAAAGAATAATTTCGAGAAATCGTCGTTGGTTTCCGGGACCGCTTCGGTCCGTAGTATTCTTTAATCGTAGTTTTAACCGACGGTTGCATCAGTATTGGGATTGGAAAGCGTAGCCGATCTTGGTCAGGTATCGCATGCTGTTTTTATGAGTTTGGAGATTTAAATTCAGTTTTTGTGTGTTATTGCTCGTTTGAATAACATGCAGATTGTGTGAGAAAATAATGTTAATATATGCATGCTTGTTATATATTAACATGATGCTTGATGTGAAGCATGTATTATGAGTGTTGCATGTAGTTTCCATCATGCATGTAACATGAGATATTATGCGTGCTGATATTGTCATCAGATGTGCATGGGGGTCATCATGTGGATCTGGGGTGTGAGCGCATGAATAAACGGGTATCTGTGAGGGTCGTCTAGTCAGGGTTCTCGTAGACGTCCAATGGTTTGGTACCGTAGGTCATTCAAAGGGTTTACTATTCTGAGATCGTCCAAGTGTGTAAAAAAAAGTATATATATATATATATAATTATATTGGTCCGATATCGAGGTTGTTCGGGCAATTTCAAAAACAAAAAAGTCATTTTGAACTAGTTTTCATACATGGAAAATTGCATGTATGAGAAAGTCACAGAGACTCCAGATGATATAAATATTCATAGAGATATGCATATTTTATATGAATGTGTGTGAATGATTTTGATTATGCCATTGCAGGCACTTAGTGTGGGGAGTGTTTCTCAGAGGACTTTCACTGGCATAACTCGCCTGCCAGGAAAACTATTTTCGTGCATCGAAGGCACACCAAGAGAAGGAAGATCTAAGAGGGCTTATTGTGTTCTTTTGTAAATTTCTGGGTAGAAAACCCAGTTTTTGTTTTAAACTAATTTGTTGCCAAAATTTTATACTTGTGATGCCAAATAGGGTATAATTAAACTCGGATTATATATTTTAATACAATTTGGTAAGGAAATTAATGTCTTACCTTGAGGGACGTGGTTATTATGCAGACCATAGAAAGTCGCTCTATTTCGATCCTATGTATTAGCCAAAATTTAAGATTGATTTTTGTTAGTAAGTAAAAGGAATTTGGCCCTATTTCCTTATGGTATATTGTAGCTATCAGTAGAAAGCAGTGTAGGCTTCGAATCTCCGTCAGACCTCATTGAAGTTATGGCTTTTTACTTGGAAGGGTCTGAGAGGATGAGCTGTGGTGAGCTCTTACTGGCCGGTCTGACTTATCTTTGGCGGTGAGCTCTCTTGGATGACTGACCTCTGTGAGCTGGGTAGCCTCTTTAGTCATGGGTGACTCTCCTGGATATGGTGACCTCTTGTGCAAGGCCCAGGCCTTTGGCTTTCTTTTTGGTCGAGATGAGCTATCACGGATGAGGGTGGCCTCTTGGGCGGAGCGAGGTGACCCTCTTTGGTCGGAGATGAGCTCTCTGGATGGTAACCTCTTGTGTTTGGTGGCCTCTGTAGTCGGAGATGAGCTCTCTGGATGAGGCGACCTCTTGCGTAGAGCTGGAGGCTGAGGCCCTCTTTGGTCGGTGAGCTCTCTGGATGAGCTGAGCCTCTTTGGCGGTTGGGCTCCTCTGGATGGCCAGGCCTCTTTGTTGGATGAGGCGTTTTATCCTCTTGCGCGGTGGGCTCTTACGCCAGGCCAGCCTCTTTTGGGGCCCAGGCTCTTTGCCGAGGCTCAATAGGGATAGGTTGTGGCGAGGTCGAGCCTCCCCTTTGTTTGGCTCTTCGGCCAGGCTCGGTGGGGCTAGGCTGGGCCCGCCCCCAGATTGGGCTGACCATAACTTTCTTGTTCGAAGTCCGTTTCACGCGTTCGTAGACTTTATGGAAATCCCTTTGAGTCTAAAATCCATCCATATATAGATCAAAATAATATGAGCTCATATTGTGTTTGAAGAGGCGAAGGCGGTAGAGTACACATCGGTTACGCATATCGATTCTTTGTAACCCGGATGACCATAACTTCCTCGTCCGAAGTTCGTTTCAGGTGTTCTTAACTCTATGGAAAGATCCTTAAGTATAGAATCTTACCACATGCTTGTGGATGGCATTTTGTGCTCAAATATAGCCGAGCCGACCTCTTACGGCCAGTGACATTCTTTGTTGGCAGAGCCTCATCTAGGGGAATGAGCTCGCGTATGACGGATGACCATAACTACGTCAGGGAAGTCCGTTTCATAGCGTTCTTGGACTCTATGGAAATCTCTCTGAGTCTAGAATCTAACCATATGCATGTGGATGGAATTAGGTGTTCACATAGTTTCTGAAAAGTTGATTATTGTACTAAGTGCACAAACTACTAGAGTCTTGAATGGGGAGAATCTTTATTATGTGTCACTGTGATAATTGGTGACACGTGAATGTATGCGTGAATGAAGAGTATATACTAGCTTGTTAGAGGTTACACATGAAAAAAAGAGAGACCCACAGGACTTGATTATCACGGTAGTATCAGAGCCTAGGTTATAATACCTAGTATTGGAAGCGCTTGATACTAACGATATGATTAAGAAATGCTCGGGAAAATTTAGAGCTACATGATTACCTTGGGCTAAATGGGCATGGGTTTGAATCAATGCATCCATTGTACGATACGATGAATTTGTTGCATGATATTATGTTATATATTATGTGAATTTATGCTTAGTGAATAGTATATAGGAAGTATTGAACACTTGGGTGAGAGAGATTAACCTTAGGGTTCGGAAAATAAATAAATAAATTGCTATTTGATATATGTAGATGGTAAGTCAAAGGAAGGGAACGAGGTCACACGAGGCACACCACCTATTTTTATCACAGGAGCCTTTATAGAGGCCATGAGTGCTGCCAATTTCTTTGCCATTGTAAATTTGGTGGGTTAGAGACATGGAGGAGACGGAATAACCTCCGGAGTTTATGGCATCCTTCTCGGCATTTAGGGGAGGGAGGGGACCCGTAGTGACGGACCATTGGTTCGAATGGGTTGAGAGAGTTTTGGAGTGCCTGAGTGCCTCAGGCGTTACAAAGATCGGGCTAATACATTTCGGCTAGAGAGTGAGTCCAGTGTAAGTGGGACTAAGTTAAAGCCTCAAAGGGATTTGGAGGCAATGACATGGGAGGGAGTTTAGAGGAGCTCTTCATGGGCAAGTTTTTCGGCGTCTTCTGGACATACAAAAGTACAGAGTTCCTTGAGTTGGGACGAGGGCGGTGGTACTCAAGTACGTGGCTAGGTTTACTAGAGTTAGCGCGTTTTGGGGATGATTATGTGGCCTCGGATATGGCCGGGGTGGAAGATTCCAAGGATGGTTTGAAGTTGTCCATCAAGAGGCGGGTGTGGGACTTCGCCGAGGCCTTGTGGATTCTTTATGGAATTAGGGACAACTTTGACCGTAGAGAGAGATAGATGATGCCGGGTGTCGAGATACAGTCGCGTGAGTAAAGCGGAATGAAAGTGACCTTTTTTGGAAGGCTCAGGGAGCGAAAAACCAAGACCTGTCCCGAAAGTATTGGGAGACGAGGCCGCGGCCTTGAAGTGTGAGATCGGGAGCTCTGCTTGGTCGGGGCCAGATGACATGTGCTCGTGCATCAACTGGACATATGAGGCAGAGATTGCCACAGAGGTGAGATCCTAAGTCATGGAACGCACACCTCGATCCCGATCCTTGATGCGAGACACGCTCGAACCTGATATATTTCCTTTGCCACCTACTTGCCGACGAGAGGAGCGGATGTCGGTCAGTGCGACCACGGGCGCGGTTGTTTCTCGGATAGGCCCGGAGAGGCGGAGCATGGGTCGAGTTGAGCGGGGACCACGGGCTGGGACCCCCGGGGACCCGGCGTGTTCTAGCTATTACGCCTGGCTTGAGGCCCACGGATCGAAGTCGGTTATGCGGGGTATGTTTCTACTCCTAGCGCCTATAGGCAAGGTATTGTTTGGTCTGGTGCATCTCATTCGTTATTCTTGCATCTTGTGAATGTGCAGGCTTAAGGTTGAATCCTTGGAAGCCGTGCATGTGAGTTCTCTCCTAGGAATTAGGGTGAGGATTGATCGGATATATCGGGATTGTAGGTTAAGTCCTGCAGGATTCTACTCTTGCCAAGTGAATCTTGAGGTTATGGACATATCGGACTTTGATGTCATTCTTAGCATGGATTGGTTGACGGCACATCGGGTCGTCATTGATTGTGATCGTAGGAGGGTTACTGCTTACACACAGGATGGTATTCGTATTACACTTTCAGGGGGATAAGCATGATGTGCCTCGGGCCAGAGTGTATGACTCTGGAGTGGCACGAACCGGTTGATAGGTTGGCTAGTAAGCCTTACCTTGGAGGACGAGGCAGGACAGGGTCTGAGTCTACCTCGGGTGGTATGCGAGTTTGAGGATATTTTTCCAGACGAGTTACTGGGATTACCTCCCCAGAGGGAGGTAGACTTTGTCATTGAGCTACACCTTGGTCAGTGTATTTTTATGACTCGCGCCAGGATGGCGCCGGTTGAGTTACGGGAACTCGAGTCCGGATACAAGGGGTTATTAGACTGAGGGTTCGTGGGTGAGCCTTCGCCATGGGGCTCCGGTTACATTTGCTAAGAAAGGATGAACCCTTCGATTGTGCATTGAGCCTGCTTGGGTTGAACGGGGGTGGCGATCAAGGGTAGAGCATCCTTTACGAGGATTGATGATTTGTTTGATCAGTTGAGAGAAGACACCAAGGTCATGCTAAGATAGATCTCACTTTTGTGCCGGTTGAGAGTTAGGAGGCAGATATCCTAAGACAACACTGAGCGGTATGGGCATTCGAGTTCGGTGATGCGCCCAGTTGATAAATGCACCAACAGCATTCATGGATCTCATGCATAGGGTCCGCTACTTAGATCGGTTTGTGGTAGTTTTAGTGGGCCCGATATCTTGATATGCCTAGAGACGAGGAGGAGGATCATGAGGATCCGCGAATTCGTTCTCGGACCGAGACCATCTTGATTGTATACCGGTGCAAGTGTGAATTTTGAAAACTGAGGAGTGAGATTTGGGACACGTCGTGTACGCTGCCGGTGTGTCGTGAACCACGAGAAGGTTGAGGCGTTTGGCCATGAGTTGGGAGGGCGAGAAATTAGGTCTTGGGAGCTACAGTTTCTTAGGATTAGGCGGGATATTACGGGAGGTTCATTGAAGTTCTCATTTCTAAGCGGCACCCTGCAGCTAAGTTGATGACTCGGAAGGAGGTGAGTTTGAGTGGAATGACTGTGTTGAGGCATTCAGGGTTGGCAGAGACGCCCGGCTCCTGATTCTAGTAGTCGGAAAAGGGACGGGAGCGCACTCAGTCATCTTGTAGTGCTTGAAAGAATGAGGCCCCAGGATAATG
Organism: Tetrastigma voinierianum; assembly: GCA_016808115.1. NCBI lineage: Eukaryota > Viridiplantae > Streptophyta > Magnoliopsida > Vitales > Vitaceae > Tetrastigma > Tetrastigma voinierianum. Next base: position 170,400 of record JAEQBH010003867.1, read on the forward strand.
TTTGATCTGATCCGGGAGGTGGTGGCTTACTGGTTCTCGTGGTTGGAGAATCCACGCGGATTACCATACACTTGACATGGGTTGCGGCCATCATCTCTTGTGAGATTTGGGGCCACTCGCCATCTGATGAGGAGTTTGGTGTAGCCAGACCACGAAAGTTTGATATATTTTTCACACGGTAGGACCTCAATATGGAACAGCATGGATGGATGATTCACAGAAGGATTATGGCTTACTTCATTCACTATCACGGCAGGCCGTCGATTCTTGTTTTCCGGTGATCCACGAGGGCGTGGCTGTATGAAAAGCGGTGTGGATGCTCGAGATTATGCTGGGACGTTTGGGCTCTGATCTGGTAATGACTCGGGAGTGTTATAGAAGTTTAGTAGCTCGCCTTCCCCCCTCTGTGGTGATTGTATCGGGGACGGGACACGGTAGTATCCATCGAGGCTGATACAGTTAAAGTATGAGTGATGAAGGTTAAGTTATCACAACGATGGCGGTCACCGATTACAAAGGGCGGGTTATGGTTCCTGAGTTGTGATAGAGTTGAAGGAGGAGATCCTGGGGAGTTCCATTGCTCGTTTAGCGGTCATCTAGGTGGAGCGAAGATGTACTTGAGATCTTAGTAGCCAATGTGGGCGGGATGAAGAGATTGCGTTGGAGTTGTTAAGCCCAGTTATCTAATAAGATTATTAAGTAAGGCGAGCACGGAGGCCTCTTGGGCTACTCGACCGTGGAAGTAAGCGGAGTGGAAGTGGGAGCATGTCACGATGGACTTTGTGACTCACTTACCATGAACATCGTAGACATGATGCGGTGTGGGTCATAGTGGACCGACTCACTAAGTCGGCACATTTCGCCAGTGCGGATGACCTTCACCTTCAGAAATTACTGCGGTTTGTATATAAGAGAGATTGTTGAGTTACGCGCCGAATTACGGTATCCATAAGTGTCGAGCCGAGATCGAGTTCCGCGACATACACTTTGGAAGAGTTTCGAGGCGGCGGGGTTCTGATTGATGATGAGCACGCTTTTCATCCGCAGACCGGATCGTCGATCGGAAGGACTATACAAGTTTTAGAGAGGACATCTTTGCGAGGCATCGTCTAGATTCAAGAAGCGGTAGGAAGAAGAACATTTTCCCTTGACCGTTCACTTACAACAGTGCTCCGGGCAAGCATCTGGATGGCACCTACGAGAAGGCGCCATACTGGAGGCCATGTCGATCTCGATTTATTTGGGTGGAGAATTGGGAAATACCCACGGGTCGACTTGATTGAACGCATCTAGAAATTAGGTTTATTCGACGCCTTCTCATTTCGGAGGCGACAAGGGGTCACGCCCGATAATGGCGGCGACCTCGAGTTTGAGGCGGGTGATCATGTCTTCTTAAAGGTGATGCCTAAAGGTAAATCGATTAAACCGTGAGGAAACTATCGCGAGTTTGTGGAGCGCCAGTGCTCGAGGAGGGTGAAGTGCATATCGATTAGCATTACCGGCCAGGTTATCAAGTGTCCATGAGGTATTCCCATGTCTCTATATCGGGAAGTACACTCAGTCCGGCCCATATAGTGGGCTGAGGCTTGTTATTGATGCGAGATGGGACCTTGAGGAGGGACTTGTGCGTATTATGGATAGTAGGGAAGGCGGGTTTGCGATGCAAGGCGTGGGGCTAGTGAAGTGTTGTGGAAACAGGAGGAGTGGAGGAGGCAACATGGGCATGGGACATAATCGTACGGATATCCTTTCTGTTTTTGAGGACGGAGTCGTGGTTTAGTCATTGGCATTTAAGTAGTATTACATGTAAAGTTGTATGTATGTGTGTGTGTGAATTCGGGATGGGAATTCTTGGGGAAAAGAATGTGAGACCCAGGAGTAAGTAAATGATAGACACGGAGTTTTTAGGCGGGGAATTTCTCTAGATCTCGGATGACGACGTGGGACATACCGTTGAGTTCGTCTCACGAAATCTAAGTACATAGTCGAATTTCGTCGAATTTCGAGAAGGTCAGAATTGCACGTATTTTGAGACAAACGGACGAATGAGAGGGTGACACGTGGCATGAAGATGCATGCATGCTGGAGACCTCTAGGAGAGGACAGCATGGGTGGTAGTGTCACCTTCTATCTTGCATGAGAGGATAGTGGTGGGGAAAGTGGGCATGAATGACATGTGTGGGATACTATGTGTCATGAGGAAGGAAGTGTTTACACCTAGATAAGTATTCTCACTAAAGCAGGTGCTATAGGGGAAGAGGAGAAAAGGGAAAGAAAGAGGAAGAAAGAGAAAAAAAAAGAAAAGAAAAGAAAGAAGAAGACCATGAAAGGAAGAACTTGTGAGTTCTCGATTAACAAACAGAGGTGCGGCGATGAAGCGGATGCACTTGATGGGGTTCTCTCTACTCACAGTTAGTCTTTTTAGAGTCATGAAATAGTCATGAGGTCGCGAAGCCAGTGACTGGTTAAAATAATTTAGTAGAGTGTCGTTGATTAGGACGATTTAAGTGCGTAGTTTTGAAACTGCGGTTTTAGGCTGATTGTTATCTGCATAGTTTGCAGGATTTGACGGTGATCTTGGTTGTGTACCTTGCATGTTGTTTTCTAGGTTGGAGATTTAAATTCGATTTTGTGTATTGCTCGTTGAATAACATACGGATGTATGAGAAAATAATGTTAATATATGCATACTTGTTATATATTAACATGATGATGTAAATACATAAACATATATTATGAGTGTACATGTAGTTTCATCATGCATATAAACATGAGATAATATCGATGACATTATCATTTGCATGCAGTCATAGCGTGAATCGGGTATAGTGCATGAATAAAATGGTGTCGGAGGTTATCTAAGTAGCGATGATTTGGAGGGTTATTCCAATAGAGCCTGTCGGGTTTTGTCAATGAACTCATCGGAGGTTGTCCGATGAACTCATCGGAGGGGTTGTCTGATAAGAGTTCTCGGAGATGTAGTCCCGATGGTTAGAGTACTGGAGGTTGTCGGTGGATTTTACTATTACGAGATTGTCCAAGTGTGTAAAATATATATATATATATATATATATATATATATATATATATATGCTCATATATACCACTATATATATATATATATATATATATATATATATATATATATATATATTCGAGGGTTAATACGATGTGAGGAGGTTGTTGATTGGAGTTTCAAAACAAAGAAAGCTTTGTTTGAAACAGATTTCATACATGGAAAATTGCAGGTATAGAGAAATCGGTGAAAATTTGGGCATGACATAAACATTCATATAGAGATATGCATATTTTATATGAATGTGTGTAGATAATTTTATATAGATTATACACCATTGCATGTGCACTTAGGTGGGAGTAGCCCTTGTAGGGACTTTCTCTGCTGGGCTGGCTCACCAGTTATTAGGAAAAATATTTTTCGAACCACAGGGTACACACAAGAGAAGAGCACTTCACTTGAGGTCTTGGATTGAGAGGAAGATCTAAGAGGGCTTATTGTGTTATTTTGCCTTAAAATTTCTGAGTGAAAAACCCAGTTTTATTTTAGTAGGCTATTGTCAAAATTTTGTACTTGTGATCATAAATAGGTATAATTAAACTCAGATTATATCTTTACTTCAATTTGATAAGAATTTAATGTCTTGCAACCAGGGGCGTTAGTTAAATACGAACCATAGGAAATCGCTCTATTCGATCCTATGTATTGAAGGAATTTAAGATTGATTATTTGAAATGAGAATTTGGCCATATTTCCTCTGAGTATGTAGCCCCATGGTAAACGATGTGGCTTTTGAATCGCAATCGGACCTCCTCGGCGAGGGTGTGGCATTTTCCTCGGAAAGTGCAGGAGGGGATGGTGTGGCCCGACTCTTCGGCCGAACTAGCCTCTCACTTTGGGCCGGGGTAGGCTCTCTTGGATGACTTGACCTCTTCTTTGCAGAGATAGACGGCCTCTTTAGTGAGCCAGAATCTCTTGGATGGTGACTCTTGTGCGGTGATGGTGACCTCTTTGGTGGTGCCCAGGCTCTCTTGGATGGTGACCTCTTGGGCTGGTAGGCTAACCTCTTTGTCGGAGGTGGGCTCTCTGGACCAGGCTGACCTCTTGCGAGTGCCAGGATGACCTCTCTGGTTAGGATTGGGCTCTCTGGATGGAGGCTAGCCTCTTTGAATGGTGAAGAGATTGACCTCTTTGGCGGTGACTCTGGATGAGTGACCTCTTTAGTGGATAGAGTGACCTCTTTCATCATTTGAGCTCTCTTAGCCCGGTGGCCTCTTACGGCCCCAGGCTCTTACAGCCGGGCGATAGGGATGTTTTGTGTGGTGGTGACCTTGCCTCCTTCAGTTTGGGCTCTTGGTAGGGGCCAGCGGGGAGACCAGGCTCCCCCGAGTTTGTACGACAGACGACCATAACTTTCGTTCGAGTCCGTTTCACCATGCGTTCGTAGACTCTGTAAATCCCTTTGAGTCTAGAATCATAAATATATGGATCAAAAATAATCTGAGCTCATGTGTGTTTAGAGAGACGAAAGGCGGTAAATTGCACCTTCGATTCTGCATGTTGATTCTTTGCTCATGAAGCGCCTTGGATAACCATAGCTACTTGAAGTCCGTTTCAGATATTCTTAGACTATATGAAAGCTCCTTGGAAGTCTAGAAGTCGACCACAGCATGCCTGGATGGCATTTGGTGCTCAAATATTTCCAGGCGACCTCTTTTGGCCAGTGGCCTCCTTTGGCCCTAGTAGGCCTCATCTAGGGAATGAGCTAGCGGTATCAACCGGATGATAACAACTTCACTCATCCAAATGCGTTTTTTACTGTAACTTTCTTGGACTCTATGGAAGCTCTGAGTCTAGAATATAACCATATTCTCGTGGATGGAATTTAATTGTCACATAGTTTCTTAAAGTTGATCATTTGCTAAGTGCACAAAAATTTACTAAGTCTTGAATGAGAGAGTCTTTGTTATGTGTACAGCAAACAATTAGGTAATATGAGTATCGTGAATGAGGCTATTATATGAAAGCATTTGAAGGTTACATGAAAAAAAGACCCGAGACTTGGGGTGTCACATTTCATCCGTGTAGCTACAAAGAAGGAATGAAGCGGAATGATCGCATGTGGCAAGGTCGACAAATACTAGGTGCTGAAGACCTCTATAATTACATTTTTATATTGTATTTTTTTTTTTGTAAACAATGTAAAGTTTGTATATGTTGAACACTCTTATTTATGAAGTTTGAATATAGTTTGTCATTCTCTACTATAGAATATATTTCAAGTTAAATGTTTAATAGTATATGAATGAACAAGTTTATAGTAAACAAAAGAAAAAAGAAAAGGCTATCTAGATTATTCTGATTTAAGTAATGTGAATCACAGTCTGATATACATGCATGTATAAATACTTCCTATCATAATATTCATCTCTCCGTTGGAGTACATAACGAGAATTTCATAACATAAAATTTCCTATAAGTACACTCTGATCTGAGCAGATATACTTTAACATAAAATTTTACTTTTGTATTCCTTATTTCATTATTCAGATACATTTTCATATAAATGTTTGTCTACATAAACGATAAAAATGAATAACAAAGGACATGATCTGATAGAAAGCGCAAGTACCTTCTGGTATAGAGCAGTGTGTGCATAAACGGAGTCCACTTAATGGCTCCAACAGAACAGGAGTGTTGAATAGCATTGAACAGACGTGCTAAATAGTACGGAACATGCGTGCTAAATTAGCACAGAACAAATGTGTTGAATAGAACTAGTCCCTATTTATTCACTATCCGATCTTAAGTAGGCATACAATTATATGTGTTTCGGAGCATTTTATACTAGTCTTAATAACATTCATGTTATGCTCGTAGTCAATTCTTATGGCTATATTTTCCTCATGCATGTCGAAATGTTAGTATCATACGTTCTATGTAGTAACTAATGGCATTATCTTATACACATCTGAATCCTTTATTCAGCCTAGTATCGTCACCCCAGTCATGACTTTGGAATATTAACTAACACATCCAAGTCATTTCCAACCTATAGTAATAGAAGAACGAGGTTTTTTAGACAAAGTGATAAATACAAAAAATGCTCACCTATGTCTTAAGTTTCAAGGCTCATAGATCAGGTCATTTGGACCTTTAAATTAGGAGATATACTTAGAAACATTCTAGATTATCTGAAAAGTTTCGAGATAGTGTCTATGTTTCTCAATTGGATGAATTTCTTGGAATAATAGAGACATAAAATGTGTATACTCTTCATAAAGAAGTTACTCTCTTGGTTATCTAGTTTTAGTAAGTTTTGATTCCACATCATTTGGATCAATATGGCAATATATGGTCAAACAGCATAGACTACTCCCCTAGAGACAAAAAATCAGTATCTTACTAATAAAGCTCATTTCATAGTTTTGACGGAATTTAACTCTTGATCTCAGCTAAACATTGTGAGTATATACTAAAGTTTCATCTCGACTGACTAGATCATCTTCAGGTGGAGTCTAGTTGTGATTAGTGAAACAGAAACACAGATTTGGAAATTTAGACTGACACTTCCCCTAAATACCTACCTTCCTTTACACATTTTGGTCTGTCACCGGACAATTCCTTTCAAACCAAAACAAGATCATAGCTAACCTGAAACACAACTTAAACCAACAAAAACACAAATGCAAGGAGAGTTAGGATTTTTCCTAACCAGATTGTCTTGAAACTTCAAACCTAGCTTTCCTTCTCTTTCTTTCCTTTTCTTCTTGTACTTCAGCCTTCTCTTTACTTGAACAAGGAGAATCAAAAGGGAAGAGCAAACCGGAAAAATAGGTTTCTTCTCAAACCCCACGGATGCCAAAACATCTTTAGCCCAAATGGAGGAATCTCCTTAGAAGACAAGTTATTGTTGTAACTATCACGGTCAGCTTCGAGATTTCCCTTTACTATTTAGTCACTCCATCTTTATTCAGTTTGACAATCAACCTACAAATTCATAATAACATATAACAGCACCCTCTTAATGTCACTCTTATAAGACCTAAATTGACAAATTATCAATATCCTTTTATCTTCTTCAATAGATTAAATTACCATCCTTTTTCACCATCTTATTAAATTTCCAAAAACACAAATTTGACTTCCCTTATACCTAAACATGTCGCATAAAACTACTAAGATGCCACAATTGCAGGGTGTTGCATAGAGAACCGGTCGTTAAAGTCATGTAAGTGTATGGCCAGAATCTACAAAATCCAAGTCTCACTAAATAACCAGATGGCATCTGAGTGCAGCGGAAGTTCTCCATCGGTCTGATCTAATTCCACAACACTAGCTTCACCAGATTTCCTAGATTTCTCTTCTTGTTTGTTCCAGAATTTCTTCTCCTTATTCTGCAGCTTGAAACACTTCTTCTTGATGTGGCCCTTTTTCTTGTAGTAATTATAGATTTTATTAGAATTTCTGAATTTTGACATTTTTCTCTATTCTTCACCAAAATTCTTCTCTTGCGGCCTACCATGTACAAACAAGCTATTTCATTGCGCTTCAGGCCCTACAATTAATTGCTTCATTTTCTCTTTTGAAAACAAAGCCTTATAGACTTCATTTAGGGTTAGGATATCATAGTATATAGATCCTCAAGTAAGCATACAAATTAGGGAATAGACACAACAACATTAACCTTAGATCTTCTTCTTCTATATTTAACCTCCAAAGTTTTAGATCTGCAACAATTTCTTTAAAGTCGTAAGATGCTCTTCTAAAAACGTATTCTTCATATAGTCACGAATACAATCGCTACTTCTGCATTGACTTACTCGTAAGACTTTTCATCTTACCTGACTCTTTGACATAATGAAATCGCCAGCAGTCCTTCCTCATAGAGCGTCTTATAGAATCTAATTGATAGTAGAGTGAATCTAAGATAGTGCTTTAAGATCCTTACGTTCTTTCTCCTCTTTTGTCAATGATGATGGCATCTTGTCAAGTGCTAAAGCTTCATCCCGAGATCCATCCATGCTTGGCGTAACCATCTCTGCTTACCATGACAAAAATCTTGTCACTGGCATGATCCAACAAGGGTGCAGATTTCTGGTTGTCGTGATGCGGAAAACCCTAATAGCTCTGATACCACTTATTTATAATCAATGGCACAACAAAATATCTGAAATAAAGGAAAAACACAGGACACTACGTGAGAAACCCTTGGGAAAAAATCATGGTAGAGGAAAGCTTCACATCAATTTGAGAGGAATTACAAGAGAAATCTGATAATAGGGAATAAACCTAATGTGTTTATAGAACAAAGAAATCTGACCCGACCCCTCTACTACCGCAATAAATCACTATTTTTTTTTTCAACTTTTTCTTTTCACAAAAGTCGCATCATGAGCATTCAAGTCGGACATAAGCCCAAGACCAAATTTGGGTCCTGAAACAACACATGTCGGCCTTCAGTACCATCCTGACGAACTAAAGATATTTTTAACAACTAAAGTAACACTTACCTCTTGAAAGAGTGATTCATACAAAGGTATGAAGGGTCGGTGCTTCTGGTATGTCTTGTAGAGAAAAAGTCAGAGAAACAAACATCATTATTTTGTTGAAGTTGTCTTTTTCTTGATACGATGTGTAAGGATAATCTTTCAAGAAACAAAATTATCTGTCAGAAGAAGCGTTTCATTTTATTAAATAAAATATTTTATTTTATTTTAACCATAATCTGTTTAAGCAGCTTCAGATCCTATGTTCCCGTTTTATTTTAAATAAGAGGAAATGATCGAGCCACATCATGTTTACAACCCACAAATAACCAACATGTAATATTCGATGAATAATAAACACGTAAATATCATGTAAAAGCTCTTACATATGTGTTTCTTTTTATTTATTCACTTGTAATATAATATGTGACACATCATAGTTACATATTATCGTTTTTTTATAAAATACAATTGCCTCTTTTGCATGATGAGTGTGAAATTTATGGGGTGATCACATTTTATGTAGAAGGCCTCCCACAACTATATGGCTTTGTCATTGGGTTGATTGATATGTGAAATTATATCTATTGCCTCAAAACTTTGGGAATGCTATAATTTTATGTCAATATCTTCATCTATTTTGTTTTCTTTTATATAGTGAAAGGTGACTCCAAGTTAAAAGTTTTGCTAATATATGATGAGCTATGTCTTATTGAACCTATTTCTATTTTATTCTTTCCTGACCTAGCATGTATCTTATAAATAGAAAATGATAACTGAGTAGGTTTGATGCGGGACACCCATATCCCATTCGAATCCGACATATAAAATGGGGCTGATTTAAGGTGTTCTTATTTAGTTTTAGAATGGTGTTCAAAATCCCATCCCGACTTCTACAAAACTTATTCAACATATTCTCTTCTTCCAAAAATTGCGATAATTTCTTTATATAGCCGCTACTCTACCTCATTGCGGAAGCAAGTATGCTAAAACCCCAAAAAATCATTCCTCAGTCAGCGACAGCTATATATTAATTCGAGATATACAGCGATAGGAAAAATAAAATAAAGCATTGTTTTTAAACTAAAAAAATCATAATTGCATCATCTTTGATTCCCAGATATCGCTTTAAAAGCCAAACATTTCTCATTATCTTCAAAATATGAAATACAAATGATGAACAACTTGTGAAATCAGAATATATTGGTCGATTTAATACTCTTTTAATAGATGAGATTGAGGAAACAAAATCAAACAAAAAATCTCCAAAAAAAAAAATTATTTCTTTCTGCAACGAACAGAACCTCCTAAATGGGTCTTATTGATGACCTCCCTCTATGTGAGATGACTTGATGTAATTAGGAGATGAAATCTTGCAGCAACTTGTCTTCCATGTTCCTGGAAAAGAGAGAAAAAAAAGAAATCAAACATATCTTGTTGGACCGCCATGATTCCCGTCTCCACTAAGAGGCCCTGAATTCGAGTCTCAAGTGAAGGGGCGCATATTCCGTCTGCGATGCATTAGAGAAGAGGGGCATGTCTGCTCCAGTAGATGAGCTGAATCTAACTAGTAAATGGGAAGCCGAGAAATGAGCCTAGCACTCGTGACTCTAGTCCCCGGCTTATGGGTTGGCGAAAGCGCGCTTCATGGCTCTGAATCCCCCAACTACAGGTTAGGCGGCGCACGTCGCACCTTGCACTGACTCTAGTGCTGAGGTTGGCGAAGTGCGCTTCGCGGCACATGCGATTCATGCCACGGTAGGGTGAGCGGAATCAACAAAATTTGTTTCCTATGTTCCTCTAACTGCTAGTAGTCAAGGCTCTTGCGCATCATGCGGTCTAGGGTCGAACACGGGGATGGGTTTTCATCCCACGAATGATTTGCTTCAGTGTTTGAAAATGGTGAGGCTTTGTTGGATTTTTGGTTGTTTCAAAACGGGTGAGGAGTTGTTTAGTTCTTGTCGCTGTAATGGCTTAAATGAAAGTGTGAAATGGTAACCTTGAAGGTTTAGGTCGCTGAAGCGATAACATAGGGTTATCACGGTGTCTCAGGTTATATCCTCGTCATGGCAAGTGACATATAGTCAAAGCCATAGCAGGATCTTTGTTTAACTATAAACCTAACCTAGAACCACTCTATTTGGTCGACTACGAGGTAACATGCATTCCACGTACTTTCGGTTTAAAACCACAACACCGACCTCGTTTAGGTGGCTCGTAAAGGCCATCTAAGAATATCAGTGCATCCCAACAATAAGTATACGCGTACCACTAGCGTAAGCGGAAGTATTGGCCAAAGTAATGACATTAAATGGCATTAAACCACAGTTTGAAAAGTAGGAGCCATAAATCTGAGTACATGTGTGCATTTAAAACATGAGGACCACCTGTTGCCCACAGAAACCAAGCTAGCCACCTTCTCTTCAAAGTATACAGACAGTGACATCCCCTTGGGTTGTCATCCTCGGGGTGTTCAGCGACTAGAAAGATGAAAGAAAGAAGGAGAGAGAAGAGAGAGAAAATAAATTGCAAATGGCTGGGGTCTTATGAAATAAAGTTGCTTAGGGTTACAAAATCTGAGGGGCTTATAGGCCGCAGAAATTGATACAAGATACTGGAAGTATTGGTGATCTAGGAACTGAGGTCGTAATACACAACGTAATTAAGTTTAGTTAAATACAAATTAACGGGGGTAGAATTTATTTATCATGTTATTTGGGATAGCGAAAATTTATTCTTCAGCGAAAATTTAAGCTAGCCTAGCGAAATTACGAGATAGCGAAATTGAGAAATTTATTCTCTATGATGTTCGTAGCTAGCCCGAATTTCGTAACTAGCGAAAATATATGAGAGATGAGGGTGGTTGAACTAAGCTAGGCCTGATGAATTTATTAGATAGCGAAATTTCGCTCTTTAGCGAATTTATTAAGCTAGGATTCTTGAAATTTTAAGCTATGGTTCTTGAATTTTGCTCTATCATTAATTTTCAATCATAGCAATTTCCTAGGATACTGTTTTTGCTTCACTGCACCATACTTCTTCTACTGCATCCCTTTTCCATCACTTTGCCTTCATTTCTTCCTTGAATCTTGATATTTTCGATGGCTGAAAATAGTTTTAATCTTCATGGTTCACATATCTTGATATCGAACTCGAACTTAGTGGCAGGCATGCAAAAACCTGCAAAATAACCAAAAATAACCTCGCAATGGCATAAGTGATACTAAGTGGACCTGAACACCTCAATTGGCTTAATTGATATAATTAGTGCGCAAAAAGTACTCAAAACCTATCTCGAATAGGGCTCAAAATAGCACTTTTGGAGCCTTAATCACACCCCAATGAGTACGTTGCTGGTTCCTTAGCAATGCTTCAAAATAATCGAGGACATGCATCTGTGATTTTACAAGAAAATTATATACGGTTCAAAAGTCCCTTATATCTGAGATAAGCATTACCTTTAAAATAGACAATTTACCACATTAGAAAATCGAGCATGAGAGAAGCGAAAACCATAAAGAATTAATTTTAGGTCGACATCAGATCCAAAATTCAACAATTTCCACCAAAAATCTAATGATTCCTAATGTGGCAGTTGAGCGATAAATTGCAAAATTGTTCCCTCCCCTGACTAGCTAATCCGCCTTAAAGCTTGATGGAACAACCTAAATAGGAAAAGCTACTCTTCTTTCTTTATTTGACTTCATTGTAAGGGTGCGATGCTTGGCTTCGACTTCACGAAGTCGGAGTGGCAGTGGTCATAGATGACTCCCAGCGATTAAGGTTTAGGGCATCAAGCGAAAAGGATCCACTTATTCCTGAGCTCGGAAAAGCCACCTGGACTTCGTGAAGCCGAAATTGTGACACTATAACCTTCAAACTCTACCGCCACCCATGTAACGAACACTAAGTTGATGACTCTGACAGTGGAGTTTAGAGGCGTCGGGCTTCAAAGGCTTTCGCCATATACCCTCGGGCCGTGCTCGGGTTTCAAGTAGCGTCACGACCTTTATTTTTTCTTTTTCTTTTCTTCTTTCTTTCTTTTTGCTTTTCTTTTCCTTTTTGGAAGACTACATTGGTCTTGAATATGGGTAACACAAAACTATTATGGTCGTCAACATGCACAAGGCGACTTTGCAAAGTGAAAGGAGTGCATAATTCCACGGCTATTGGAGCAATCCCGGTGTGCGGTGTGTGAATTAACTGCAGGGAATGTTCAAGGTTGAATATGCTGGAAATTTCAATTGACCAAAAGCTAAATCATGCATAGGTGTTTAATCATTAGGGTAACATAAAGGAGCTGGTCTTTAACTCAAGGCAGAGTAGAAACAAAATAGGCACTAAATGATTTTCAAAAGTGTACAAAAATGTGATCTTATGGTATATTTCTATGCAGTATCTTTCTAAAATTATCAGCTTTTTCAAAAGCGTGGAACCTCGATAGAAGATGACTTGAGCGGTTTGGACGGGAGGGAATGGCATGGATTGAGCAGTGTACACCTGCTTTGCATTGCGATACGTGGAAAATGAGATTCTCCTAACGCGCAACTCCTGCGAAACATTCAAAATAAAATTGTGATAAGATAAGCTTGAAAATGCAGAAAATATTTAAGAAAAGAAAATAGTAAAAATAGTGGCACCACTAAAAACCAGTAAGACTTAAAATAATATAAAACAAAATTTCAAACAAAATTTGGAGTGGTCTCGAGGTTCTGCGGGAACCACTCCCGGTGTAGCCATTGGATCTGAGGAGGTTCGGGAGGAGAAGCTCATCCACGTACGGTGGTGTGTGCTGCAGGTGCCTTCATGCTCAACTCCTGTGTTTGGGCAATCTAGTCTCTGGTGGTAGTGGGCATTGCCGGGAGGAATGGTGGATTCTTAGTACTTCTTTGCTATTGTTCTCCATTAATTCTTCTTTGTTGTTCGTTAGTATCATGCCTTCCTACTGGTATTGCCACTCAGTGAAACTTCATCAGTTGCTCCCCATATCTTGATAGTTTTGCTTGTTGCTGATGGAAAATGTTGAGCTCCGGTCATGTTGCTAATGTGACTGCTGACCCCATTCAAAGCGATTGATAATGGCATTTTGATGTGGCGGAAAATGGCCTTCCCGAATGATTGACTTTACATGATTGGGCCATTTCTATTGAACGGTGTCAAACACTACAAAGTCTACGGTGGTAGATTTGTCACCTTCCTGCTACATCTCATTATCACACTTTAGGATCTTCACCGTCGATCGACCCGATAAGTGATGTTGAGTAGGATCGAACCTAGCTGCATACCTTTGAGTATGGCGTTAGGTTCCGCAACTCCTAAATCAAACGTGCTTTGTCTATGCTAGTCTCAATAATGCTTGAAATTGTGGGGGATCACGGATCTGTATTGGCCAGGTTTCTTGCTTTGGATTATAAGCCTTGACTTGCTCGAGTTAAAAATACTTTCTCGATACTGACCCTTCTTGATTGTACAAGGTCCTTCCAAAACTTTATGGCAGGGGACTTGTTTGATGATGTAAAGGGTATGTTCACCTTCCACCTTAGGACTTCTAGGATCTTTTTGTTGGGATACCTTCTTCTTACTTCTTAGTGCAATGTAAATGGAGGTGGCATGCAGTGCTTCATTGAGTCCTCCTTCAGGAAAATGTGTTCTGGCTCTAATTCTTCTCCTTTCATGGTTTCCTCAACAGGCTTGGGCACTGGCTGATCAACCTCTTTTCCACTCCTCAAGGTGATTGTAGCCTTCACCTCATCCATTCATGAATTGCTGGATGAACTACCTTATGGACTCTTTTCGGTTGTGTTTGGAAGAAACCCTCTCTCTGTACCTCCAGCAATTTGTTGATGTGCTGTGATTGAATCTTTGTGGGTTGTCAATTTTAAGGTTAGATTGCTCTCAAGCCATCTATTCTCTTGTTCAATGTGCTCTCTCACGGTATCAATCCTTTTGTGCTAGTTGTACATTGATCCTTTTCTTTCTTCCACAAAGAGTTGCCTACCACCTTCTCAAATTCAATACAAACTTGTTCCACGGGGAGCGAGGAGGATGGTGGTGGTTGTGGATGAAGTGGAACCAAAGCGGTTTGGCACTGAGAGCACATAGAGCGGGGGATTAGGTTTCGGGAGAGGTTAGGTGTTCCTCAGTGGAATTGTAGAGTATTCCCATATGGAGCGATGAGTTGTGGTGGCTTGTATTGACCCTCCCGGCTTGCATATTCGACATCAAATCCTTCTTGAAGGGCCATAGGATCTTGTTCTTGGGTGGGCGAGTGGGCTGGGGGTGATGCATGGATTGGCACGTGCGGGATTTTAGATCCTTTGCACACTTCATGGGCGGATTTGCCTTCTAGCTCCTCCACGCCCCTAAGTAAGGTTGAATTTTGCTTTTCGTTTTCATATCCTACGAAAGTGTAAAAATCCCTCCCCTTTGGTGTCTTTGAGGCCTCATTTTCTCCCACCCTCTCTCGGGTTGGCTCATCCCGACCCTTGGTTCAGCCACAACTGAAATCCATGGCTCATCGGGTTTTGCTCGAAAATCACCTCCTGCCATGGTTTCTAGCAAGCGCTTCATGCGAAAGGGACATACCATTATAGAGCGATTCCATAACATCCAGTGTCGAAACCATGATGTGGGAAACAGCGATGGTCTCCATGAATCCTCTCGACATTGGTAGGAATTTCTGTTGTCATAGGTGAGAAAGTGTGAATGCGCCTCACTGGTGTTTTCTTGGTTGCCTTGAAAAATTTCTTCAAAGCTTCTGTTGAGTTATTGATTCTGATTGTTCTTAGCACATGAGTTGAGCCATATTTTGGCCTTATCTTTCAGTGTCAGGGGGAATGCTTTCAGCTTGAAGCCGTCCATGTCGATCATTACCTTCCTTAAGGTAATGCAGAACTTCCACTCAAAATCCACAATATGAGTGTATGGGTTTCATTTTCCATACCATGAAATGTAGGGAGTATGGGCACCAAATAGGGCCTCACTGCTACATCCTCAGCAGGAGGTATGATGCGGGGAGGGGCTCTGCTCTGGGAGAGTGTATGTGGTCCCTCGTTGACTACCATCTTAGTTTGATTCAGCTTTGAGGTGCACAGGCGACTCTAGCAATTTCCTCGGGAGGATCCATTTAGTCCTTTATTACTGCGATTTATACTGACCTTGTTCAATTAGTTACCTCCTCTTTACAATCTACGATATCCTACGTCCCGATCTTTGCATAAACACAGTACCTGAAATAAGACACGTGAAGAACACGAACAAACTTGCAAAAGGTGTATTATTCAAATAAAAGCGGCGTATGAAAAAAACAACGGTCACGATGGCGACCGAGTAATGAAACTTGCGATTCTGATGGCGAAATTCAAAAAGGGTCCTAAGGTCACCTACACTTGTAATGAGGATTACAGTCGCTGACTCGTGTGAAGCGTAGTTTGGCACCATCCGGCGACGTATTTGGTCGTGCCGCGGTAGGGTGAAGCGGAATCAAAAAATTTGTTTCCTATGTTCCTCCTGCTGCTAGTAGTCAAGCTCTTTGCGACATAGCGATCTAGGGTCGAACACGGGGATGGGACAATCACCTGAATGACTTGCATGAGTGTTTGAAAATGGGTAGGCTTTTTGTTTGGATTGTGGATTTGTTTCAGCGGTGGGAGTTGTTTGATTCTTGACTAAACGTAATGGCAAATGAAAGTGTGAAATGGTAACCTTGAGAGTTTAGGTCACTAGCTTGAGTAACATAGGGGTTATACGGTGTCCTGCGGGTTATAATCCTGTGGTATGGCAAGTGACATATAGTCAAAGCCATAGCCAGGATCTTTGTTTAACTATAAAACCTAACCTAGAACCACTCCTATTTGGGTCGACACGGAGTAACATGCATTCTGGCCCCTTCGGTTTAAAGCCACAACACTCGACCTCATTTCGGTGGGTACCGTGGTAAGTAAGAATATGTTCTTACCCAACGTAGTATGCATTGTACCCTAAAGCATGGCACGTGTGTAGTAATGACATTAATGGCATTAAACCCTGGTTGAAAAATTTGGGGCCATAAATACGGTACACAGCATTTAAAACATGAGGATCACCTGCAGTACCCCTGAAAACCAAGCTAGCCACCTTCCTCTTCAAAGTGCACATAAGACTTGTGAAACATCCCTTGAGTTGTCATCCTCAAAGGGGTGTTTGCGACTAGAAAATGAAGAAGGAGAAGAGAAAAGCAAATACAAATGAAAGCTGGAATTATTTCTTGTAAGAATCAAAAAAAAGTTGCTTAGGGTTACAAAATCATGGGGGCTTATATAGGCCGCTAGTGAAAATACAAGAATCATTAAAACATTGGTGTCTGAGGAATGAGGTGGTAATACACCAAAGCGTGGTCGTTTAGGAACGAATACACAAAATTAACGAGGCGGGAATTTGCTCTGCGGAGAATTTCGCTAGCCTATACAGTACGGAGATAAACGAAGTGAAGCTCTATTATCTACCAGGTGAATTTATTCTTCCTTGAAATTATTAGCCTAACGAAAATATGAGAATAGAGAATTGGTTAATTTCTCTAAGCACCAATTAATTTCGCTAGATAGCATTCGCTAGCCCTAGCGAAATTTTCCAATTTTCGCTGAGATGAATTTTCGCTATGGTTGCAAATTTTCTAATCAAATTTTAGCAAACATAAGCGAAATTTCTGGGTTGCTGTTCACTTCATATATACTTCCTTCTCTTGCATACTTTTTCATCACTTTGCCTTCATTTCTTCCTTGAATCTTGATATTTTGATGGGTGAAAATAGTTTCAATCTTCATGGTTCGATACGTTTCTTGATATCAAACTCGAACTTAGTAGCTGAGGCGTACAAAAACACATAAAATAACCAAAAATAACCTCATGATGGCATAAAGTGGTACTAAGTGGACACGAACACCTCAATTGGCTTAGATGATACGATTAGTCAGCAAAAAGTACTCAAAATCTATCGAATAGGGCTCAGAAATAGCACTTTTGAGCGTAATCATATCTGACCACTTGACACACACCCTTTGAGGTGGAGATCAAAGTAGGGTTCGAAAACTGAATGGTTGTCTGACTCGACGAGTTATAGCGAATCTCGAGGGTGACATGCGAGTGAAATGCCCGGTCACGTCTGATCTGAGCTGTTGCCGATAGGCTAAACATCAAGTGGTTTGGTGAGATTTGAGTTAACTCGATCAACTCGGTCTTCTTTGAGAATGAAAAAACCGATTCCCTAACTTCTCAATCAGTTTTTACCCATCACAACAAAAAAAACCATTTATTTTTTTTTTATAGAAATATGAGATTTCTCTTCAAAAGTACCAAAAAAGAACACTTTTTCACTTTAAAAGTACCAAAAATTTGTTTTTACCCATCACAAAAAAAGAAAAAAACCATTTTTTTTCACGAAAATGGAAGACGAAGAAATGGAAGAAGAAACTTACTGTGAATATCAATAGAAGCAGAGGTGAAATCATGTTGGGAAGATTCTCGACTGCCTTCTTAAATCTAATTTAGGTTGGTGTTGATCTGGAAGAAACAATCCATTATTCGAATGTGAATCGTCTCGACGAAAAATTCGCATCGCTTACTATCTTGGAAATCAAACCTACATACATAATTCATAATTCCATTTATTTTCCACCTTCCCGAAACATAGCTTCTTTGATGAACAAAAAGAAAATAAAAAAGTATACTAAAGCATGGGTGCAGTTGTCGTGAAGGTGATACAGGATTAATGAGACCCTCTTGAGAACCGACAATGTGTAGTGTTGTTCCCTTGTGATTAGAAAGGAGATGAGGGCTAAAAGGGTGATGAAATAAAGAAGAAGCGAAGTTAGAGGAACTATCGGGTTTGAGTAGTTGGGTACTTCAAAGAAAGAGGTTAGATCTTTTTATATAATTCACGGAAAGTAACCACTTGGTTTCACAATTTACCATTTAGAACTTAATTTGATTAAAATTAAAATTAAGATAATTTTCGTTTTATTTGACTTCCTGTAAATAAGATTTTGACTTCTTTGGTTCATATTTTACAGCAGTTTTTGAGAACCACAGGTTCATTTTATTCTTTTTGAAAAGCGTTTCTGTTCTTAAAAATAAGAAGAACAAAGAACATGTTTAGGCCTGATTGTTTATTATTTTTAAAGCCCATTTTTATTCTTAACAATGTCAAGGATATGAGAAAAACAAAACATGTTTAATTTCCCTTTTGTTTTTTCTAGCTCTCCCATTTTAAATATAAAAGAAATTTGTTTTATTAAATTTTTATCTTACTTATTTATATCATTTTCTAATAATTTATATAAAATTTTAATAATTTTTAAATATTTTAATTATCTTATTTTGCATATCGATGATATGCAATCGGCTCCCTAAGTGATCGATACATCTCTCGGAATTTGTTCGAGTCGGTGGCCAAATCTGTGACTTTGAACCATGCTCAAAAGAATATCATCAAGGCTTGAGTAGGACCCATAAATCTGAAGAAGTTACGAATAAAGAATGACCAACTATCTAGATAAGGAAGCAAAGACGTATCTAGATAAGGAAGTAAACACGTGTTGTCCAAAAATACTATAAAATGACTGGGGAGCAAAAAAAGAAAAGAGAAAACGAATAAGAAAAAAGAAAAAGCAAAAAAAAACTATGAAGATCAGAGGGGCTCTAGGACCAGTGAGGGAGGCAGGAGCTACTAGAAAGTTTTAAAACAAAAATTGTTTCAAAGTCCCATCGATTGTGGAAGTGTTTGTAACACTTTGCAGCCTGAGGCTTTACTTGCACTAATGATGAGATTGGGGCCCTTCTAGTGATGGGTGGGTCTCTTTCTTCTCCATGGGCTCCCTTGGTGGGCCTACCAAATATATTATATATATGTATATTAATAAATCAAAAACGAAGGCCTTGGGCCTTGGAAGCCGATGGCGTGAGCTGAAATAATAAATAAAAAACATATTCTATTTTTTGGTTTGTTGAAAACACTTTATGAAAGAGTGCATCTTTCTGAAAGATTGCAAACTTCTAGAAATGTTGCATACTAATATATAAATATTCATTTAAGGAATCTTTTTAACACACAGTTTTCTTTTTCCCGAATTGACAAACAATAAACAGTGTATTCACTTATTAGAGAGGAAAAATAAGAAAGAGTTTGCTTGAGTTGAAGTTTCCGTGCAAACACTTCAACATTAGATAGTTTTATCCTAGGAGGCAATCATCTTAAGTCTTCTTGCACAAGAGAAGTGGTGCAATATTGTCTTTAGTACATTGTATATTGCAAGACTCTATCTATCAAGTTAGTATAAATCACTCTGTAAAGTTTTGTAACTTTTTCTGTAATTATATTGCTCTAGTGTGTTATATTCTTCCTCTATTGTTAGCATAATTTATGTAACAATCTAAAGACAACATTTTCTATTACAGCATGTCGAGTTCACAAGCAAACATATAGCCTGTGGTAGATTCACATGTGAATAACACTTTGAGTGTCTCAAAAAACCCTTATGATGAGAGGCCTGATAAGTTCAATCGTGACTTCAAAAGATGCTTATGACAAATGTTGTTTTACTTAACAACCATGAATTTGGCAAACATCATTAGAGAAGATGTTCCCAAGGCTACTACAGATCCTCCTACAAAAGAGATGTTGTTGACGATTGAAGCTTGGATGCAATCTGATTTCCTCTGCAGGAACTATATTTTGAATCGTCTAGAAAACAACTTATATGATATTTACTCATCATATAAAGTTGCCGAAAAATTATGAAATGCTTGAAGAAATACAAAACAGAAGATGCTGGAGCCAAAAATTTTGTGATTGGCAAATATCTCAAGTACAACATGGTTGATATGAAAACTGTGATAAAACAAGTTGAAGAAATTAAAGTCCTTATTCATGAATTGCATGTAGAGGCGCCATGCGATTAGTAGAGCGGTTTCAAGTAGGTTCCATTATAGAAGTTACTTACACCTTCATGGAGGATTTCAAAGTTTACTTGAAACACAAGCGTCAAGAAATATCCAATGGAGGATTTGATCCTAAGGCTTCGAGTAGAAGAAGATCATAGAAAGACGAGTGTTGATGGAGCGAAGACGATGTCGTAGAGAGTGAGCCTTGACAAAGCAAAATTTCCACGAGAAATTGAGCAAGAAAATCTAAGCTTAACAAACCCAAAGGCAAGGACTTTAAGAAAATTAAAGAAAGTTGTTGGGTTTGTGGAAGCTGTGAACCTGAAGACACAAAGTCTTAATACATAAAGATCGAGAATGTTACTCATTGCTAATCAAGCACATATGCATGAGGTTGATGACAATTTAGTTCTTGTTGTATTTGAAACCAATATGGTTTTCAAATGTCGAGGATGGTGGATTGACCTTTGGAGCAACTAGGCACATATGTGGTGACTAGAATATGTTTTGAATAAGCAGTTGATGATGGTGAAAAGCTCTATATGGGAAATTCTTCTTGCTTTGGATGATATTTGGAAGGAAAGACAATGTGATCTTAAAGTTTACTTCTGGAAAAGTTGTGACTCTCACTGATGTGTTACATGTTCCTAAAATTAGGAAAAATTTAGTTTCAGGCTCTATACTTAGTAAGAAAGGGTTTAAACTGGTATTTGAATCTGATAGGTTTATTCTTACTAAGGCTGGGATGTATGTGGGAAAAGGGTATTTGGTTGAAAGCTTGTTTAAACTCAATGTACTTGTTACTAATACTATTAATAATAATAAGAACACTTCTTATATTGTTGATTCTTTTGTTTTATAGAGGCTAGTTAGGACATATTAACAACGAATTATATATAGAATGGTTAATCTTGAGTGTACCAAAATTTGATGTTAACACACATAATAAATGTGAAGTATGCACTAAATCTAAGTTTGCTAGACAAAGTTTTAAATCTGATCAAAAAAGGTCAAATGAATTGCTTAGTATGATCCATAGTGATCTCTGTGACTTTAAAACTATACCTTCACGTGGTGGTAAAAATTATTTCATAACCTTTATAGATGATTGCAGTAAATATTGCTATGTTTATTTACTGATTCGTGCCACGGTAGGGTGATTCGGAATCAACAATATTTTGTTTCCTATGTTCCTCCTACTGCCGTGTAGTCAAACTCACTGCGATATGGCGATCCCAAGGTCGAACAGGGGATGGGTTTTCATCCCACGAATGATTCGCATCAGTGATGGAAAATGGTGAGACTTTTTGTTTGGATTTTAGGATTTGTTTAAAAATAGGGGAAGTTGTTTGTTCACTGACTACTTGTAATGGCTTTAATGTGAAATGTGAAATGGTAACTTTGAAGGCTTGGGTCACTAGCTTGATAATATGGGGGTATTAAAATGTCCTCGGGTTATTTCCTCGCATTAGGGCAAATGACATATAGTCAGAGCCAAAGCAGGATCTTTGTTTAGCTATAAAACCTAACCTAGAACCCTCTATTTAGTCCAGACGAATACTAGCATTCAGTCGTCGGTTAGAAACCACAGCATTTAACCTCTTTTTTAATGGCTCGTAAATGACATCTAAGGATATCAGTGCATCTACCATTAGAATGCCTTTGAACCTAAAGTATGACAAGTATTGACCAAAGAAAGACATTAAATGGCATTAAACCTAGTTTGGAAAGTTGGGAACCAAATGTTGTACTTGTAACATTGGCTTGAGAGATGACTGCAGTAGCCCCCAAAAACCAAGCTAGTAACCCTCACTCTTTAAAGGCTGAGGCTTAGCGAGCATCCTTGAGTTATCGTCCTCAGGGGGTGTTTGGCAGTAGAAAAATGAGAGAAGAAGAAGAAGCGAAATAGCTGGAAATGAAAGGCTGCGAGCGTATTAGTGGAAAGTTGCTTAGGGTTCTGAGGTGGGGGCTTATATAACCATCTGAGAGGTGTGAAATGACAAAATTACCTAAAATAAGAAATTACAATTAAGAATGAATGGTAATTGATCAAGCACGTGGTCGTTTAGGTCAAATATCGAACAGGCGACCATTTTGTTGTGCGACAAATTCGCTTCGCTAGTGAAATTTCGCTAGCGTAGCGAAATTTTTGTGAGATAGCGAAATTGAAAATTTTCGCTAGGAACAGTAAATTTCTCTAGCTAGCGAAATTTAGCTAGCCTAATGGCTCACATAGCGAAAATCCATATTTAACTCAGCTTCCCTGTTAGCTCATCCTCCTTTCTTCGAATCCACTTCACAATTCTTCATTTTTGAATGATGAAAAAATTGTAAATCCCCAGCATTCCGCACATATCTTGACATCAAACTTGAACTAATTGGCTGAGGCACGCAAAAACCTGCAAACTTACAGCTCTGCTTCGAAGAATGGAATCAAACTCGAAATGGAATCGGTGGTGTTAAGTGGACGCACATCAGTTAGCTTAATTGATATGATTAGTCTTGTGGCACTCAACCTATCTTATTAGGACTCAGCCGCTTTTTGAAGCGTTTGGCTCCATTTACTTCATAGCAAAGATGAAGCCTTGAATATGTTTAAGATATATAAAGTTGAAGTTGAGGAATCAGTTGGAAAAGAAAATTAAAATAATAAAGATCAGATAGAAGTGGTAGGAATATGGGTCCTTGCATTTTCGGATTTGTACTCAACATGGTATTGTTCATCAAACAACAGCTCTTTTTATACCTTACAATAAAATGGTGTAGTGAGAGAGAAAAAATATAACTCTAAAGGACATGATAAATTCTATGTTGAATAATTTAGGCTTCCATAATTTATTAGGGGTGAAACACCTACTTTATAAACTTTTATTCTAAATAGAGATTCTATTAAAAATTCCCGATAAATCTCCTTATGAATTATGGAAAGGAAGGATACCATCGTGTAAAATGATCAAAGTGTGGGTTGTTTAGCGAAAGTACTTATTGCATTGCCTAAAAGGACAAAACTTGGTCTAAAACAATTGATTGTGTGTTCATTAGTTTCTGTTGCCTAGTGTTGCATATAGATTTCTAGTTTATAAATGCGAGTGCATGTACATGTAAATACAATTTTAGAATCTATTGATGCTGGTCTTTGAAGATGTTTTCCTCACAAAGAAAGTCATTATGAGTGCTATGAATAAGAGAACTCGTGATGGAAACATCTACTCACAAAGGGATTCGAGAGAACAAGATATAGAACAGAAGAGGAATGAAATTAAAAAACCAAAGAATTTTGGTCGGGACTTTATAAGTTTCATGACCTGTACAGGAGGAGACCCTGAAGCGTAAAGGCAATAACTTCACCTAAGGCACCTTTTTTGGAAGGGAAGCTATTAATAGTGAAGTTAGATCCATTACTACAAAATATAGTGGGATTGGAGGGTTGATATACCACTCGAAAATAAGCTAGATGAGTTATAATGGATTTTAAAGAAAAAGCTAATGGCTCCATTGACAAGTATAAGACGAGGTTGGTAGCTTCAAAGGGTATAAACGAGGAGGGGTTAGATTATTTTGACACCTATTCACCAGTGTCTAGAATAACATCTATAAGGATGCTTATTGTGATAGCTTCTTTGAATAATATGGAAATACATCACATGGATGTGAAAACAACTTTTCTAAATGGAGAGTTGGATGAAGAGATATATATGGAACAAGCTGGAAGGATTTGTGGTTCAAGGTCGAGAAAATAAGGTTTGTAAGAAGTTAGTTAGAAGTCTTTATGGACTTGTGACCCCCAACAGTGGCATAGAAATTTGATCACCTGATATTTGTCACTTGGATTTAAAATCAACGAGTGTGACAAATGTGTATACATAAAGAAATACACAAATTCATGTGTATTTGTTTGTCTTTATGTTGATGATATGCTTATAATGGGAACTAATAAAGATGTAATTATGTCCACTAAAAAATTATTAAGCTCCATATTTGGTACAAGAAAGACTTAGGTCTAGCGATGTAATTTTGGGAGTTGAATAAAAATAAACAATGAAGGATACATACTTACAATCCATTATGTAAAATTTTTTAAATAAATATGGTCAAGCAAATTGCAAGGTTGCGAGTAACACCATTTGATCACGAAATTGCAAATTGAAAAGAATCTTGGAGATGCAGTCTCACGATTACAATATTCCTGAGTTATAGGTAGCTTGATGTACCTAATGAGCAGCAGCTCATTTAGGATATTGCTTATTCGATAAAGTAGGCTAAGTAGATATACAAACAAATCACGGAAAGACCATTGGGAAGCTTTGGATTTAGAGTGTTAAGGTATCTCAAATATACCATAACATATGGATTACATTATACAAAATATCCACCGAGTACTTGAAGGCTATAGTGATGCTAATTAGTTCAGATTAATATAAGAAAACCAAAGCTAGTGGATATGTATTTACCTTAGGAATTGGTCTTTGTTTCCTAGAGTCTTAAAACAAGCATGTATATACGTTCGGTAATAGATAAGATTTATAGCACTAGATAAAGTTTCTTGAGGAGGCGGAGTGGCTAAGAAATTTTTGAAGACATTCATGTATGGCTTTAAACTGTGCTTGCTATATGCATACATTTGTGATAGTATGGCCTAAGCTAAATCCAAAAGTAACATTTATAATGGAAGGTCGAGTCACATAAGGCGTAGGCGTAATCATAAATAGTTGCTCTGAGTGAATGTGCTCGATATAATATATAAAGTCAAGAAAATTTGGGCGATCTTTTGACAAAAGGCTGCACAGAAGCGAGTTAAGAATAAATGGGGAATGTTAAAGGTTAAAGCCATTTGAATGAAGTATCTGAGTGAAACCTAACCTAATTAGCTCACCTTGCAGGTTCAATAGGAAAACTAGTTTAGTAAAACTTTCGAGTAGTGAAACACATACTATACTCATTCCTAAGGTGTTTAACGTGTTATCTGTTGATGTGTGGAGTTATGTATTAGCATTTAATGACAATGATATCTTTATGTAAGGTGAGCTTGAACAGGAAGCTTTAATCATTGTCACCCTATGTAATAGTAATGTGGGAATTATGTTATGAGAATTGAATGGCTAAAATTCTATAGAGCTATCATAAATAGCCGTGATATGTTCAGGACCAAAATGAACATAAACGAATAAACTCGAGTACTTTTAAGTTATGTTGTGTGGCGTGACACATTGTTTAAGGTTTACTAGAAGGTATGAGTTGAGATCTATACCATCCTGTGTCACCCAGAGTAAGATCCGATGTGTAACACTAAGGTAAGTTCAAGTCCAAAAGACACTTTTCTTGAAGCGACATTACATTTCTACTACATTAATTTACATAGTTTTATTTATGAATGTACATTGCACTTTTGTTTTAAAATGTGGAAGTCTTGTTAGAAGTTTTAAAAGCAAAAATTGTTTAATCATGTCGGTTGTGGAAGTGTTTGTATAACACTTTATAAGCATTAAGGCGCTAACTATATTGATGAGAATTAGAGACGCATTTAGTGATGGGTGGGTCTGTATAATGAACTCGCGGTGGGGCATCTAGAATATATTATATATAATATATTAATAAATCGAAGACTGAGGCTTTGGGACGTGGGCGCTTTGAAATAATAAATAAAAAACATATTCTATTTTTTGATTTGTTGAAAACGCTTTATGAAAGAGTGCATCTTTCTGAAAGATA
The DNA here is from genome assembly GCA_016808115.1 of Tetrastigma voinierianum. Classification (NCBI taxonomy): domain Eukaryota; kingdom Viridiplantae; phylum Streptophyta; class Magnoliopsida; order Vitales; family Vitaceae; genus Tetrastigma; species Tetrastigma voinierianum. The sequence continues at coordinate 196,530 of JAEQBH010003867.1, forward strand.
TTTAAGGAATCTTTTTAACACATAGTTTTCTTTTTCGAATTGTGAAGCCGATAAGCGGTCACGTTCGACATTGGAGATGAAAGTAAGAAAGAGTTTCAGCGAGGTTGGGATTTGTGTCGCGAAATGACGACGTTAGATAGTTTCGTTGTGGGAAGCGATCATGCCCAAGTCTTAACGCCTTGAGAGAAGTGAGTGCGATATTGTGCTGGGACGTTGCGTATTCTGAATTTCTATCTATCAATCGATATAAATCGACTGTAAAGTTTTGTAACTTTTTCTGTAATTATATTGCTTTGATGTATTATATTCTTCTTCTATTGTTAGCATAATTTCTATAACAAGAGCAATTGGACTTTCTTTGATACCGTATGTGGGAACGATGAAAAAATCTTGTTGTTCCTTCTTATCTTGTTCATGTCAAAAGAAGTACGAGTCACTAAAGATTCAGTCTCGATTACCCCACCATGTAGCTAGCCGGGCATGCGAAGCGAATATCACGCCAGGAGACACGGTGGATGAGTCGTTGTGAAGAAACCACGTAATAACCTGTAAGCCAAATAACATCCGCTTCTTGTGAGCCAAGTAATATAAGTCGTTTGACTAAATTCTAATTTTTCCTTTTGGAAAAGTGGTTTTTTGGGTAATGCTTTTGACGCAAAAGCTTAGTTTGGAAACAAGTTAATTCCTTGCCACTTTTGTTGATGATTTGAGGATATATAATCATAATTAATAATTTAAAAAATAGATTAAAAGAGAAATATCAGAATAGAAATATCGTAATAGCTATTATTTATTTATTAATTATTTCTACCGATAAGGTTACGTTTTAAACCTATCTTATAAAAAAAATGTTATGGATAAATAGAATTTTTAAAATAATGGTTAATTTATTTTTAAGATTACGTTTAATTTCCTTTTATCATAATACTTAATCTAAAATATTGTGCTTAATTTTTCCTGATTTCTGTGTTCAAATATAGGGAAAATAATCTAATTAAGGTAAATGTAAAATAATAAATTATTTTTATTTTAGTTTATTATATTCACTTTCCCCTTAGTATTTGCATATGGCCTGAAAATAATATGAGGATTATCAATAAAAAAAACCTTATAACCGATAACGTAAGCAGAATTAATTGGGCGAACGTTTCAGGTAAGCACTTCTTGACGAAGGAATCCAAAAATGGAAAAATATAATAAATACTCCATTTAATTTATTGATTGCTAAAAAATCTTCTCAATTTTGGTAAGAGTTAGGCTTTCAAAAAAAAAAAAACAATTAATAACTTCATTTTCTTTTGTGCTATATTGCATTTTCCTATAATTGAGCCTATACAAAATATTTAACAATTTTTTACATATAAGTTATTCTACAAATCTATTTCAACTTTTGTGCTTATGTAAAAATAATATGACTAACTCTTGATTCTTATCCTATAAAGGTGATTGGTAACATTGGTTTAGAAATAAAAAATAAAAAGTTTTAAATTGAAAAGTCAATTAGTTACCCATTATTTTTGCCCCTTTAATTTAAAAATTAAAAAAAATATTTTTGATTTAAAAATTAAAAAGAATACCATATTTTAAATGGAAGGGTATGCTGCCCATTATTTTAGCCATAATTTTTAAATACATTATCATGTTAAATAATTTGAAATAAAATAGGAAATAAATTCTCCCCCTCCATTTACTACGATTTAGTGTTGCTCACATTTTTAGTGTTTGAGATTAGTGGTTGATAGCTCTGCAGCCCAGGCCTAAGGTTGGAAGTCAAATCTTGAGGATTTTCCATTCTTGAGTACGGGTTAAGTGCTCATGTAATAAGTCGCAAAGGTCAAGTATCTAAGCGAAGAGATCATGGACCTAAAAACAAGTTTGTCAAGACAAGGTCACGAGGTCAGTGTCAAGCAAAGGTGCAGGACTATGAGAGTGCTGCGATAGGCTGAAACGTGCTATATAAAATGTGTGTGCACATGTGTGCAGAAGTTCACATGTTGCCTCAAGTAATATAATGAAACTATGAGTATCATCCCATGAGGATTAGGTTCCTAATTACCAAAATTAGAATAGTCCTGGCTTTATTCGAATTAACACAAAGATGAGATTTAAATGAAACAGCTAATTCAAAGAAATCCTAAACTAAAGCCTCTAACATGTAAAGAGAAAATGTAATTACAAGAATGCCTAGGGTTTTGATTTCATATAACAAATTCCTATGGTGAGGCTCTACTTGTTCCCAATGATGCCTAAATCATATATTAATGGTGAATTTCACCTAAGCACATACTAATGCTCTCAAGCAATAACAATCTACCCTTGAAAAATGTTATACTATATCTCTAACTTTGAACCATCATAACCAAGGATGCATTAAGTAATTGAAACCCAACAAGCCACATGTAACCTATAAATATCTCTATTATATGGTGAAACATGACATTCCATTCATGGTCTAACCTAATTATTGTTTCTCAACCTCAAATTAGGTCACAAATCATGTTAATGGTGATCAATCATCAACAAGCATGAAGACTAGAATAGAACATTTAATATAACGAGGTTCAAGGTTCAAAGATTTACAAATTAAAGCACAACAACATAGTTGATTGTCAAACTACATCAAAAACCCTAGAAAATGAGATTAGATCATGGAGAGGAGAAATACAACCAAAAAAAAAGAAGAGAAAACATAAAGAGGAGAAGCAATAGCCTATATGGAAGATGAAATGCTCGATCTTCTCTTCAATCTTCCTCTTCTTCTTCAATCTTCTTCCTTCTCTAAAGAGGATTGTACCCCTAGGGTTTAGAAACCTTAAGGGCTTCCCTCTTTGCATCGAAGATCTCACTCTTGCGCTCACGAACTCCCTTTAGAAAAGCCTAATTTCTCTTTATAAACTTGAAAACCAAGAGCGAGTAGATGGGCTTTGGCAAAATATGGGCCCTTGACATACACGTGTGGCGGCGTGGTGGATCTGTAGAGTGGAGAAATGGGGAGCTCTTAGAAGAGGAACAACGAGCCACTGCGAATCGTGAGCATCACGGCTGCGGCGTGAGTGTCTTGGTGTCGATATTAAGTCCTTTTATGTCCTTCGCTACGATGTAGTATATTGCCATCAGGACCACTGAATCGCGATCTTGGTATATATAGTACAAGGTCTGGGAATGCGTCCATACCCGATGAGGGGAGTCATGGGAGGACATCATGTAGGCGAAAGGATCACATGTTTCCTGCACTACATGATGACTTTGCCGATTTTTCTTTGATTTTGCTCATTTCCACTCAATGGTTGGCATAATCATAAAATTGAGAAAATAGAGCATTAGGACACTTATTTATCTCATAAAACTACTAAAACCTAAACAAAACATAGGGATAAAATAAGTATTTAAGATACTCATCATCTACCAAGGTAGCACTCCACCTAGGTCACACACTCGCTTTGCGAAGGGGCCACAGATTCTCGTCTCCACAAAGGGGCCACAAATTCCTGTTTCTGCTCTTTTTGTCAAGTGGAGATGGCATGTCCATCAAGTAAGATGAATGTCTGGCAGAAACAACGTAAACAAGAAGTGGGCTGCTCACGCTCATGGCTATAAAGTCTGCTATGGGTCGGTAGGCGCTCAGCAGGCCACTTAGCTTTTCCTCATCTCCTAGATGGGTGGGGCCCAATGGCTTCGCGACCATGGCCTTGACACACCTCGTGCGATCAGAGTAGGTTGGAGCCCGAAAAGGTATCATCGAGACTCTCACGTAGTTTGCACAAAGTGATGGTGCTGGAGTGAGACCCGCAGCAGAAGATGTGGCCCGAATAGGAATGACGAGTGTCTAGATAAGGGGAAGCAAACACGTGTTGCCCAAAAAACCTATAAAAGAACTAGGGAGTAAAAAAAGGAAAAAAATGAAACAAAGAAGAAAATAAGAGGAAAAAAAAACTATACTGAAGTCGAGGATTTATGAGGGGGCCAGAGAGCACTTGGACTTTCAAATACAATAGAAATGCTTCGTAGCCCGAGGAGGGAGACAAAGGAGGATGGCTTTGGGAGCAGCAAGAGAGAATAGAAGGGAGGATGAGATCATGTTGACTACTAGAGTGAGAAGGGAAAGATATATCGTCGCTAAGGAGAAGTAGGAGGGATAATGTATTGAAAACCACTAGAGAATGGATGGGAATTAAGGAAAAATATATTTATATAGGAATGGTTTTTAGTACCTTTAATGTAGGTAGGGTGGGGCGGATGATTGGAGCACAGTGTGACCCAGGGCTTGATGGGTTTAAAGTCTAATCCCAGGCCTATTTCAAACCAGTGAGTGTTAGCCCGTACCGGGTAGTGAAGGTGGGTGGTAACAGTTGACTGTGGAGTTTTCATTCCTACTTCTAAACTTTATATCAATGTTTTAAGAAGAATCTGATCAGACATCGAACAACAAAAGTTATTGATTCACAGTTCACTATTGGTCCAATGGTCAAACTGCGGTTGAATTAGTAACATCATAAATATATATTTTAAATTAAAATAATTTTAAAACTTTAAATTATATAATTTAATATTGATATTATTATTTATTCATTTTTATATAGTTGTATTAATATTTAAATATAAAAATTTAATGAAAATGGAAAAAATAACATTATATTTATATTTATGTTTATATTATATTTTGAATTAGTACGTGTAACTTTTTTATTATAGATTTGCAAAAGCCACATGGTAGCTAAAGAGGTCATAGATTCATGTCTCTGCTTTGCCTATCATGTGGTGACGATATTGTAAAACCCGGGAAAATTAGAAATTTTCAAAAATGGAAAAACGATAATAATAATAATAAATTGTCAAAATGGTTCAGGGAAACCTAGAAAATTCTCTAGATCTCGGATGACGAAAAGCGAATTTCTGTATTAATTAAATCTCGCGAAATCTGACTTGAAAAGTTTAATTAAGATCTGGAGACAAGGGATATTTTAGTTTCTTGGTTATATTTGTCACAGTGACTTGAGGACTCAGATTTTACAAAATCTCGGAAGTCGAATGGCTTGGGCTAAGTTCGTTTAAAATAAGTAGGCTGAAAAGAATAAGTGTTCGGGGATGAAACGGATCAGAATGACGATATAAGCTAGTATATTCAAGAGAATAATAATAATAATAATAATAATAATAATAATAATAATAATAAAGGGATAAAATCACAAGGGAGGGAGACGGATGGCGGTGAGAGAGAGGGGCGTCGAGAGGAATTTGTTTTATTTTCTTTCTTTGCTTCTTTAAATTGCTGAAAGTAGAGGATGGTAGGTTTCGTATTTGAAGAAACGAGTTGATCCACCCGCTGTGGCGCTCTGGCGCGTGGATACCAAAATCTTGGAGTTCGTCGAACTCCCACAGATAGAATTTTCTCTTGTGTTATTTTAGCCTAAAGGCCATTTAATGGCTTGGGATTGGCTTAAATGTGACCATAAATTTCGGTTCCAAATTTTGGTGAGCATATGCAAGGAATTTTAGGAATTTTGGGGCCCCTTTGAATGATTCGGGTTGAATTTAAAATTTGTTTTTGGGCTGATCTTAGCTAAATTTTGGGGCTTGTGTTCGGCGTCCCCAAATTTAAAATTTTGAGGGAGTATTTCGAGTTTTAATTGGGTGGGTTTAGTTTTGATCGAGGCGATATGTGGGTTTTGTGTTGTATTTGGTATCCAATAATTAGGTGGCGAAGCGTGAAGGGACGAAGGTGCCACTATATTATGTGGGTCAAATTTGGGCCCATTTTGTGTATTACTGGTTTTTTATGAATAACATGCGGTGTGTAGAATTATGTTGATGCATGCCAATTGATGTATTAACATGGATTGCATGTATGTAAATTATATGTAAAAATTATAATTGTCCATGTGTATTAATGTTTCATGTAGCACTCATATATACATGTAACATGAAGGAGAATGCATTGACATCATGCATTTCATATGCACGGTCACATTGCGTCAAGTCGGGTGTGGGTGCATGGTACTATTATTCACCATTCTTGGTGAATGAGTGGTGAGCTCGGAAATGGGACAACGTCCAAAATCGAGACTCACGGTTGTATAAAATAATAATATGTAACGCCCAAAATGCCACTAAATTTTATAATAATTTTAAAATATATATTACGGGTATAAGATTGGAAAATCGAAACTTAGGCTTTTCAGGGTAAATTGATAACTTGTGAAAAGTAAATTTAAAGTAATGGGCATGATTGTATATTTTACATGCTAAATTGAGAAATGGATTAAGACGAGAAATAAACCAGAGTGAAAAGGAAAATTGGCTGGAAAATTGTACTTAAATACGGACCTAAGGGTCAAAATGATGGCTTAAAATGCTAATGGGGAAAATAAATGATAAATGATAAGGAAAGTAAAATAAAGTTACAGATAGCCAAAAAGGTATAGAAAATTGGACTTATTGGGTGGCTAAACGAGGCTTATGAGGAATAAGTAGTTCAGAACAAAAAATGGAAAAATGAGAATTTGGAATAGGGTGGAAGACAAACATGGCCTTACACTTAAGTGGACTTATAAAGACCAAAAATGTGGTCTTGAGGCTCATTTCTTTGAGCCGTCCTGTTTTCTGGAGAAAGAGGATAGGAGAGAAAGGGAGGAAGGGCTAGGGTTCCAAAGATCAAGAAGCTTTGGTGTGACCCTTTCCCATTTATTAACTCCTAGAGGCCAAACGACATACAAGAAGAGAGATTTAAAGAGGTTCTAAAGGTAAGGAAAAATCAAGAGCCTAACCTCATATTTTGATTTAAGATTTTTGGGAAATGCCCCGAACTTGAGAGAAAAAGAGTTTTCATTGATTCTAAACCACTTTTGGAGTTGTTTTAAAAGGGATTCCATGGTGAATTTTTGATATGGGGACCAAATTGGAAGATTTGTGGAAGAAAAATGAGAGAAAAATGCCAAAATCCCTCGAAAATTCGGCGAGAAATCATTAGTGTGCCGAATCTGAGGTTGAAATTTGTGCCGTGCAGTGCGATGGGTAGCTTTGTACGATGCAATTGAAGAGTGTCTGGAGATACGGGTTGTCTGAGGGTAACCTGTGCCGTGCAATTCGAAAAGTATCTTGCGGTATAGGTTGTTCCAGCAGCCCCATTTTTGCATGTTTTAGCGTCGTTAAGTCCCATATTCGGTATCTGGAATTAATGCAGGGACCCTAAGAAAGGATTAATGGGGTTCAATTAAGGTTAGAGCTAGGTGAAAAATGTCTTAGTACCTCGTAGCCTCGGCTCCGCTTCGCTTAAGCCTCGATGAGAGTTCGTCTTCGGAGCTGAGACTTAGTGTCTTAACCCGAGACTTTTAACAAAAAATAAATTTGTAATTCACTAAAATTGTTTGATAATATATGTGATATGAAAAGAAGAAAACAAGGCAGCAATTGTTTTATCCACTAGAGTGGCATGAATGTTATTGACTAGGAATGGGGTGATGATCGCCTAACTGGGGCCAGAGATCGAAGAAGGAAACTGGGTCGGCGACTTCGGTTTGTTCTCTGACTCTATTCTTATTTCAAGTATTTGGTAGTTACAGTAACTATGAAATGAGTACGTGAATGAGTATATGGAATAGAGTACACACATAGATTGAGTATATCTTTTTGAAAAGATAATACGAGTGAATATGAAATTGAAATGCTGATAATTGGCTTAGAATAAATGTGAATGATGATATGGACGGGGGGATTCATCAGCGAGTCCCGTCTGCGTAAATGTGAATTGAATGATATCAAATGAACCGCCTGACGGGATGCACCAATCGGCATCCGTCACGAAGGCACCCCGAAATTATCCAATGTCCCACTTGGTGGGATGCACTAATCGACATCCGTCATGATGACATATGACATTGAAGAAATGTCAGCGAGGATGCGCAATTCGGCATCCATCATTGATGAGTATGGCATTTAAGTATTTCCCACATGTGGAAGATGCACCAAAAGCGGCATCCGTCATGGTGGAGGCCGAATAAGTGATACCACGTGTCGGGATGCACCAAACGACATCGCGTCGTGATGGGAAGTCGAATTATTAAACCATATAAAGCGCATCAGGAATGATAATAAGAGCGGGATTCATCAAGCGAATCAGAGTCGAAAATGTAAATTGAATGGTCGAGGTGAAAGAATAACATTGATGAGTGTAAATGGGATTCTTATGTATATGCTTAAATCATAAAATTGGAATGGTGAAATGAATTGTTGCATTGAAAATGCATGATATGATATAAGTAAATGATTTGTATATTGAAAGCATGTGGAAATGAATAGCATGGTATATGTTGATATATTAGGCATGGTTTAATGTTAAGTATGCGAGTTAAGTGAATATTGAAATAGAACTGTATAGAACCACTAAGCATGAAAATGCTTAGAGTGTAGTTTTATCTATGCGCAGGTATCGAGTAAGCAAAGAAAAAGAAGGCCAAGATCACGCAACGAAGAGTCATAGAGAGAGTACGACGTATAAGTATATACTCCGTAATTTGCATATCATCTCTTTTGAACAAGTGGTATTTTGTAAACAAAAGAGTTAAACCCTGAAACTTGATTTTTGTATATCACATTTTGGGCATATAATGCCTTTCTTTGTAAATGTATTTGTTAACGTTTATGGGCTAGAATTGCTTTGAATTTGTAAATGATTATGGGCTTGCCAGCTGAAACCTCTTATGACTAAATGAATTAATAAAATGTTTGATAAGATAAATGAAATAGTCGGAATTAAGCCAGGGCCTCTAGGTTCCGATCCGCCATTGGTCGAATTGAAGTCGAGTGCGACATTTTGAAAGAAAATTTAATAACAAATAAATTAAAAATTAAATGGCGTCGGGAGTTCAGTTCGGACTTCGCCATTCGAATTAGGACCAAGCTCGAGTGCTACATAATAAATCACGTGTGTTTGAATTGAAGCAAGATGAAATGGATCCCCCGAGGTGAAAGACCCGGAAATTTTATTCTTGGTCAGACATATGGATCAAGCGATGAAAGTTCGCGAAAGTGTCGGAAGGAGATGCGAAGCCTGTGGTGAGACCCCGGAAATTCGCAACCCAAATAAACACACGGTTTTAAGTCATTGGGTGAAACACCAATAACTGGTTTTTCACACTTGGAGTTGCAGGTGTGAGGGAGTCGGTCGAGACTCTGGTTGTGGGCATGAGGAGTCTTATCTCATGCATGACACGGAACATTCCATATAGGATTGCATTATTTCTATGGAATTGGTTTGATGTTTTATGTACGCCATTGCATGAGCATTTTAGGCGGGGAGTACCCCTCGTAGGAGAATTTTTCTACTGGGCATTGCTCACCCCGTTGTGGGACCCCCTTTGGTGCGGGGGTGTACGGGAGGCGGCAGCTTGACGAAATTTGTGATTATGAAGGTCGACCTGTGGCCTTGATGTATATAAAAAGAATTGTAATTAAATTCTTTTGGACTATTGTATAAATAGTCGAGTATGTAATTATGGTAAGAGGGCCATGATCGGACTCTTATGGACTGTCATTAACTATTAATTTTCATATTTTTGATTTAAATATGAATGAATGGGTCCAATAAAGGGACGTATTGAGGTGGTGTCGGGTAAACTATATTAGAACAAGCTAGTTTTAATATATGTTCTGTATAAGAGTGTTGAAATAAACTCTTATGGATTACTGTTATACAGGTTGTATGTTAGGTAGAGCTTTCCGAACAAAGGAGAATTTGCTCGATTTTTTTGTGGAAATATGGATCCCAATAAAAGGGACACAACCATGTGGTATTGGGTAACCCGAAATCCATAGGAATTCCACAGGTTGACGGGTGGTCAGGACCCTGAGATAGGGTGTCACGAGATATATCCTAATCAATGGCTCGATTAGTAAGCGGGAAGGACCTAACACACTCATGACCACAGCGTCCCAGCCTCCCTTACATGGGTTGCCAATGTAGTCCTAACACGACCACGTCTGAGGATGATGAGTCGAGGTCGATGGGATTGCTTAGCACGGATCTGAGTCCATGATAACCCATGTGTTGCGCCCTAATAACTGCTTGACAACATGGGACTCAGGTAGGCCCACCTATCTTATCAAGATGATGGAACAGTGAACTGCTAGAGATACCAGTCACATGGAAAAACGTATTAGGAAATACCCATTATAAAGGGAAAAGACCATTACAAAGGAAATGAGAGACTTCCCTAAAAGAGAGGAGAGAGAAAAATAAAATAAAGAAAAATTGATTCGACTACCAACAATTGCCGGTCAGTTGCTGGTTGCTGGTTTGGGGCTTTAGAGAAAGTCTTACTGAGAAGTCCTCCATTTTTTAGCATCATAGCCATAACGGGGAGAGATAATTTGGGAAAACAAATTTGGAAAAGAATTTTGTGAGGGTGAAGTTTTCTGGGTATCGGCCAGGAAGGACTTGACGCCGGTAGCAGAGGTATTGTATCCTAAGCGTGAGACTCTGGCCTCAGGTTTGATCCCTTGTTTGTCAATCAAATTTTTAAGTTGAACATTTCATTACTTGTTCCACACACACACATTTCATTACTTGTTCCACACACACACACATATATATTTTGTCAAATTATAAGGTGTTTTGAGCGAACCCGTACACACACGAGAAGCATCTTTAAGTCATTTCACACTTAGATTAATCCTCATACAAGGCGGGATGGATCATAAGGAAGATAAAACTCTACCACATAATATAGCTATATTTCTAGGGCTCGAACTAAAAACCACTGATTAAGTTAGAAGAAACCCCAACAATATTACTTACAACTTTTATATATACATTCCAAAGAAAAAAAATGCATAGACAGGTCAAGTATGGTGGGTTTTCTGACATTCTACTGGATTAAATCAATTAAGTGAGGCCATTGCATATAATAAAGGATCTGGAGTTGAACATTTCGGTTCATGTACCGATTTTGTTCAATTTTAAAAACTTTGCTTTTGTATCATCTAATTGCTTTGTATCTTTAACTACTATAAAGATATGGTTCAATCATTAACCTAGTTTTTAAAAAGAGGATTAGGTATTTAATCATAAAATTAGATATTGATGGTGCCTAAATAAAAGCAAAATTCCATGTGCCTAAGGAACGTGCCTTGAAATGGCCAGCATCCCTCCCATGGGCAAAGTGGTAAGAGGCCTCACAAGAGGAACTCGACTTATAACGATGTCCCGTTCCCCAAGGCTCGGGGCCTGTGGCCTAAACTGCTTCAGCTGGCCGAACCTGGATTTAGGAACGACCGACCGCCAAGTGAGCCGTAAGAAAGGAAAGCACTCCATATTCGTGACCATCAATTAAGGAAAGAAGGATCCCCACGACACAACTCTTCTAATTATCCCCAAATATTCTGCAATATATAAGGAAGAAAAGATCCCCTACTCAATGGGAGGACGCCGTATCATCATCCAACAAGGAAATCCATCCACTATAAATACCAAGCAATCCCACCAAAGAAAGGTACATTATCATATCGCCATCAATAGTTGAATTCTTTCCTTTCCGTAAGAAAGAAATTGACTTGCACGGAGAGCCGGCAAAGGATCCCATCACCATCTCAAGCAAGGTGTCAGGAAAGCTATTCGCGATCCAGCCCAAAAAATCGACCCCATAACCCCTATAGGCTCCAAATTTCAAGATTTATAGAAAAAGCACCGGCTACTTAAGGCCGTCTGTGGGGAACGACTGCCTTTACAAATAAACTGACAAGGATTAGTGCTATCAATTGAAACATGAGTGTGAGTCACGCCAACCCCGAGGACTCACAAGCACCAACAGACAACGTTGATACGGCAACCTAAGACATTCCTAGAGATCTACACGTTATTAGCAACGAGATGGAGGCCCTCCCAGAGCCTCACACCGCGAGGGAGCAGCGTAACTCACTGGGACAGGCAACCCACCATGATGAACAATGTGCCCACTGAGGCCGCACACTATACCACAGGAGGTGAGTTAACAACACCCTACGCCTCGAGATGAGATGATGGAAGGAGGAGAAAATAGTGCAGACCAGAGGGTGGGATCCCAACGTTAAAATCAACAGGTTGAATTCTAAGGCAACTAAGGGTTTCAGGTCCTTTCCTCACGTCAGGAAGATGACCTATAGTCATTTCTAACCTGGATCTTCATTTAACTATAAAAACTGACCCTTAATAAATATCCTTAAAAAATGGCATCCAAAGGGCCATCGTTTCCTTGTCATAGCACAAATCACCTTGAGTCACCTTACAATGGATCATAAGCGATAACTAACAAACATCAATGGATCTAACATTAAGCATCCAATGAGCCCAAAAGATTACCAATTAATAACCATGCAAGGTGACTCAAAAGGGATGAAAACCTAAAGTTAAATATGGAGAACAGTGATGGCAGTGGATACCTGCGTGAAAAACATGGAAACCTTAGGTATGCCACAGTCACCCTTACCCAACACCTTCTACTCTAAGGAGAGAGAGTGAGGTTTGTCGCCATCTTTTCGAGAAACCTTCTCAGCGGTGTTTGGCAGAGAGGAAAAATTAAAAGAAATGAGAGAAAGAGAGAAACGGGAGCTTCCTGAAGAAGCTTCCCAAAGCCAATATTTACAATAAAATGAAAAAAAAGTCCTTTTCAAAGTCTTGGTTGTGTTGATTTATACCCAACCTCATTACAAATTACCAAAAAAAAACTACAAATCCAACACTATTACAAGGAGAATTTGGGAAGAAATACAAAAAGGAGAACAAAAAGGTCAAACGGGCAGCAAGAAGGAAAGCGCAGGATGAACAAAGGGCAAGAGCCGGTGGAATAGTGTCGCATGATGAATAAAGGCCACAGAACCAAATTTCGTGAGGGTGCTCCAATCTCTTCACTTCGCCTTTCTTTCCTTCTTCTAGATCTAACTCGCAACGATGAGTTCAACCTGCCTCTTTCGTGCTCGACCACTGGAGCACTTTGGTCCGATTATCTTGCAAAACTACAAAATTAGCCACAAAAATGAGCAAAGAGGAATAGCAGGATCCTTAGGAATAACGTGGAAAGACTATAATGATTAGTACACAAAACACTCAAACCTATAATCAATAGGTTCAAATAGCACTTTTCGGGGCACTAATCATCATGAGACTCCGTCAACCTCGATCTCCCGGAAAAGAAGCGTAAGTGTTCAAGCGCCGAGGACTACTAAATAAAGACAAAGAAGGTACTATGATCGGAAGGTCAGGCCTAATAGTTTCAAGCCTGGCGACCTAGTACTCAAGAAACTCCTACAAGCAAGGAAGGACCCTACTCATGGGAAATTGGGACCCAATTGGGAAGGACCCTATATCGTATTACGAGTACTTCGTCCTGGCAACTATGAGCTCCAAACAAAGGAGGGAAAGACCCTACAACACCCCTAGAATGCCGAGCACCTCAAGCCGTTTTACCCATAAACCTCCAATTGTACTTATTAATAAAACGCAACAGTTCTATTTCCACTTAAATAACAATTTTCGCTTATTTTCGGTCTACCAACTTTCATAAATCATGAAGAAAAAGCCAAGAGGCTTGGTTAGTCATAAATCTGAGGGACTCAGAAGGGCTTGGGGAAGATACAAAAAAAAAAGAAGACAAACATCATACAAGCAATAATACGCTTTCCAAAAGACTCAGACTTCTATAACAAATTTATCCTTAAAATTACAATCATCAAAGCTTACATCCTCGTAAAATTACAATCGCAGCCATTCTCCACATCTCGAAAAATTACAATCAAAGCAGTCGTTTCTCACATCTTAGAAAATCACACCCAAGAAACACCCAATCAAGGCGAAAACCACAAGAAAGAGAAAGAGAAAAAGAAGAAGGAAAAGGAGAAAAGAGGGGATGAGAGGTATAGTAGAAGGAATGGCCTCACATCTGAAGCATCGTCGCTCCAAGCGCGGACTTCACCCAATCCATCAAATGGCAGGGCTAGGGAACAACGCAACTCCCACAACTAGCTGACTAGGGAACAACGAAACTCCTACAAATGGGCGTATCGTCAAAACTAAAACGAGACTTTCGCGACAATGGCGACCAAACCTCAAGCTTCATCATGTACGAACTTCCGAGCACTATCGAAGAGGTTATACAGGAGTGGAGTATAATACACACCATCGAAGAAAGGCGGTTATTTATAAAGAAACCTAGACGCCTGGGGAAGCCACATAGTATGTTTCGATTCTCCATAGACCTACATTAAAACCACGCACGCTTTCCCAAGGGAAGGAAGATGAAAGATCCACGTAGCTCAGTTCAGGAGCCAAGGAGCCCGGATATCGAAGAGCCACGCAGCTTAGTAAAAGACCCACGTAGCTCAATTCAGGAGCCAAGGAGCTCGGATATCGAAGAGCCACGCAGCTCAGCAAAAGAGTCATGTAGCTCAGTTCAGGAGCCAAGTAGCTCGGATATTAAAGAGCCACGTAGCTTAGTTCAAGAGCCAAGGAGCTCGGATATCGAAGAGCTACGCAAACAAACGAAAGAGCCACGAGTTTGGGTTCAGAGTTCAAGGGCCTATCAAGAGCCAAAGGCCAACCTTAGAAAAAGAGCCACATAAATTTTTCGCCTCGAGAGCACAAGAGCTCTGATATCGAGAGCCACGCAATTTCAAACAGAAAAGACTAATGAGCCTCACCGAGCCAAGGAGCTCTGATATCAAGAGCCACGCGAATTTTAGCAAAAAGAGTCACGCAATTCTAGCAAAAGAGCCACGTAGCTCAATTTAAGAGCCTAGGAGCTCGAATATTGAAGAGCCACGCAAATTTCAAGAAAGAGCCACGAGCTCGCCTCAGAGCCAAGGAGCTCTGAGAATAAGAGCCACGCAGCCTCGCAAAGAGCCAAGAGACTTCAATTCAGAGCCCAGGAGCTTGAATATCAAGAGCCACGCTAATCTCAAAGAAAAGAGCCACGTAACTCGCCCCGAGAGCCCCTGAGCTCTGATATTAAAGAAACCACGTAGCTCGGCCCCGGAGCCCCTGAGCCTTGAGACATTATGAACCATACGCCTGGCCTCCAAAGGAGACACTTCCGAGCTCAGTTTTTCATGAGCCCAATAGTTTAGTTTGCAAAGAGCCCACTTTGCTTAGTTCCTAAGAAGCCATATAGCTCCGTTCAAAAGAACCATGAGACCCAGCTTCTAGGAGCCCAACAACTCGGCCATCAAGAGGTCGCGTGGTCCCACTTGCAGCAAGGATCGTAGAATTCAGTCCATTTAGAAGCCATAAAAAGGGTGAAAAAAGCAAAAGACTCAAAGAGCATGAATATACGAATCAACGTTTCAATAAAGGTCAAAATCGTCATTACAAGGGCCAAAGGCTACCAAAGTGAAGTTAAGAAATGACGTAAAAGCCTAAGATCGAAGACTACGGTGAGTTAGCTAAGGACACCTCAAGGTCATCTTCCTCGTCAGATTTCAATTCCCCCAGCTCATCCTCAGCGGGAACGGGAAAATTGAAACGCAAACTTGGGAAGACCTTAGAAGCCTTACGCCTAAAAGAGAGCCAACCGAAGGCCCATAAGGTGCATGCTTCATCCCATAGCTCAACGATTGATTAGTGCCCAAATAGTGCTATTTTGAGCCTTGTTTATTGCAGGTTTTGAGTACTTTTTGTGTACTAATCAACCTAATTAACCCGACATCATGCATTAAGGTCCTTTGTTATGCAATTGATCGCCAGGGCATTTTATAGAAGTTTTTGGGTAAGCTAATCATGCCAAAGTTTATGACTTAGTCGATCACAAAGAATCCAAGCAAATACTAAGCTGAACCTTGAGTCAAGTGGTGTTGTAGCCAAGGAAAGTGGAGTAGAAAGGTATGAAAGAGGGACATCGCAAAAATTTGCAGGTTAAAATTTCGTAATCCTCGCAAATTTCGTAGTTAAAATCTACAACCCGCCTCGTTTCCAAATCTTTGACCTGTCACCTCTTTGTGATTTTTCCTAAAATACCTTCATGTATAGTGGGTATTTGAGATATTTTGTAATTTTATTTATCAGAGCACTATATGTTTAGATAAGTTATCAGGCTAGGAGCTTGATATTTTGGCGTAGAAACGTGGGTGGAGTTTTCGCTTCTTTCTTTTCTCTCATTCTCCTATATTTTTATCTCATTTTCTTGGCTACCAAACACTCCCTAAGGATGACAACTCAAAGGATGGTTGGCTAAACCCCCTTCATCCTTGAAGAAGAGGGCTACTGGGCTTTGAATCTGAGGTAAACTATTGGTTTTCATATTTTTAACGCAAGCATTTATTGTCATTTATGTTTCTATCTCTCACCCTCGGTTTAAATCCCTTAGATTTACCTTGATTGACCAGTACTTGACAATCTTTTAGGGGTCAGTGGATTCTTATTGCTAGATCCAGTGAGACTCGGTTAGTTGCCATTTATTTATTCTTTGTAGGGTGAATCAGGGAGATAAATTTTCCTTGTCCTGTATTGTTATGTTGATAAATGCTACGTTTCAAAAGGAAAATTATTAGTGTTCAGTTTTTATAGCCAAATGAAAGATCCCGGACAGAGGGGCCGGTCATCCTCCCCAACACGAGACGAGGGACTCAAGGACCCTCGGCTACCTTAGGATTTCAAACCAGTGGCCCTAATATACAAGGAGTTCTTTTATATTTTCACTTCTGTTGTTTCGAGTTTTGAACATTACCCCTCCCAGCACATTTTTATCAAACCCCAAATCAAATTTAAATTCACATTTGAGCCAATTGTTAATCATTTATGAGAAGAAAACCCATCCTGTGTTCGACCTGATTGTATACTCAATGATGTGAAAGGGTTTAGGTTATAATATTGTTGATTCCGGCATACCCTACTGGCACACGAATCAAATGGCGTCGTTGCTGGGGATGGTACCTTAGTGCAAGCGATGAGCTTTTGAACTTGTGATCCTCATCACAAGTATTTGTGAACTTTTATCTCCTTCAATTTTCCAAGCAGTTCACTGCTGGGTGAATTCAATTCTTTTACTATCCATATACAATTTTTTTAGCTAACAATAACCTTTTTGGTAGCCTTGTTTTTACTTTCTGTTTGTGTGCTGTTTTGTTCATGTAGGAGTTTATGTACCAGTGGGATAGGAACACAACCGATAGATTAGAAAGAACCAGTGCCCCACAGGAACAAAGTTGTGAAGTGAGCTTACACAGTGATCAGATGGAGCCTCCACCTGAGGAAAAGCAGAGCCAATAGGGGATACAGAGGGATACCAATTTATATAGGTCCAAGAGGGACCATATACATCCCCTAAGGGTGAGTGCACCCTCATGTATTGTACCCCTAGAAGAGGACATAATTTTCAGGCCCTACATTTTGCCTCTACTTCCCACCTTCCATGGTATGGAGAGTGAGAACCCATATACACATATCCGGGATTTTGAGGAAGTCTGCAATACCTTCAAGGAGGATGCTACGTCTGGATCCCGGTGGGGCTGCAGTTTTCTTGACTCCCGAAGGACCTGAACCAAATTTGGCTCTGACCTGCGAGGCCAAGGACATCGAAATTGAAGCGAAATGCAAAAATTTGAGTTCTTGAAGAAATTTTTCTCCCACACACCGGAACCAGCCAGTGCGAAGGGCTTCATATTTACCTTTGTGGCCATGAAAATGAGAAATTCTACTGGTGCTGGGAAAGGTACTTGGAAACCATTGGTGCCTGCCCTCACCATGGCTTTGACACATGGTTGATGATCAACCACATTTTATGATGGAATGTCTTTATACTGAGAAGCAATTATTGGAAACTATGTGTGGAGGGGACTTCTTGAGCAAAAATCTAGAAGAAGCCATGGACTTCCTCAACTACGTGGTAGAAACATCTAAGGCTTGGGATGAACCCAACCCAAGGGAGGCAGAGAGAATGAGATCTGCAACCAACTCAAGGGTTGGCATGTACTCACTCCTGGAGGACATGGAAATCAAAACAAAGCTATCCACCTTGGCTAGAAGGTTGGAAGAGCTAGAAATGAGAAATCAGCATGAGGTGTGAGTAGTAGCTGAAACACCAACGCTTGACTGATCATGCTTCATTTGCTAGTCCTCACGAGGCACTAAGGAGAGCGCGCCCAGTTACTTCCAGTGGGGATATGATGGTGAACAAGCCCGATCTTGAGTACAGTGTCTGAAGCCAGCCCAACAAATGCCCGTCTGACCCAGCACATATAATCTCAATTGGAAGAACCATCCTAACCTCTCCTGGAAACTAAAGTCTCCAGAATATATACCCCCTGGTGCACAACAACAGTATGGTTCCTCATCTCAACCATAACCACCACCATCCCTCATCTCAGGTTGAAACTGACTAAAATAATTTGGCAAAGTGGTAGGCGATTTTGTGGAAGAACAAGCGTGAATGCTCAGCTAATCAGAGAGTTGTCGATGAAAGCACACTGAACAAGAAGTTTGAGAACACAACGATCGGATATTGCCAAGAAAATTTGACAACCTATAGTATTCATTTCGGTTGACTAACCGGCGTGATGTAAAGAAAAGGAAAGTTCCCCCTCTCAAACACGACCCGATCCCCAGGGTTGATTGACTCTTCCAGCTGTTCTGGGTTGGAGTCAGGAATCTGGGAGCGGAGGGTTGGCGGCTTGGTCCCCAAACCAGCGAGAAGAAGGCATAGAGGAAGGAAGCTGAGCCCCAGGAAAGGAAGCTGAACCCCGAGAGAAAATTGTGATCAAAGAAGATCTGTTGAAGAAGAGCACACCCCACCTTTTCCTCCCGAGCACTAAAGGCAAGAAAGGCTATACGGCAAGTGAAATACTAGAAGTCAGCGGCGGGTGAAGATCAACATCCCCTTATTGGATATGATTAAGCAGGTTCCAACTTATGCAAAATTTTTAAAGGACTTGTGCACAGTGAAGAGAGGGTTAAATGTTGACAAAAAGGCCTTCTTTACAGAACAAGTTAGTGCCATTATTCAATGCAAGACCCTAGTAAAGTACAAAGACCCAGGTTGTCCAACCATCTAGATGAACATTGGTGGGACTTGCGTGGGAGAGAAGGCACCTCTTTGGTTTAGAGGCCGTGTCGACTTATTTTATTCAATATATGGCAATTTGGGTTTGGGAGAGCTTAAGCCCACCACTATCACATTGTCTCTAGCTGACAGATCCATAAAAATCCTGAAGGGCATTGTGGAGGATGTGTTGATACAAGTGGACAAATTCTACTATCCTATAGATTTTGTTGTGGAAATCTGAAACCAGTTGCGATGAAAGGGTAACTATGTGCCTATCATTTTGGGAAGGCCATTCTTAGCCACCTCCAATGCGATTATCAATTGTCGAAATGGAGTTATGCAACTTACATTCGGGAATATGACTCTTGTACTCAATATTTTTATTTGAGAAAAAAGCATATGCATGCAGTAAAAGAGGGTCCAGAGGAGGTTTGCTTAATTAACACTATTTAGGAAGCGGGCTAAACAGCGACCTTGACCTGCAGTGTGCTGATTGTGAGGAGTTGTCTAATGTTGTATGAAGAGTTGCGAGGAAACCCGGAAATGTGTCTTGTAAATGGACAGTGGAGAAAAAGGAGAAATCCTTCCTGCGCTGCGAGGAAGGCAAGGAAAAAAAGAAGGAGACAGTGAGCCCCGAGATTTTGACCTCGAGCCTACTGTGGAATTAAAGTATACTATTTAGAAGAAAATAACTAATGCCCAGTTGTTATCTCTTCATTGCTCAATGCCTCACAGGAGAGCAGTCTACTAGAGGTCCTCAGGAAGAACAAACAGGCTATTGGGTGGAAATTTTATAATTTGAAGGGAATCATCCCTTTAGTTTGCACCCATCATATTTATCTGGAAGAAGAGGCAAAACCAGTGAGACGACCACGAGAGGGCTAAATCCTCTATGCCTTCAAAAATTAACTGATGCGTGCGAGAGGTTCTTAAACTGTTATAAGCCGGCATCATATACCCCATATATGATAGCACGCAGGTGAGTCGACTCAGGTTATGCCCGAAAAATCTGGGGTGACCAGCATGCGCGATGAGAAAGGAAGATATGCCCACGCTTGCTACGAGGGTTGGAGGGTATGCATTGATTACGAGAGACTAAATGAAGTGACATGAAAGATCACTTCCCATTACCTTTATGGATCAGCTCATGAGAGAATTTCTAGAGGCACCTCTTCTCTTTGCTTTTGGATGGCTATTAATTTATTTAGTCCGAGATATCAGCAGAGAACCAAGAAAAGACTACCTTCACTTGTCCATTTGGGACTTATGCTTACAGAAGAATGCCCTTCGGTCTATGCAATGCCTTGGCCACATTCCAGAGATGTATGCTCAGTATTTTCAGTGATTTGATGGAGCGCATTATGGAGGTCTACATGGATGACATCACAATATATGGGGGTAGTTTTGAAGAATGCTTGATCAATCTTGAAGCCCATCACACTAGAATGCATTGAGAAAAATTTGGTGCTGAATTGGGAAAAGTGTCATTTTATGGTCAACCAAGGAATTGTGCTAGGACATGCAAGTTTCTATAGGAGGTTCATCAAAGAATTTTCGAAGATAGCAAAGCCTCTTTACAAGCTGCTAGAAAAGGATGCTAAATTTGCATGGGATGAAGACTGCCAAAGGAGCTTTGAGGAGCTCAAAACCTATGACCTTTACACCGATGGTAAGGGGCCCCTGTGTGTAGAGGCACAGAGCTAGGCAAAAGCCAGTTGGCAGTTGAACCGAAGCCCGAGGGCCTTCGTTTAAACCATTGTTAAATCCTTTTAGTTAGCGCGCTTTATTAAATCTTAGTTTTCAAAAGAGTCGCGACCCAAATCCTGACTCGGCCGGTTGGCGGATCAATGAGCAGGAGTTTACTCAGAGCATTTCCAATTATCTTATCAAAACATTTGACTTATTTTATTCATTTCATTACATGTTTAACGGAAACAATCTCCATTTACAATTAGCAAAGATTCATAACGTTTACGTTGCTCAAAATCACCTTTACAAAAATAATGATCCAGAGTTCAAAGCGTTTCTCAATGTTAGAAAGAAATGGAGTAATGCATATGGAGCATGCCTCGCCAATTCCTTCTCTATGACTCACGAGCTCCTCGATCTTGGGTCTTGCTTGATGTCTATCACTCGGTACTGCGCATTGGTAGTGTCGCTAAGCATTTTCATGCTTAGTGGTTCTCAGGTCTGTATTCCATTTTCGTTCATATAAATCATGCATTTATCAAAATAATGCCTTTATACAATATCATTTTAATGTAAAGATACTTATATAAATACACTTTTCAATACCATCGTTTCGTTTTTCGGTTTGTGATTCCACATATAGCTATAGAATTTGACATCCACGACAGATTCAGTTGGTGAATCCTGTCCTATTTATCATTCGAGTAGCAGTGTGGTTTCACATTCCGTAATGCCGTCTCACATATGACTATAGAAGTCAACATTCATGACAGGTCGGTTGGGTGAATCCTGTCACGTACGTCGACCGATGGCAATGTGATTCGGCGTTCAATAATACCGTCTCACATAGGCTATAGAAGTCGGCATTCCGCGGCCGGATTCGATTTGTTGAATCACATCACGTAAATCGTCGATAGCAATGTGATTTCGCGTGAACAAATACGATTTACCTTCGCATGGCCAATTCAGTTGGTGAATTCCGTCATGTTGGTCACTCAATAATATGTTTCAAAATCAATTTACTTTTATGCAGTAAATTCACTTACAGTTCAATTGCTCGCATACATGCATATATTTGGTAAACAGTTCGAATAACAATGATTCAAATCAATATATATGTATATTTCACAAATAGAGAACGGGAACAAGTATATAACAATACTGGAATAGAACATTTGAGGAACAACAAGAATAAAGGCAAGTATAGAACAAACAAAGAATAAAACGGGTATAGAGCAGACCCGATTATCGATTTAGTTTCTTTCGGTCTCCGATCACAGAGTCGGGTTATCGTCTTCACCCGCACCTAGTCAAGTACAATTTATTCACTCTTAGTAGATTAAGCAGTAAATCATATCCTAAGCGAATATCGCTTTGCCAGGCGTGCAGTGCGTTTTTCGTCGAGTTCGATCTTGTTTGAACCTCTCTGGCTCATTTAATAAGGTTTCCTATATTAATGGTGTATGAATTTAGGCTCAAATAAGCAAAACTACAATCTGGTCATTTAGGCTCATGTACCCAGTACACCTTGGACTGTCTGGGGTACATGTGCGTCGATGACATGTGCCGGTACATGTTGGCCTCTGGTGGGGTGTCTTAGGGTACACCTGTATATATCTTAGGTACATGTTAGGAAATTTTCAGGTGCCTTCTTTACCCTTTGATACCAAATTCTCCTTATGCTTCCCCATTCCTTAATTCCTCAATAATCATCATGAAATCATCCAAAACAACCAAAAATACTTGTATTGGTGAGTTTGGAACCTCATACCACAAACCACAGGTAAAAATCCTGATTCACCCAGTCCTATAAATTCTTCTAAACATCATATAATTTTGATGATTCCATGTTTGTTTTCTACCATTTGGGGTTTTACCCACATAACCTCAACAATTTAAGGGTTTGTGTGATCTTTCCACAAAAACCCTAGACAAAGGAGGACAATTCCCCAACTGAGGAAGACGCAGAATTCAAAACACACTTGATCTAGATGCAAACATACCTTGGTTTGGTCTTCCTCTCCTTCTCCTTCTTCATGCTTCTCTTGTTTTCTTTGCTCTCTTGCTCTGTTTTCTAGGGAGCAGTGGAGACCAAATTGTGAATTTTGGTTTTTTATCTCCCTCTTTTATACTCCCGAAATTCTTAATTTCAAAAGGATATACGATCATTTAAATATTGCAAATCAACTTGTCTTGTTTATTTTTGGCCCGTCTCTACTCCTTTATGATATTTATATCCCCATGGAAATTTCAATTTATCCTTGTTGTAGTGCCTAATTTCGGGTTCACTAAATTTATCATTTCATAATTTGTCAATTTATCAAATTTTTTTCCCAGAAAACACAAGTTTGGCTCAATTCATACACAGAATATATAATAAAATTATTATAAAAATTCTAGGGTATTTTTGGGGCGTTACACCTCGACTGGCAGTTACCTTTTGAGGTTATGTGCGATGTGAGTGATCTTGCCATCAGAGCGGGTTCTCGATCGAAGAAGAAGAGCGCCTGCATGGTCTACTATGCGAAAAAAACTTTAAGCGAAGCCTGGGGCTATACCGCATGAAAGAATGATGAAGTGTAGTCCTATGCAGCGCAGGGCCCAGTTTCGTGTATACTTGGTGGGGTCGGACATGTCATTATCTTCCACCGGACATTCAGCTTTGAAGGAAGGTACCTTCTCACCTCAGAATAATGTAGGCTAGGCTTATTAAGGTTCTCCTCCTTGAGATTGACACAACGGATCGAGGATAAAGGGGTGAGAATGTTGTTGTGGATCAATCTCACCAGCATTCTAACAATAGTACATAACACTCACAACCCTCCAATCAATGACGAGTTTCCTGAGGAGTCTCTGTTGCTAGTAGAGAAAGCCCCATGGTATGCCCACATTGCCAATTTATTGGTAACAGGAGAATTACCAGTTGACTGGAAGGCATAAGACATGAAGTTCTTCTTTGCAAAGATTCATTCCTACTATTGGGAAGAGCCATTCTTGTTCAAATATTATGCAGATCAGATAATTAGAGGATGTGTGCCTGAGGAAGAATAACGAGAATGTAGTCTGCATGAGAGTGCATGTGGAGATCATTTGCTTTCCAGATTACCATGAAGGTGCTCAATACGGGTTCTATTGGCCTTCTCTCTTCATGGATGCCGACGTATCTGTGTCGACAAATGCCAAAGACTAGGGAAGATCTCTCGCCATCACATGATGCCCCTAAACCCAATTTTAGTAGTTGATTTATTAGATGTTTAGGGCATCGACTTTATAGGGCCATTTTCAGTTTCCTTTGGATACATATACATATTGGTAGGGGTTGACTATATGTCTAAGTGGGTTGAAGCAGTTCCATGTAGACGTGACCCGCAGGTGGTATTAAGAGAATTTGAAGGAAAACATCTTTCAGATTCTGAGATTCCCCAGGCCATAATCAGTGATGGAGGTTCACACTTTTGCAACAAACCTTTTGAGAACTTCTATTAAATATAGTGTAAGCATAAAGTGGCCACCCCTTACCATCCTCGGTGTTAATTCGAGTTGAGCTCGCCAACAGGGAAATCAAGACCATATTAATGAAAGTGGTGAACTCCAACAGGAAAGGTTGGTCTCTCAGACTGTTGGACTCCTTGTGGGTATATAGAACAGCCTTCAAGACCATTCTTGGAATGTCACCGTATCACTTAGTTTATGGCAAGGCATGCCACCTGCCTATGGAGATTGAATATAAGGCCTGGTGGACCATAAAAAATATGAACCTGGATTTGGGAAGAGCTGGCCTAAAAAGGGTCCTCGACATCAATGAATTGGAAGAATTGCGAAACGATGCCTACTTGAACTCCAAAATTGCAAAAGACAGATTGAAAAAAAATGGCACATGATCAAATAATAGCCCATGAAGCTTTCAAGCATGGGGACCCAATGTGTGCTTTATGATTGACTCCACCGCACCTGACGAAGCTAAGGCGAGATATCTTGGTCCGTTTATCATCATCAAAGTTCATCTAATGGATGGAGTGGACTGCTCAATTCAGAGGATAGCAGGGTTAAGGTCAATGATGAGCTAAAGCCACATATCTGGTATAGTTCCACGGAAAACCCGGAGGGAGATCCCTCAACTGATCCTCCTTGAACCTGAAAGGCTACCCTGTGTGGGCGTAGTTTCTGTAGAGGCTCAAAAGCACCCTAATTTTTGTTGTGAATTTTATTTGGTTTATTGCAAGCTTTATTTGTGCTTTTCCCTTATTTGTAGCTTAGTTTTGATTGCAATTTCTCACTTTCTTATGCCTATACTCATAATTTTTGGTTCTCTGTTTTGTAGGTGTTGCAATTGTAGGAGTTAAAATTTTGTATGATGCGAAAATTTGCCTTGCAAATTTGTGACTTGAAATTCGCTGACACAGTGAGATTCCACGCTACATCGTGATTTCCACGCATTACCATTAATTCTCCATATTTTTCCCAATACCGTTTTAGTTCATTACTGAACACTAAATAGGTTAGCCCTTCCTACTTACTACCCAAGTCCTCTTCCTCATAAACCCCGTATCCTTCTTGTTTAGTCATTCCATCTCCTTACCCGAAGAAGAAATCCTCCCACCTTCTCCATCCGCCCAAATCAACATCGACATGGCGAAGAGACTCGCGGAAGGCATAGCTTCAGGCCTCGGGTGCGGCCTTTTTCTCCGCCCCTGCAGTCTGCCGCCCTTACGCGGTCGATACTCCCTCTGGCGTAGTCGGCTGGCGCTTCTCGAGCTCTGTTCTTGCCTCCTGCCCGATAGGTATGATACACGAGTTAGGCCTACTCCTCCATCTCCTCCTCATGCGCAGCCATCCCGGAGGGCCATACCTCCAAAGAGGGCTCGGACTTCGAGCTTGGGCAAGTCATCTAGTTTGAGGCCCTAGGAGCCCCATTCCCCACCTATTCAAGGGACAAGCTGCTTTGACTATCCCAGATATCTCTGCTTCTATTATCCGATTGTCTCTGTATTTCATTTCTGTGGCCAGCTTCACAGGCAATTTAGATTGTAGTACCAAGGAAGTGCACAACGAAACATATTATGATTTTCCATATTTTGCTTAGATCGAAAAACAGAGATTCCATGAGGCTTGTGCGGCGGTACTCCACTGGAGCATTTTATGAAGCCCCGTCGATTCTTCTACCCCAGTGAATCATTGGTTCTCATACTATGACGTCGGGTGGCGAATCACCCATCCTATTGTTATCACTTCTCCGACATGGTAGTGAAGTTATGGTCGTCGACATTGTAGCTACATTTAATTTCCCTAGGTATACTAGCCAACTCGTGACTGATGTGGCCCTTTCGCCTAGGAGATGGTTGCTTTGTTATCTAGAGACTGCTGTTGGATCATCTTTTAGGAGAGCAGCTCCCCTGGTATGCTCTTTATCAACCACATACTACAGTCTGACCTTTCTACTCCCGACATATCGTTCGTTGAGGAGGGAATTTATTTTGGAGGCTCTATATCGCATATCAGGGTTTTGGTTCAGCCACGGCATTTAGGCTTATCATGACCTCCTTGTTCCTGCCTGAGGACATAGATCACCTGAGGAACGACCGGTGAGTCCATACCCTCTATTCAGGGTTCTTATGCCGGTGTTAGAGCATGGGTTTTTCTTCTTTGAGCCTCGTTGGAGCACCACACCAGGGTCGAGGCCATCATACTATTGACCGGTGCGAGCTGCCCATGTTTGGCACCTCCCACCCCGGGACCTAGCAGGATCGGCCAACCAGTGCAGGTGCAAGGATCAGGCCACCTCCCTGCGGTGCATCTGGAGGAGCCTCGGATTGCACCATCCGCAACTCCGGCTGATCCTTTGCTCAGCTGCCTCGGCTGCATCCTGCGCACCTCCGGTGCCTCCCGGCTCCTACGAGACTTAGGCCCGGACGGTGCTAGACGCCACTACGACCTTAACATCCATATCCACTTGGGATTTTCTCACTAATATGGATGCAGTCTACACCTTCTCAGCCACATCAGCATCTTTTGCGACTACCCATACAACCTTAGCTAAGATAATGACACGCACGGCGCTGTGTCGAAATCAAGCCATCCTTGTGCGGATTCACTGGAAACACCTCATCTCTCCGTGATTACTGCCGGGCCTCTTGGATTCATCGATCCGGCCTTGGTACTTGCCCACCCGGCCGAGCCCCTTGCGGCTTCTCTAGACACCTTTGCGTGATGGGTCTCCCTAGTGCTTGATGACCCCTCGAGCTGCCTAACGGGAGGATGACCTTCCACCCGGTAACTATCAACGGGGAGGTAGCACTTCTACCCTAACTTTCAATCAGGCAATTCTGCGAAAATGTGACATTTGGTTGGTTAGGGGGGAGGGGGTGGAGAGTTAGTGAAGGAAGTGGCGTTTATATTGTGTTTTGTTGCTATTTGACAAGTCTATTTTTGTAGATTAATGACTTCTTTGTTTAGTTTTCCCCTTTATCTTTGTTGTTTGTTTTGTTTGTGGCATGCTAGTTTGTTACTGAAAAGTTGAAAATATAGTCTTTTTATAATACGCACCATATAGCTCACTTTTTTTTTTTTTTTTTTTTTTTTTGTGTTTGCCTAGCTTGCAGTTTGAAAAATTGAAACATTGTCCAATTTTGTTGATGTTAGATTATTTCCATACCTAATTGAGTTGACGATCAGTTGAATTCTTGTTGCTTTCGACCTTTTTCTTCCACCTCTAGCTAACCACACACTGTGCACATTAGGTTTCAACAATAAGCTAAAAAACTGCCAAACCTCCTAAACCTTGCAAAAGACTGACCTAGTTTCGTTGACCACCTTCAATAGGTCGGGACCCCATGAATAAAAAGACCAATGATTCTTTCAAAAGAAAAAGAAAAAGAAAAGAAAAATTGTATGCTTTGTCTTGAAACCCGAGCACAGTTCGAGGGGTATATGGTGAAAGTCTTTAAAGCCCGGTGCCCTAAGCCAACTAGTTGGGAGTCACCGACTTAGTTGCTCGTTACATGGGTGGATGGGTGAAGCTTAGCAAGTTGTAGGTGCTGGAGTCTCGAACTCATTAGAAGTCCGGGGTGAAACCTAAAGAGTTAGTGGTTGAAAGATCCTTATGACTTGATGCCCTAAACCTTCATTAGTTGGGAGTCATCGATGGATCCTCGTTACATGGACTTTGGTGAAGTTGATTCCTCTGCATTGCACCCCTACAACACAAAAAGAATTGTGGAATAAGATTGGGTCCTGATTTATTTAGGTCGATTAGTGTTCTAGGTTGTGGTAGTAGCTTGGTTAGGGGGAGAATGCAGTTTGGCAGTTTATTGTTGAAAACTAATCATATAAACAATTAGGTTTTGGTGAAAGTTATAGGTTGATTCTCTAAAGAAGGAAACTCTTTTGATGCTAGATTCTGTATGGAACTCACTCTCTCGAGATGGTTATTGGGTAGGGTTTCGGTAATTCTCATTGAGGGTTAGACATTACTCATCAACATACTTTTTGAAATACCATTTTTGAGAACATAATTTGTTATCACTTTGTTGTTCTTTCTTTCTTTCATTGTTAAGGGACTAGCAATGTGTTGGTTGGGGGAGTGATTAGTGCCCAAGTGCCCAAATAGTGCTATTTTGAGCCTTGTTTATTGCAGGTTTTGAGCACTTTTTGTGTACTAATAAGCCTAATTAACTCGATTGACGCATTAAGGTCCTTGCTATGCTACTGATCGCTTTTTGTGGCATTTGTGTAGTTTTTGCAAGCTAATTATGCCAAAGTTTTTGAGTTAGCTCAATCACATGAAATACTAAGTTGAACTTCGAGGCTACGAATTGGCTAGAAGGAAAGTGGAATGACAAGAAAGAGAGATGTTAAAAATTTACTTCCGGGGTTCGCGAGAATTAAAATTCCCTTGAGTTATAAATTATTCACAACTTGCACCTTCGAATCTTTGACCCAGTTTGACTCTTTTTGTGATTTTTCTAAATACCATTCATGTATAGTGGGTATTGAAATATTTTTGTAATTTGCTTCTTTGAGCCTTATATATAGCTCAAATAAAGTTATTGCAGGAAGCTTGATGTTACGAGCGGGAGAGGAGTTTTCCAGCTTCTTTTTCTTTTCTCTCATTTCACTCTCTTTTTCTCTCATTTTCTTGGCTGCGAACCGCTCACGAGGATGACAACTCGGAGGATGGTTGGCTAAACCTCACTAAATCCTTGAAGAGGAGGCTGGGCTTTAGTCGAGAATTAAGCGGTAGCTTTCCTTTTAATCTCAAGCATTTATTGTCATTTATGTTCTATCTCACCCTAGGTTTAAATCCTTAGATTTACCTGTGATTAACTGTCTTTGGCAATCCCCATAGGTTCGATAGATTCTTATTGCTAGATCCTCTCAGGCTTTAGAGTTATTTGCCATTTATTTGACATTGTAGAGATGATCAAGAATAAATTTTCCTTTGTTTGCCTGTAACATTTTATGTTCATGTGCTATATTTCAAAAAGGAAAATTATTAGGGTTCATTTTTTACATATCCAATGGATTGGGATTTGGGAAGTGATATGAGTATTATTTCATGGCGAAGGAAGGGCTGGGGACCTCAGATGAAGTGGAGTTTCCAAACTGTGGCCAGTGCTTCAAGAGTTCTTTATATTTTTTCTTCACATTGTTTTTAGTTTACGAACATTACCACACTTACTCTTTTTATCAAAACCCCAAATCGAATTTAAATTCACCATTTAGACCAGCCCGGTAATCATTTGTGCAAGAAAGCTCATCCACGTGTTCGGCCCGAGCCCTTTATCTTTGTAATAAGCTACTTCTGACGTTAGAAGGTTGGGTTTATAAACAACGGTGATTCGGTATACCTGACGGCTGCACGAATCGATCACCCTTCCTTATGAGCCACGAGGCCCTCTGCGCGCTGGAGGTCATCCACGAAGCCGACATTGTCGGTCGGGCACTAGCGTGCTCTCGGCCTCAAGTCTCTTGGAAGATCTGGCTGAGGTCGTGGTCTTGGTAACCAACTGATCACTAACGACCTGCGGGTTCTTCTTGTTAGCTTGTTGCTCCGGCTATCTGACAGCCTGCAACTCTCGCCTGGGTGCCTTTAGCTGCTGCACAGTGATGCACGGCTCATCCTCTCGACCATTCGTAGCTAATAAGCAATAGCCCTCAACTAATCCTGAGCCTTCTTCTCCTGTTCCTCAGCTCCCGATTCGCCGTCAATGCTTCAGGTCGGGTCTATGCATCGCTACATCCTAGCTCAAATGTTGCACCTGAGCTCACAGGTCAGCTCTCTCCAAGGGAAGGGAGGCGATCTCAGCTTTATACACTTCTGCTGCCCTGGTAGACCCCTCAAAAAGACAAGCCCTCTTCGTTAGGCTCTTCACATAGGTAGCCACCTGCCAGAACAAGACAAAGGTAAGGCAAATCAAAATCAAAGACTACCCCCACCCTTTAGCGGTCGACGGTGGAGAAGGCGCTCCTAACCTCGGGACTTTACCCCGAATCGCAAGGCTACTCTTGAGGGGAGCCTGAGCTTTATGTGCAGCTCACTCTTCTTCTTTACTTGATGACTCGACTGGGCTTGAGACTCTTCGAGTGGGTTTTCATGGCCCAGAGGCCCCTCACAAAAGAAGTCTTCACAACAAAATGAGAAGGGCCTCAAGCCGAGGCCCAAGAAGGAACACGCCAGAAGGACCGGGAATGTCAGACCTAATCAGCTCATAGTACACCTACGGGCGACACTTGGCTTGACTTCAGCCGCCTCTTCATCTGGGGCTAAGGCGGCGAATCACGAGCGCCTGACGAAAGCAAGTTAAGAAAACACCTCATGACTATAAATAAGCTAAACCTAATTAAGCCTTGAGTAGATCTCATGGAGGTTCACCGAGACGATCTAGGCGGTTAGAATACAAAGCGTGTCTTCTCGGTCAGCCGGATTATATTCCTAATTATGACCACCCACAAAGAAATACCGTTCCTTCCAGCGTTTGTGGGAAAACGGGAGATCCAAAATAATCATCTTGGCATTGGAGTGTTTGGCGATGTACAAAAAGCCCTTCGCGGACTCCTTCACGCTAAAGAAGTGAAACAGCGCCAATGCTAGAGTACTCAGGACCTTTAATATCAGGAAGGCGACCCGTGACCCGACCTTCGGGATGCCACAGGGGATAGGAAAGTTGGGTTGGACGGATATTAAAATGTTGCAAAGGCGGCTTTTGATAAAAGGGTTCGAGGAGGAGGCGAAGGGAGGCCATTCTCGAAGGCCTGCGGAGAAGTGAGCAATCTCCAGCAACGGGGATGACGGGAGTGAAGTGGGCGAGCGACGAGGAGGTGTGAGACGAGGTATGTCAAGAGGGTTCGACTGATTAGGGCCCACAACCAGAGCATTACATCGTAGCCCTCGAGTAGGCGAGCTGTGGGGATGCTGATCTCACGACCTTACCCTTCCCTCACGCCTTAGGAGGGGATCATTGAAGGGACTCGATCGACCGACCAATGGCGGGCCGACCAGACCCTCTCCCCTATGCCCTAAGTCCGAGCCCTCAGTAGAACTACCCCCTATGCGTAGACCGGAAGGACAAATGAGCCCAGAGGAAGTTCGCATGATTGAGTAAGTGTAAGAAAAGGCGGACGAAAGATAAAAAGGAAAAATTCCAGCCAAAAAAATGGGAAAGAAGGGATGACAATGACATTAGGGACCCACTTGGAAACTCCAGGCCAGTAAAGGTACACAGGGAAGAGAAGAAAGATGCGAACCGGGGAAAGGAACCTGAGAAACAACTCAAGTGAGACAAAGCATTGAAATCTGGGACCAGTCCTCTGTGACGGTCGGGAAAGTTCGAAAGCAAAGTCGAGGCCGTAGAAAAGAGGTTTGAAGAACAAAGGGCGAGAAGGAAAGCGAGTAAGATATTAAAGAGCAAGAGGAATCTGGTTAATTAGCGCGGGACGCTTCTAAAAGCGGGAACGTCCAAGCGAAGTGAGTGCGAAAATCGAGAGAAGCCATCATTACTTGCCAATACAATTGGCGAACATAAGCCTAGTGCAACAAACCGCTAGGCCACATGGAACTTCGCCACTCGATCAAGAAAGCGATTAGGCCCTTACCTATTTCGCTTGACCAAAGGGTTGGGGGGGCGTGATATAGTGCCAAAATAAAAGCGACCCACGAGGCCAGAAGAGGGAATGATTAGTGCCCCAAAGTGCTATTTTGGAACCCATTTTATTATAGGTTTGAGTGCTTTTTGTGTACTAATCGACTACAATTAACCCGACTTGCACATTAAGATTCCCTGCTATTCTCTTTGATTGCATTTTTTGTGGCAAATTTTGGAGTTTTTGCTACCTAGCTCCTGCGAAATTGTTGAGTCGATCAAGCACGAAGAATTCGAGTCAAACTCAACATTGCGGATAGAAGACCAAAAAGGAAAAGCGAGAAAATACAAGGAAATTGGAGCACTGCGAGAGTGGGTTCCCTACGACCTTGTTCCGCAGTTCTAGCAACATTCACCATCATCTGCGCACTATTCATCTTTGTTGCCGTTCACGCTTATTACGTTGTGCCATGTTTGCATTTGTTTTTGGTTTTCCCAATTTTATCCTTAATAACTTTTGGTTTTGGTTTTTTTATGGTAATTTCATAGCTGCGATCACACATATAAGCCTCGGTCATCTGAACTTTCAATCCTTCATCGACAATACAGAGGCGAGACATAGTTTCCATTTGCTTCATTTTTCTTCTATTTTTCTTTCCTTTTTCTCTCATTTTCTCGGCTGCCAGAAACACACCTGCGAGGGATGACAACTCAGAGGATGGTTAACAGACCTCCTCCTTGAAGAAGGAGAATTGGCAGCCTTCAGAGGTTTTGGAGGTAACTCCACGGTTCTGTTTTGCCACACGTGTTATGAGATTGTTATGTTCTATTTCTATACGATCTGAGTTTAAATCTCTTAAGCACGCCCTCACTAACGTGTATTTGGCAAGCTTTTTGGTTACAGTGGATGCTTATCACTGATCCTTTGTTATCCGATTAGTTGTTTCCTATTGTGATTCTTGCCAGGGTAGGTTTTAAGATATGTTCTCACTTGGATTGGGGACATTTATGCCAGTTAAATGCTATCTTTCAGAAGGGGAAATTTTGGGGTTTAGGTTTAAAAGCTAAATGAAGATCCGGTTTTGGGAAATATTTATATGTCATCCTCCCCAATGCGAGAAAAAGGCAGAGGACATGTTGGTTGCCTTAAAACCACTAGCTTGATTGGCAGACACTTGAGGGTACTATTTTACATTTATTTTTTCTTATTTTAGTTTCAGCACGTAAACAATGCGAAACACCCCGCAATTTTTTAGCAAACCTTAAAAATCCAAATTGAAATTCACCAGTTTTGAACTCCATTGCAAATCATTTGTATAAAGAAACTCATCTACGAGGTTGACCCTAGAGCCACTATCTTTGTGATGGCTTTGCTACGGCCCAGTGAAAAATTAGGATATAAATATTGTTGATTCCGGCACCCCTACTGTGGCACGAATCAAATGGCGCCGTTGCCGGGGATGGTGCCTAAGTGCAAATGATGACCTGATGAACACTTGTGATCCTCATCACAAGCCTTGGTGAATTTCGCTCTGTATATATTTTACTGTTAATCTTAGTTTCAGTTCATGATTAATATTCAAAAAAAAGTGCTATTATTTGAGTCTGTTTAGATAGGCGTTTGAGTGCTTTAACATTATAATCATATTCTTTAAGCAGATTGACATGTCAGGTCCATTAATATTCTTGATTTTGTTTAGGTTGTTTTGGTAGTTTTTGCAGGTTTAAGTAGCTTCCTGTCATCAAGCTTGGCATCGTAATTATGTTGAGGGGTTATGCTGAGTTCGTATGAATTCTCGCGTTTCATCAAGCACAGGATGAAGAAATATAAAAAGTTTGGAAGGGAGAATAAAGGTTTGGAAGGAGGGGACTGGAAGCAACATGACTAAAAGACGGGGACTCAGATGAATTTGCTGTGGACTGGAGCTTTGCTATCAGTTTCAAAAGATATTCTCGCCAGTGACAAGACCTGTTATTGGACGTTTGTTTATCTTCAGGCTATTTTCAGTGCTGTAGATCTACCCTTTGTTTTTGTGATCGAAACAACTCCGTTTTTGTTCAATTCCTCTTGCACTCAATGTAACCATATTGTTTACAGGATTGGATTTGGTACTTTCATATGTTTGGAGGCTATATAAGCCATGATATCGTTATTTTGTAGCCTAACTATTCAGATTCAAGCGACTTTGTTATTCTGTTTTTTGGTTCCCATTTTCTCTCCCTCTCCTCTTTCTCTCATTTTCAGGCTGCCAAACACACCCTTTGAGGATGACAACTCGGATGTTTTGCTTCAATCAAACATGAAAGAGGAGGATCTCTGATTAGTTGATGTTGGTTTGCGGAGTGTTCCTCTGTTTATGAAACGAATCTTGCGATATTTATTATTTCAAACTTTCGAACTAGGTTTTAAATGCTATTTCATCATATTTTCTTTGAATTGATACTTGGCATGCTTTAGGGGTTCATTAATATTCTTAATGGTAGACCTGCTTGAGCATCAAATTAGATGTCATTCTGACATGAAAAGTAAAGTTAAAATGCTTCCTGTTCTTGGAACATTAATCATGCACTGGTAAATGCTATGGTTCAAATAGGGATGTTATTAAGGGTTGGTTTTAAGTTAAACAAAGATCCGGTTTGGAAATGACTATATGTGTCATTTGCTAATGCGAGAAACTGGCAGGGCTTCTAACTATGTACCAAACTAGTGACAGAGACTTAGGGTTATTTGCTTCCATCTCTTATTTTAAAGCGCTCCCAACAGTGACACCTGTCACACTTTTTAATGTACCGATCAAAGAAATCCAAATAAGCCTCACCATTTTGAATCATATGGCGATATGAGTCATTTGTGGAATGCTGAAAAACCCATCCTGAGATCCAGACCACTGAAACAGCTATACTGATGGCTTGTTCACGCGGTAGGAGAAAATTTAGGATACAAATATTGTTGATTAGGATCACCCTACTATATATTACCGAATCAAATCAAACATCGTTCTTGGGGATGGTGCCAAACTAGATGATGAGTTGATATACTTATATCTTCATTACAAATTGTTGGTGACCTTACAACCCTTTTTGAATTTCATTTGAACTTGAATATATCAAGTTTTTACTGTGGTCACCTCTTGGGCAATTTTTATCATTACGATCATTTTATCATTTGGCGGCTAACACTAACCTTTGTGAGCTTTACAGTTAATAGCGGTCTCTCTTTTTGTGTCATAGGTGTTTTGGCCATCCGGACCAGAGGATATCAAGTAGGCGCAAAGAACAGTGCACCAATCAGGCAGAAGTTGTGGGAGATCGATTGTACTGGTGGCCCGAATCGGATCCTCTGCTGAGACGACAAGTCGACCAAGCGACTCACATGAATCCGACAACACACTCTGAGGATCAATGAGGGACCCACGTACACCCTCCACAGAGTTAGTGCTCCTTCACATCCCATACACCCTCACGAGGATGTAGGCGGTAGACCCTATCACAGTGCCCCTACTCCCGACTTTTCAGTATATGACATGAAAAATGAAAATCCATACACATTCGGGATTTTGAAGATATGCATAACTTTTTAAGGAAAGTGTAACTTGATATAGTTTGTTTTGAAAGTTGAAGGCATTCCCCATTAACCCTCGGACAAAGCCAAAATATCTGGCTCCGAATTCAGGCGAAACGGTCGATTAAAGTGGGTCGATCTATCTGGCATAATTTTGAAGAAATTCATCCCAGTCACGATACCGACCAACTCAGTTTGAAGAAAACGAAATCTACACCTTACTTTCGACCTCTGTATTAGAGAGAAGTTTTATATCAGTCTTTGAGGAGAGTTCTATTGAACCATGATTGCGCGCTATCCACACTATGGTTTAGTACATGGATGTTCTGGTAAATCATTTCTATGATAATTTATGTAAACCATGCATGAAGCAACTAATAACAAACCACAATAGTAGAAAGGGGGACTTCCTGACAGAGGCGAGATGAAGCCATGGACTTTTGAATTATGTGGCTGAAACTGAGGATGGGATGACGAGCCGAAGGGTGAAAGAATGGTATGACCCAAGAGGGAGGCATACATGCACTTTAGAACCGCGGAGATGAAACCAAAGTGACCACTTTGGCCCGAAGGTTGGAGGAACGAAATGAGAAATCGCATGAAGTCCAAGCATTGAATGAATTGCTGCATCACTCACCCATCTACATT
Source organism: Tetrastigma voinierianum (assembly GCA_016808115.1). Classification (NCBI taxonomy): domain Eukaryota; kingdom Viridiplantae; phylum Streptophyta; class Magnoliopsida; order Vitales; family Vitaceae; genus Tetrastigma; species Tetrastigma voinierianum. The sequence goes on from JAEQBH010003867.1 coordinate 232,505, forward strand.
TTAATTGTCGGTCGAATATAACCACTACAGAAAGAACCTTTGTCCAGTAGTTCAGCCAGTAAGGGAATTATCTTTGAAGCATGCCTGTAATACAGGTCAAAGAATGGCTTCACCTACAAAATGTCCCTTATGGTAACACCTATGCTTGATTGGAGATCATCCGAAGACCTATCACAGGCTAAAATCCCTGCATGCCCAGGGCCTGGCAGTAGTTTGGCTCCACACCGACCTGGCAACAACCTCAAATGCCTTCTCACATTGAGCAGCCATCTTAAAATTATGACTGAGTGTGTTAGGAAATTTTGTAGAGGAATGACCATCAATGTCCAAACCAATCGAAGAGGTAGGGGCGTCGAGCTCACTCAATAAGTTAAACGGCTTATGCATTCTGAGTTGCAAGATTGCATTACCGGGTTGTCTAACCGGCGACGGGGTCGAAAAATGGAAATTCCTTCCCGGGACACAGCAAAACCCTAGGGAATACATGAGATAGGATATGTGGTGACCTAATACCAGAATGGATGAGTAAGGCTATCATCACTTTGAGTGGAAAGAAATTGTGAAGTAACCAATGCCCGAGATTCTTGTAGCTCAAGGAAAGAAAAGGAAAATTTGAACTTTGAGAATAATAATCAAAGAAGATTTAATGAAAGAAAAAACATGCCCTCACATTTCCTCGACCTTAAAGCCAAAGCTAAAATCCACTATAAATGACTGAAATTTAGGAGGTGCTAAAGCCAGTGAAGGTAAATATCCTTGCTTGACATGATTAAGCGAGGTCCGACATATCTGAAATTTTAGGACACATTGCGGTCGAAAAGGGTTAGGCATTGAAAAGAAAGCCTTCCTAACAGAGCAAGTGTAACACCCCGAAATATACCCTTGTCGTTTTCTACATGTTTAGGGTATTTTGTAAGCATAATTTGAATGTTTCGTGAGTTAAATGCGAAACATGGAAGCAGATAGGAAATTTACAAGACTTAAGGAATGAGTGTAATTGTCCAAAAGAGCAAAGTCATAATTTATATGAAAGAACTATGGGCCAAAGAAGAAATAATAGGAATTGTTGTGGAGACGCCACAAATTATGGAGGGACTAAGCTAAATAACCTAAAAGATTAATTATAAAAGATAGAAGGGGCCAAAAATGATTATTTTGGTCTCCCAAATGAAAGGATCAATAGAAGAAGGAAGAGGGAGGAAAGAAGAAGAGGAAGAAGAGGGAGGAGTCAAAAGGTATGGAAACTAAGAGTTTTTGTATGGATTCTTGTATACATGACTTTGGTATGATTTTTGTACAAGAATTACTTGGGTATGGATTGCTAGGGTTTGCCTTAGAGAGTAAAATTGGTTCCCTTATCTAGGGTTTGTTAGGAACCAGCCTAACTCTAAATTAAGGGAAGTTTGGTGAAAATCCTAGTTGATCATAATTAAATATGGAATCCTTCACAATTCCAAAGTTTTTATTAGGAATTGGGTGAATCTTTGGATTCTTTGTCTAATTAAAGTATTGGGGAGTTGTTTAAAGGGATTCCATATTTAGTTTTGATGAAGGATGTAATAGGAGTGATACATGGAAGAAAGTGCATGAAAAATGGGGAGAAAATACACATTACAGGCAATTGCAGGTGACATGTACCAGTACACCACTGAGACATGTACCGGTACATGTTAGGTTCTGGTCATTTGGGCAGGAGTACATGTTAGGGGTGTGCCGGTACATGTGATGCTCTTTCTGTTTGGCCGGTTTTTGTATTTTAGCCATAACTTTCTCATTTATTATCCAATTTAAGTGATTCAAGTATGCATTAGACTTGCAGAGAACCAAACATCCAGAATAGGTACCCTTAAAATTGATTCTAAGTGGCCCACTACTTCAAAGGGCCATGTGCAAAGCCAATTCAGACGCTTTGAATCATAGAGTAGCCTGGATTGTTTCTGACGTATCTTGAGTCTGGTGTTCTTACTTGGGTGATTCGGGGCTGAGGAGAACCCTAGCACCTTAGATTTAAAGGAGTACAAAGAATCGGTGTCAAATATGGAGACAAGGCACGAAAATGAATATTTCAAACTGTCCCCTGTAAAATTCCAGAACTCGACTAGTCAGTAATGAAAAATGCCATAACTTGAGTTTTGATGATCCGATTAGAATGATTACAATTTCTAAGTAAAATAGATTCATAGAGGGACTAGAATACATGAATGATGTGTGAATACATAGGCATTATATGGTACAAGTATATGAAATGCCATATGTAATAGTAACATGAAAAATATAAGAAATGCAAAATGTATAGCGGTGTTCATGAAACATAAATATGATATGAAATATGAAAACGAACTGAAACGTAACTATGAACGTGAAATACAATATGTCATGAACACATAATGTGGCTAAGAATGCCCCTATTATAAGATAGCAAGTTACTGAACTCATAAATTGTAAACTCCGCTCTAAGATCAGCTATTCAATGACACAAGACTGGTCCCGACAGTGCCCGCACCCCGATTAGTACTTCTGTACTCCTCGATTAGTGCTCCAAGAGACCCGATTAGTACTTCGAGATCTCCGACAGTGTCTCTAAGACTCGACAGTGGCACTTCAGACCTCGATTAGTACCCAGACTCGACAGTGCTCCGCACTCCCCGCCCCCGCGGCGCTACGACACTCCTCACTGCTATGCTACGACACTGGCCCCGATTTGTGCTACGACACTTCCGTCCCGTACAAAGATCTTCGATATCTCGTTGTGTTGTGTCCCCACTTTCAATCCATATATTACCCGGGTCTAGGAAATCAAACAATATATGATAAGACTCGAATAAAGAATAAGAGTAAAGATCCGAATGTATTTCTCAGAGGTTCAGAGTACCTAGGTACTCCCCGTATCTAATTAAGTTCTATAGTACCTAGGGGTACCCGTATCCGAATAAATTTCAGGGTACCCACTCGGTACTCAGATACCAAAGCTAAGTATAAGTTCTGTAGTACCTACGGGTACTCACGTATCGATAAAACAAGTATAAGTCTAGTAGTACCTACGGCTGATTAGTGCCCAAAAAGTGCTATTTTGAACCCTATATTAGATAGGTTTTGAGTGATTTTTGCGCACTAATCATGTCATTTATGCCAATTGAAGTGTTCAAGTCTTCTTAGTATCACTTATGCCGTGTGAGGTTATTTTTATTGTTTTGGCAGGTTACAGACTTGGAGTTCGATATCGAGACATATGATGAATCATGAAGATTGAACTCACCCACGCCATCAAACACTAAAATTCCAAAGAAAGAATGAAGGCAAAGTGATGGAAATCGATGCAAAGAGAGGATGTGTGAAGCAATGCAGTTGATTTAACTGCAAGAAAACCCGTGAATTCGCTTAAGATTGCGAAAATTGGCTGGGATTGCGTAAAATTTCAGAACCTTAGCGAAAATTTTCAGTGAATCTTTAGCTTAAATTGTGAATCTTTTCGCTTAGTCCCAAAATTCGCTTAAAGCACTATTCTAGTGAAATTTTGCATTTTCGCTATCATTAAAGAATTACTAAGCTAGCGAAATTTCGCTACTAACTAGCCTCAAGGCTGAAGCACAAATTGCCACGTCTAGCTTAAAAATTTCTTCTTGATCTCACCGTTATCTCAGGATTTCCGCTAGCTAGCTTAAATTTCGGCAATTAGCGAAATTTTCGCTGTACTAGCTTAAATTCTCGCCGGCCTAGGCGAAATCTGAGCCTTAGCGTAAATTCACTCGCCTGTCATGCTTTCTTTTGTAATTACCAAACCCACTTCAATTTTGGTGTATTACTCTCTTGTCCCTAAAATTAGCCAAATTGTTAGGCTTTGTGTGGTATCGCTACATTTGCGGCCTATATAAGCCCTCCATTTTGTGAAAATCTCTAAGCAACAAAATCAGGAAGCAATTTCGTAAGTTTTTATTTTTGTAAAATATCTTCGTAGCTTTAGTTAGGTTTGGTGTTTCTCTCTCTTCTCTCTCCTCTTTCCTTTATTTTCTGGTCGCCAAACACTCTCGAGGATGACAACTCAAGAGATGTTTCTGCTGCCTCTTTTCTTTGAAGGCAAGGAAGCTAGCTTAAGGTGCGGGCATATGCAGGTTGTCCTTGTATTAAAAGCTACAGGCACCGTGTTTATGGCCCCATTCTAAAAAATATGGTTGAATAGCATTGAATGTTACACTCCGTCAATACTTACCATGTTCAGATACAAAGGCATACTTATTGCTGTGATGCACCGCGTTCATTGGGATGGTTCTACGAGCCTCTGAGATGATATTTAATGTTAGGTTTCAAACTGAAAAGTGGCAATAGATGCATGTTATCTCGTGGTTAACTCAAATAGGAGTTGATTTTGGGTGAGGTTTGCTAGTTAAACATGTGATCCCAAGTATGCATAGACTTCTATAGGTTGTCATTATAACGCGAGGATAAAACCCGAGGACACTTGTTTGCCCTAAGTTACCAAGTTAGTGACCTAAATCTTCAAAGTTAACTTTTCACACATCACTTTCAGTTTTTACAATTTCTCAACAGTTAAACTACTTCCACTGTTTTGAAACAAAAATCCAAAAAGTCCAAATAGAAAGCCTTACCTTCTTGCACTTATGCAAATCATTCTTAGGATGAAAACCCATCCCCGTGTTCCGACCCCTAGATTCACTACACGCAGGCAGCTTGACTGCAGTAGGGAGGAACTTAGGTATATAAATTTGTTGATTTTAGCTCAGCCTACTGTGGCATCGAATCAATTGGCGCCGGCTGCCGTGGGACGCGCTAAACCACGAATGATAAGTTGAAGTGTACTTGTGATCAACATCACAAGTGAAGGTAATCTTTAACTCTTTGAAACCCAGCTGCGTAGAATCTGCATTTTCATCACTTGCAAGAATCAATGCTTTTTGTTTTTTTTATATATACAAATAAGCTTTTATTTTAGCTAAATCTAACCTTTTTGCAAGTCGGGTTTCGTGTTTTTTGTCATGTCTCGCTTGTGTAATAGTTGTAAGTATGCAAAGTGAGCCGGGATGTAGGAACTCGTAGAAGACTCCAAGATAGAATCAAGACAATAACCCCGACCCAGCCTGAAGTCGGGCGTACACACCGATACCATGGATCCACTAGCTTCAAGAACAACAGTCAGCCCTGAACCCCCAATGAATCCAACACCATAGAACCATGAGGGATCACACATCCACCCTCCTAGAGTTAGTGCCCCATCCCGTATCAATTCTCCCCGTCGAAGATGTAGCAAGAGGCCATATTTGGTACCCCTACTCCCCACATTATAAAGTGGTATGAAAAAATGAAAATCCATACACTCATATTAGGATTCGAGTGAGGTTTGCACTACCTTAAGGAAGGTATGATGGACATGGATTTACAGCTTGGGCATTTCCACTGACCCTAAAGGACAAGCGGTCAAGATTTGGCAACTCACCGAGCATGTAAACCACAGGAATTGGGTCTAGTCATAAAGTGCACCTCGAAGAAGTTCTTCTCGAAGTGCTCATAAGACTAATAATTTGAAAAGACAAATTTACACCTTTGCAGCCCAGGATGGTGAGAGGTTTTATTAGTGTTGGGAGAGATTTATGGAGGACCATCAAGGCATGCCCACATCATGGGTTCGATATTGATGTCGGGTAAACCATTTATGGAGGGAGTATGTCTCCCCCGCCATGAGGCACAGGAAACCATTACGCTATGAGGAGACTGAGTAAGCATCCCCTGACAGTGCCAAAGGATTTTTAAACCACGGGCTGAAACCTAAGGGTTGGATGAGCCAAACCCTAGGGAAATGTAGAAAACAATGAGGCTCCTTCACCAACCCTTGGGAGGAGGGATTTATACACCGCGAGGATATGAAATGAAAGCTGTGATTTCAACCTTAACCAGGAAGGAGCTTCAAGGAAAAGGCTCCATGAAGTGCATGCAGTGGACGAAAAACTTGCACACACCAATCCCTTGCACCACTTCCACCCCCCAGATATCTCAGCCAGGAAAGAAATGTCCCGCACAGCCTCTACTTTCTGTTAACGCTTTATCAATTAAATTTTTTTTTTTTAACATCAGGGTAGGGACAATATAAGCCACCACAACCCAATGTCTATTAATGAAATACCACAACCCAATTGAGGAACGACCTAACCTTTCCTGAAACCTACTCCCCCGCTTATGTACCTCTGTGTGCCAAAAAAACCACAATTGTCTCAATTTGTCCACAACCACCACCATCCTCGGCCCCGTGGGAACAAGCCATTTTAAATTTGAGTAAGGTGGTAGGCAACTTTGTGGAAGAACAAAAAGGGATCAATGTGCAGTGGCACAAAGTTGATGCGTAGAGCTGGCGAGCAAGAGGATAGATGGGCTTGAGAGCCCGTCACCAACGAGAAAATTGACAACCTACGATTATTCAATCACCAGATCCTTGAGGATTCTTTGGAGTGGGGGAGGAAGGTTCCCTTCCCAAACGGTCTCAAACCAAAGGGAATCCATGAATAGGATCATCCAACAATTCGAATGGATGAGGTAAGGCTATAATCACCTGAGAATTGGAAAGAGGTTGATCGACCAGTACAGCTTGTTGAGAGAGATCAAGAAGGGAGAGGTGTGTCCCCGGCATATTCTCCTAAAGGAAGATTCAATGAAATACCGCACACCACCTCCATTTCTACAAGCACTTAGAGGTAAGAGAAGGCATCTCAGCAGCGGGCATTTTGAGGTCTTAAGGCAGAGTGAAGGTTAACAGCCACCTACAATGGACATAATCGAAACAAGTCCACATAAAAATTTTGAAAGATCTTTACGATTAAGAAGGATTAGGCATTGAGAAGAGGCATTTCTCGAGCAGAAGTCGATTGCCATAATCAACAAATACATCCAGAAATACAAGGATCAGGATCTCCCACAATTTGGAGTCAATATTGGTGGGAATGCGTAAAATAATCATTGCTTGATTTAGGGCACATGTGAACTTTAATCTCGTATTGATATCTGGCTTGAGTTAGGTTCAGAAATTGAACTTAAACCTACCAACATCACACTATCATTGGTAGATGGTCGGTAAAAATCCTAAGGGATAGTTGAGGATATCTTAGTGAAAATAGACAATTCTACTACTCGGTAGATTTGTAGTGCTTGACTCTTGAGCCAATTACCAAGTGAACCCGATCATGTTCCAATCATCTTAGGAAGACCATTTACATGCGGCAAATGCAATAATAAATTGCTGAATGGAGTCATCTGACTTACCTTTAGTAACATGACTATGGAGTTGAACATCTTTCATCGAACAACAGCGAAAGTTACTTCAGAACATGAGAAAATCAAATAGCGGTAAAGTTGTTTCAAATGTGGCCGTGCGGGAAATACCCGGTGTCGAGTGCGGGGGTAATCAGCCCGAGGAGATGAAGAGATATTGGTCTTGCCATCAACACCTTTGCAAACCAGTACTCAATTCAAAGCCATCGGCGAGGACCACTTGTGAATGGGCTTGAAAGCAGTAAGGTCGACCAATTTCTGCGGGAGTTAGGAGATCATTCTCATGACCCCCGAGTAATTTTGAGAATGGCCCAGTTCGGTGTTTTCCAAAGCAGTGCCAGTTCATAATTTTGCTTTGTTTTAATTCGGTCAATTTTAACATTTTTAGTTATTTTTGGAGAAGAATTTTAATTTACTTAGGTTTTCCACATTTAGTACTTTGTTTTTATACTGAGTACTTATTATTAATTTTACTTACAGGTTTATATATAGTAAATTTATTATAATAATTTTTATTTCATATATTAGTCATAATTAATATAGTAATTTTTGAATTTGGGGAAGTCTGTGAGGGGCAATTAAGCTAAAATAGCGAAAATGGTCTGGAGACCCTTAGTACATACAGACAAACTTTATTTAAACACAGGGGGGTGAGTCATTTTCCAGCGATAGGAATTTGAGCTAAAATCAAACCAAATTTATATACACCTAAGTTCCTACTCTTCCCATGGTAGTCCGAGCTCTTATGATATAGTGTCTAGGAATTCGAACACGGGGATGGAGTTTCATCCACCAAAATGGTTTCGTCAGTGCATGAAGGTAAGGCTTTCTATTTGGACTCTTTGGAATTGGGTTTGAAGCGATTAGGAATGGTTTGAAAGCGAAAATTGTAAAAGCGAAGTTAAAGGTGAAAAGTTAACTTTGAAGAATTAGGTCACTGACTTAGCAGGATTAAAGGCAAACAAGTGTCCTGAGGTTTTTATCTCGCGTTATGACAAGCGACCTATAGTCCACGCACCTTAGGATCACATCATTTTAACTGCAAACCTCACCCGTGAAACAACTCCTATTTGAATTAATCACGGGTAGCGTGTAGTTATGGCACATTTCTTGTTTTAAAGCACCAACATTTAATAATAAATCTCAGGAGGCTCGTAGAGACCATCCTAAAGAATCCAAGTCTAAAGCATGTGGAAGTGATAGCGAATCAATAACATTAAATGCTATCTGACCCTAATTTGAAACCTAACATATAAATATCATTTTAGAATCGTAAGACCATCAGAATCACAGTACCTCTCTCCTTTGAATATGCGGATTCTAAAGCATGGAGTATTGGCGAGTGTGACATTCGATGTTATGCGACCATGTTTAGAATATAAGGGCCATAAATGCCCTACCTATAACTTTTAGTGAGGACCCAACATGCATGTGCCCCACCGCTAAGTTAGCTTCCTTCCTCTTCAAAGAAAGGAGGCAGCCAGAGCATCTCTTGAGTTGTCATCCTCGAAGGTGTGTTGGCGTAGGGAAAGGAGAGAAAGAAGAGAGAGAAGAGAGAAAGAAATAAAGCAAAACCTAAAATAAAAGACTTTATTTACAAAAATAAAACTTACAAAAATATCTTCTCCTGATTATTTGCTCCCCCAGTGATTACCTGAGTTACAAAAATGAGAGGGGCTTATATAGGCCTCCTCGGTATGAAAATACCAAAAAACCTATGAAATTGGCCAAGTTATAGGACAATTAAGTAATACACCAAGTTGAGGCTAGCTTACATTAATTACAAAGCATGACGAGGCATCACCCTCGCTAGGGTCGAGGACTTCATTAACTAGCTTAATCACTGTTCAGCTTAAAAACAAGAAATTTCGCATGGTGAGCACTCGCTTAGCTAGCGAAATTTCGCTGCTTATGAATTTGTGAGAAGCTAAATCAATTCATTTTCACTAAGGAACAAACATTTAAATTTAGAGTGTCTAGCTAAATTTGTGTTTTCGTTTAGGTTGCGGCCCGCCATGTCATAAATTTTCGCAATCCCAGCGAAAATTCTGCATTGCGATCTTCACCCCGTCTTCAACTCGTATCACATTTTCTTCATTTTGCCTTGGTTTTCCCATTGATTCGGGTCGGTTGATGCACGAGACTTGAATTCCAACTTCATGATTCATCATTTTAATTCGAGATTGACTCCAAAAGTGCGCAAAACCCGCAAAACAGCCAAAAATACTCTCTAAATGGTATAAGTGTTAATAAGATGACTAGAACACTTCAATTAGAGGACATGACATGATTTAACATGCAAAGCACTCAAAACCTATTCAATATGGTTCAAAATCAGACTTTTCAGCATTAATCACACCCCCCAACCGAAACGTTGCTAGTCCCTTAGCAATGCAAAATAAAGAAAAAGGAGATGCATGTGGTGATTTGCAAAAAAGGTTATGATTCAAAAAGGGTATATGTACATATAAACAATACCTTAACTTGATAAATTGAAATCAAAGTTGTAAACCGATATGAAAGAATCAAAACCATACAAGAACAATTCGAGGTCAATATTGGATCCATAATTCTCAACTTGAATTTCCACCTAAGTCTAATGTTTTCAGAACCGCATTAAGCCAATAAACCGAAAAATTGCCACCTCCCCCAACCTAGCACCGACATGGCCTTAAGTTGCTGGAACAACCTAGATAGGCTAGTTACACTTTTCTTTCTTTTATTCATCTACTACTGTAGGGTGCAATGCTTAAAATCCGACTTCACTCAAAGTCCGTAACGGGGTCCACCGATGACTCCCAACCACCAAGGCTTGCGCATCGTCAAAAGGATCACTGACCACTAACTCTAAAGGCTTTACCCTCCTGACCGAATGACTTCAAAAATTAAGCACCCATGTCATTAAACTTCAATCTATCCACCCATGTAACGAACACTAAATCGATGACTCAAATCCTGGCAAGGCTTAGGGCATCGGGCTTCAAAGGCTTTCGCCATATACCCCTCGGACCGTGCTCGGGTTTCAAGACAAAGCTTCATGACTTTATTTTTCTTTTTCGTCTTTTTTTTTTTTTTTTTCTTTTTCTTTTGCTTTTTCTTTTTTCTTTTCTTTTTCCTTGGAAGACAATAACATTGGTCTTCAATCAGAGGTACACAAACCTATCCTAGGTTGCCAACATACCTAAGGTCGGCTTTGCAAAGCGAAAGAAGGCACACAATTTCACTCATTGGAACAACTGAGTGCGGTGTGAATTAGCATATGAGAAATTTCTGTTGAGCATGCAGTGGGAACTTCAACTCGACCAAAATGATCTCAAGCATGGAAGTTGTCCTAGCATATAGATGACAAAAAGTGATTCAATTTTCAATGATGTAAGCAATTCAATCGGTCTAATCAGAGGCAATTCAATTGTTCAATTGAAAAGAAAACATTTACATATGGTAAAGGCAATAAAACATGATATGTACAATTACTTAGAGTTTGGGGCACCAGCAACGTGGAACTATAAAGGAAAACAAAATTTGAACATCCGTGACATGAGGAGTACGAAAATTACTCTTTAACCATCTCCGTGCCATGAGGATCAGAGTGGCCTGTGGAGGATCCGCCAGAGAATTTCTTCACTGGCCGCCTCGTCGCACCACATAAGGTTTCACCTTCCGGGCCCATTATCTTAAACACCCCGTTATCATCTCGATTGATTAAATCTATCAACCGCTGGGGTATGCCTCGTTGACTATGAACTGACTCCGCCCATCGTGGGATTTGAGCTTTTGCCTTCGAAATAGATGGAGTTTGGAGTCGATAAAAGAACTCGGGTCTCCTTCTTAAAATTCTTCCCGTTATCATTTGATCATGCCATCTTTTCGATTTTTCTGCAATCTTTGGAATTCAAATAGGCATCATTCCAGTAGTTTCTCTTCCAATTCATCGGTGATCAAGGAACCTCGATCTCGGCTCATTTCTCAGTCCATATTCAACTTCTTAATCAAGCTTCACCATGCCAGACTCGATTCCACCGGAAGGTGAGCATGCCTTACCATAGACCAACCGATAAGGGGACATTCCCAAGATCGCCTTGAAAGCTGTCCCGTAGGGGCCCATACGAATCACAGCTTGATAGACCAATCTTTCCCCGCTGAGCTTACCACCTTCATTAGAATGGTCTGATCTCCCGCTGGGCAAGTCTACCACCACTGCCCGAGGATGGTAAGTAGTGGCCACTTGTTTCACACCATATTTAGCCATGAGGTTTCAAATGGTTTATTACGCAAATGAGAACCTCCATCACCAAAAATGGTTTTCTGCATCTCAAACCTGGAAAAGATATTTGCCAAGAATTTAATTACACTCCTACTGGTCATCGGGTTTCTTACAGGAATTGGCTTCAACCCATTTCGAGACATAGTCTACCCCACTAAACGTGACGTATGACCATATGGTTTGTGAATCCCATAAAACTCATGCCCACACATCGAATAATTCAACAACTAAAATTGGGTTCAAAGGCATCATATGATCTACGTAGACAGCCTTCCCAAGCCTTCGTATCATTACATACACACATATCGGCAGTGCTCGAATAAGGAAGGCCAAGAGGAAACCCGACCGTAGACCTTCATTGCCGTTTCTCGAAGCAAAATGACCACCACAAGCACTCTCATGGCAATGGTTTAAAATTCCTTCATTGCTCCTCCTCAGTACATTTCCAAGGATTTGATTCGCACGTGATTCGAACAGGAAAGGCCCTTCCCAATAATGGGAACGGATTTTAGCAAGAAAATATTTCTATCCCCGCTCCTTCCACTCCCCCAAATTTCCGATTTCTCCCCAGAGTGAGAAATCAAGTACTTTGAGCATACCGTGAGCTTTCTCCAACCGCATTGGGGGATTCTTCAGAAATTCATCATTAATAAAATCGTGAGTGTCGCGAGCTATAGTTAACCTTGACAGATGGTCTGCTACTACATTTTCCACCCCTTTCTTATCTCTAATTTGCAAGTTGTTCCTAAGCAACGTAACCCAACGGACAGTTCGCTTTTGCATTTGTTTGGTTAAGAGATATTTCAAAGCGTAATGACTGTAAAAATGACTATATCACTCCCAACCAACATATGCTCGAATTTATCTAAGGCATATACCACGCCAACTCTTTCTCTCAGAGTGGTATAATTCCTCCTGGCTTCCATTCAGGTTTTGCTTGCATAATACAATTGCACGAGGTTTCCCATCTTCTCGGGGCTGGCACCGCCTCCTATAGCAAGATCACTGCATCACACATCACCTCAACCCAGAATCGCTAATTAAAAAGGCTCGAACTATTGGGGCAGTAGTCAAATGAAATTACAGTTCTTCAAAACTCTTCTCGCAATCTTTCTCCCAAACGAATTTGGCATCCTTCTCAAGAAGTCAGATGTGGGTTCGGGGCAATTTTGGAAAATCTTTAATGAACCGCTTCCAGAGAAGCCTCGCATGACCAAGGAATTGTCTAATTGTTCTCACATTTCCGTTGGGGCAATTCTGGAAATAATGTCGACCTTTGCTTTATCAACTTCAATTCCCCTGCTAGAAATAATGTGCCCCACACAATTCCGGTTTACCATAAATGGCATTTCTCCCAAGCAAGGCAGAATCAAATTCTTCTATGCACCTCTCGCAGATGGCTTCCAAATTGGTTAAGCATTCTTCAAAATCACCCCCATATACTGTGATATCATCCATGTATACCTCCATTATACGCTCTACCATGTCACTGAACATACTGAGCATACAACGCTGAAAAGTGGCTGGGGCATTACAAAGCCCAAAAGGCATCCTCCTATAAGCATACGTGCCAAATGGACAAGTAAAAGTAGTCTTTCCCGATCTCTGTGGCAATTTCTATCCGAAGTACCCCGAATACCCATCCAAAAAGCAATAGAAGGGTGTCCTAAAACTCTTTCCGTGAGCCGATCGATAAACTAATGGAAAGTGGTCTTTTCTGCGGTCACCTCATCGGGTTTCTCTATAATCTATACACACTCTCCAATCGGTCGTAAGTCGGGTAGACAATTCTTCACCCTTCTCGCTTTTCATGATACTCCCGATTTTTAGGCACCACCTGAGTTGGACTAACCCATGTGCTATCAAAAATGGGATAAGTGATACCAGCTTGGAGTAATTTCAAGACCTCTATACGAACTACTTCCTGTAGATCGGGATTCAACCTCCGTTGGGCCGCCTAATTAATTCTCTTCAAATAGATATGATGAGTGCAAATGGGATGGGTTTATGCCTTCAGACGTAAATTTCCATCCCACGCTTGCTTATTCTTTTTTGAGAAGGTGCAAGAGATTATGCTCTGTGCAGTGGTTAAGTAAAGTGAAGAAATCACAATCAACTGCCATTTACTTCCAAATGCATACTTTAAATCACCGAGGGCTTAAGTTCTAGCCGCTGAGGTTCCTTGGGTTCATTACCAAATAATAGAGTGTAAAATTTCTATTCTTCTTTCTCCAGCACTCGTACTAAGCTCATTTCTTGAAATTGCAAGGTTTCATGCAAGGCAATCGGATAACCCTCAAGTTAATATATTCGCACTTGCCGCTGGGTTAGCCTGCTCTTCCGGTAATTGCGGTATCTAAAATACGCACTTCTTCAAAGTCATCCTCCTCCGAGTGCGCATATGCCTTTACCCATAATGAAAAATAATATTGAGTTCCAAGGTCATATTTCCAAATGTGAGTTGCATGACTCATTCCCAAGAATTGATTGCATTTGAAGTAAAGCTACAAACGGTCTCCTCCTAATATGATGCAAGACCCACAGTCCTATTGCATTTCGTTCTCGTATCAAGTACAACAAAAATCTACCGGATAGTAAAATCTCACCACTTGTATAAGAACGCCCTCACGGTTCCTTTTGGTATTTTAATAGACCTGTCAGCGAGTGAAAGTGTGATGGAAGTGGGTTTCGCCGCCCAAACCCAATTGAGCCAGAGTTAAAAGAATACTAAGAAGAGATTCACTAGCTCCCAGTTCAATAGCCAGCTTTCTCCACACGATGCTCTCCAATATTCACCGAGATCGTAGGACATCCTCGATCCTTATATCACTCGGGAGTCTTTAAGTTCTCCTCTATATCGTATAATTCAACTTGCTCAGGTTAAAAGGCCTTTTATTTACATTAAGACCTCTTTCTTTACGTTGCACAAATCCTTACAATTTTGCGTGAAGTAGGAACTGCTTAATCATACGAGGAGAAGGAATATTGACTTTCACTTGCCGCATTACTTCAAACATTTCTTCCAGAACGTATCGTTTCTTTCTTTTCTAGAGAACCCGCTTAAAACGGAGGGGGTATTCTAATCTTTATCTCTTCCCCGTCCACTGATCAAGCTTCTTTCCTGGCGTGGTCACCACTAGCTTGAGCCGACTGACTGCTTGATCCCGCTTGGCTTTAATTCCTTCCACTTCAGAAGTCACTATCGCCAATCTCATCGCTTTGCCTTTAAGTCCTCGGTCACCTGCTTTCATTCACCACTTCTGATATTGTTGTGCCGGAAAGAGCCCTTCCCTTTTCTAACTCGTAATCAGCTGACAGACAGCTTTTGAATTTCTAAATGCATATCAGTCTAATTTCGTTGGAGTGAACTTTCACCGCTTCACTTTTCTCGACTAGTTTTGATATTCAAAGACTCTTCTCGTTTCTACAAATATGCCCACCACTACTTAAATCAGGATCATTCGTTTCAATGGTGGAGAAGATAAAGGAGGCATTCGTTGTTGTAATAAGTGGAATCGAATCGGCCGTCAGGTTTTGAATGGGCGATACAAGGGTTTTCTTGGGATTTCATATGACAATTTGGACAATTTCTCCAATTGGGGTGGTTAGTGTCACCATATGGAGCATCTATGGTTGGTCTGTTTTGGCTTATGGTATGGGCATGCTCTCGCGTTGCTCTTCGTGCGGTAATTATCCGACCGAAAATCAAGCAAGAAATTGGGATGAAGATAACTCATTTACTTTTGTATTTGGCGCCTTCATTTCTAGATCATCCAATCTTTGAGTTAAACCGATCAATTTTTCATTCTTATCCCAATGTCTTCGTGAAATATGTACTGTTTCCTCCTGATCATCATCCCAGCTTCTTCAACTTCCCTAGACTAGTTCATCCTGGGCTTGA
Source organism: Tetrastigma voinierianum (assembly GCA_016808115.1). Classification (NCBI taxonomy): domain Eukaryota; kingdom Viridiplantae; phylum Streptophyta; class Magnoliopsida; order Vitales; family Vitaceae; genus Tetrastigma; species Tetrastigma voinierianum. Next base: position 247,942 of record JAEQBH010003867.1, read on the forward strand.
GGTTTCACACATAGTTCAAAAAAATCCATAGCTTCATCAGATGTTTACTAAAAGCTACCCCCACACATAGTTTTCCAACAATTGTTTCATGGCAGAGACATACCACCATAGAAGTGTCTAACAATATCCAAGGCTTAAACCCATGATGTGGCATGAACTTCGATGGTTTCCATAAATCTTCCTAACACCGGGGTAAAATCTCTCACCATCTCAGCCGCAAAAGCATAAATTTGTTTTCTGTAAACATATCTTATGAGCACTAAGAACTTTTCAGAATTCAGCCATTGTACTCACTCAATTTCTCTACTGGTCTCTAGGCCTCGGGTGAGCTGTTTGCTATCTGGCCTTGTCCTCAGAGCCAATGAAATGCCTTAGCTTCAAATGAATCCATGTGTCCATCATACCTTCCCAAAGGTAGTGCAAACCTCCCTGCCAAAATCCCTAATGATGGTGATCATTTTCTCCATACCATGATATGTGGGGAGTAGGGGTACTAAATAAGGCTCACCGCTTACTTCTTCAAACAGGAGGAACAGATACAGACGGGGCACTAACTCTAGGAGGGTGGATGTGATCCCTCATGGTTATATATAGGCATTTGATTCACAAGTTCCTTCATTGCTCTCGCGAAATCCTCGTGTATGCGATCCATGGTATCAATTGGGTACACTAATCCTACTAGCTAGCAGCCGTACTTATCCTATGCAATCTACCCGATGTGTCTTCTATCCCACTGTTGCATAAACACTGCTACAAAATTTAGAGACAACAAAGAGCAAACAAACAACTTGCAAAAGACACAGAATTAATCAACAAATACAAATCGATCGAATGAAAACTAAACTGGTTCAAAATTCAAACAAAGCAGCAAGTATCGCTAATTGCTAAAATCGCGCTCTCGCAATCGGGAAGCTGCAAAAGAGGTAAAAAGGTTACCTTCACTCTTGTGATGTGGATCACAAAGTAATTCTTCAACTTGCCATTTGTAGCGTTTGGCACCATCCGCAACGGCGCCTATTTGATTCGTACACAGGTCGTTTAAAACCCAACAAAATTCTATGAGCACTTGAAAGCCTTACTATCAAATAGTCAAGCTCATCATGAAGATAGTGTAATTCAGGCTCAACACGTGGGATGGGCTTTCATCCTAAAAATGGCTTGCATCAGCATGAGCTGCAAGGCTTTATTTGACTTTCGGGACCAAGCCAAACAATGAAAACAATGAAATCAAAATGTAAAACTCAAAGTTAAAATAAGAAAAAGTTAACTTGAAGAATTAGGTCACCAATCATGTTATAAACAAGTGTCCTGCTTTGTCCTATGACAAGCAACTCCATAGTCCCTGGCATAACCGACCATGTTTAACTAGCAAACCTCACCCATGAAACAACTCTATTCGAGTCAATATTGTGCAGATGTAAAGTTACGGCTCCTTATCGCTTAAAACCCCAACATTTAATATCATCTCGTATGGTTCGGGAAAGACCATCTAAAGAATCACGTGCCCCCAAAGTATGGATATATTGGCCAAATCACAACACATTAAAATGCTATGCAACCTTTAATTTGAGAAACCTAACATATAAATATCATTTTAGAGGCTCAGAAGATCTGGCCCAAAGAATCACAATTTCTCACCGAATATGCAATCGATTCTGCCATGGAGAGACACAAATTAATATATCTAATGTTATGCAACCATGTTTTGAGAATATAAGGGCCATAAATAATTCCTACTTATAACTTTTAGTACAAGAGGACAACATGCCATGCCCCACCACCAGTTAGCTTCCTTCCTCTTCAAAGAAAGGAGGCTTAGGCCAAGCATCCCTCGAGTTGTCATCCTCAAGAGGTGTGTGTTTAAGTAAATGAAAGGGAGAGAAAGAAGAGAGAGAAGAGAGAAAGAAATAAAAGCAAACCTAAAATAAAAAGACTTTATTTACAAAAAACAAAACTTACAAAAAATATCTTCTCCACGCATTGTCGTCCTCAATCGTTACCTAGGTTACAAACAAGAGGGCTTATAGCCTCTCAAGGTATGAAAATACCAAAACCTAAGTGAAATTAAGGTTATAGGACACTAAGCACATACCAAGTTTGGAGGCTGTTTGGCATTAATACAAAGCATTGATTTAGGTATCACTCGCTAGTCGAGGAATTCAAGAACTAGCGAAATCGCATCAAAGTCTAGCGAAAACAAGGCTCTCATAGTGGGAGAGCACTACATAAATTTCAGCGGTTAATAAATTTTTGTGAGAAGCGAAAATCAATTATTTTCGCTAAGGAACAAGGTTAGAGAAATGAGAGTGTTCAGTTTAAATTTTGTAAGGCTAGGTTGCTAAATTTTCATATGTTTAAATTTACAGAACTATTTAAAATTCCCGCATTGTTGATTCACCGCTCTTCAACTCCGCATCACATTTTCTTCATTTGCCTTGGTTTTCTCTTAATAGATTCTTCGGCTGCGATGGGCCGAGACTTGAATTCCAACTTCATGATTCATCATTTGATTCCGAGATTGACCCAAAGTGCAAAAGAAACCTCGTGAAATAAAATACTTTGAATGGTATATGTTACGCAGATAGACTAGAACACTTCGACAGAGAATGACATGATTAATGCGCAAAGCACCTTCAAAAACCTATCTAATATAGTTCAAAATTGCACTTTTTTCTGGGCATTAATCAGGGGGTTGTCCATTTTGCCACTCTGCCTCCTCCTGAATCCAAACCCCAGTCTCCCAAATTTCTCACACCGATTGCCATCGCACCGAGTCGCGCCTGCTCACCAGGCCGCCGCACCGCTGCTCTCGCGCATCCTGTCTTGCCCGCGCCCAGCCACCGACCAGCTCCGTCGATCCCCGATCGAGTCGACTCGTAGCTAGCATCAGCCACGCCACAGATCGTTCTGCAACAAGCTCACAACGGAGTTGCCTAAATTTGGCCACCTCTACTCGAAACCCGCGAGCCTCTACCGCTGCTCAGACCTCCTGCCCGTGGTTCGCCCATTTTGGCCTCGCCTCATCATCCCATCAGCCCATTTGGCCATTTTAGAGCCTGCCGCTTCAGCCATGAGCCCCGTCATCCGCTTGTTTCCCGAGGATTCAAATACCTCCCAAAGGAGCCCTTCTCGCCCTCGTAGATACAGCCCCGCCAGACAACAGTCGAGCCCTCTCCAAAGATTTTATCTCGTATTTTAGATATGGTTCAGACCGTGGTGGGTCCCGCTTTAGGCAACAATAGATTCAAAGACAATTCGTAGAGAGATGCCTCTAACTCCGGCCCGGCCCGCACTACTTCACCGTCCCGGGAGGCAAGACTCGAGGAGCCCCGTGATTTGGCTGCTATCGCACGATGACCCCAGCCCCATCAATTGCACTCCTCGCAGGAGAGTTAGAGGGCCCGCCCTCCAAGCGGCCCGCATATCAGCCCCTGGGCGAGTCATCTCCTCTCGGCCGCAGCCATCAAATCACATCGGGTCATGGAGGCCACATCATCGCCTCACAGCCACCCCTCACTTCCAGATCGTGAGGCCGCTGTTTCGTAGGCACCCCACCCCGTGGAATACCGTGATTACATTCGAGGGACTTTCATCGTAGGAGTCATTCACGATGTCCCGCCTCCGGGAAAACATCCCACATTTAGGGAGTCCATAGAGATTTGACTGAGATTATTCACTACCGCCCTTCATTACCCGAGGCAGTACATACCCACGAGTGAAGGCAGTTTCATCATTCTATGACATCTCGAGAGCCAGGATGTATCCGTGAGCTTCAAGCCATCGATGATCGCACGAGTACTCAAGAGCGGTCGACAAGATACTTCGTGGGCCCGCCGAGACCACCGCCAATGCAGAGGGTTACAGAGATCGGGCCCACCCACCATCCAGAGATGGCCCAGACCGCCGACACCACAACGGATCCGCATTTTACAAGAGGCGCCGCCTCGGCGCGTCGCCGATCACCACTTATTCTGACGAACCGTTCTCGCCGCAAGATTACGGTAAATGAGGTCATCTCGAGGTTTCACCATCTCTGAGGATATTGTCTCGCCCCTCCGAAATGGGTGATGACCTCCTTTGATGCATTTCTCGAGGGAGAAGGTTCATCCTGGCGGGTTCGTGCGAGCAGAGTCTTCCGTCGCTGATGCCGAGACTACTCTTACCGTGCTCTGCAGTTATTTGGGATTCCCCAAGAGGAGCTCCCAAGATCGAGGAGGATTGGGATGCCCGTCTCCGCCTACCGAGCGGGTGATGACCATGCCCATATCTTTCCATCTCCGACAAAGAGACTGTGGAGGAGGTACCAAATCGCACGAGGACTCCCACAGAAGACGATATGCTCCGCCCTCGAGCCCGAGACGCAGAGGAGTCCAGCCAAGAGATGTCACCCTCTTCCATCTCCTCCACACACACCACACATCCGCAGTCGCAACAGCACCGCCATCTTATTCGGAAGACACCACTCACTCCGAGTATGTTCACTACCGCGAGATAGCAGTGATGATGCCATATGTCTACCAAGAGCCATGCACAGCAAAGACAGATCGAGGCCGCCCAAGGCTCACTGAGGCGCTTAGCGCATCATGACGCACTTAGGCCTTCCCTCGTGTTCCTCGATCGTGAGGAGCCCACCACACGCAGCCTATTTGATGTTTTAGTCGCGAAGAAGATCAGCCAGATTCAAATCCACCACCAAAGAAAGAGGTGTTAGGTTTCTTTTTATGATTTTTTTGTATAAGTTACTGTACTTTCTTTATCAACTGCCTACACTTTGATTAGGATTTATGTAATAGCCATAGTAGGCATTGATACTTTTGTTTGTTTAGCTTTATTCATGTATTAGCTATTTTGGCTATATCAAAAGCTATTCGGCCTATATATATACGTACATTTTTGCATACCATGTTTTCAGGCCTTTACCACGATATTTGTTTTTCTTTTCAATAAACAATCAATTGCTACAATCGACAATTGAATTCGCTTTGTAAGCAAAAATTGAACTATTGTTTGTCACCTTATGTTAGAGGCAAATTCCATGCTTGAATTAAATTTTTGGTCAATTGAAGTTCCAGCATGCTCAACTTGAAAATTTCCCCCTGTATGCTAATTCACACTCCACACCGCATTGTTTCAATAGTCGTGAATGAGCCAGTCTTTCGTCAGCATAGCCTAGGTATGTTGGCAACCTAGATAGGTTTGTGTTACCTATATTTGAATACCAATGTAGTCTTCCAAAAAGGAAAAGAAAGAAAAAGCAAAAGAAAAAAAAATAAAATAAAAATAAAGTCGGAAGTTTCACAAACTCCGAGCACTGGCCCGAGGGGTGTACATAAGCCTTCTAAGCCCGATGCCCTAAGCCTTAATTGTCTGGGAGTCATCGATTTAGTGTTCATATTGCGGATAGGTGTGATTCCAACGATTTGTAGGTGCTTGATTTCAAGTCATTCGTGAGTCCTGAAGCCTGTAGAGTTTGTGGTCGGGTGATCCTTTCTTAGCCGATGTCCAAACCCACCGGGTCGGGAGTCATCGGTGGACCCTCGCTACACGGACTTTGGTGAAGTCGGATTTTACATTGCACCCTACAAATATAGTTGAATAAAGAAAGAAGGCGAACTATCCTTATCTAGGTTGTTCACCGCCTTAAGGCCATGTCAAAGGCTAGGTCAGAGGGGACAAATTTTGCAATTTATCAGCGTAATGTGGTTATATAAAAGAACCATTAGACTTAGGTGGAAATCTGCTGAGGAACCATGGGAACCAATATTGGCTTAAAAATTGCCTTGTATGGTTTTTACTCTTCATGTCGGTTTTCAAACTCGTGTCCATTTTTCGCTTTAAGGACAATGTTTATATGTACATACACCTTTTGAATCATAAATTTTTCGAAATCACTACATACATCTCTTGTTGTGACGCTAAGGACTAGCAACGTTTTCGTTAGTGATTAGTGCCCAAAAAGTTATTTTGAACCCTATATTAGATAGGTTTTGAGTGCTTTTACGCACTCAATCATGTCATTTATGCCAATTGTGCTGTTCAAGTCTTCTAGTATCACTCTATGCCGCTTGCAGGTTATTTTCGTTGTTTTCGTTGTGCTACAGATTGGGGAGTTCGGAGCACGGTATTATTACGATTTAATCACTAAGATTGAAACTCCAATTGTCCCATCAAAACGTGTACTCAAAATCAAAGAAAGAATGGAAGGCAAAAATCATATAAAGAGAGATGAAGCAATGCAAAGGATGAATCAAAGAAATCCCAGAATTCTAAGATTGCTGTAATCACTGGGATTGCGAAAATTTTCAAGAACCTTGCTTAAAATCTTCAAGTAATCTTAGCAAAATTGTGAATTCATTGTCCCAGACTTTCACAAAGCACTATTCCCAGCTTTAAATTTTGCATTTTCACATTCACAAGAATTTCGCTAAGCCAATAAATTTCTCTAGCTAGCTAAACTGCCACCGCCAATGGGGTAAATCTCCGATTCGCTTATCTTCGGTGATTAGCTAGCTGGGTTTTCGGCTACTAGTTTAAATTCACGTTTAACGAATTCGCGAGCTCTTGAGCTTAAATTCACCGCCTTGTCATGCTTTTGTAATTAATGCAACCGACTTCAATTTTGGTGTATTACTTCGTCCCTAAAATTAGCCAAATTGTTAAAGCCAGGGTATTTTCATACATTTGGTGGCCTATATAAGCCCCCTCTCCCATTTTGTAACCTCAAGCAACAAATTGAGGAAGCAATTTTGCAAGTTTTTATTTTTTTTTTTGTAAATATCTTAGCTTTAGTTAGGTTTATGCTTCTTCCTCTTCCTGTTCGTTGCCAAACACCCTTCTCGAGATATATAACTATAGAGAGATGTCATGTTCCTTTTCTAAGTTAAGAAGGAAGCTAGCTTGCCACAGGGCATACAGGCTGTTCTCTTGTATTAAAAGCTGTGTATCAGAGCTTATGGCCATATCTTCAAAATATGGTCAATACATCAATGTTATTAATCTGGGCCAATACTTACCATAAAGCCCAGGATACAGTGACACTATTGCTAGATGCACCGGGTTCATTAGATGGTCTTACGAGCCTCCGAGATGATATTTAATGTTAGGTTTCAAATCGAAAAGGCAATAGACAAGACGTTATCTCGTTAATCAAAATATGAGCTGATTTTAGAAGTATATTGCTAGTTAAACATGATCCCAAGTATGGCTAGACCGGCGCTGCTTGTCATAACGCGAGGATAAAACCCGAGGACACTTGTTTGCCCTGGGTTACCAAGTTAGTGACCTAAATCTTTCAAAGTTAACTTTTCACACATCACTTTCGCTTACAATTTCTCAACATTTAAACTACTTCCACTGTTAACAAAACTATGTCCAATAGAAAGCCTTACCTTCAGACTTATAAATCATTCTGTGATGAAAACCCATCCCCGTGTTCGAATCTTCTAGACTCACTATACTAAGCAAAGAGCTTGACTACGGCAAAAGAGGGAGAACTTTAGTATGATAAACTTTGCTGATTTAGCTCAGCCTACTGTGGCACGAATCAACGGGTACTCCCGTATCAGTAAAATAAGTATAAGTTCTGTAGTACCCACGGGTACTCCCGTATCTGTAAAATAAGTATAAGGTCTGCATAAGAATAAGTTCTGTAACTCCTACGGAGTCCCGAATGATCATAAGTCTGTTACAAGTATAAGTCCAGTAGTACCTACGGGTACTTTCGTATAATGAATATGTGTAGCACCTATGGGTACTTTTGTATACGAATAAGCTCTGAAACTCCTACGGGAGATCCGAATAAACATAAGCTCAAGAGGCATAAGAAATTGTGCCAAGTCTAAAGATGACTGATATGAAAACCTCACAACCTCGTTTGTTGTGTGGGATATGTTCGAATCAGATAAACCTCGGCATATGTATTTGATGATCCGCACCTACATGACTAATGTCCGATTCCCCAGATAAGTCCGATCCGACTCAGAGTGTGATAATGATTCTGATCTGTTCTCGACTTATCGCACTCCACGGTACCTTCGCACAAGAATAAGATCTGAAATTCAAGAATCAATCCTGTAACACAAGTATAAGATCCGTAAGACAAGAATAAGTCTCGCATTGCTGCATAGTTCAGAAGACCAGATATACTTAGAGTACGCAGGTAAGATACGAAGTACCAAAAGATAAGTTTTTGTGAGTACCTACGTTACTCGTATAAGGATGTTCCACACGTGATACATTCCACTTCAGAGTACCTACGAGTACCTCTGAATAAGTGTAAACCACGTAGTATAAGTATAAACCCTATGGTATAAGCATAAGTTCTGTAAAGTCCTAAGGGAGGTCTGAGATAGAAAGAAGTATGAGTACGTGATAAGTACCTCCGTCTAAGTATATGTATAAATTTAGTACCGTATATAAGGAATCTGAATAAATTCAGGTCTCACAGAGATCGGAATACAAGTCCGCCATGAGTGTAAGATCTCGAGTAAGTATAAGATCGAATGTTATAAAGTATAAGCCCCGAATAAGAATAAGTCCGCTATGTGGTAAGATCCAGTAAAGTATAAGCTGTTTTAAGTATAAGTTCGCACAAGACTCTATACCCTATGGGAGATAAGATTCTGTTAAAGGTCACAAGGTACAAGTAGACAGAATTATGTTAAGGAAATGAATAGGAAAACGACCTGAAAACCTGAGGAAGTCATGATACATGTAAGAGACGACTGATAGTTTCATTAATGATATGTTCAAGTTTGTTCCGAATATGATCTCGACTGCTATACATTTGGATTATATGAATCATGAAGATTCTCGATATCCGCGCTGTTATCCGTTATTTGTGTTCTCAGATAAGATATGATTCCCACTAAGCGTAAAGTTTAGCATGCTTTAAATCCATGTAGGTAATGTGGAGAAGACGCTTCAAACATCCGTGATACAAAGAAGGCCAACACACTTGTGTTCACTACATGTAGGTTCAGGTTCGATTTGTAATTGTAAAAGTATAGTTTTGTATTTGTAAATGGACTCAGTAATGGGTGTAGATTTTGATGGACACCACTCCGGTGGTAGTTCTTTTGTTTATGTATATGAGATTTTGATTCTCATATAAGATTTGGCCATACCCAGGCGTACTGGGATCGACTTTAAAAAAAAAAAGGTCCCAAGATGTGGTCTCGCATCCCAAACTGTTCGGATCCACCACTAGCTGGACCTGAATCGTGGTGACAAAGAAGTCATACATCATTCAAAGCAAGACCTGGTGAAATACCATGGATCCAGATCCCCACAATATCACAACATCGAGGAACTTGCATAGATAAAGCATCGACTTGGGCCGCAGAAACCCATTGCCACACCCGCATATGCGCTTGGCTCAGAAGCTTGCCACAACATCACTCTATCCTTGCTGATCGGGATCGGTAAAAATTCCTAAGGAATAGTTGAGGATGCATGGTAAGGTGATAATCTCACGATCCTGCTGGATTTTGTAGTGCTTGACACCGAACTGATCGCAGTTAGGCCTAATCATGTGCCAATCATCCTGGAAGCGCCATTTTGGCCACTTCAATATGATAATCAACTGCCTTAATGAGCTGTGCAAATTTCATTTGGAACATGACACCTGAGCTCACATCTTTCACTTGAGCAACAACAAGGCTGGGCTAATAAGATGAGAGGCAAGGATCAGAGCTGGTTTGCCCGATTGGTTCAGAGCGCAGTGGAAACCAAGTGTCAAACTGCAAGTAGAATTGCGAAGAAATGAAGCAGATGAAGAATTGATCGTGATCAAGCTACTCCCCGCAGAGCTAAATGATTCCCAAAGACTCAATTAAGTGAAAAGAAGCTCAACACAGCGAGCCGGCATGGCTGCAATCAGAATATTACACATCGGAGGCGAAGGAGCTCCTCCTCCTTGATCCTCCACAGAATGAAACTAGAGTGTATTTGAATGGCCTGTTCTATCAGACCAAATCTACAAATTAAAATTTTGATTTTAAGTTTAATTTGGTCAATTTTCAGTTTATTTTATTTTTAGTAATTTTCTTTATCTTAATTTTAACTGAATATAAAATTTTAATTTTTAGTAATTTTATTTTATTTTTATTTTTATTTTTATTTTATCTTATTTTAATTTATCTAAATTAAATTTTGTTGTTTTTGCAAAGATGGAAGTTGGTGGCAGGCATAAATTTCTACAAATACAGCGAAATTTTGTCCAGCTGGTTCTTCGGGCTTCAGTGTGGAGACTTTCAAATGCCCAAACAGATTTATAAAAAGGCCACCCCCCCTCCCTTACTTCAACTCGGGCCTTCAGATTTTCCGAGCCTCCCATGTTTCGTTTCTCAGGTTCGCATCGCCATCAAGGGCCACTTTATACTGGCCGCTGGGCCAGGCACGATTCGCATATACCGTGACCACACGAGCTTCGCCACACGCACTTTATTGCAGACGAGTCCATCTGCGACGCCAGCCGCGCGCCGCAAATATGTACCCACTGGCGCCCCGCCCGCTTCGCCGCACGCCTCGAAGCCGCGGGCCATAGTTCACTACGAGCCATCAAGTATGTGCCTAGGTCCGGCCTAATAATTGAGAGAAGGTGCATATCTGTGGCTGCGTGATGCCTACTTCTCCAACTAAAGGTGTAGACACCACCGCATTGGCCCTCGCCGAGACGAGAGGCTCAGCATCGAGTTCCATCCAGCGAGACGTAGCCCGGTAAGACCTCGCCCTTCCCCGCAGATCCGAGATCACGCCGAGGGCCCTCCTTCCAAGCGGCCCTGAGACCGCCGGGTGAGTCACCGTGGTTCAGGCCCGAGCCGCCACCTCCAACCGATCGTGGTTCACGCCTCGCTTATCCCTTTGGCCGAGGATCAGCGATCGCCGTTTAACATGATCCGATCCGTGGAACGGGACCGTGTCAGACTTCCATATGGAGTCATATTACGACATACTGGCATTGACCGCGGACCATCGATTCAGAGATTTGATGCGGTTGATCCGGCAGTATTCACTGCTCCCATTCATTACATCGAGGCAGTTTTTCTATCCCTGGGTGGTGCTTGAGTTTTATCACACTATGACATCCCAGGAGGCCTAGTCTGGCTGAGATCCGATTCAAGATTGACGGGTCGCCCTGTACCCCAAGCACGATATTACGGCCGCATTAGGTCGCAGGTTCTAGCGACCTACGGTGACTCATCGATGGTGGCCTCAGCCATCACGTGAGGGAGATGGCTCGCCTCACAGCCGAGATACTACTACCGGGCCTATACTCTTCACGGCAGAACTTTCCCTGCGATGCTCCAGTGGACCACGATCCCACCAGCTTATTCCCACTCAAAGACTATGTACATTTGTGAGCTATACTCGAGCTCAGACAGGATTTCCAAGGATTCGATCTACCCTTCAGCTCGCTGTAACCGTATTGCTACATTTCGAGGAGAAGGTCCACCGTAAGGACTCCGGCTAGCAGGAGGCTTCCTCAAGCACAGGCCACAGCTGTGCCCATGAGCATCCGGGTTCCCGAGGAGCCAATGACAGAGCACGGTGAGTTGTCTCGTGCTCTATCTATCGAGCGATCTTATATATGCCACTTCCATTCTTCTACAACAAGAGGAGGCGCTGACGTGGTAGGACCTGGCCAGAGGTGAGCACTGCCCTGGTAGGTGAGTGGAGAGGACTCCGCTCGTGATTCATCTCCCCAGTCTCACTCTCCGCCGCCCCCCACCCTTCCGAGACCACCGGCCCATTCTCCACATCACGCAGTCACGCAGCACATCCCCGCGCCGAGGGAAGCACCGCGCTATGGATGATGTCCGCGTGATCGCGCCAGCCTGCCGTCATAGAAGAGCGGATGGCCCAGCCGAGGTCACCGCAGACCATGCTGGGCGCTTCTTCGACATGAGCCACCCTGCCTCCCGCCACTGGGCGCGACAGAGTTTACATGTACCACTACCGCTGAGATCAATTGGTCAGATCTCGTAGCTTACCTCCTTCGGATATGCAAGTAAGCCATAGAAATGCCACTGCAGCAGCTTCAGATCCACCGACGTCTACACCACCACGAGAGTGAGGTGGTCATACCCCTTCCTCTAGCTCGATCCCTACCCAGTGGAGATATGGTTATACTTTGGTTGGGGGGGAAAGTTAGAGTTAGAAGTATCTTCTATCATTTTTTGTTTTGTTTTAGTCTTATTAACGGCCTACTTATTTTGTATAAGATTGTATAGGATGCAAGTATTAGCCAATAGTAGGCAAAGGATTTATTGTGTATAGCTATGTTGTTTATTAGCCACTTTGGTTATATCAAAAGCTTTATGCAAAGATTTCATTTTTCTACAATTTTGCAAACCATTTCTACACCTATATTTTTTGTTTCGCTTCTTACCTTGAGTTGAAAATTGAAGCACCTGTATACTCATACTCTAGAATACTCTATGCATGATTAAAGTTTTTTGTCGATTAATTCCAAAGTTCAACCTTGTCCATCCTCGCCTTTAGCAATTCAAGGTTACATTGCACTTCAGTTTTCATCAATAGGTCGAGAAGTCGATACTTTTTACTTTGCAAACCTACTTAGACACTGGGACACCATAATAGGTTTATGTTACCTACAAATGAAGACCAATGGTCTTCCAAATGAAAAGAAAAAGCAAAAGAAAAAGAAAGAAGAAAGAAACTAGAGAGTCGTGACACTTTATTTTGAAACCAACATACGAGGGGTATATGGCGAGAAGCTCTTTAAGCCCTAAGTGTCTGCAACCTTCATTGGTTGGAGTCACCGACTTGTGTTCGCTTAATGGGTGATGGGGTAGGGCTTTAGCGAGCTGTGGGAGCTGAATTTTCTAAAATCATCTGAAGTCCGGTAAGCCCCGAAGAGCAGCCTGCAGATCCTTTTAACTTGATGCCCTAAACTCGATTGGTCGGGAGCCACCTGCAGACTCCCTCACATGGACTCGTGAATGAAGCTTCAAGATTGCACCCTACAATACAATCAAGTAAGAAATAAGAGTGTAACTAATCTATTTAGTTGGTCAATTTGCTGGGTCCCGATGCAGAGAGTTTGGTTGGGGGGAGAGGAATAGCTTTGCAAACTTATTGGTCTAAACTGTTACCTTATTTGGTAGAAGTTCGGGTTGACTTCCTTGGAATTGATGTTCACTTACTAAACTTATTCCTATATGGCAATTGTTTCTCTCATGATGGTTTTTACCTGATCTAAATTGTTCATCTGAAGGTAAAGCCTCCCTTGTACACACGATTAGAATACTCTTTTTGCAAAGCATAGCTACATACCCTTTTATTATTTTTAGCATTGCTAGGGGTTGTAATGTGTCGGTTGGGAATTGATTAGTACCCAAAAGTGCTATTTTGAGTCCTATTTAAGATAGGTTTTGAGTGCTTTGCGTACTAATCATATTATTTAAGTAGATTGACGTAATGCAGTCCATTAGTATTCTTGATTTTGTTGAGGTTGTTTTAGTAGTTTTGCAAGCTTCGGTAAGCCTCCACCATCATATCAAGCTTAGCATCGTAATTGTGCTGATTTATGCTGAGTTCGTATGAATTCTCGGCGATTTCATCGAAGCACAGGATGAAGAAATATCAAAATTTGGAAGAGGAGGAAATGCGGTGGAGGATGCGGGAGGCTTGGCGTTGCGACTTGGAGATTCGTACTATGGCATAAGCGAAAATTTCGTAATCATAAGCGAAAATTTCGTAGTCATAGAAAGAATTTACGCTATAATAAATTTTCACTATGATAAGCGAAATTTGGCTATCATGGCGATGCGTACTATAAGCGAAAATTTCAAAATTTCGCTATGGCCCGAATTTAAGCTATGATAGCGAAATTTATTATCATATTAATTACCATATCATGGCAAAATTCACTATCTGCATGAAAATCCACTAACTCTGTTTGTGATCCAAACGACTCCGTTTTGTTCAATTCCTCTTTTGCACTCAATGTAACCATATTATTTAGGTTAGCTTTGTACTTTCACATGTTTGGGAGGCTATATAAGCCATGTTATGAACATTTTGTAACCTAACTATTCAATTCACGCAGCTTTTCATTCAACCCCTGTTTTGGTTCCCATTTTCTCTCTTCTCTCTCCTCTTTCTCTCATTTTCTAGGCTACAAAACACACCCCTTTTAGGATGGCTTGACTCAAAGGATGTTTGGCTTAAGCCTCGAAAAACATGAAGAGGCGGGTTGCTAGGTTAGTTGATGTTGGTTTGCAGGTGTTCCTCTGTTTTCATGAAGCAAGTACTGTGTATTTGTGTTTCAAACTTTCCAAACTAGGTTTAAATGCTATTTAATGTATTTTCTTTGGTCAATACTTGGCATGCTTTAGGGTTCAGTGTATTCTTAATGGTAGATACAGCACGACATCCGTGGAGAAATGTCATTCTGACCATTGAAAGTAAGGTTAAATGCTTTATTTTCAACTATTTGGAACATTAAATACTCGAGTAAAATGCTATGGTTCAAATAGGGATGTTATTAAGGGTTGGTTTTTAAAGTTAAACAAAGATGCGGATTTTGGAAATGACTATGTGTCATTTGCCCTTTAATGCGAGAAATAGCAGGAGGACACCTATACTCTTACATCATACCAAACTAGTGACCTGAGACTTTAAGGTCTTCCTTCCATATCTTATTTTAAACTGCTCCCAACTTAGTGACACCACCATCCACACTTTTTAATGCAAATCCGAAAATCCAAATGAAAGCCTTACCATTTTGAATCATGATACGAGTCATTTATAAGATGAAAACCCATCCCTGAGTTCGACCCTAGACCGCTATACTGCAGTAGCTTGACTACGGCAGTAAGAGAAAATTTAGGATACAAATATTGTTGATTCCGGATCACCCTACTATGGCACGAATCAGTTCACAGTTCCTAACCTTTAAGGTAGGATTGCTTCTTAGTCATTGAGTGTTTGTCCTGTTTTTACTGCAGGAATTTCCAGTGGATTAGAAATCCAAGAGGAAGGCTGGTCAAAGTCAATCTCCCACAGAACCTGAACTGAGCTTGAATTGTGATCAAATGGAACACCTAGAGGGAGAGCAATATAGTCAATATACAGTAGAAACAAGAACATATAAGTTCATGAGGAATTTATAGAAATCCTCCATGGTGGAGTGCACCCTCCTATATGGTGCCTCCACAGTATCGCCTCCTCAGCGTCCATAGTACCTCTTCCGTCGACCTCAACCACCCGGTAATCTCCCCGAGTTGAACAAATGATTCCTAGACCTTACCAGTATAGTGGGTGACTTTGTGGAAGAAGCGAAGACATTGATGCTCCAAATTAAGCCAAAGAATTCATATTATGGAGAACTCCCTGGACTAGAAATTAGATGGGCTTCAAAGTGGAATTGATCATAAAATTGACAACCTACAGACATCAATTTCAAGGCTTGCCCAGCAACATGTTCATCAAGAGAAGGAGAATCTGGAGGAAAAGTGTATTTTGGGTGATGATTAGTGTCCAAAAAGTACAATTTTGAATCCTATATTAGATAGGTTTTGAGTACTTTTTGTGCATTAATCATGTCATATAAACCAATTGAAGTGTTCATGTCATCTTAGTAACACTTATGCCATTTAGACATGTTTTGGTTGTTTTGTAGGTATTTATGCACTTCTGAGCTTCAACCACAGTACGAATGATCAATCATGAGGTTGATTTAGTCTCGGCCATTGACAAGCCCGAAAATCAATGGAAGCAAAGGAAAAGTGGAGGAAATGAGATGCGGTTGAAGACGGGGCGAGGCATGCGCGGGAACGACAAAGCGGAATTTTCGCAGCTTTGTTCGCGTGATTAGCAAATCCTAGCGAATTTCACAAGCGATCGCAAACAGTTCGCAATCTCGACGAAATTAGGTAGCTGCTTGACTTGCCTTTGTTATTAAGCGGTATAGAATTAAACTACCGCTAGAAATTTCGCTAGCTTAGCGAAATTTGGCTAGCTAATGAATTTCAACCTTATAAATTAAGCTAAACACTTAGAGTCGCTAGACCCTTGCCAATTTAAGCTAAACCTTGCCAAGTCGCTAATTGAAATTCTCCTATGTGAAATTACATGCCTCGTCATGCTTTGTAATTAATGCTGAACCGCCTTCAAACTTGGTTTATTACCCAATTGTCCTATAACTTACCCTAGTTATTAGGGTTTTTGGTAGTTTCATACCTTGAGGAGGCTTATAAATACCCCTCATGTTTTGTAATAAAGAAGAGGAGGATAAAAGGTGAATACAAGTTTTGTTGGTTGTAAGTTATTTTCTTTTGCTAACTTTTGTAAATAAAGTTTTTAGGTCTTGCTTTTATTTCTTTTTTCTCTCTTCTCTCTCTTCTTTCTCTCCCTTTCTTGGCTGCCAGACACACCTCTTGGGGATGACAACTCAAGAGATGCTTGAAATTTAAGCCTCACTAACTGAAAAGGAAGGACGCTAGCTTGGTGGTGGGGCATATGCAGGTTGTCCTCTTGTATTAAAAGCTACGGGTGGTGTATTTATGGCTCTTAGTATTCTCAAAACTTAGTTGCATAACATGGGATGTTATTGATTGGCCAATACTCTCTCCATGCTTTAGGGTATTGTTCTTTAGATGGTTTTTGAGCCTGCGAGATAATATTGACCCCACATGTTAGGGTTCTTCAAATTAAGGTTAAATAACATTTCTTTGTTATTATTTTGGCCAATATTCTCCATGCTTTGGGATGCGGTGCTCGGGTGAGAGATGCCTTGTTGTTCTTTAGATGGTCTTTACGAGCCTCCCCAAAAATGATAATTGAATGTTGGGGTTTTTAAACTAAAAGGGCCATAAGCGCATGCTATCTGTTTTTAACTCAAATAGGAGATGTTTCATGGAGTGAGGTTTGCTAGTTAAATAGATCCGGTTATGCCATGGACTATATATTTGCATGTCATAGCAGGGGATAAAACCAGGGACACTTGTTTTGCCCCAACTTGCCAAGTTAGTAACAAATCTTGAAAGTTAACTTTTCACACTTTAACTTTCGGTTTTACAATTTTCAGTTTTCAAACCATTCCTTTGTTTTGAAACACAATTCCAAGAGTCAGTAAGCCTTGCAACCGTGCACTTGCTCTGTGAGCCATTTTTAAGGATGAAAACCCATCCACGGGTGTTCGATCTGGCCACTATCTTTGCGGTAGCTTGACTACCGGCCGTGGTAGAGCTGGAATTGTATATAAATTTTGTTGATTACAGCTCCAGCCCTCTTGTAGCGCGAATCAAATGGCACGTTGCGAGGATGAAGGTACTTAAGCTACTTATGTGGTAAGTTGAAGAGTACTTGTGATCCGCATCCACAGTGAAGGTAACTCTTTACCTCTTTTTACCTTCGATTCGCGAGCGCCCGGTTGCTTCACTTTGCGATGCTTGCTTTACATTTCGATTCCGATTTTCATTGATCAGTTTTATTGTTGTTAGTTAATTTTAATCTTTTGCGAAGGTTGTTTGTTGCTCTTTATTTGTCTCTTTAATTGTCTTAACAGCGTGTATGCAGCTTGATGGGATAGGGAACACATCAGTGGGTGTATAGGATAAGTACACAACTTGACCTAGCTAGTGAAGTCGGTGTGCAAGCGATACCATGGATCATGGAACAACAAAAGTCAACCAGGAACTCCCTATGAATCAAATGCATATAGAACCATGAGGATCATCACATCCACCCTCCTAGAGTTAGTGCCCCATCCTCGTATCATTCCTCCGCCAAGATGCAGCAAAGTGAGGCCTTATTCGTACCCTTACCCCCCATTATCATGGTATGGAAAATGAAATCCATACACTCATATAAGGGATTTGAGGAGGTTTTAAATTACTCCTTCATGAAGGTATGATGGAGATGGATTTGCTGAAGCTAAAGGCATTTTGCATTGACTCTTAAGGACAAGGCCAAGATATGGCTCAACCTATCGAGGCTCGTAACCATTAGAAGACAATGAGCCGCAGTTTCACTCTTGAAAAGTCTCTGCTCACAAGACTAATAATTTGAAAAGGCAAATTTATACCTTGCAGCTCAGGATGGTGAGAGATTTACTCGTTGTTGGGAGAGATTTATGGAAACCATCGCTGTATGTCCACACCATGGGCTCGACATGGATGTCAGTTAACCACTTCTATGGTGGTATGTCTCCTGCCATGAGGCAGCTGCTGGAAACCATGTGTGGGGGAGACTTTTTAAGCAAACATCCTGATGAAGCCATGATTTTTTAAATTACGTGGCTGAAACTTGGCGTTGGATGAGCTTTAACCCTAGAGAAATCGATAGATGAGACCACCACAACCGCCAAACCAGAGGGATGTATAATCGCCAAAGAAATAGAGACGAGATGTGATTTCAACCCCAGCTAGGAAAGTGGAGGAACTTGAAGGCAAACAGCTCCTAAGAGGTGCATGCAAGGATCAAAATCCCGCACACCAACTTTGCACCAATTTCCAACCCACACCCAACAGAACAGTTGTCCGGCTCGCAGCGAAGGATTTGATGTCAGAATGTGCAAACACTGTAGGACAATACAAGCCACAATAATCCAATGCTCCATATGGTAATACCTACAATTCCAATTGGAGGAATCACCCTAATCTAGCATGGAGACCCAACCCCCCTGCTTATGTACCCTGCAGTGCCAAGCCTCTCGCCTGTTTCCTCACAACATTAACAAACACCCATCCTCTTCTCCAAAGAGAGCAAAGCCATATTGAATTTGAGTAAGGTAGGCAAACTTGTCGAGGAACAAAAGGAATTAATGCGCAACCGTACAAAGGATTGATACTGTAGAGAAAGTACATTGAATAAGAGAATAGACGGCTTGAGAGCAATCTCAACTTAAAAATTGATAACTCACAAAGATTCAATCACCAAGATCAACAAGTTCCTAAGTACAAGAGAATGGAAGGTTTCATCACAAACAGCTTCCAAATGCTAAAGGAATTATGATAGATTATCCAACAATTCAAAGAATGGATGAGGTAAAGGCCATAATCACCCCTTCGAGAAGGGAAAAGAGGTTGTTCAACCTATGCCAAAAACCTTAAAGAACTCAGCAGGAGAAGAATTGCAACTCGAGCCTATTCTCCTAGATATGATTCAATGAAATACCGCAGATAACACCTCCATTTCCACAAGCAATTTAGTGAGTGAAAGAAGAAGGCATCTCAACAAGCAGGCATTCTTGAGGTTTTAAGGCAAGTGAAGGTTAACATACCTTTATTGGACCTAATCAAACAAGTCCCTGCTTATGCAAAATTTTTGAAAGATCTTAAAACACCAAAGATTTAGCAATTAAAAGATATTTCTGTTCCATAGATGTCATGAACATAACCAAAGGCAAATACCTCACAAATACAAAGATCTCCGGATTCCACAATTTCGCCAATACTGTGGGAATTGTATAGAAAAGTCCTGCTTGATTTAGGAGCCAAGTAGGAACTACCGGCCGTATTCACAAGATAAGCCGCTGTACTAGGTTTAGTGAACTTTAAACCACAACATCACACTCCTCATCAGTCGATAGATCCGTGAAAATCCCTAAGGGGGATAGTTGAGGATGTCTTAGTGAAGATAGACAAATTCTACTACCCAAGATTTTGTGGTACTTGGACATCGAAATCAATTGCTAGTGAACCTAATCATGTACCAATCCATCTTAGGAAGACCATTTTGGCCATCGCTAATGCAATAATTACTGGAATGGAGTCATGCAATTAACTTTTGGTAACATGACTATGGAGTTGAATATCTTTCATTCGAACAACAAACACGAAGCTGCTAGGAAATTGAAAATCAAATTCGATGAGGTTGTTTCTAATTTGGATCACAAAGTGTGAAAACACAATACTCAGGAAATGCAAGGAGTGATCAGCCAAGAAAATGAAGATATATTGGTTTTGCCATCAACACTCCAACGCAAACCAATTCGTACACCTTACGTCACACCGAGGAGCAGATCAACAATTGGTCACCCAACACAATGGAATTAGCCCAGGCAACTGCAGGGGTTGAGGAGATTATCCTTGGACCCTTGAGTAATTTGGTAAATTGAAACTATTTGCGTTCCTAAAACCAAATTATGGGCTCAACAATTTTTTGTTTTTGTTATTTAGTCAATTTCCATTTTTAGCTATTTAAGATGTTTCTTAATTTAGCATTCTTTCCATTTTTAGCAAGATGGTAAGTATTTTATATTATCTTTATATTAAATAATTAGATATATTCTATTTCCTAACTTAATTTTTAATTTTACTTTTAATAATATATTAATTTTCATTTTAACTCGAAAATTTGAATTATGGGTGTGTGGTGTGTACTGGTGTGAGCTAACCCTGTAAATAGCAAAATTAAGGTGATGACCCTTCTGGCTGTCAAGCAGTTTATATAAATCAGGGAGGTGGGTTTAGAATGCCACTACATTCTCCTCCCCTGCCCTCGAGCTTCCACAAATTCGCCTTCGAGTTCTAGGCTTGCCCCCGCATCCCAAGATCGGGCACTGTCCCCGCATCCCGGGCCCATTGTACTCCCATCCCGAGCCTTAGTTCGAGATGCCCAGAGCCCCCGACTGACATACGCCAAGGTGGTTGCCTTAGCCGAGCAGTGACCAAGCCTTCACCACACGCGCACTAGGCCTGAGCCATCACTGCCGTGGCCCTGGTTCATTTTGGTGCCCTGCCTCAGCATCCAGTCATTTCCCGAGCCTTGTTTGGTTAGTTCAGGGCCCATTTTCGTCTTAGTCACTGAGCCTTGGGTTAGTGAGGGTATTCAGAGCGGTTTAGCAGCCTTCCAGGGTGATTTAGTAGCCTCCAGAGAGTTTGGGCCGAGGCACAGACCCCGCCTACACATCTGCGAGTCTACGCATTTTCAAAGCAGCCATTTTATATATCGATATGGTCCGTACGAGGGGTGGGCTTCAGATCTCGGCCTCAGTAGATTTAGCACACCCGAGCGAGAGGTCAGGAGCCGCACTGCAGCCGCACTGCAGCTGCACGTGAGCCATCACCGCCCCGAGAGGCCGTACTTGACGAGCCTCTGGGATTTAGACGTTATCGCACGGACGGACCCCGCCCATCGCCTCGTACCACTGGAGGAGAGTTAGAGGGTCTGCCTGCTGGCCCGTACACGTGCCCAAGTGAGTCATCTTCCACTAGGCCCCCACCATCTCCAGTTCCTCCAGCTACAGAGGCGACTTCATCACCACAGCCTATCACTCGCCATGATCGAGGCCTATGTTCGTGTGTGACACCCCATCTCGGGAATGCAGATATCGTAGCCGACCATTTCAAAGCAGAGTTTCACGACGCTCCCCGATTGATGGCGACCCTGTATGCCGTGAGAGTCGACATTGATCGAGAGGTATTCGCCTCCCATTTATGACTCCACGATAGCCGCAGATTTACCCGAGAGTGTCTTACGCTTCTACTCACTCCATGACATCCGTGGACGCAGATGGTCCATTAGAGATTCATCAGATAGATGACCGCCTCGTGGTGTACTCAACCCACGGTTATTTCAAGAGCCTTGAGATTGCGCATACGCCAAGAATGCCGAGGGTTACGTAGATCGCTCTACTCCTCCGCCCGAGCGATGGTTCGAAAGAGACCGGGCCAGGATGCTACAACGGGTCCAGCCCTTTATCTGAGGCAAACCGCCATATGTCGATCATCGACCACTGGCCGCAAGACTCGCTTATTCCCTCCGCAGCATTATGCGCAGGAGGACCTATCCGAGGCATCAGACCGATCCCGCAATCGTTTAGCCCATCCGAGCCGGTGGATGACTTCGCTCTGGCATTGAGGAGAAGGTCCATAGGGAGAGACTCCGCACGCAAGCAGAGAGCATACCACTCTTATGCCGAGGCTTCTTTCCTATGTTCTCGAAAGCAGATGGGATTTCCGTAGGAGCCCGGATGTAGACGCGAGACGTATGCCTACACGTATAGCCAGCTGGACCGGGCCATGACTATGCCCACCATTTCCATATACGCTGCAATGGTGACCAGAGGAGGTACTGTGGATCAGGAGGTCGATGACCACCATGCATGATACCCCGCCTCCCGAGCCCGAGAGGTACGAGGCCTCCCACTCCTATTTCATATCGTTCCCCTCCATCTCCTCCACCCACTACTCAGCCGGCAAATTTACGCATACTCCCTGCCTCATATTCAAAGAGGACACCAACCACCTGAGTATACACATGTCACCGAGGGAGATGGTCGAGGATGGATGCGATCTCGCACTAGCGTACCACTGTGCACCCGAAGACGCAAAGATACGACTGCAGATCGGGCTCGAAATGAGGCCACTTTGGGACAAAGCATTCCATAGTTTCATCGTATCATGACCCATCCGGGTCTTCCTCATGATCCCGCCGCAGAGAGGAGTTCGCCACCGATGCGCTCATTGGATATCCTCGTGCCACTGCAGTGAAGCTTTCACCACCACCACCACAAAGAAGTGAGGTGGTTAGGTCTCTTTTGATTTATGGTATAGTTTCCACTTATCAACTCGCCTACTAATTTTGATTATGATTTTGTAATAGCCATAGTAGGCAGTGATATGTTTTTGCAGCTCGTTATGCATGTATTAAGCCATTTTGGCTATATCAAAAGCTACCTCGTATTATATATATATATTCCGCCCCAGATATTATGTTTTGTGTCCACTATGTGTACTTATGTGTTTTTCTTTCAAATTGGACAATTGAATTGCTTTAAATTGGAAGATTGACTCATCATGTTGTCTCCTATATATTAGAACAAATTCCATGCTTGAATTAAATTTTTGGTCGCCACACCCGGAAGATGTTTGTCTTGAAATTTTCCTTGCTAATTCACACACATCGCACTCCGCATTGTTCTTTGTGCTGTAAAATCAGCCTTCTTTCGCTTTGCATAGCCGGCCTTAGGTATGTTGGCAACCTAGGAGGTTTGAGTTACCCACACTAAGACCAATGTCAGTTTTCCAAAAGGAAAAGAAAAGAAAAAGAAAAGAAAAGGCAAGAGTTAAAAGAAAAGAAGAAAAAGAAAAATAAAGTCGTGGAATTTGCTTAAACCCAGTTCAACTTGTCCAGGTATGGCGAAAGCCTTTGAAACCCGATGCCCTAAGCCTTAATCGGGTCGAGTCATCGATTTAGTGTTCACGGGTGGATAGGTGCTTTCTAATGACTCAGGTACTTAATTCTCGGGTCATTCGAGTCCTGGTGAAGCCTTTGTGAGTTAGTGGTCGAAAGATCCTTTTGGCTTGATGCCCTAAACCTAAATTGGTTGGGAGTCATCTATGGACCTCACTATACCTGACTTTGGTGAAGCCTGATTTTAAGCATTGCACTCTATGATGTTGATGAATAAAATAGAGGCAAGAGAAGTAGCCCTATATCTAGGTTGTCATCAACTTAAGGCCATGTCATATAAGTAGGTTAGAGGTGGCAATTTTATAGCTTTATTAGCTTAATCAAGTTATATAAAGAACTAATTAGACTTAGGTGGAAATTCAAGTTGAGAATTGTGGACCCAATATCGACTTCCTTAGAATCACTTGCATGGATTCGGGTTTTTTTCATATCGCTTTGAAATTTGATTTCGCTTGTTCAATTCGTGTATTGCTTATATGTACATCAACCTTTGAATCATAATCTTTTTATAAATCACCACATGCATCTCCTTTTTCTTTTGCATTGCTAAGGGACTAGCAACGTTTCGGTTGGGGGGTGTGATTAGTGTCCAAAAAGTACAATTTTGAATCCTATATTAAATAGGTTTTGAGTACTTTTTGTGCATTAATCATGTCATATAAACCAATTGAAGTGTTCATGTCATCTTAGTAACACTTATGCCATTTGGAGCATGTTTTTGGTTGTTTTGTAGGTATTTATGCACTTCTAGGCTTCAACCACAATGCAAATGATCAATCATGGTAATGAAGTTTAGTCTCAGCCATCAACAAGCCCAAAATCAATGCAAAACAAAGGAAAAGTGGAGGAAATGAGAGATGCGCTGAAGACAGACGAGGCATGCGTGAAATGAAGAAACAGAATTCAAGAATCTGCTCGCAACCACCAAGAATCCTAGCGACTCATTAAACTGGGTTTCCGCAAACAGTTCGCAATCTCAGCGAAAATTGAAAAATTCGCTAGCCAACTTGCACTGTTCCTTAGCGAAATTACAGGAATTCGCTTCAATCGAAATTCTCATTAGCTTAGCGAACCCCCGCTAGCTAGCGAAATTTCAACTCCTACAAATTCGCTAAACACTCTGCCAAATCAAGTGCATTCTTGCCAAATTCTCGGCTAATTAGCGAAATTTCCTCTCAGAGCTAAATTACATGCCCGTCGTGCTTTGTAATTAATGCCGAACCGCCAAACTTGGTTTATTACCCACCGCTCTATAATCTTAGCCTAGTTATTAGGGTTTTGGTAGTTTCACACCTGAGGAGGCTTATAAATACT
This sequence comes from Tetrastigma voinierianum, assembly GCA_016808115.1. Lineage (NCBI taxonomy): Eukaryota > Viridiplantae > Streptophyta > Magnoliopsida > Vitales > Vitaceae > Tetrastigma > Tetrastigma voinierianum. Next base: position 272,425 of record JAEQBH010003867.1, read on the forward strand.
CCCTCATGTTTGTAATAAAGAAGAGGAGGATAGAAGGTGAATATGTTTGCTGATTTGTGTTATTTTTATCAGCTTTTGTAAATAAAGTTTTTGTGTCTTGCTTTTATTTCTTTTCTCTCTTCTCTCTTCTTTCTCTCCCTTTCTTGGTCGCTAAACACACCTCTGAGGATGACAACTCAAGAGACGCTGCTGCTCTCCTTCAAGAGGAAGGAAGCTAGTCAGGCGCATATGCATGTCAGTCTCTCGTATTAAAAGCCACGGTAGTGTATTTACGTCTTATTCTCAAAACTTACGCATAACACGACGCATCGACGGCCAATACTCCATGCTTTGTGGACTGCTGTTTCAGATGGTTTTTACGAGCCTCCGAGATAATATTTACATGTTGTGTGGTTCTTCAAATTAGGTTAAATAACATTTGACTGCTATTATTTCGCCAATATTCTCCATGCTTTAGGATGCAAAGGTTCTCGAGTGAGAGATGCAATCGTTGTTCTTTAGATGGTCTTTACGAGCCTCTCTAAAATGATAATTGGAATGTTGGGGTTTTAAACTAAAAGGGTCATAACCGTATGCTATCCTGCTTTAACTCAAATAGGAGATGTTTCATGGGTGAGGTTTGCTAGTTAAATATAGATCCGTTATGCCATGGACTATATAAGCTGTATGTCATAACGCGAGGATAAAACCCGAGGACACTTGCTCATTCTTAACTTGCCAAGGTTAGTAACCTAAATCTTCAAAGTTAACTTTTTCTACACTTTAACTTTCAGTTTTTACAATTTTCAGTTTTCAAACCATTCCCAATCGCTTTTAAACACAATTCCAAAGAGAGAGTCCAAGTAGAAAGCCTTACCTTCGTGCAATTTATGCAAACCATTTTGTGGATGAAAACCCATCCCCGTGTTCAATAATCCTAGACCACTATACCGGCAGAGTCACCACTCAGTGAGTAGGAGCTTAGGGTGTATATAAATTTTGTCATTTTAGCTCAAAATTTCATCGCGTGGCACGAATCAGGTGAATGTGCCTCAAATGCAATCTCAGGGGAATTGACGCAGGAACCATTAGAGGCTCCCGAGGAACTACTGAAGAAGGGGAAGGTGGGGAGGCAGGAAAGGGAGCAGGGAAGACCTCAAAGGCTTACCCTTCACCCAATCCCCATAAATTTGGATCCAAGTGCCACTGCCCAACCCAAAAACAACCCACTGCCAGTCAACATCCTGCCTACACATGCATCACATGCAACACCTGAAACACCTACAACAAAGGTCATCCCATTTACACTGCTTGCCCTACAAAACCTCAAGAAATTAGTGGCCACTATTAGAGCCTTTGCCACTACATCAAAGACACAAGAAGCTACCCACATTGCATGGCATAGTGGATGGTTCGGGTGCTGGTTCGGATTTGGAGCACCCAAACCTCGGCATTTCTAAGCTCCAACAGTTCCAGCAGCCTCCAAAGGCTTAAGGAATTGGTTTGGGGGGAGCACAGTCTCCCCCACTTTTTATTTTCATCTTTTCTTATTTTACTTTATTTTATTTTATTTTATTATGATTTCTTTAATTTTTCTTCTTAGATTTCCTCTAATTGTTAGTTAATTTTTGTTTTTAGATTAATTTTCATTTTTCTGCAAATTTTCTTAATTTTTCTGTGCTTATTTTACAGTTTGGGTAAAAAATTTACAGCAGGAGGTCCAGAAGCTGAAAATTTCGCAACCGTGTGAATTTTCGCAAGCTGCGAAATTTCGCAGGTTGCGAATTTTCGCACTGCAATAGTGCTTACTGTTTTCTCCTACACTGTGCACTATTTCATCTTTTATGATATATATATATATATATATATATATATATATATATATATATATATATATATATATATATATATATATATATATTTAAAAAATTGTCTTCACACAAAAATTTAAAAATAAAAAATTTTGTTTTTTTTATTTATTAAAAAAAAAAAAAAAACTTCGCATGTTTGCGAATTTTCGCAAATTGCGACTTCAACCTCGCGACCGCAGCCCCCAATTTTAGAGCCACATAACTTTTCATTCGAACTCCGTTTTTGGCATTTTTGGTACCATTGGAAAGCTTAGAGAGTGTAGAATCTAAATATAGCCAGAAAGAACACTTTTGAAATTATTATGAAGGTGTAATTTTAAAAATACTCCAACTGGTCACTTTTTTCCTCTCTTTTCTTCTCCTAATTTGTTTATTTGAAGCCCAAACGGAGTGAAAAAGGTGTCGATGGAAAGCTTGCAAAGTCTCCTATCTAAAAACGAGCACATCTCATCAAGGGAGGGTAGGCACTTCCTTCTCTAATCCTTCCAACTGAGCCCCACTATGACAATGAGACATTCGTCTGGGAGATAGCTAATAAGCAGCATGTATTTATGTTTTTGTTATTATTTTGAGCAATCCCATTTTGTGATGTTCAATGGCTTGTCGTTTTCCTTTTGTGAAGTCATATACTATACAATTTACTTTTTAAAAAATTGAATCTTTTGCACCCAAATTTTTTTGTGTTATGCTTAACCTGTGGTTTGAAAAGTTTAAACTTTGTCTAATTCTGTCATTATTAAATTGGTTCCATGCCTGGTTGAGTGGATGATCAGTTGAACTCTTGTTGCTTTCGACCACTTTTATTCCACCTTTAGCTAACCACACACCGGTGCACATCAAAGCCTCACAACCTGTGAACCGCCTAGCCTAAACTTTGCAATAACCTGCACTTAGCTTCGCTGCTGACCACCTTTAATAAAGCTAAGGACTCCCATGAATAAGGCCAATGTGCTTCCAAAATAAAAAGAAGTGAAAAAGAAAAGAAAAGAAAAGAAAAAGAAGAAAAATTGCAACGCTTGCCCTGAAACCCGAGCACAGTCCGAGGGGTATGGCTTAAAGCTCAAAGCCCGGTGCCCTAAGCTAACTGGTTTGGAGCCACCGACTTAGTACTCGCTACACGGGTGGATGGGTGGAGTTTAGCAAGTTGTATGTGCTGGAGTTTCGAAATCATTCGGAGGCCAGGGTGAAACCTGAAGAGTTAGTGGTCAAAAGATCCTCATGACTTGGTGCCCTAAGCCTTAATTGGTTGGGAGTCATCTGTAGATCCCCATTACATGTACTTTGGTAAAGTCGATTCCTCAGCATTGCACCCCTACAACACAAAACGAGTCAGGAACAAGGGTCCTAATCTATTTAGGTCAGGTTAGTGGGCTAGGTGGAGTGCGTGAGCTGGTCAGGGGAGAGGCCATAGCTTATTGTTGAGAGCTGATCAAACAAACACTTAGATTTTGGTGGAAGTTCCTGGTTGAGTTATCGAGAAGGAAATTTTTTTGATATTCAACTCTGTATGGCATTCATTCTCTCGAGATAGTTATTGGGCTAAGTTTCGGTGATTCTCATTATGTTAAGCCTTTACATTTTCACAACCTTTGAACTACTCATATTTTTGTTGTTTGCTCGCTCTTCTTTCTTTCATTGCTAAGGACCAGCAATGTAGGTTGGGGTGTGATTACGCCCAAAAGTGCTATTTAACCTATTTATTATAGGTTTTGAGTGCTTTTTGTGGTACTAATCATTCTAATTAACCCGACGGTAATATTTTGTTGTCTCGCTATTCTACTGATCGCATTTTTGTGGCAATTTGCTTTTGCTAGCTAATTATGCCGAAATTGTTGAGTTGATCCACAAAGAATTCGAGTCAAACTCAAGATCATCGTAGACCAAAATGAAAGAAGAGCGTAAAATATAAGGAAATCGAGCACTCATAAATCGGGTTCCTACAAAGATCAGCCTACAGCCTCTAGCATCGTTTCACTCATCATGCACTGCTCATCCCGGGCGCCTGCTTCTTGCTTTTACGATGTGCCCTGTTTGCATTTGTTTTTGGTTTTTTCCCATTTTATCCTTGTAATAGCTTTTGGTTTTGGTTTTTTTTTGGTAATTTCATATACACTGAGCACCTATATAAGCCTCAGTCTGTACAAACTTTCAATCACTTCACGTCGGCAATACAGAGGGCGGGCAACAGTTTCCCCGCTGCTTCCTTTTCTTCTATTTTTCTTTCCTTTTCTCTCATTACTCGATCGCAAACACAAACTTCCGAGGATGACAACCTCGCAGGATGGTTGGCTAGACCTCTCTCCTCCTCAAGAGGAGGGTCACAAGGGGCTTGAAGGTAACTCACGGTTCTCTGTTTTTAACGCACGCATTTATGGGTATTTATGTTCTATTTCTCTTAATCTAGGTTTAAATCTCTTAAGCACGCCCTCATAACGTGTATTTGGCAAGCTTTTTAGTTGGCAAAGGGATGCTTATCACTAGATCCACTATTATCCAATACTGCTTCCTAATAGTTACCGTAGGTATTTTTTAGATATGTTATCACCGTTAGGGACATTTATGCCCAGTTAAATGCTATCTTTCAAGAAGGAAAATTTTATGGTTTAGGTTTTAAAGCTAAATGAAGATCCGGTTCGGGAAATGACTATATGTCATCCTCCCCAACGCGAGGAAAAGACTGGAGACATGTCAAGGCCTTAAACCCTAAACCAAAGGGCCCGACACTTCAAGGGGTTCTATTTATATTTTTTCTTATTTTAGTTTCAGCCTCGTAAACAATCAACACCCTGCTTTAGCAAACCTTAAAATCCAAATTGAAATCTACCATTTTCAACTCCACCGGCAAATCATTTGCATAAAGAAAAAACCTTGCATCCTCAGTTCGACCTAGAGTCGCTTACATCGCAAGAGTTTTGCTACGGTAGTAGAAGGAATTTAGGTATAAATATTGTTGATTCCAAAGACTCTACTCAGGGCACGACCCCTCAGAGCACACAAGCCTGTGAATGGGCCTTGAAACGGGTTGGCATCCTCCATGGGGCCGGCAGAAGAGGCCTCACCGGGGAACTCGACCCATAACGATGTCCTGGTTCCCCCCAAGGCTTGGGCCCAAGGTCGAAACTAAGCCCAGTGGGCCGAACCGGTGACGAGGGTAATTCACTGACCGCCAAGTGAGCCGTAAGAAAGGAAAGCACTCCATATTCGTGACCCGATATCAATTAAGGAAATAAGGATCCCCCACGATTACGGCCTTCTAATTATCCTCTAAATATTCGGTTAGCGATAAGGAAGAAAAGATCCCCTACCCAATGGGAGGACGTCATATCATCATCCAACAAGAAAAGTCATCCTCTATAAATACCAAGCAATCCCACCAAAAAAAGGTGCGCAATCATATCGCCATCAACAATTGAATTCTTTCCTTTCCGTAAGAAAGAATCTGACTTAGGCATCGGAGAGCCGGTAGGCGCATCCTCGTCGGACCATCCTTTCAGTGCAAGTTGCAGGTTATTCGACGATCCAACCCAAAAAAATCGGCCCCGTAACCCCTATAAGCTCCAACTCAGTATCGATAGAAAAAGCACCGTCATATATGATGCAGGTTTGAAAGAATCAAGTTGAACCCCCACGATAGTTGCAAGAAAAATGTATCTAGCATGACCGAGTCATCTATACTTATACACCACACATGCGTTGTTTATGAATAATGTTGTTAAGAGATCCTAAAAAGTTCATTTATATTCGAGTCTTTTTCAATGTATTTTTGAAGAACATGAAACATACCTACATAAATGTTTCTATAAAGCTATGAGTAATTAAAATATTGGTACATGGCTAAAGTACATAATGTAAGGATAGGATTTTTTTTTTTTATAACCGGATAGGATCAATTTATTCTAATCAATTCTAGGAAATAAAATAAGCATGTGAAGGGATAAAACTCCTAGGGTAGGAGAAAGTCTATAGCAGGAAGTGAAAATGGAAGGCTAAAGTCTTAAAGCCTAAATTTATTTCAAAGTCATAAGGTGACGTTTTTTTTTTTTTGGCTTTTTGCTGAAAGCAATTTGCTTTTCACCTTTTTCATAATTTATTATTGAAAATTTGAAATTTTTGGTTAAATAGAGAAAACTAAAATATGTGGTTTTTGAACTTTTTCTTAAAATCATGTTGTTTTCATTAAGAAAAAATACTAAATATTCAAATATGGGAAAATCAAATACTTTATGATCCAATTGAACTCTTATAATTTGTTTCGTGCTAATTAAATGAAAGCATATATTTTTTAAAATTTTTATTTAAACAATTATTTTCTCAAAATTTAGATAAAAATAAAAAAGTATTAGTTTTGTTTGCACATTATTGTTTGGATGTTTACTTGTTTGAAGCATTGTCATCGTGAGTCATTCTATCTAATTAAGTAGTATCTTATATGGTGTGAGTGTTTGATTGACTATATGAAAGATACAAGCAATGAGTCACTTATAACATTTGTGTTCATGAATTTGGATAATTTAGTAGAATTGATAGTATGTCCTAGTTGAAGTAATAACTTATCTTGGTCATTAAACTTAGGATCGTTTATTTATTTTTATTTATTTAATATTGAATATAACTTTTATTTAACTCTGAAAAAGGTTTAATAGTATTAATTATTAGGTTGTTTGTTTTTTAATATTGAATTTCCATTTAGTATTAAGTTGTTTGTTTTTATATGGTTAAAATCAACTTCTTAATTTAAGATTGTATTTATTTGTGTAATGATGATGTAATCAGGTGCTACGGGCTTCGCTCACTTCAAACCAATAGGCCCGACACCCACGCCTAAACTCGAAACCCATGGGAGGCCCACCCACGGACTCCAACATCTTCAAGCCAAGCCTAAACACATTTCCCCAGCTGGGCGGGAGATATAATGCTTGGGTATAATTTTTCCTAGCCGGCTACCATCTTTAAGAAGGCAGTCGGCTGACCTCTCTTAGCTTGAACAAGTCACCAGCCACAATTCACACACATAACCACCCTGATGGCGGTCAAACGCATCATGGAGCAGAAGATGTGGGCAGTTCGGCCATCTAAATGGCAATTTGGCTATCTAAAGGGAAGAACAGGTCATAACACGCAAACAAAGCACCACCTTCCCCTTCCGTTTCGGAAGGAAATCGTTTACTTCCCTTCAAAAGCGAACAACGGCCTTCCTGGATAAAGGAGGAGGGGGTGGCATCATAGAAGGTAAGACACTCTTGACTAAAAAATAGAGATTCTTTTCTCTCTCCAGATTTCTGAATCTAACTTAGGCATCGGAGAGGCGACAGGCGCACCACCGCCGTTCTTTTGTTTGTTTTGCAAGTACATGCTGGCAAGTTCATGCTTCGACGATCCAATGACTCAGAAAATTCAAGAGACTACAATTGGCGCGGTTTGTGGGAACGACCAAGCAAAAAAGCTCATCGGCGATTTGCAAGGGCTTGGTTGCATCCGCTTTCAAGTAATCGTCTATCCCTTGAAGCTTTGGTAGTTCCCGATCAACCCGTCGGATCGTCGGACTTTACAATCATGACCAGCAACCCAACGAATTAGTCCCTCGAAGATCAGTTCCTTCGCTGGTGCCAAGATATGAGGCGAAGCAGGAGGAATAGGCCAAACAAATGGGCGAATTGCGTGAGATCGCGGCCGACCATCCGCAAAGAGGAAAATGACCGCCACGCACTCGCGAAGGTGAAATGATAGAAAATGCACGCAGAGAGGGCCACCAAAGACTTCGCTAAACAAAAATAAAGGTATGAGCTCCATCCGACGGAAGACGTTGATGCTACAAATGATGACGAAGTTATCTTCCGCAAAGAGCTCCCGCTCGGATCCGCTACCCCCAAAGAACAATGTGGAGGCCGAGTCGAGAAAGAGGCCTCCGTGACATTCTAGTCGGTTCACTAGCGGCATGCCTCGTCGAGTGCGAAGAGAATTCAACAGAGAAAGGCGACAGTAGGAGCGCACCACTGAAAACATGTCTGCGTGGCTTGGGGGTGTAGCACCATCACTTCCGTTCGGGTATCCGGCCTTCGGAGCAACACCCATCCCATTCATGCTTGTACCTACTGTTGTCCGGGGACCTGAAGGCATGTTGTCATCCCCATTAGGGCAGCATATCCTGAGCTATGAGCAACCCCACGGCTTTGCCATACCACTGTTTACCATGTATGATGGCTCCTCTAACCCATACGACCACATGTTACACTTCAACCAAGCGATGGTTCTTAGCGAGGGGAATGATCGTCTTCTATGCAAGGTATTCCCGGCCAACCTGAAAGGACCTGCTCTGGCCTGGTTCCATAAACTCCCGAGAGGATCCATAAACTCGTTCAGCAAGTTGTGGGCTGCCTTCGTTTCCCAATACTTATGCTCAGTCCGGCAAAAGGGAAACATCAGTTCACTACAAACCATCTTCGCTGAGGAGGATATTCCAACCGACTTCACCGGGATTTGGATAGGATGTCCAACAAATCGACGCATACAGCATAGACGCGGTCCTCCAGAACTTTCGAAGAAGCTTTGGACCAACTACTCTTTTCTTCCAGTCGCTAACACTGGACCTGCCTTTAACGATGGAAGAACTGTATAGACGGGCGGACGGTGCACTTGGCGCCGAAAGATAATATCTTCGAAGCGGCCTCCCAGATGCTGATGACGTCGTTGAAAATATCAAGCCTGGCCAAGAAGGGGCGCCTGAGCAAAAAGGAGCCAAACTAAGGACCGTAAGTACCCTCACACTGAAGGAAGAGGCTCAATGATCACGAGTATCTTGTGTGATCATTTAGATTGATCACGCTTTTATTCACCGTCATCCAAACAACGCCGATCGACCTCCTCGAGGTGCGATATCATAGGGACCACGAGCATGAAACTTAATAGATGCTCCGACCAAGTTCCTGGGTGAAGAAACTAACCGAAATGGTCACCAGAGATAAATTCGGGATTCGCCTTGCCCGATAAAAGCTGCACTGGTAGCTGAAAGAATAGTAACCCGTTTAGAGCTCCTGTCCGAGCCCCAGCCCACCATCAATTACATATTGGGAGGCCCAAACACAACCGCAGACGCCTAGCCGCCGAGGAAAGCTCGCATCGAGCAGCTACGCTTCGAGCCTGGGTGAACACCATCAATACCCCGGATAACAGCGAAGCGATACAATCGGTTGACGGCCCCATATCCTATCCTCCCATCAACCCGTCTAGGGTTATCACCCCACACCACGATGCACTTGTTCTTACTTTATGCATTAACAATTTTGATGTACACAGAGTGCTCGTTGACCCTGGCAACGCGATCAACTTGTTGCAACTTCCAACCTTCAAACTGATGAAAGTTTCGCTTGATAAACTGAGTTCGTCTAGCATAATTTTTTTCGAATTTAATGGGGCAACTACGCTAACCGTGGGTGATATTGCTTTCCCCGTCAATGCGAGTCCGGTCACTTAGCAAGTTTTATTCTCAACGGTTGAAGGCTTGGGGCCATTCAATGCTATCGTTGGTCGGACCTAGCTGCACGCTGTGAAAGCAGTACCGTCAACCTACCATCAGATGATCAGTTACCTAACCTACGCCGGACATATTGACCTCCTGAGTAGCCAGTTAGCAGCTCGCCAGTGCTATTAGTTGTCAGTGCAAGAGCGTGAGAAAGGTGAAAGCCTTAACAATCTGGCCACCGAGTCACAGTCTTAACAATAGAAATCACAGTTCGTTGCTCGAGTAGAGAGGGAGGATAGGGAACAATTAGCTATGGATCCCTTGGAATCAATACTCCTGGGCGGGCCGAATAAGCACATATATGTCAGCTCCTTCTTATCTAAAAAGGAAAAAGAATAATCGCGCAGGTTTTCTTAGAATATCGGGACGTATTTTCTGACCCACTGAACACGACCGGTTTAAATTTCACACATGCTTCCCATAAATCCAAATGTCGCCGCTGCATCGCCGACAAAGAGCAAAGCTCTTCCAACTAATCACATCGATCATCCCAGATGAGGTAGACAACCTTTTGGACTCAGGGTTCATCAGGGAAGTCAAATACCAGGAATGGTTGGCAAATGTGGTGGTGGCACCAAAGAAAAGTGGTAAGTAGAGTATGCGTAGACTATATCAATCTCAACAACGCTTGCCCTAAAGACAGCTTCCCCTTGCCCCGCATAGACTAGATTGTCAACGCTGCAATATCCGTATGGATGTCACATTCCCGATGCCTTCGTTACCATCGATCCCCATGCATCTCCTAATGTAGAGAAGACAACATTTATCACCCCACACAATCGACTTGCGCTATAATGTAATGCCGCTTAAGCAAAAGAATGTCGGGCACCATCGAGATCGTAACTAAGATGTTTAGACCGTTGCTGGGTAAAACCATGGACGTGTATATTGATGATATGCTAGTAAAGTCAAAAGAACGCCCGAACCATACACGCACCTGCAAGAGGCTTTCAATCTCCTCAAGGCATATTTATGAAACTCAACCCCTTAAAGTGTGCCTTCGGGGTCAGTGCCGACCGGTTCTTGGACTTCATGGTGACACAAAGAGGGATAGAAGCAAACCTTGCCCAGCTTAAGGCTATCTTGGAATCACCGGCTCCCAGCTCGAGAAAAGGGATATAACAGCTTACCGGCTGGTTGGCCGCCCTAGGGAGATTCATTTCTCGGTTCACCGACCGTCTTAAGCCCTTTTTCGCCATCCTCAGAGGGGCCAATCGGGCCGGATGGAATGAAGAGTGTGTGATCAGGCCTTGGTGGCAATTAAACACTATCTGGCGAAACCCCCAGTACTCGCTAGTCCCGAAGCCGGTGAAACACTCTTCATATATTTAGCAGTTTCAAATGTCGTAGTAAGCGCTGTCCTATTCAAAGAGGATGAAAATGGAAGCCAGAGACCAGTGTTCTTCATTAGCAAGTCCTTAGACGACTCAAAAACCAGATACAACCACCTTGAACAGGCCTCTTTAGCCCTCCGGATAGCAGCCAAGAAGCTTCGCCCATACTTTAAGGCACACCCCATTATGGTGCTAACCAACCTTCCCCTTCGAAGCACTATACATAAGCCTGACTTATCCAGGAGAATGGCTCGCTAGGCGATCGAACTAAGCGAGTACAGTATCCGGTATAAGCCAAGGTTAGCTAAGAAGGGGCAGGTCCTAGCTGACTTTCTAGCATAAGTCCCCCAGCCTGAAACAAGCTTTGCCAGTTTAAGTTGGTGGACTTTTAGTGTAGATCGCATTCGACAAATGTGGGCTCAAGGTGATTAGCCTTGTATCTGAAGTCCTCGGTGGGATAGGATCGAGTAAGCTATTCGGCTAGGTTTCAACGCCTCAAACAATGAATCAAAATATGAAGCCATCCTGGCCAGGATTGAATTAGCAACTGCACTATCTGCCGACAAGCTTACAATTCGGAGTGATTCCCAATTGGTGGTAGGGCAGGTAAACGCAGAATATGAATCCAGGGATCCCCGAATGGCGAAGTATGTGACTCTGGTTAAGCAATGCCTGACTGGTTTTTCAATATGGAAGCTCAAACATGTTCCCAAGGGCTCTAATGAATGAACGTCACGCCGAATGCTATAGCCGCAGATTCTACCTACAAAAAACAATATTTCTAATTTATATATTACACCGGGATTTATCATAGCCACTATTCGGATGCTTCGGCAGCGAAACCTCCCCTTCCTGAATGGACCCCATAACACAATATATCAACACAGTAGAACTCCCTAACGAGAAGGACAAAACTCACAAGGTCCAAGTTTAATATGCTAGATTTTCCAGACCGACAGTGTTTATTTAAACGATCCGAACGGGTCAGACCAAATGCTTAATCATCGAACAACGCCGCATGTGCTGGCCGAATTACACGGGGCGGATATGTGGCAACTCCCCCGCCCAAAGCAGAACCGCAATACGGTGGCCCACTTAAAGGCATTATCACAACCATAGTCCGACGTCGCTGACACGCACGCAAATGTGACCGTGTCAACGATAGGTTCTATCTTAAGATCATTACCAAGATTTAATGTCTATCTCAAGCCCATGGCCCTTCACTCAATGGGGAATTGACATAATAGGGCCATTCCCTACCGCCCCGGCTCAGAAAAAGCTATTTCTAGTAGCCACTGATTACCTCAGCAAATGGATAGAGACCGAGGCTTTTGCATCAATCAAAGATAAAGAGGTCACTCAATTTCTGATCAGAAAATATCGCTTCTGGGCTCTAGATTCCCGACGATCGACGGTGATAATGGCCCCAATTTGATAGCCGTCTACGTAAACTTTTTGTCGTGAATTGAAAATGAAGAACTTATACTCCAATTCCCCAAAGATCCGCAAAGCAACGACTGCTGCAGGCTTCTAACAAAACCGTTAACCCGCCTTTAAAGAAACCACTGGACGCTACCAAAGGCAAATGGGCAAAGACGAACTTCCCTGGTCCTTCGGCTTGGCAGAACGACCGCCTACTGCACTCAAACTAAGATATCTCCTCTCGCACTTACCTAGCGGGATGGAAGCTATAATCCCTACGAAAAATCGGGTGATATCACGCCTCCGGACGTGATATGCCCAACACCAAATACGCGAGTCCATAATCAAGGAACTAGACAAAACTGATGAACTGCGTGAAACAGCAGCCGTACAGATAGCATCCTACCATCGCTGGCTAGCAAATCTATACAACCGACACATCAAACCCCGAGTGTTCCAGCCAGAAACCTGGGCCTTAAGGGAAAGTCTTCGGTAAATATAGCGATCCAAAGGGCGTGAAAGTTTCAACTAAATCAAAGGACTATACATTGTAACATCAGTCCAGAATCCGGATCGTAGAGGCTCTGGGGATAAGCTGATGGAACACCTATACCTGCATCGTGGAATGCTATGCACCTCAAAAAGGTACTATCAATGTGATAGATTATTCTCTTCTATCGTGGTCTTCTCATCCCAAAATCTAATTTATAAGTCCGGCGCACTATCGCTTCGTCCGAATCTAAAGATGGCTACGCCCAACTCGTCTTAATAAAGTCCTGGAGGCGCTTATTTCCATGTCCGCCCAAAGATGACTAATGCCCACCGCTGGGACAAAGTTCGACTGCTATTGTTCGTCCACCCAACATACACGCCCGCTTGGCCCAAAATAAAGCCTGATTCGCTATCGCTTCGTCCTACCCAAGCACGGCTAATGCCCAACTGCTCGTAATAAAAAGTTTGACTCGCTTATTGCCCTGTCCGGCCCATCATGGCTAATGCTCAACTGGCTCAGAATAAAGTCCGGATGGTGCTATTGCCCTGTCCGGCCCAGCATGGTTAATGCCCAACTGGCTCATAATAAAGTCCGACGACGCTTAACGCTTTGTCTCAAATTCAAAGATGGCTAATGCCCAACCGTCGGGGACAGTCTGACGGCTTATTGCCTTATCCAGCCCATAATTTAGCTGAGGTCTCACTGGTTCAATCTAAAGTCCAATTAAAATTGATGTCCCACCGGGTTTAATTTAGTCAATGCCTGGCTGGTATGCTCCCAAGCCCCGATAGGGAAGAGTGTAAATGAAACAGGGGTCAATTGCCCAAACCTGGACTATAACATACTAATTACAATATCAACGCCACCCTGCTAAGCAAAAGCAAACTGCTCGATTAATAAGGGGAATCGATAAAGTTGGAAGATAACACATGCTTCATTAAGATATCCAGTTACAATTATCAAAATAACAGGACACAGAACGAAAGCAAAGGAGCACGACTAGGCAAGCAAGCACGAATGCGCCCCTAAATTTCCGCCGCATGAATCGGGCTCCTCCATCTCACCGGGGCCTACCCCGGATAGGAACCGTGGTTATCACCTACCTTAGTCACGGGCAAGAGGAACGCTCTCGACCTCCTCACAATGCCCGCTTTCGAGCTAAGACATTCTTCCACCGGGAATAACACCCGGGGGGCATCGAGGATTAACAAAGAACTGTGGAGTTAATGGAGTTAACGTGTCCGGCATCCCAGCTGGAATCCCAGGCTTACTCCCGCAAATATTATGTGTAAAGGCACAGCAACCATAGCCATAATTAAAGATGACTTCAAAGCCAACGTCATACTCCGCCTCCAAAGCCTTCTTCTCTTTAGAGACCTCTGTGCGGAAAGCGGACAACTCGTCTTTGCTAGCCCCAAGCTTTACAAGCAAGGAAACTAGCTCATCTGTCAAACGGCTAGTTTCCTCCTTCGCCTTTCGACGTGCCTCCCGTATGTGCCCAAAGCTCCGCCGCGCCACGCCTAACTCGACTCCACCTTCCGCCGTGCCTCCTCGGCAGCCAGCCAAGGCGCCATGACCCGGGTCTAACTCGTATTCCACCTTATGCCCGCATCGTCGCCTTCGATCTCTAGTTAGGCCATCGCCAAGTCATGACGAGCGGTGTCTCTCTCCGCCTTAGCACGAACCACCCTATCAACAGCTTCTCTAACGTCCGACTCCAAGTGCGCCTGACTTTGACTTTGCCTCTATTAAGGAGGCACTCAATGCCTTTTTATCGGAAAACGAAGACTACGTGTAGAGCCGTAGCCTCTCCGCATCCCTTAGCCGGATCTGAAATTCCCGATGTTGGAAGGCCATGTTCTGAATAGCAGTAACCGCCTGCGAAGAAACATATTAATGATATGACCATAACTAAGAGATAACACTAGAACAAGATATAGTGCTTCCAAGCTACCGCCAAGTGACTAAGAAAATTAAGGCTATGAATTTCCATCAAGATCTTCAATTATTTGCTAGAGATCTTCTTTAATAGTCACAACAGGGACTGAGATGGTATACTCCTCACCCTGGCCCCTAGCCCGAACCGTTACAAGCATCTGAAACATCATTGGATACAGATCATGTAAATGGTCAGCCGAAGATTCACCCCGGTTGAAGGGCCTCCATCAATCAATAATCTCCTGAGCACCCTCCAGCCCGGGAACTAATACCTTCTCAATGGGGGGATCCGGGCTGCGAGGAGGGAGATATGAATTCAACAACATGCGATCGCTAGCGCCTCGCCAGATTCGACCGTGTGTACTGACCTATCCGCAAGCCGACCGCCGGGACACCCACCCGATAGCGGTAGAAATCGCAGGAAGCCTCTCCGACTCCAACCAAGGTGATGTTTTCCAAAGCCTACCGAATACTAAACCCATCTCGTGTTCCGATGACAATGGCCTGCACCTCCGAACCCTCATCCAAGCGAGGCTAGCCCGAGCCTCCAACAACTTCGAAAGGGGCATCAACCCCTTGCTCAAGGATAGCATCTCGCATTTGCTTCAGAGCAGCAAAGTTCTAAATCAAACCAGACATCTCGTCCTCTTCCTCTTCTTCTTCCAAGTCAGGGGAAAAACGGGATATTGAAGGAATCCACGGAATGAAATCCTCCTTTCCTTCTCAGGTACCTTTCCGTTACCTCAACGTCCCCTTCTTTTGCTTCGATGCTTGGGGAGCAGGACAGGAGTCCCTTATTGCTAAGGGAGGACACTCCAAGCCGCCACTTCAACCCACCTAGACGCCGGCGTGGATCTAACTCACTAGCAAATGAAGGCGCTCGGGTTGAGGCCGATCACCACCCTCGACCCGCGCCCGCTCTCCGCCTCCTGGCCTAAGGAACACTGGGATTAAGCCTGGCGGTCCACGATGACAAAGTGCTCACCTTCCACAATCTCTGAGGGCAAAGGACACGGGATTATTGGGACACTATAAGGAGATGGGTGGCGGCTTAAATCATGCAAATTCTTCACAGTTATAAGGACTTCATGATGCCGCTCCTGCTCGGAAATCTCCAACAGCCTCTGGATTTTTGCAAAACCGGCTATCTCCACCCAATGCACCAGTTTTCCCCTTTGGTTTCTCCTTACGCAAGTAACCCACAATTGTGAAACCCGTGTACATTAATGGGCATACAAAAAATACATCAACCGGAAGGCCCCGTTACTTATACACACCGGGAAAAGACATCGTATAGTTAACATCCAACAGAAGGTTAGGGGAACTGTTGTTGACCAAAACATGTTTGCACATTTATGCTTTTGTTATGCATGCAAGATTACGACAAGATTACCAAAGGATCATTATCTAATCACTTGCAAGAACGGCGCCATAAAAACTTGTTGATATTATACTATATAAAACCAAATATCTCCTAAGAGTAAATCATTTTCAAAGTTTGGTTTTGGTCCGATATTCCCGCAAGTGCAATGTGTCGATGGGCACAAAATGGATTTAAGTCTCGTATATCGATCCCACTGCAGATTCCTAAGAATTTTTAAATCAACTAATTCCGACTAATTAATTTCCATACTATTCGACCACTAAATGATAATAAGATCCAGCATTAAGGTGCTGGAAAATTAAACTTAACTTCAAAGGGAAATAATCGAAATGAACAAATAAACTTGAATATAAAGAACAAAGAATAATTAATAGTTGGGGAAATGAATAGAAATTAAATAATTATCGCTTGGAGAACGTGATTAAGATCAATGCTATTGTGAAGCATCAATTCCTGTTGTCAACTTGTAAATTTTGCTCGTGGAATTTCCGTATTTCAAAATCCGTCCAAGGCGCTAGTTCACCGGATTCTCCACACTTCACATTTCATTATCTAATTTTGACCTCGATTCTCTGAATACAGGAATTAGATAACTACTTTTTAACAGGACTTCTATTCTGGGTATTTTTCTTTGCAATACTTCATACCCATTGACTCACACTTTAGCTCCCAAGTTATCTGGCCAAGCAAGGATATACAACTCCATGTTACTCTTCCTCCAAATTAAAATAGATCACCCTCTCCTCGATTAGATCTCGCCTTAACACGGATTGGCTACACTATTCGAATCTTTGAGGCACTCTCGCTTTGTTTAAATTGATAACTCATTCAACCCTGCTCTTGATTTCAAGTGAGAAGAGGATTTGTATCAAGTAAACCTACAAAGCTCATTACATCTCTAATAGCAGTTAATATACTCAAAGAAATATCTATAACTCCCAAGATCTGGCCATCTCGTGTCACTCGCAGGACCTCCTTGAAATCGAGCAATGAACGCTTCTTAATACGGGTATAAGAAACTGATATTCGATCAAAACCTTAAAACCCATAACCCGAAAGTAAATTCATAAACCGAAATTGCACTTGTCGAAATAACAATAGGAAAGATAATTTCTGACAATAACATTCTCTTTAATGGAAGTCGGTTCCCAATTACTCACTACACACCACAGCATTCCTCCGATCATAAGAATAATCGCATTTCAACTGAGAAGCCGACCTGTAAATTTGTCTCAACTTCCAACATTCCGTAGTAATTTGAAAAGAATTGAATTTCGTATTCAAATTAGCTCAAAACGATAAATATCCACCCAGGAAATAAAAGAAAACTATAACCATAAATCTAATCTAATCTATCCATATTAAAAAGAAAATAAAAGAAAAGGAAAGAAAAGAAAAATAAAGAAAAATGAGCCTTCAGCCTATCCGCACTTCGTCTCACGCTAAGCCACTTTTCCTTCCGGATACCGCGCATTTATAGGTTTTTTAGTCATTCCTAATCCCAATGTAGCCACCAGATTCAGAGTATCCAGCCCAAGTCACTCAAGTCGCGACCTTGTCGCGACATCATCCATGTCGCGACCGATCTCACGCCGCGACCTTAGCCTCGCCCATACGCCTTGAATCGATCACTATGATGTCGCGACATCATCTTCGCCACGACACGCCTACTTCAACTGCGTTCCCGGTCGCGACTCGATCTCTCGGTTGTGGACATCAACCAAATAAAACTCACCACAATGGAATTCTTCCGATGTCGCTGACATCATCTTCGTCGCGGACACTAGCCATTTCTTTTCAACTTTCATCTGAAGATTCCTGATGTCGCGACATCGATCTCTTGTCGCGACATCGACTTAGTTCTCTGGGGCCTTCAACTGGTTGTTCTTGGTTGTCGTGACATCTAGTCACGACAACAATCTCTTGCCGTGACATCTAGTCACGCCCTTTGTATATTTCAATCGTCAGCTTCGACGCCGCGACTCGATCTCACGTCGCGACGCCGCCCCGCTTCGCAGCGATTCAACTTCGTCATACGACATCAACTTTGTCGCGACATCCAACTAAAGGATCCGCAGGTTTCGAACCGCTTCTCAAGATGTCACGATATCAATATGTTGTCGCGGACATCAATCGACACGATGCTTCAATCTTATCGCCGCATCAGATCTTTCCTTTGATCGCTTCGCCGCCGCGACATCAATCCCTTTGTCGCGACATCACTTCAGCGCCTCCATGTCTCAATCGCTTATTCCCGATGTCGCGACATCGTTATCTTGTCGCGACTTCGCTTCATGACTCTGCAGCTTTGAACTGTGGTTCCTGATGTCACGATTTCGATCTCACGCCGCGACTTCACCATGCTTTCTTTGGCAAATTTTCATGAGCGCCTCGTGTCGCGACCTCAATATCTTGTTATCCATGTCGCGACCTGCATCAGATTTCTTCAATTTCCTGATGTCGCGACCATGATCAGATCGTAACCCCAAACTCCAACATAAGTTAGCCAGCTTGCTTATTTCCTCGCCGCTATTTCTCGTGTGATTTTTACCGCCAAGCATCGATTTTTCCACCGTATTTTCTTCTTTCTTTTATACTTCCCGCAAATACCAAATTTGGTGAGTTTCTTCATATCTCCGCATCCGAATTATTCCTTTACATTAAAATCAATCGTAAAACGACTAAAAATACATTCTAAGCTCATCGCAAACCAGGTCTCATCCCAAGATCCCCGACCAGATCACCCCTTATCCTCACTCTGCGACCGGGAGTCCTCAGAATCCACTGCAACCGGGACTCTAGGCTGACATGGACATCCGACCACCTTGCGCGACCCTCAAGGTATAAGCAAAACAAACTTCTACCAAAGAAAGGTCAAGCTGATAAGAAGGTTCGGTACACAATACCCATTCAGAATCCGGATGATGTTTGGGTGCATAAGGGTAGGTGGCACTCTTGTAAAATGTAAGAATTGCTTCACCAAAGACAACACAGGGAAGCGAAGTTCAGCCGTCAGTTGCACCCAGGTGAAAAATACCGCGTTGTACTCTTCGCCCACAGTATTTTGATACGGGCCATCCGATAGTATGATGTCAATGTCATCGGGAATTTCATAGTAGGCCCTCAACTCCTCTATATACAAGGAGGAGATGATGCTACTTGTAGAAGGCGTCCCCTAGGTAGGCCCTCACTTGCGACCCGCCTGGCTGGTGGAAGTCTCTTCCTGACCTCTCGCCATTCTACAAGCAGACAAACAAAAAAGGGGAAACGACAATCAGCCTGAAGCCATGATACCACCTTGGTAAAAGGAAAAACCACTTGCAAACCTGCTATGCCTAGGCTGGAGTCGCCTAGTCCTAGCAACCTCTAAGAATGACCCCCCCTCACGCTATCCCAACGCCGAAAATGCACTCTAATAAAAATCGCGACCTGTGGTAGGTATAGTATTTACCTCAGAAATGAAACCAAACAAGCACTGGAAGAACAGTTCAAAAGCAAGCAGCTGCACTTATATCCATTAAAATCTCCAACAATAGGGAAACAGACAACCAAGAAGAAGAAACAAGTACCGGAAGGGTGAAATCAAATTATGACTCTCATATATTGCCGCCTAGAGCCTAATGGCCGATTTAATGCACTGATGACTCATCGCCTCCATGACCAATTTGAATCTTGGCGACGCTTCGCCTATTAGGGCACAATGAATGAACGTGGGCTAGGCTCGTGGGCCTTTATGCCACCCTAAACAACCACGTTCGCACCAGCTAAGCATCTTATTTCCAGATCATACCATTTTGAAACATCTCAAATACCATAGCCCTCCGTCGTAGGATTAAGTCCTTCTCACTAGCCGGGAATTGGGAAGCATGAGACCAGTGTGTGTAGGAACATAGAAAATTTTCGAAAATGTAAATTCATTAATTACACCAAAAGGCGTTCATAGTTACACAACAGTGTTTACATAAAAGTGATCATATTATGTTTACATGATCCATTCGAACCAAATCTAGAGGCCCCCAAAAAAGAAGAGAAAGAAAAGCAGGGTAAAAAAAGTTGAAGGTGGAAAGGAACACAAAGATCCCCCCGGGCTGGACTAAGGTGGAAAAGGAACCCCAAAGAACCACCTGATCTGTATGTGTTTCGTTGCGCAGGGATTCCATTCGATTTTACGCAGCCACAAAATAGGGCACATAACTCAGGAATATCCCTCCTAACGTAAACAATTCCGACTTCGCTCAATCCTTGCAAACTTCACCCTAGTCCATGTTTGACAATCACGTTTAACCCTCTTCATAATCCTCGTCCATGAAGCGATCATAGAAGTACGACTCTTGACAGCGCCCAACCAAACCACCCCGTTGATAAACCAGTAACAACCAATGGCACAAAAGAATCCTTCCTCATGCAAACCTTTTATATAGAGGCATCCAGCCTCAAAGGAATCCCAATCGCATCAAATGTGACTTTAAAAAACTAGGAAATTCCTCGGTAATGTGTACATTGGGACACCCCCAACACACCCGGCCCACCTCAATCCCAACAACATCAAATAAGTCCCAACATTCTTCTCCTCCAATCCCCACATCTAGCAAGTCCAAAATATTCTCTTTTCCTGACCGAGAAGATTGACCTCCCAAAATTTAGTGCAGCATTAAGGGTACCATGGACTTCGCCCACTCCTTCAACCAACAGGCCTAGACAATCTACGGACCCACACATCTCAAAGCCAGGCCCAAACATATTTCCCCAGTTAGGCGAGAGATATAATGCCTGGGTATAATCTTTCCTGGCCGACTACCATCTTTAAGAAGGCAGCTGGATAACCTCTCTTAGCTTGAACAAGTCACCACCCATAATTCACACACGTAACCACCCTGATGGCGGTCCAACGCATCATGGAGCAGAAGATGCTAGCAGTTCGGCCATCTAAAGGGCAATTTGGCTATCTAAAGGGAAGAACATGTCATAACACGCAAACAAAGCGCAACCTTCCCCTTTTGTTTCGAAAGAAAATCGTTTACTTCCCATGAAAAGTGGACAACGACCCTCCTGGATAAAGGAGGAGGGGGTGGCATCATAGAAGGTAAGACACTCTTGACTAAAAAATACGAATTCTTTTCTCTCTCCGCATTTCCGACCGACTCTTAGGCATCTGGAGAGGCATGCATGCACTAATTCACCGCCGCTCTTTGTTTGTTTCAGTACATGCTAGCAAGTTCATGCTCTGACGATCCAGTGACTCCGAAAATTCAAGAGACTATAGTAACTTTATTATTATGATAAAATGAAAAATATTTGTATAATAAATTTATAGCGTATTAACATATATATAAATAATTGTTATGATAAATAATTTATTATTATCACTTTTACAAAAAAATGATTATGATATTTATTTATTTTATATAACTAAATTTTAATATATAAAATTAATAATTTAAAAATTAATAAAGTGATGAAACCAAAATTAAATATTCTCTATTCTTTAAAATATTTTGAAATATTCTATATGGATTTTTAAATATTTTGTGCAAATACTAAAATATGGATTAGAAAAAACCAAATATTTTGGCATTTTCTATTCAAAAGAAAATTTTAAAATTTCATGAATAAGTTATATAAAAATGAAAAATAAGTGGTCTAAAGTTTGAAAGAAATTTGCTTTCAAAAAAACCTAAAAAAACAAGCGCCCCTTAGAGTTTGAAATAATTAGATTGGTACATATAAGCCATACAAAATGCATATTATGAAATGTACAAAAAGTATATGTATTTTCTTTAAATTACTACAATGTATGTGTTCTTAATCTTATAAAGGTGTAGCACTAATGGACTAAAACTTTCTTAAGAACTTAATTTAATAATTATTAAGGTTTAATGTAATAATTTCTTCAAAAAAAATTGTTTAATGTAATAATCGATTCAAAAAAAGGTTTAATGTAATTGATGATGCTTTTTCAACCGAAACTGGGCTGGAGCTTGGCGGAATTGTCAAGGTGTCCGTTGATTCAGACCATTGGGGCTTTTGGGCTTTAGCCCCTCGCTTCGTGGACCTGGCCTCGACCTCAGCGCTCGTTACACCTCCGCCTCGAAACACAATCCTGCTCAGGATTTCGGCGCCGAGCTTGGAATCAAGAACTACTACTCATCCCCAAATTTCATCCACAATCCAATGTAAGTGCGGTGGTCACTATAAAGACTCTTAAGGCAACTCAAGACTAAATTAGAAGATCTAAAGGGAAATCGGGCAGAATACCTCCCCGAGGTGTTAGAGGGCAATACTTAACTACGGCAAGTCAAGAACTCCAAGAGACCCCATTTTCTCTAGCTCTTTGGCACGGGGCGTATTCTCGCCAAGGTCGGATTAAAGTCGCTAAGGATTGAATTCGCAAGCGCCAAACACAACGAGGAGGTTCTTCGCCAAACCCGGGATTCCTAGAAGAAAAGCTGAGCAAGTCCCGGCGATATTGAGGACTACTGCGTGGGGAAGACAACAAGATACTCCATTTAATCAAGGTCAAACCTGTGAATTACAAGCCCGGCGACTTGGTTCTAAAACTTCTATCAAATTATATGACTCTACACATGGGAAGTTGGGACCCAATTGGGAAGGGCCTTATATCGTATCCTACATAGTTCGACCTGGCAACTACGAGCTCCAAACATAAGATGGAAAAACCCTGCCCCGCTCATGGAACGTTGAACACCTCAAACAGTTCTACCAATAAGACCTCGGAATGTAGTCTTTAATAAAGTATCCAACGTTTTGATTTTAAATAACAGTCTCTATGTTCATTTTTAGGCTGCTTAATATTATGGTGGGTCAAAAACTAAGTTATAATGATAAAGCAAGGAGCTCGGCTCAGAAAGGTCTGGGTGCAAAAAGCGCATGTTTCACAAAAGATTGTTCTTTATTTCAAAGGAGTTACAGTTAATACATAGGATTACAGTCAACGGAGTCGTTCCCTGCACCTTAGAGACAAGTGGCACAAACAATTCTCTACTCCTCAAAAAGAAAAACCCACAAGGAAAAAGAAGAGAAAAAGAAAGCAAAGAGCTTGGTTGGTAGAAGATCTGAAAAGTCACATAACACAAATACAAAATTTAATTTCAGGGAAGTTACAATCACCTTAGAGGATTACAAAATCTTTCTTTATATCTTAGAAAATTACAATCAACAAAGTCGTTCTCCACATCTCAAAAAAATTACAATCAGCAAAGCCGTTCTTCACATCGACCAACACCCAGTCAAGGCAAAAACCAAAAGAAAGAGAAAGAGAAAGAAAAGAAGAAAGAGAAAAGGAAGGAGAAGGAGAAAGAGAAAATGGGGGATAGGGAGAAAAGAGGGGAGGATAAGAATAATGGAGAAAGCGGGACTTAAAAGTTTTCCCTCTGAAGCATACTGCCCCCTCTGAATACGTTCCCCAGTCCAGTTCCATCAATGGGCAGGACTAGGGAACAACACAACCCCCATAGTGGGGAAACTAGGGAAAAACACAACTCCCACAAACAGTAGAGTAGAGAAACCAGGCGCTGGCCCATGGATGCCAAACTAACGTCGCGTAGTATCGATCAAACCCTGAAGCCCCATCGCTTACGAACCCAGGCACTATCGAAGGCAGGAAGAAAAATGAGAGCAGAGTATAACACACCCTATCAAAGGAAGGAAGTTATTTATAAAGAAGCCCGGACGCTTGGGAAATTCACGCAATCTACACCGATTCCCCACAAACCTGCATTAAAGCTGTCGCGCTTTCCCAAGGGAAGGAGCCATGTGGCATAATTTCAAATGAGCCATTTTAGCTCGGCCTCGTAGAAGGCGTATTAGCCTAGGAGCCCCCAAGAGTCGCGCAGCTTAACAACATGGAAGGCCTTGTGGCCTGTGTTTCATTTTAGCGCTCAATTTAGAGAAGACATAGCGCTCTTGTGAGCCCTTAAGAGCCCTAGGTGAGTCATATTTAGAGCTTAATCACTCAAGGAAGGCCTTGTAGCCCAGAGCCTTTTAGCTGGAGTTCGTAGGAAGGTAGAAGAAATTAGGAGCCCCAGTAGCTCAATTATGCAGAGCTTAATCAAGCCAAGGAAGGCCTTGTAGGCTATGAGCCATTTTAGCTTAGTTCCCGTAGAAGGCTGAATAGCCTAGAGCCCCAAGAGCCTCGTTGTTCGAGCTTAACCGCTCAAGGAAGGCCTTGAAGACCAAGAGCCATTTTAGCTCAGTTAAGAGAAGGCAGAATAGCCCAGGAGCCCTAGTAGCTCAATTATGCAGAGCTTATCTCCTCAAGGAAGGCCTTGTAGCCCAGGAGCCATTTTAGCTAAGTGTTTCAGAGTTTAATCGCTCAAGGAAGGCCTTGTAGCCCAAGAGCCAAAAAGCTCAGTTTTGAAAGGCACAATAGCCTAGAAGGCACAATAGCCCAAGAGCCCACGAAGCTTAGTTTGTGGTGAGCTTAACCGGCTTCAAAAAGGCACAATAGCCTGTAAGGCACACAGCCCAAGTGCCTAGTAGCTCGGGCCAGAGCTTAACCGTCAAAAAGGTACAATAGCCTGTGGCATGTCGGCGAGCCCATTTTGAAGAGCGCCTGAACAAATTTCATAAGGCATTAATATTATGAGCCCATTAGCCTAATTTATGTGAGCTTAGTTGCCCAAAAAGGTAAGACATCCTGTCGTGATAGCTTAGTTTTCTGGCTAAACAGTCAGATACAAACCAGAGCCAAGGAAATTAATTTTGCAAAACAATAAAAAGAACGATAAAATTAATCAATGAATCTCTGCATATCAATGAAAATTCAATGTTAGAAGCAATACAAAAATCCCAGGCTTAGTGCCCGAAAATAGCGAGGTTAAAAAAGTTCAGCGCTTGAGGTCAGCCCTCATTCAGAAGCTGTGGGGTCAAAGGCAAAGCCTCACAGGTAAGGCAAGAGAGTCGCCTCAGAGTGAACCCAAGATCATCAGCAAGGGAATGAATAAAATCCAAAGCACTCCTGAGTCTCGCCACCTCAAACGAAAAATAGATTCTTCTACCTCCTCACCGAAAGTCGGATGCTGGAACTCTAAGTCTTGGAAAGCTCGTCCCGTTACCGGAAGCGCAAGCCACCCGGAGGCCCATTGGGTGCAGGCCTCGTCTCTGAGCTCTGCTATCACTTTGCCCCTCTAGCTAGCCAAAGTCTCCTGCCTCTCAAGGTCCATCCAAAGCTTGTCGAGCTCCTCCGTCAAGAGCTCCACAAAGCTTCCAGCCTCCAAAGACTCTTGGCGAACTCGGTCCAACGCTGCCATTTTAACGATGTGTCACCTCTTTGAATGCCTCGTAACTCCTCTCCGTCAACTGCGCCTCATCCTCTCGAAGACCTCAAGTCCTTCCTTTATCCCTCCCGCCCCGCGCCTTGCTCAAAGCATGCTTCGTGTCAGACTCCTCTATGCTCACAAGCTCCTAGCCGTCCCTTTATCTGAGCTCGAAGACCGACCCTCTCGAAGGTCAGGGAGGCAAACTTAGCCTTATAAGACTTCGCCGCCCTAGCTGAGCCCTCGTTAAGGCTGGCCCTCTTTGTCAGGCCCTTCACGTAAGTAGCCACCTACCAAAGAACAAGAAAGAGTCAATTAACAGTCTAAAACAATAAGGAAATGGACCAATGAAGGCGCTTGGACGCACATGCAGCCTTCCTAAAGCTGCAAGAGCTAGAGCCTCAACGTGACAGGGCGTCCAATCTTCCCACTGTAATCACGGCTGATGGAGGAACAGACCTAGAGGCGAGCTCCACATGAGAAAGCAGAGAGTCCTTATCTCCCCACAAAGACCGGCGACCCCTTCCCACATCATCCGGCATCGAGGCGGCCTGCACTCGCGACGTAGACTCCAAACTAAAATAGAAAACCTCCAAGGGGGTTTTCAACCGCCTCCTTTGAAGAATCCCATCTTGCTAATAGACAAATAGAAGAAGAGACCTCACCTTAAGATCTTACTCGAGTGGGGGCAACCTCGGAAGCCGAGTTTTCCGCTTTACGCTCCTTCTCTTCTTTACCAGCACCTTCAAGTGGGCTCGAAGATCTCCCCAAGTAGGCTTCGTGATAAGAGGCTCCAAAGCAAAAGACAAAGAAGACTTTGAGACAAGGGGTAGAGAAGGCTTCATGACGGAAGGAGGAGAAGGCCTCGTAACCTGAAAGTCAGGCAAAGCCAGACGGATGGGCCTGGAATATCCGACCTATCGAGCTCGTAGTATGCCCTGGTGGTGCACCTAACCAACCTCCGCTCACCTCTTCATCCTCGGTATAAGACTGTGGTCGTACCACCGAAACCACACAACCAAACCGCAGTTAGAGACACCCAAGGACTTCAAAATTATGTTCGATCGAGCAAGGAGAACTCACGAGGTTCTCGTAAGTGGTCCAAGAGGTTGGAACGCCAAGCATGTCTTCCCGATCAGCAGGATTATATTCCCAATTGCGGCCACTAACAAAAAAATAGTGTTCCTTCCTAAATTTATGGGATGATGGCATGTCGGAAATAATCAGCCTAGAGCTGGACCGCTTAGAAATGTATAAGAAACCTTCCGCATACTCTTTTACACTGAAAAGGTCTAGTAATAGAGCTAGGCTGGGAACCCCCAAGCCTTTATCCCTGAAAACAACAAGGAGGCTAACCAAAACGCCCTAGAAGTTGGGGGAAAGCTAGGTTGGGCATACGTTGAAGTGCTGAAGGACGCACTTAAAGAAAGGGTGTAAAGGGAAGTGGAGACCATTTTCAAAGGCCGCCTCAAAAAAGCAAACCATCTTAGGAACATGGATGACATAAGAGGAGAGGAGTCCGATGCTAACACTCTGATACCACCGAGGCCTGAGAAGAGGCGTACTCTCCAGATAGGGAAGGCTCTAATTCGACTAAGGCCCATTGCATCCGAACACCTCACGAAAGCCCTAAGATATTCCGATCCGGTGGGATACCTGATCTCACTAATCCTTTCTTTACCCTTGCCAGGCAGAGGGAGATGACCCACCAATGGAGCCCTAACGGTCGCAAATCTGGAGACCACTAGACCTTACCCACTCACCTCGTTCGCATTCGCACCTCGCCAAGCTCGCTTCCTATATGAAGGCTAGCAGTTTTACCGACCTAGAAGAAGCACGCATGATAGGACAAAGATAAAGAAAGGCGAAAGAATGAAAAAAGAGGCTCCAAACACATCCAAAAGCTCGAAGGCCAAGACAGGGAAAGCTAAAAAGAAGAAGAAGGAAGACATACCGAGATACAAAAGAAAACAAAGAAAACGATCCTCATGAGGCAAGACAACAAAAGCGATTCTGAGCAACAGACAAAGATGTTTTGAAAGGGGGAAAATCCAAACCCCCAGAGGAAGAGGACTCAAGAACAGAGGAATATGAAGTAATCGCAAAGGATTGCCCTAGCACAGATATGATAGCTGGTCTGGCAAAATCAAGGTTATTATCAAGACTTAACACATAGCCCAATCAAACCATTCTTGCAGCCACGTGGAATCTACACCATCCATGAAATGACATGCCTCTTGCCTACGCCTACTTTGAGCCAAGGGTCGGGGGCAACCGTTGATCGCTTAGCCAATAGGTGCGCAGACACAAAACACAAGCCCAAATGTCAGGCTTAAAAGGAGATTAGGTAGCAGGCCCAAAACAATTGCTCGACCCAATGATATCCCTAAAACACAGGCCCAAAACGAGCCCAACTCACCCCTTCATCCACCACTTCAAAGAACCCAGATAAAGGAAAGTACCCAATTTCCCCTAATTAAATCTCTACCAATTATGAAGTAGGATATTTCCTAATAATTGGTCATCAATTATCCCTTATTAATTGGTAAACGATAAGGAAAGAAAATCCCTCACCCAATGAGAGAAATATGGTATCATCATCCAACTAGGAAAGTTATCATGATCACCCATTATAACTACCAGGTCACCCTATAACACCCCGAAATATACCCTAGTCATTTTCTACATGCTTAGGGTATTTTGTAAGCATAATTTGACTGTTTCGTGAGTTAAATACGAAACACCAAACGAGAACTCAAATTTACAAAACTTTAAGGACAAGATTGTAATTTGTCCAAAAAAGGGGGCCTAAAAGATATTGATTAAGAAAATTGGAGGCCAAAATGAAATAAAGGAAACTTGAAATACAAATGGCCAAGAGTTATAGGCTTAAAAGAAAATAATGAAACTAAACCCAAAAATGGGTTTTTGGAGGGCCAAACAAGGCCTAAGAAAATCTGGATTTAAGACCAAATTTGGTCTCAAATTGGGGGAGAACCCGTAGAGAAGAAAGAAGGGGAGAAGAAGAGGAAAAGGAAGAGAAGAAGAGAAGAGAGCCACAAAGCCAAGGTATGGAAATATGACCTTTATCATGGATTCTATGAGATTATGTATGACTTTCCCATGCTTGTATGATTACTACAGCTTGTCCTCAAACTCGGGTTTTGCTAGTGGTTTCATCTTAACCCAAAATTATGGAAAGTAAGCTTGGTAAACTTTGAATAGAACAGAAACATATGAAATCCTCCATTTGAGGTTGATCTATAGTTCAATGGCAAGTACTTGGAGTTAGGGTTTAGAATAAACCCTAACTATTCTACATGTTAGGTTATGTATGGATTATAACCTATATTAGGAGTGGGTTCGAGAGTAATTCATGAAGGATTTTTGAAATAAGAGAAGTATTGAAAGAAGAATTAAGTAAATTGAGGTTATAGGATGAATTTGAATGGCTTGAGGTGTTATGGAGTATAAGATGTGGGTATCAAAAATATGGAAAAGGGAGAAAACACACATTCTGGATATTTTGTCATGTGTACTAGTACACCTGAATGTGTACTGAAC
The DNA here is from genome assembly GCA_016808115.1 of Tetrastigma voinierianum. Taxonomy (NCBI): domain Eukaryota; kingdom Viridiplantae; phylum Streptophyta; class Magnoliopsida; order Vitales; family Vitaceae; genus Tetrastigma; species Tetrastigma voinierianum. The sequence goes on from JAEQBH010003867.1 coordinate 301,204, forward strand.
ACTCCTTCCAGATCCAAAGTGTACCGTACACTTTAGGGGTGTACTGCACACCCGATGCCTCGTCCCACTCTCACTAGTTTTGTATTTTGGCCATAACTTTCATTTCTTATCCGATTTGAGTGATTCAAGTGGCCAATTAAAACAGACTTCAAGGAAAACCAAACCTAAAGAAACAGGTATCGTCAAATTCTAGCTCTAAGTGGTCCGTACCACTCAAAGTGGGGCCAGCGTGTCAATTCCTGCATCCGCTTGAACGTAGAGGTCCGGGTTGTCGACGTGCATTTTCGAGTTCCGTACACCGAATTGGGTGATTCCAGTTGAATAGAACCCTTATCACCTTAAATTTAAAGGAGTACAAAGAACCAGTATCAAATATGGAGTCAAGGCACTGTTCATACTTTTAAACTGGTCTCTTGGTAAAATTCCAGAATCCGACTAGTTGGCATGAAAATGCCATAACTTGAGTTTGGATGATCCGATTGGATTGATTCCAATTCCTGGGTAAAGTAGATTCATAGAAGAATAATAATACGTGAATAAGGTGTGATTACATGCTCATCATACCTTACCAGTACATGGAATACGATCTGTCATGAACGCATAATGTGGCTAAAATGCCCTATTATAAAATAGTAAGTTACTAAACTCATATAATTGTAAAACTACCTAAGACCGCTATTAACCGACATAGCACTCCTGTTCTGATTATACTGGCATCTCTGTTAGTGCTCCTGCACTTCACATTAGTACTTCTGGCATTCTGCTAGTGCTCCTAAGACTCCTAATTAGTACTTTGGTATTCTCAAGGTTCTAAGACTCCCGACAGTACTTCGTACTCCCCGATTAATGCTACGGCACTCCTGTCCTTTTAAGTGCTACTAGCATCTCTCGTCTCCGATTAGTGCTACTAAGACTCAGATCAGATAGTATCTTGTGGTACTTATTAGTTGTGTCTTAATTATTCCGTATCATCGGTCTAGAAGTCAAATACATATGATAAGACTCAATAGAGAATAAGAGAAGATCTTGAATGTAATCAGACTGCCTCTCGTAGTACCCACTCGGCACCCGCATTTGATTGCCTCATTCCGTTCCTCTCGGGATTTAGCCTTATACCTTCGGTACTCCCCAGACCAATAAGTTCCGTGAGTACTTATGGGTATTATCGTTTCGATTAAGTCCCGTAGTACTCGGGTACTCCCGCATCTCAACAAGTTCTGTAGTACCACTGCAATTTCAGACTGATTAAGCTCCGCAGTACTATGGGTACTCCCGTATTTGATTAAGCTCGTGAGTACCTACGTACTCCCAGATCCGGTCGCCCTGGCCCCGTATCCAATGTCTGGCCTCGTGATCCAATAAGTTCGTCCCGTGATCCGATTAAGTTCAGGCACCTACCGGTACTCCCGCATTGGATTAAGTTCCTCATTCGCCTCTGATTAAGTTCCGTATACCCACTCGTACCCTCGTATTTGATTAAGTTCCGTCTCAGATCTTATCGTAGTTCTATAAGATTCACTGATACTCAGATCTAATCAAGTTCTATAAGACTCACGGTACCTTAACGATAATATAAATATAAGTCCAAAGAGTACCTACGGGTAATTCCGCATTGGTAAAATACATAAGTCCAATAGTACCTAAGGGTACTGTGATCCGTAAAATAAGTATATATGTATTTGTTCGATTAGACTTGCATGGACTAATGTCCATACTGAGTATGTATCTCAGATATCGCCTTATCTCGACACTCGATGATACGATTATGATTAGTTCTGATGATCAGATTTACGTACTCGCACAAGCATAAGATCCGAATTACTCCAGATGTGCTTAGAAATACCAAGATAGTTTTAGTACTTTGGCAAGTACTTCCGTATAAGAATAAGTCTCATCACCAAAGACACGCTCAGACCTCCGTGGATACCCACGTACTCCGATCAAGTGTAAACCCAGAGTATAAGTATAAATATAAGTTCCGGTGAATCCCATGTGAGTCCCGACCTAAAATTTGGGTCCGTTATAAGTATAAGTCTCTCAGATATCAAGTTCTCAGAACTCCTACGTGGAGTCCCGACCAAACATAACTGTAAAGTATAAGTTCAGAATTCCTACGGAGTCCCGAATACAAACATAAGTCCGTGAAAAGTATAAGTTCGAATAAGTATAAGTTTTGTAACTACTACTGAGTCCCGACAAACATGTGCCCCCGTTATAAGAAGTTAAGATTAGATAAGTTCATAATATAAATGCATGAAATTTATATTATTTGTTGTTTTATGCGTTAAATGTGTATATGCATAAGACATATGTTTCACTAAGCGTAGAAGCTTAGCACGGGTTTTAACTGCGGTGAGAAGACATCCAAGACTTCGCATACCGCTGGGCCAACACACCAGGAAGGGTTCACTACATGTAGGTTCCGTGCTCTGATTTGTAAATGTAAAAGTACTGTTTTGTAATTGTAAATGGGACTCGGTAAAATTATATGATACTTTGATGTTGTTACAAGATGTGGGCCATAACCCACAGGTGGTACCTACGCTCTGGCTTTAAAAAACAGTAAAAGAATCCTGGTCTCACGTCCCGAAATCCCTGTCGGATCCCCAAACGGTCGGGCCGGATTCGTGACACACCCCATTGGTGAAAGGTACGCACAAAAATTCATTCCCTAAGCATTTGATTTTCTCTTCCACCGGAAATAACTGACTTAGGCATCGGAGAGGCAACGAGCAAACCCCGCTGATCCTTTTTGCTTCTTATTTTTGCAAGGGAGCCGGACATCTAGAGTCGGCCGGATCGCCTAACACCCGCCAAGCTCCAAATTTCTAGTTTTGCTGGAAAAGCATCATCGTGATTTTTTTTTTTAATTTCATATTATTATTATTATTTTTAAACACTCGTCAGATACGTGTCGGACATGCCACATGACGAATTGTTAACTAGATAATAAGTCAAAGGCTTCGGACACGACTAGGACATGATTGGACATATTTCATGGGTTTTTTTCTTTGGTTTTTTTTTATTTATTTATAAAAGTATACAACATTCACAGCTTCCATCAAAATTCGACTTAATTCTTAAACCCAAACCTTTTGAATTTATTTGGCTATTTTCTTCATTTTGACATTCTTTCGGATATTGGTAAAATATCAATGGATATTTTTACAAAAATATTGGTAAAGTGAAAATTATATAAAATTTGATGAAAATATTTTTAAAAAGTCTAAAATGACAAATTACAAAAATACATGTGTTAAAGATAATATTCATTTAGTTGTCGCACTATATTTATCGCTAAAAAATGTCAAATGAAAGATCGGACAAGTATAATGAAAAATTATTCAAATATTCAAACTTTATTTAAGATAAAATTAAAACATGAATTTAGGATAATAATCATAATTATTAAATTAAATATTCAAAATCGGGTTTATGTTTCACAACTATACAAATTAAGGTTAAAAATTAAAATAATCTTTTAATTAAATGGCTTTTTAAATATCATATACTAATTACATTTATAAAAAAAAACATGTTAGTATTTAGTTTCATTTGATCTAGAAGGGAATTCTAGTATTTAGTTTTAGTATTACTTATGTTAGTCTTTGAATATTTGTAAGAACAACGTTTGAACACTTGTTTTTATTTATCTAAATTTCTTTTTAAGGATAATATCTGTAAGGATAATTATTTTTTTATTATTTTATTATGTCATGTCCTTGCCGTATCCATGTCCTAGTTTTTAGGAATTTGTCGTGTCCCCGTGTCTTGTCGTGTCGTATCCCCGTGGTCGTGTCCATGTCCGTGTCCATGTCGGTGCTTCCTAGCCTGAAATCACTCATTCCATCGTTTCTTCCCCTAAGTCTGGATTTTCTTTTCCAATAAAATGGTTTCTTCCCTATGTCTGAGTTTTCTTTTCCAATAAAGTGGTTTCTTCCACACCGATATGGGATTGTCTTTATTTTTCCTTTGTATTTTTTGTGTCTTTGTTGTCAACCTGTTGTGTCATGTTTTGTCGTCGACTTGTTGCGACATGTTTTGTCGTCGACTTGTTGCGACATGTTTTATCGCCGACTTGTTAGGGCGAGTAATTGTATCATCAACAGTTAACTTCTTCATGTGTTTTGTGTTACCAATTCTGATGGAAAAATTCGATACAACAAAGTTATCAAATCAAATTATGTTCGTGAATATGTTTCAAATATGAAATCTTAGGGATTTTAATCATTTTTAGATTATCAACTGTGTAGGTCTTGAGTGTTAGATTTATTTATTAATTATGGATTAAGCATAATCATATTACAATTTTAATTGTATAATTGCGCATGTTAATTATGAGCCATTTCTGGGATGGTTTAATATTAACCAGTTATGGGCTCATGATTTTATCTTCTCCCCTGCTTTGGTAAGCCCATTAGACCAAATCTCAATTATTCCCTTGTGCAAAATTCATCTTCAATCATAATCATCTTTTTCTTACATCTTGTACCCTGTAGATTTCTTTGGAGACAAATGGTAGCTAATAATTTCAGATCCATGTCAAGTATGTTTTTCTACCTAGTACGAATTGATATGCTTCTTTGTCCAATAAAGTTATTATTTTATAACATATTTATTGATTATTAATTAATTATTTTTAGGCTCAATAAATATTCTTAATTTTATAAAAATGATTTAACAATTGGTATCAAGACCTTTTTAATTGGCATTTAAGTTGTCATTTTTTTTTTTTTTTTTGGGTTTTATTCGTATTGAGGAAATTTTCGAAAAGGTTATTCATCCCTAAAAGTTTTGAGAAAAAAAAAAAGAAATATTCCTTGCTAGAGAGTTCATTATCCCTCCGCAGAACCGTCATCAAAAGGAAGTACTTTTCCAATTTTGTTTTCTCTTTCTCGGTTTCAAGTGCACAATGATTCTTGAAACTGCAAACTATAAGAAACAGGGATTCATTTGTGTTTAGGTCGTGATTTTTCAAACAGTGAATGAAATCTTGAAAAATCTTCACTCTTCGCATCATTGTCACGTTTCCCATGACTCCCATCACTTTCCCAGCACGCTCTCTTAGAAATCTCATCATAAGGGTTGATTTTGATAGATATTTATTTATTTTATTTTAATTCGTCCATTATTTTTTCTTGTCCATTATAAGTCATGGACAAGAAGCTAATAATAATTAAAAAAATTTTAAAAAATTCATTTGGAACATCAATTGAAGGGCATCTTTATGCCTAAGCTGATTTGGGAGCCTTTAGTACTGTTTAGCCCTAAAGGAGTCTTGTTTAAGTTAATGACTCGATGAGGTGCACATGTTAGATTGTGAATCACTTGTCTAGTACTTCTATATCACGTAATTTTTTATTGAAAGTGATAATAATGTGTTATTTGATTTGATATAAGATAATATCATATTGTTCATTTTGTAGAAATTTTCGAAAAGTTTTATGCAACTTTGCAATATTTTAATTGTTTCTTTTTTCACATATTGTTTCTTTTTTCACATATTGTTTTAGTAATTTATGTTTATGTTATTTGTGATTATTTATAACATCATAGTGTGAGAAATATCGAATGCTTATAAACTTAGGTAAAAATTGAGAAATATTAAATACTTATGAACTTATCTCTCGTGAGTTTGAGCATATTTGATATTTTTAGAATGGATGTTGCAACTGTAATTTATCCTGCCTTGCACATCAATTTTGTTAAGATCCATACGGATAATGAAGTTGTTCTATCGATAACTTTATTATTTGGTAAGATGCTTAGTTTGGTGAAGAGATTTCACTAAGGGTCATGAACCGCACAATTTTACTACCTTATCGGTGGAAAATTGATGCATTTGGTTGTGATGAATGGTGAATTGCTCTTACCTGTGTATGAGTTTTTTTTTTTGTATTTTATAGACTCTAGCATTTGGTGATCACTTTTTTAGGTCATTTGGTAAGCCGGAGAATGAAGCAATTTTCATGTCTTTGTTTTACATGTATTTTTGACATTACTCTCTTGTTTATTCTTCAGCTTTGAGTTTTCCTCAGTTCTCTGCCGTCACGAAACTTAATGGGACTAATTACAAGCAATAGGTTAAATCTCTCATGATGAATTTGACAATCATGAAATTGAACATGACCTTGAAAGTTGATGCTCCTCCAAAACCACTACTAAGAGTTTTGCAAAGGAGAAAAAGTCCTATGAGGGGGTATTCTAATAGTTGTTGTTTGATGATCATGGAGAACCATATGGATTACTCTATCTATGAAAGCATTCCCAAGATTGAGAATACAAATGAGTTCTTGTAAGACTCGAGAAAATTCCAATTTTCGGAAAAAGGGCAAATGGTAATCTCGGTAAAAATCCGAAATTTTTTTAGATCTCGGATGACGAAACATACTTTACCGTTGGAATTGTCTCAGAAATCTAGCTACACGTCTAATTTCGGGTCGACCGAGACAAGAGGAATTTCATAGCTGAGGCACCGGTGTCGTGGCAGAAACGGTTTGAGAGATATGTGATGTGACAAAAGTCACCTATTACATGTACTCTTGTGACACATGTTACAAGATTAGAGAGATGATGGAAATGGACGGCCTAGGTAGTGCCAAGTGTCAAAAATCTAGAAGAAGGGACATTATGGGAATTAAATGAATTGTTAATGATAATAAGACAAAAGATAAACAGTGTCATCTTCTTCATTTAGGAGGCAAACGTAAGTAAAGAGTTGACTAAGCAGCAGAAATGGAGATTTGAGATTTTTAGAGAGAGAGAGCACCTTCTCTTTAGATTTCCGGTCTATCGAACCGTCTGGGCTTCGACTCTTCCGAGCAAGAAGTGCTGCTCCACGCGGCAAAGGCTATGCGTGAGCACCGATTTGGTGGAGTTCCACAACTCCAAGAGGTAGGATCTTTCCACTTATGCTTAATCTTTGGCTAAGAGCCATAAATGGTTAGAATGTTCGAGGCTTGTTTTAGTTTAAATCTTGGCCTCAAAAGATTTGAACCGAAAGGAGAAAATCTTTATTTAGTTTGGTCGTGAATAAGAATCTGAGGGTTTCACTGATCACGTGAATAGTGACATGTAAATTTTTGGTGTGAAAATGTGTTTTGTTATGATTCAAATGACTGCCATATTATAATTAATGCATGCGAGCTAATTTTAGCCATGGTGAAAATTTTCATAACATGATTTATGTGATTTAATTGTGTCAATATATATGTATGTGAATATATTAGCATTAATGTTTTGGGATTGGCATCATGCATTCCATATGCACTGGGCACCCTAGAATATTAGAAGTGAGTGCATGACATGAAATGAAACAAAAATGAAAATGTTTGTATAAGGAATTTCAAGGAAGATTTTCCAAAGAATTGCCTTGGAGGGACGTCCAACATATCACTTCGGATGAGGACCATGACTGTTTCGGAGAGTTATCCAGCAATTCGCCTCGGAGGGTAGTCCAATATTTTTACAGAAATTCTGTAGTTAGTTTTCGAGAACAAAAAGCTTTTGTTTTGAAAACTGGATATTTTTACTTGCATTCGACTTAGGCATACGCAGTGGAGCCGATGAGGACTCGGGATACGGGATCGGGTCATGTAGACAATCGAGTAGGTTCATGAAATTGCTGAATGTGATTGTTGTCATGCATGTGTACTTAGGTGGAGTAACCCATGTAGGAAATTATCTCTAATCGGGCTTTGCTCAATTCCGTCGAGGATCACTATTTCGTGCATGTGTGAAGCTTATCGAAGGCGCTCTCATTAGAGGCCGTTTGAGAAGAAAGCCAACTTGTGGCTTTGATTTTGTATAACATGTATTAGAATGTTGTAATTTTAATATATGTTGAATTAAGAGTAATGTAAAAACTCTTGAACCATGTAGTATATTTTGGTTGGGATATGTTTGTTAGGTGACACGTGGCCAAAGTGGCCATTTTTACTCATTTTAATTGTATATGAACCCGATGTGGTCATAAGTTGATTGTTGGGATAGGTTTCTACCTTGAATAGAGCTCCCCGTACAAAGGAGACTGTGCTCGATTTTCATGAGTGGTGTCGGGTAACCGACATCCACGATTATTCCGCAGGTTGATGGGTTGTCAACGGACCCCCGGTTTTGGGGCGTCACAGTTCTTGGATGTAGTTGGTAAGAAATATACAGAGTTCTCAAAGAATGAGAAAAATTAGTTATCTAATAATCATTAGGTGAATGTTTGTTTTGAATCCAATATCATTGATGTGTCATCTTATACTTGGTGGTTAGATGGTGAAGAAGCATTCACGCTTGCAATTCCTATGCGTGATAAGGTAAGAAGTCTAACTACTAGATAAAGACGGTACACTGGAGACGATATAAGAGTCCAAGTTGATTTTTTGGAAGTTGTTAGATTGCAGCTTAGTACAGGAAATTTTCTGGAATTGTAGGATGTAGCGTACATACCCTCAATCAAGAAAAATTTGATATCAATACCTATTTTGGATAGACTTAGATATAGTTTTCTTTTTGGAATTAGAAAAGATAAATTGTACCAAGATTCACTATTGATTGGCACTAGAGTACTTTGTGGGAATCTTTACATATTAGAGTTGTCTGCTTTGCCTTTTGTTTCTGCTACCCTTACTCTTAGTACTACTAGTAGCTCCAAATATTTGAGATTGAATGAAAAATCTTATACTCTTTAGCATAAGCATTTAGGTTATATTTCTAGACAAATTATGGAGAGATTAATTAAGGATGAGATTCTTCCAGATCTTAATTTCTCAGATTTTGATACCTGTGTAGAATGCATCAAGGGTAAACTGACCGCCAAGGTTGATAGATGCACTGAGTTGCTTGGGGTTATTTATACACATATTTGTGGGTCATTTACTCTTCCTGCTTTGGGTGGCTACAAATATTTCATCATGTTCATTGATGATTATTCCCGTTATGGTTTTTTCGAGCTCATTCGTGAGAATTCGGATTCTTTGGAGGCTTTCAAAGCTTTCAAAGAAAAAGTTGAGCTCCAACAAGGGAAAAGATCAAAGCGGTTCATTCTAACAGAGGTGGTGAGTATTATGGTAGATATGATAAGACGGGGACACAACCCTAGACCATTTGTGAAGTACCTTCAGGAATGTGGCATTGATGCTCAATATACAATGTATGGTACTCCTCAACATCATGGGATTGCGGAAAGGAGAAATTGCACGCTTCTTAATATGGTGCAATGTATGCTTGTTAATTCCTCACTACTTGAGTTCTTGTGGGATGATGCTTTGAAAACTACAACTTATATTTTGAACCAAGTGCCTAGTAAGTATGTTCCTAAGACTCCATATGAGCTATGGTCACAAAAGAAGCCTGGTCTTCGTCACGTCCATGTTTGGGGCTGCAAGGTGGAAGTGAGAATGTACAACCCGCAATTAAAGAAACTTGATCCAAAAACCATCAGTGAGTACTTTATTGGTTATTGTGTGGGATCAAGAGGTTCCAAGCTTTATTGCCCGTTGCATATAATCAGAGTGATTAAGTCAGATCAAGCTATCTATTTTGAGGATGATACTGGTACAATCCAAGGGTCAAGAGAAATTGTGTTCAAAGAACACCTAGTTTTTATTCCTATGCCTATTGCTTCCGCTCCGATCTCTAGCCCTGTTGTTGACCAGCATCCAGTAGCTACTACCGATGATGAACTAATTGAGGATGTAGATCCAGTTGCCCTAGATGTAGACCTAGTAGCCCCGGATGCAATCATGGATATACCTTTGAGGAGGTTAGAGAGGGCGCGTAGGCTTGCAATTTCAGATGACTACATTGTCTACTTGCAAGAGCATGAGTATGATGTGGGTGATGTATCAAATTCAACTATCTACAAACAAGTCATTGTTAGTCCTCAATCCAACTTCTGGATCGATGTAATGAAAGATGAGATGACTTCCATGTCACATAATAAAGTGTGGAGCTTGGTAGATTTTCCATATAGTTGCAGACCTATTAGGTGCAAATGGGAATTCAAGACCAAGCGCGATGCCAAGGGACTGGTAGAGAGATATAAAGCAAGACTAGTGGCTAAAGGTTATAGTCAACGAGAAGGCATTGATTTTAAGGAAACCTTCTCAACCGTGTCCACTAAAGACTCTCTACTCATTATTATGGCTATAGTGGCTCATTTTGATTTGGAGCTGCATTAGACGGATGTGTGGACAACTTTCTTGAATTAAGACTTAGTTGAGGATGTTTACATGTCTTAACCTATTGGTTTAAGGAACTTGGTAAGGAACACATGGTTTGTAAACTTTAGAAATCCATTTATGGTTTAAAGTAGGCTTCCAACTGTGGTATCTCAAGTTTGATGAAGTTGTCAATGGTTTTAAGGAGAACATCGTCGATCAATGCATTTATATGAAGGTTAGTGAGAGAAAATACATATTCTTGGTTTTATATGTTGATGATATTTTGCTCGTAGTCACGATAATCGACCTATTGGCCGAGAAAATGTATTATTGTTTAGGCCATTTTTATATGAAGGATCTCGGAAGCATCTTAAGGTCTTCGGGGTATATGATATTTCGTGATAGACCGAGTGGCATTCTGAGATTGTCTCAACAGACATATATTGAATGCATTCTGAAAAGGTTAAATATGCAATCATGTTCTTCTAATAAGGCACCAGTTGTAAAGGGTGACAAATTTTCCAAAGGCCAATGTCCTCATAATGATATTGAGAGAGATCAGTTGAAAGTAGTCCAAAATTGAGACTTACGGGTGCATAAAATAATAATAATAAATTTCATGTGTTTGGGTGAAGTAAGATGGGCAGATCTTCCCCCTCCATAGGGTGAAAGACACAAATTTTATTCTTGGTCAAACATATGTATCCAGTGATGAAAGTTCACGAAAGTGTCGGAAGGCATGAGAAGCCTGCGATGAGACCTTGGAAATTCGCGATCCAAATAAACACACGGGATTGGATAAATTAAATTGAATATTAGAGGGTTGTCCAATGGGTTGTCATCAGTGAAACACTAGCACCTAAGTCACACTGCATTTGCATGTGAGGAGTTTCGGTCAAGACTCCTAAGCATGACATGAGGAGTCTCATCTCATGCATGACATGAATATTCCATATAGGATTGCATTTTCTGAATGGAATGTGGTTAGATGTATGTATGCTATTGCATGTGCATTTAGGCGAGAAGTAGCCCTTGTAAGAGAATTTTTCTACTGGACATTGCTCACCCCGTCGTAGGACCCCCTTTCGGGTATAGGGGGTGTATAGGGAGACGACGCTCCGACGAGGCCGTGATTATGAAGGAGACCGATGTGTGGCCTTGATATTTCCTTTGTAAAAAAAGTCTTTTGTATAAAAGAATTGCAACTAAATTCTTTTGGGACTATTGTCTAAATAATCGGGTATGTAATTATGGTAAGAGAGTCGTGATCAAACTCTTACGAACTGTAATTAAGTGTTTTATTCTCATATTTTAGAATTAAATGTGAATGAATGGGTCCCGGTAAAGGGATGTATATTAGGGATATAGATAGATGGACCATGTGTGATCAATACTACTCACAGACCTTGACGGGTTATGATTATACCGTTATACGTTGGTATGTTAGGTGTGAGTCTCCTAACAAAGGAGACTCTCATCATTTAGAAAATATGATTCCATAAATGGACACAAATAAAGCAGGGTATCGGTCACCCGAAATCCACAAGAATTCGCGTCGACGTTGTCAACGGACCCCGGATTCAGCGTCACATTCGTCTCAGCCTAGGTTAACGATTACCTAGGAACTCGGGTAGTGATATCCACCAGTGTTTTCAGATATTAGCTTGTCAAAGTTGAGACGAGTTAGTATGGCAAACATCCATTAGGTGGTGCGGTATAGAACACTTACATTGTTTGGTATTTAATTTATTTTGTGTTCTAATATGTTCCACGGGAGATGATTGCGGGTTATGTGAATATATGCATGATAGAATGTGTATAGAAATCAAGAAACACTCCAGTGTTAGTAAACGTGAATCTAGGGTTCGGAAAACGAAAGTCCACATGTGAGGGAATGGTTATTTATTAGTGTTTGCACATGCACTACAAAGGTGATAAACAGCATTTGCAAGTCAAGAGCTGACGTAGAGGTCGCCCATACTGGCAATAACCAACCACCACTGGCTTTGATTAAGCCTTGCTGAGGCCATTGGTGTTGGTGAAAGCACGCTTATTGCACAAAGTTAGTACTGGGCTCATAGCTAAGTAATTCCAACGATGACAAGACATCATCCTTTCGACATTCATCGGGGAGGATCCAATGGTAATGATCACTGTCTGACAAACAGAGGATTGAGGCTAGCGAGATTACCTCCGATGCTACGAGGATCAAGCCACCACATTTCTCGCTAGAGGGTGAGTCCAAGATACATGATTATGAGTTAGAGATCTCGTGATTTTTCTTTAATCGTGGACCCGGTGGTCATGGACATATCGTGAGTTCATGTCATCCTTAACGGATCGGCTGGTCGCGACACGTAGTCATTATCGACAGATAGTGTGAGGATCGCTTCCACACAAGGGACTCGTGACCAGGTGACCTTCGTGGGGAGAAGCATGATGCTTTAATTCCTACATCATTCACCTAATTTCAGGTGGAGGGATAATCGACGGGTCACAACAAGCCTTACCCTAAAGGATGAGGGAAGAAAGGATTTGGATCTACCTCGGGTGGTTTGCGAGTAAGAGGATGTCTTTCTGGATGAGCTACCGAGATGACCTCTGCACAGGGATGTAGACTTTATTATTGAGTTACATTTTGGTACGTCGCCCATTTCTATGACTCCTCATAGGAGGGCACCAGTTGAGTTACACGAATTCAAGGTCCAACTGTAGGAATTGTTGAACAAGGGTTTTATTAGACCGAGCACTTCACCATAAGACAAGGCTCAAAAGTACTGGAACCCCGCTTATTGCGTGTTTTGAGCACTTTGCGGTAATTAATCAGCATAATTAACCTAATTGGCACACTAAGGTCCTTGCTATTCTACTGATCGCATTTTGCGGCTAATTTTATAGTTTTTGCAAGCTATTTATGCCAAAATTGTTGAGTCAATCCAAGCATGAAGAATTCAGCCGAACTCAAAGATTGCATCGTAAACTGCATGAAAGAAGAGTAAAAATGCAAGGAAATTGGAGCCTGCAGGAAATTTGGCAGGCTGAGAAAATGCTTCCTGCATTTTGATTTTAACCCCTTTTAACTTCCGGTTGACCCACTTTTTGCATTTTACCATTTTGCCCTTCATGTATTATGGGTATTGAGGGTATTTTTGTATTTTTGCTTATTTGGGCACTATATAAGCTCAAATCAAATCTTGTACAAAGGATTATCATTTTCTCGTGATCAAATAAAGAGAGATGTCTAGGGGCGGAGCTTTCCATTGCTTTTTCTTTTCCTTCATTTTCTCCTTTTTCCACTTTCTCGGGACACAAACACCTTTCGAGGATGACAACTCAAGGATGGTCAAGCTAAACCTCCTTTATCCTCAAGAGGGTCATTGGCTCTAGTTATCGGTGTGTAAAACGATGGTTCTCTGCTTAACGACTCCATTAATGTTTCTATCTCTCATTCTAGGTTTAAATCCCTTTAGATCTACCTCGATCAGCAAAGATTTGACAATCTTTGTGGTTCAATGGATGCTTATTGCTGTATCCACCGAGATTCGGGGCGATTACCGCCATCTATTTGCCAATCGTAGGTAGATCAAGGAGATATGTTTTCACTGTCGGGGAGCATTAATGTCCAATAAATGCTATATTTCAAAAGGAAAATTATTAGGATTCAGTTTTTATAGTCAAATGAAGATCCGGTTCGGGAAATGACTATAGGTCATCCTCCCCAACGCAAGGAAAAGGACCCGAGAACATCTCATTTACCTTAGGACCTCAACCCCATTAGCCCGATACTTCAAGGAGTTCTTTTTCATATTTTATTTCAGTTTATTTTCAGTTTGCAAACCATTTACCTCCACTGTTTTTAAAACACCCCTAATCCAAAGGGAAATTCACCTTTTTAAGCCAACTGCAAATCATTTTACAAGAAGAAAACTCCATCCCCGTGTTCGACCCAGCCACTTATGTCGCAAAGAGTCATGTTAATGGCGTGAGGGGAGGAATTTAGGTTTATAAATCTTGTTGATTCTCGCACTACCCATCGCACACCGAATCAAATGGCGTCGTTGCCGGGATGGTGCCTAGTGCATTTTGATGAGCGCTTGAACACTTATGATCCTCATCACAAGTTCTCAAAGTAATTTTCCTTTCAATCTTTAGTATTTTATTGTCACTTTTTTAGTCATTTCATTGTAAAAAAAGGTAGGATTGTTTCTATGTTTTGCTCGTGTCCATCTCAAGTATTGCTGTAGGAGTTTATGCCCAAAGGGTTTAGAAATTCAAAAGGCGACAGGAGAATCGTGATATTCCACAGGAACCAGGTTGTGAAGTGGGCTGAATTGTGATCAAATGGAATTCCAAGACGGAAAGCAACACAATCAGTAACTAATGGAGAGAAAACCTAATGCATATAGGTCCATGAGGGACAATAGAAACCCTCCATAGGTGAGTGCACCCTCCTACATGGTGCCTCCAACAAATGCACCAAATGGAAATGCTTACAATCCTAGTTGGGGGAACCACCTAAATCTCTCATAGGGACCAAAACCTCAACAATAGACACCTTCTACACAATCATATTATGCTTCTTCCTCTCAGCCTCAACCACCACAGTCAACCTCTCCAATTGAACAAGTCATTCTAAACCTTAGCAAGCTGGTGGGTGACTTTATGGAAAAGAAAAAGTCAATCAATGCTCAATTAAGTCAGAAAATTGACACTGTGGAAAACAATGTGGACAAGAGAATTGATGGACTTCAAAATGAAATTGATCATAAATTTGACAACCTGCAGTACTCAATTTTAAGGCTTGCTAATTAGCAACATGTTTATCCAAAGGAGGAAAATCTAGAGGACGAGTGCCTGATTGGCACCATTTTCGTGACTGTGCTCACCGTAGCAGCCAGAGGACTATTGAGCAGGAACTAGCTAGGTCTCTGAGGAACTGTAGGATGCCCTAAAATCATGTGTTGTCTATGGGCCATGGAGGAGAGAAGAATAAATCATTCCCTTGCAGTCTGAGGAGGGCAGTGGGAAGGAAGTAGTAGAAGAGCTCCAAAAGTCTATTCTTAAACCACTTCCCTCGTCCACCGTGCAAGACCTCCTCGACTCCATAGTGCACATCCCCGCTCACCTACAACACATTCAACACCTAAAACACCTAAATGAAAAGTCCATTCCTACTACACCGCCCCCGCCCCGCAAAACCTCAAGAAATTGGGTGAAATACTCATTCAAATTCGGGCCACTACATCAAAGACTTCTGGGCAACATTACATCGCAGATGGCACAAATGCATGGTTCAGCCGGTTCAGACTGGAGCACTGGACTTCAAGAATTCCACTAGCCCACTAGTTCCACAAATTTCAAAGGCTTGAGAAATCGGTTTGGGGACTCGTTCCCCACTTTTGTTTTGAATTTTTCTTATTTTATTTTATTTTATTTCGATTTATTTAATTTTTCTCTTTAGGTTTTCTCTAATTTTAAGTTAATCTTTGTTTTTAGCTTACTTTTCACTTTTCTGCAATTTTTTTAATTTTTTCAATGTTTATTTTTGCATGTCTGTGCTTAATTTTTGAAGCAAAGGATGCAGGATACAAGAGCAAAGCAGAAATGGCTACGAAAATGCTCAACCCATGGTACTGTACCATTTTTGTTTTTAGTGTTTTTAGTGTATATATATATATAAATTTTGTCTCAAAAAAAAAATTATTTATATATTTAAATATTAAAAAAAATTCGCAAGGTACGAATTGAGAAAATTCGCAGGCTACGAAATTTTCGCAGCCCCCCTCAGTATTGCAGCCCCATTTTGTTTTGACCATAATTTTTTTATCCGAATTCCGTTTTAGGTAATTTTGGTACCATTGGAAAGCTTAGAGAGTGTAGAATCCAAATATAGACAGAAAGAACACTTTTGAAATTATGATGAAGGTGTAATTTTCAAAATACTCCAACTGGTCACTTTTTTCCTCTTTTCTTCTTCCAACTTGTTCATTTGAAGCCCAAATTGAGTGAATAAGGTCTCGGTGGAAAGATTGTGAAGTCTCCTATCCAACAACGGGTATATTTCATCAAGGAGGTATCACTTCCTCCCTTAAATTTATTCCATACGCCACATTGAGACAATGTTGAATTCTGGGTCAAAGAGAGTTAAGGAAGGAAGTGTTGTTTTATGTTTTTGAGCAAGTCTTTTTGTTTATTTAATGGCTTGCTAGTTAGTTTCTTTTTTTTACAATATAATCCTTTTTTTTTTTTAGTTTCTAGTTCATGCTTTCAATTTTTCATTTTAAGAAAACTTTTTTTTGTAATGCCCAACTTGTAGTTTGAAAACCTTAAACATTGTCCAATTCTGTTGATGTTAGATTGGTTCCATTCCTAATTGAGTGGATGATCAGTTGAATTCTTGTTGCTTTCTACCTTTTTTTTTCCACCTCTAGCTAACCACACACTGTGCACATTAGGTTTTAGCAATAAGCTGAAAAACTGCCTAGCCTCCTAAACTTTACAAAAACCTATCCTAGTTTTGTTGACTACCTTTAATAGGTTAAGTGTAGCGACCCCCAAGCCCGGTCCGACCCGATCGGTGAGTCTGAACCGAAACCCGGGGACGCTCGATTTATTTCTTTTTATTTTTTGGGTTATTAAATTTTCTTTTTCAAAAATGTCGCGACTTGAATCCCCAGCTCGACCCGAAGGGAGGATATGAACCGGAGCCCGGTTTACTCCAACGTTTTCAATTATCTTATCAAAACATTTTCTTTATGTTATTTCTCTTTAGGTTTTCAATTTGCGCGGAAGCATTTTCAAATGGTAGGTCCACAAACATTTATATTTCATAAAATGCAATTACCGCGAAGGCATTTCTATGCCTCAAATGATATACAAACAAACATTAGTTCCAAAGTTCAACTATTTTGTTCACAAAATATCCCATGTTCAAAAAGGAAATGATATGTGCATGGCGGGGTATGTACTTATACTCCACAACTTGCTTTATGACTCTGTGCTTCACGATCTTGTCTTCCTTCCTGTCTACTCGAAACCTGTGCATAGATAAAAACTATACGCTAAGCATTTTCATGTTTAGTGGTTCTATACAATTCTATTTCAATATTTAATTTAACTTGGCATGCATTTAACATTAAACCATGCCTATTAAATCAACATATACTCATGCTATTCACTTTTGCATGCTTTCATTTTTACAATTCATTTATCATATCACAACATGCAATTTCATGCATCAATTCAATTCACAATTCAATTTATGAGATTTAAGCATATACATAAAAATCTCATTTCACCAATGTTGGTTCTTTCACTTTGACTATTCAATTCTACGCTTGACTCGACAGCATTCAATGAATCCCGCCCTTATTATCATTCCCTGCAATGAGCTCACACATTTAACAATTCGTCTCCCCATCACGACGCGATGCCGCTTGGGTGCACCCCAACATGGTATCAATTTAACAGTCATGATGCCATCATGACGGATGCCATTGGTGCATCCCGCCAAGTGGACATTTCTTCACGCTATACGCCATCATGACGGATGCCGATTGGTGCATCCCGCCTGGCAGACATCGACAATTCTGTGGTGCCTTCATAACTGATGCCGACGCGCATCCCGGGCCGACTCCGCTCATTCTGGCTTTCATTCAATCTAAGATTTATGAAGGATTCCGCTTGATGAATCCCGCCGCTATCATCATTCACTTTCATTCGTTTTCAAATATCACATTTCAATTCCATATTCACTTTCAGATATCCTTTCAAAGATATACTAATCTACGATTATTTCATATACTCATTCACGTGACTCATTTCATATCCCGTCCACATCCATCATGTCCCATCCCCCCATCACAGTTATTGAATGAACAAGAGTCAGACATCAACGCCGCCATCGTCCCGCTCCATCCATCCTCAATACGATCAATCGTCTTACAATCACATCCCCATCATTTGAGTCCACATCGAACGAACCATTATCCAGAATATCCCAACATTGATCGGTCCACCGGCTCATCCTGATCTGATCCATCGTCCATATCGGCTTGAGTGGTAATCGGTACCGATCGGGCCGATCGTGATCACGGTACCGTACCACTTTTCGTAATCGGGTACCACCCCGCCAGTTTTTGCCTTAAATGCGGATTTTCACGCTGGTTTTTCTTCCACAAATCTTCTTCTAATTCGCCCCATATCAAAAATCCACCAAACAACCTTCCAAATGTGGTTTAGAATCAATAAAAATCCATTTTCCTGTTGTGGCTTTTCACCCAAATCCAAATAAAAAGAATGAGGTTAGGTTTTGATTTTTCTTACCTTACCTCTTCCTCAAATCTCTTCTGTATGTTACTTGGTCTCATAGGAGTAAGAAATGGAAGCAAAGCCAACCAAAGCCACCTCCGCAAACCCTAGATTTTCTCCCTTTCTTCCTTTCTCCTCAAAATGAGATTGCTTATACGAGCCCTAAGACCACATTTTTGGTCTTTATATCCCTTAAATCCATAAGGCCTTGTTTGGCCTTTTTAACTCCATTTATGTAAGGCCATGTTCGCCTACACACTCATTCTTATTCCTCATTTTCTCCTTTTTGGTCTTTAATTCTTTATTTCCATAAGGCCTTGTTTGGCCTTTAACTCATTTTTCATTTAAGTCTCCTATTATTCCACTTTGGCCATTCTTTCATCATAAATTCACTTAGACATTTATTCTTTATAACAATTGACCCTTAGGTCCTCATTTTACATTTTTTTTTTTCACATTTTCCCTTTTTCACTTGGGTTATTTCCGGGTTCAACCACTTTCTCAATTTAGCATATAATATTCAATCATATGCTCACTCTTTCAATTTACATTTTACACTTTATCAATTTATCAAATTTCCTGGCAAAACCCAAGTTTGACTCAATTCATACCCAGAATATAAATAAAAATTATTATAAAAATTCTAGGGTATTTTTGGGGCGTTACATTAAGGACCCCCATGAAAAGAAGGCCAATGAGTCTTCCAAAATAAAAAGAAGAAAAAAAAAACAAAAAGAAAAAAAAAATAAGAAAAATTGCAACGCTTTACCTTGAAACCCGAGCACGGTCTGAGGAGTATATGACAAAAGTCTTTAAAAGCTTGGTGCCCTAAGCTAACTGGTTGGGAGCCACCGACTTAGTGCTCGCTACATGGGTGGATAGGTGCTGGAGTCTCAAAGTCATTCGAAGTCTGGGGTGAAACCTAAAGTGTTTGTGGTTGAAAAATCCTTATGACTTGATGCCTTAAGCCTTAATTGTCGGGAGTCATCTGTGAGATCCTCGCATGGACTTGTGAATCCGATTCTCATTGCACCCCTGCAACACAAAAAGAATTGTGGAATAAGAGTGGGTCATGATCTATTTAGGTCGGTTAGTTTACTAGGTCAGACAAAGAGCTTTGGCTGGGGGAGAGGCAAGCCAAGTGCTTTATCATGAAAAACTAATCATGTAAACACTTAGATTTTCGTGAAATTTGTGGCTGATTCTCTAGAGAAGGAAACTTTTTTGATGCTAAATTTTGTATGGCATTCACTTTCGATGGTTATTAATAAAGTGGTTTCTGGGTGGATTCTTTACGAGGTTAGGTATTACTCATCCACATACTTTGAAATAATTACTGAGAAATATCACTCTCAGCATGGTTTACCATTTCTTTCTTCATCGCATGACCAGCAAATGTCTGGCTAGGGGAGTGTGATTAGTGCTCAAAAAGTGCTATTTTGAACCCCGCTGCTTATTATGTGTGTTTCAGAGCACTTCAGGTACTAATCGTAATTAACCCAATTGGCACACTAAAGTCCCTGCTATTCTACTGATAGCATTTTGTGGCTAATTTTGTAGTTTGTGCAAGCTATTTATTTATGCCAAAAAATTTTAGTCGATCCAAGCACGAAGAATTCGAGTTGAACTTAGCATTGCAGATCAGAAACCAAAAGGAAAGAAGAGCAGAAAATGCAAGGAAATTGGAGCCTGTAGGAAATTTAGCAGTCAGCAATTTTTTGAACCTACGAAAATGCTTCCTCGCATTTCGATTCGCCTCTTTGACTTCGATGACCCACTTTTGGGTATCAGATCATTTCGGGCTCTTCCATGTATTATGGGTATTGAGGGTATTTTTGTATTTTTGCTTATTTGAGCACTATATAAGCTCAAATCCAATCTTGTACAAGGGATTATCATTTTCTGCATCAAATAGAGAGAGTCTAGGCGAGAGTTTTCCCGCTATTTTTATTTTCCTTCATTTTCTCTCCATTTTTTCCACTTTTTCGGTTGCCAAACACTCCTTAAGGATGACAACTCAACGGATGGTTGGCTAAACCTCCTTTATCCTTGAAGATGAGGGCTACTGGGCTACAGTTATTGAGGTAAAATGTTGGTTCTTTGTTTTTAACGCAAGCATTTATTTCCATTAATGTTTCTATCTCTCATTCTAGGTTTAAATCCCTTAGATCTACCTTGATTGAGTAGTATTTTGCAATCTTTAGGCTAGGATATTATTGCAGATTCAACTGAGATTCGCTTAGTTGCCATCTATTTGCTATCAGAGGTAGATCACATAGATATGTTTTCACCTGGCGAGGAGCATTAATGTCCAATAAATGCTATTTCAAAAGGAAAATTATTAGGATTCAATTTTTATAGCTAAATGAAGATCCGATTCGAAATGACTATAGTCATCTCCTAACACTTAGGAAAAGGACCCGAGAACCTCTCATTTACTCCAGACCTTTCAACCCCAAAAGAGTTCGACATTTCAAGGAGTCTTTTCATATTTTATTTAGGTTATTTCCTTCAGCTTGCAAACCATTCACCTCCACCTGCTTTTTTAAACACCCCTAATCCAAAGTGAAATTAATCTGGAGCCAATCGCAAATCATTTACACGAAGAAAACCCATCCTCGTGCTCGACCTCAGAGCCACTATATCGCAGCAGTCATTCTACTAAGCAGCCGAGGAATTTAGGTTTATAAATTTTGTTGATTCCGGACCACCTACTGGCACACGAATCAAATGAGTGATTAGTGCTCAAAAAGTGCTATTTTGAACCATGTTTATTGCAAGTTTTGAGCACTTTTTGTGTACTAATCAACGCACTAACCCACTGGCAATAATTCAAGGTCCTCGTTTATTCTACTCGATCGCATTGGTGGCTAATTTGTAGCTTTTGCAACCTATTTATGCCAAAAATGTTGAGTCGATCCAAGCATGAAGAATTCGAGTCGAACTCAGCATTGTAGATCATAAGCAAGAAGGAAAGAAGAGTAAAATGCATGAGTCTGGAGCCTACGTGAAATTCTGGCGAAGCCGCGAAATTTTCAGAACTCCGCAAAAATGCTTCCTGCATTTTGATTTTAACCCCTTTTGACTTTCGGTTGACCCACTTTTTGCATTTTGCCCTTCATGTATTTTGGGTATTGAGGGTATTTTTGTATTTTTGCTTATTTGAGCACTATATAAGCTCAAATAAAATCTTGTACAAGGGATTATCATTTTCTGCATCAAATAGAGAGACAGTCTAGTCGAGAGTTTTCCCACTGTTTTTCTTTTCCTTCGTTTTCTCTCCCTTTACTCGTTTCTAATCTATACGTCGAGTCTCGACTAATTCTTCGTGCTTGATCGACTCAACAATCTTTGCATAAATAGCTTCGCAAAAACCACAAAATTAGCCACAAAATACAATCAAGAATAGTTGCGGACCTTATTGCGCTAATCAAGTTAATTATGCTTATTAGTACACAAAGTACAGAAAAACCCGCACAAACAGGGTTCAAAATAGCACTAATCAGGAGCTTCGGTTCTGTTTACGAAGAAGAAGGACAAGACCCTTCGACTGTGCATAGATTACAGACAGTTGAACAAGGTTACGATCAAGAATCGGTATCCATTATCGAGGATTGATGACTTGTTTGATCAACTGAAAGGGGCGTAAGTCTACTCCAAGATAGACCTTTGCATCGGTTACCATCACTTGAGAGTTAGGGAGACTAATATCCTAAGACAGCGTTTAGGACGCGGTATGGGCATTTCGAGTTCACAGTGATGCCTTTCAGGTTGACGAATGCTCCAGCGGCATTCATGGATCTTATGCATAGGGTATTCCAACCCTATTTGGATCAGTTTGTTGTGTCTTTGTTGACAACATCTTGATCTACTCTTAGTCTGAGGAGGAGCATGAAAATCATTTGAGGATTGTTCTCCAGCACTGTGACCATCAACATGCTGTTTAGGAAATGTGAATTTCGCTTACCGATAGAAATTTAGTGGGACACATCGTGTCGGATTCGGGGTGTGCGTAGGACTTCAAAAGGTCGAGGCTTACATGAGTCGAGAGGTCGAAGTCGCCCCAGAGATACGTACTCAAAGACTCAATGTGGTACCAGAGGAGGTTCATTAAGGATTTTTCCAAATTAGCAGCACCTTATGACAAGATTAACTAAGGTCAGGTTGGAGTGAATGATCAGCGCGGAGAAGCATTCCAGAGCCGGGAAGGAGGTTTACTTCACCCTATTCTAATAGTCTCCGAATTGTGATGTGAGTACACGGTGTCAGGTGGATGCCTCTAGGGACGGACTAGGACGTGTCTTGATGCAGTCTGGGAGGGTAGTAGCTTATGGTTCCGCATGTCTAAAGAATCATGAGCAAAATTACTCCCACACATGATCCGAGTCATGGCCATAGTCTTTGCCTTAAAGATTTGGTGCCACTACTTGTATGGTAAGCATTTTGAGGTATTTTCAGACAACAAGAGTCTGAAGTATATTTTCACACAGCGGGGCCTCAACATGAGGCAACATAGATGGATGGAGTATCTGGAGGACTATGACTTCACTTTGGATTACCATCCTAGTAAGGCAAATGTAGTGGCTAATGCGCTCAGTCAAAAGTCACGGGGAATACTGGCTAGTGTAGCTTCCAGGGAGTGGTAAATGCTCGAGATTGTGCGCTTAGGCTGCAAGATAGTGATCGTGTCGCCTGTGAGCACTAGGAGTTTGGTAGTTACTGATCCTACTAAGGTAGTGATTAAGTCCCAAGGGCAAAACACAAAGATATCGTCCATCAGGGACCGGGTACAGTCAAGTACGGGTAACAAAGGCTGGGCCATCCACACAGATGGTAGTCTTAGGTAAGGGGACGGGTTGTGGTTCCCCAACTAACCGATTTGAGAGAGGAGATCCTCAGGGAGTTCTACTACTCTCGATTTTCTATGCATCTAGGTGGCACGAAGATGTACCGCCGTGATCTTCGTTGCTTGTATTACTGTAGTGGAATGAAGTGACACGCTAGAGATTTTGTTCGACGGTATATCATGTGTCGATAGGTAAAGGTTGAGCATCAGAAGCCAGCAGGGCTACTTCAACTATTGGAGGTAGCAGGGCTACGTCACGATGGACTTTGTGACCTACTTGCCACGTACACCACAGAGGCATGATGCGGTGTGGGTGATTGCGGACCAACTCACTAAGTCGTCACATTTTCAAGCGGTGCGGATGACCTTCACACTGGAGGAATTCTGCCGATTGTATATTCGAAAGATTATCCGGCTACATGGAGTACCAGTGTTCATAGTATCGGACAGGGATCCTAAGTTTACGGCACACTTTTGGAAGAGTTTCCAAAAGGCCATGGGGACACAGTTGACGATGAGCACAGCGTTTCATCCGTACACAGATGGTCAGTCAGAGGGGACCATACAGGTTTTAGAGGACATGCTACGAGCATGTGTCCTGGATCTTAAGGGTAGTTGGGAGGAGCACTTGCCCTTAGTGGAATTCGCCTACAACAACATTTATCAGGCGAGTATACAGATGGCACCCTATGAGGCTTTATATGGGAGGCCATGTCGATCCCCGATCTGTCGACGCAGGTAGGAGAGTTCCATCACTCGGCTCGACTCCACTCAGAGACACCTCCGAGAAGGTGGGTTTGAGATCGAAGCTGCCTTCTTTCGGCCTCGCAGCCGATAGAAGAGCTACGCCCATTTAATCTGCCGACCTCTAGAGCTCGAGGTGGGCATCACGCCTTCTCAAGGCAATCTAAGCAGAGGAGTGGTCAGATTAGACAAGCGAGGGAAGCTAGCACCAAGGTATATTGGGCCCTTCGAGATACTCGAGAGGGTGGGCACAATTGCGTAATGGTTGGCATTACCGCCGAGTTTGTCAGGTGTCCATGAGGTGTTCTAAGTCTCCATGCTCCGAAAGTATACTTCAGATCCAACTCATGTAGTAAATTTGAAAGAGATTGTTGTTGATACAAATGGTACCTTCGAGGAGGGACTGGTGCGTATCATGGATAGCTGGGATCAAGTTTTGTGACGTAAGACCGTGAGGCTAGTGAAGGTGTTATGGCAACACCGAGGAGTGGAGGAGGCAACATGGGAACGCGAGGACACGATGCGGGCCACTTATCCTTTACTATTTGAGGATGAAGGTGCGCTTGTCTAATATTGGAAGTCTAATATTGGAACTAGAATAACTATTGCATATTGATAAGACCAAACTATATATACAAATTTCTGCCACTATTACCAAAGGAATATTATCTAATCCTCGGCAATGACGCCAAAAACTTGTTAGGATCAAACTATATATACAAATTTCTACCACTATTACCAAAGGAATATTATCTAATCTCCGGCAACGGTGCCAAAAACTTGTTGACCAATTTTCAAAAACGGTTACCAAGGACTAAACTAAAGTCCCTAGCAACAACGCAAAAAACTTGTTGAGACCAAATGATGTATATATGAAAATGTGGCCAAGGGAGTAAATGTGGTCAATACTCAAAAACTGATTAGAAACAAAAGTAAGTATACTCAAAACCTGAAATGAAAAGTATTACTAGCACTAACCCTTTCCAAGTGCACAGTCATACAAGTAATAAAGTGGACTCCAAACCGATATCGTGATCCACGTATCGAGGTTCTCTAATTGAATTTAATCACCCCGATTACAAGGGCTCTTCACTATTTAGGCAATCAAATAGGATGTGGAATAAAATCAATTTAATTGAAATAAAAACTAATTTAAAACTAATCCTAAAATCTACCAAATAAAAACCTATTTAATTCTAAAAGGTATTAAGAGAGACACTAGGGATGGGGATAATTATTTACAAAACAATTTGCATTTCCTTGAAAGCACAACATTTGTGAGTTGAATGTTGGATTTGTCCAAGAGCAATGTAGTATAGCTTGATTTCCATACACCGTATATTTCACTAATTAGAGATCCATGTTCCTTTCAGAGACATGAGTCTAATTAGTTACTTGTAAAATCTGACCCTCTTTAAGATTTGATTGTTTTTCTTTTCCAATACTTCACAACCATTTCTTAGGACTGAAGAATTCTTGCCCCCATAGATAGGATTATGCAAGCCTTCTCCAATCTAATTGGTATCTCGTCCTTTAAATCTAATAAAATTTTCTATCTCCTTAATGAGATCATTACTAACACGAGATCAAGATCATTATATCAATTTGAGGTGAGACATCTAAACATTAACTAATACTTCATCTAATTAATCCTCACACCATGAGTAAATTAGTGATCTATCAAAGTAATCTTTTAGAGTTCATTAGTTCCATAATATTAGTCTAATATACCCCCAAGTTAATTTTACTCTAGAATCTCCATCTCTCGTGGTCACCCGTAGGGCCTCCTGAAAATCAAAGCAAAGATATAGCTCTTTTTTAGGTATAAGCTACTAATATTCCAAACAACTAATTATATAAATAAAGACTAATTATATAAATTCAAATTTCAAACCCACAAAAATAACCGAGAATCCGCAACTCGACCGTTCAACACCAACTTCACCCCTAGAGGGTGTTTAATGTTCCATTACTAGATTCCAATCATCACTAATCAAACAAAAAGAAAGAACATGAAGAAAGAAATCAAGTGATAAGGAGTGAGAGAAAAATCCAGATTTTAGTTTCAATCTTTGTCTAAACAGTAATGAAATCTTAATCTCTATTATACAGAACCGAAATCTCTTCAATAGAAATAAAAATATGCTCTAAAACCACTCTAAGATCTATTAAAAATCAAAATCTGCAGAAAAACTAAGAAAAATGGGCAGTTTAGAGAGAGAAACCCCATGAGAGGTGTTGTCTCGTCTCCCCGTTGCCCTAAAAACCTAAAAAAACGAGTATTTATAGTCCTAGGGTGAAATGGGCTTGAAAACAGTCCAAAACAACAGTTTACGAGGCTTAATAAAAAGGCCCATCATTTTTTCTTAAGCTCTATCACAAAAAAATCTAGGTTTGTTGCAACAGAGTTTGTTGCTAACTCTGTCGCGACAAAACTTGGGTTTGTCGCGACAGAGTTTTGTTACTATCTCTGTTGTGACAAAACCTAGATTTGTAGCGACAGAGTTTTGTTGCTAACTCTGTTGCGACAAAACCTGGGTTTGTCACCGCGATAGAGTTTTGTTGCTAACTCTACCGCGACAAAATCTAGGTTTTTCTCGATAGAGTTTTGTTGCTAACTCTGTTGCGACAAAATCTACTCAGCGACTTGTTTTCTTCTCTGAATTGTTGATGACATAACTTTTTCGTTTTAACTCGGATTTGGGCGTGTGAGGTGTCGTTGGAAATCTCTTTGAATGTAGAACGTAACCATGGAGAGTTGAACCATTTGATGCTCCACATGATACATAAAAATTGATCTTCTCAATGACACACTGTGAGACATCCGATTAACTCTCTTTATGGAAACATTTTGCATATTTTCTTACTAAATCACTTGTTTTCCATCAAAAATCCTGCAAAACCAAATTTAGAGGAAATGTTATGAGTTTTACATGAATATGGATATAAAATGCTCAAAATATCTTTTGAAATGAACTCACAACATAGATGAGTTTTACACTCATCAAATACACCCAAACTTAAAGTTTTGCTTGTCCTCAAGCAAAGAAAAGAAAGAAGTTTCTTGTCCTCAAGCAATGGAAGAGAAGAGTTCATTTCACCCTTTTTATTTAACCAAAATTGAGTAATCAAGCTTTCCAAGGGATATGTGATATGTGTCTCAAGAATTACCCTTACAAGGAATATAGGGAATATGATCAAGATAATTTATTCATTTTAATAGTGAATTAATCTCATAATAGACAAATTTATATCATGGTTCTCACTAGTATGTGTGTGTGAGTGCTCTTCCCCTATCCAAACAATTTTAAGCTAGACGAGTTTATGAGAATTGAGATAAGTACGCAGATCTCCTAAGATAATTTATTTAGGTCCCATAGGCTTGTTATTCTTATCACTCTCCACTAATGTAGGCACACACAACTCTCAAGATCAAGTAGGTCTTTATAAGCTTGTAATGTAAGGCTTGGGTAAGAGGTAGTTGAGTAATCATTTTAGGCCAAAACTTACCTAAACATACATATTTTTTTGCATTGATAGCTCCTACTCCATCCATTTAGCTGGTCGCCTCAAGAAGTCGCCTCCATTTTTGTGAGTCCAACTAGACTCATCGAAAAAGCAATTAGTGCTTTCATTTGACCAATCATCCATCTCGACAAAGACTTTCTTTCATAACCATTCAAATTTCAAGTATGATTTCTTCCAAATTTTGAAGGGGGAAAAGAAACTCATAATCCCCTTTAATTGTGGCTGGTGGTTCAGCCACAATTTCTTCAAAATAGTCCCCTTTATGTGATGTAGATGCAAACACATTTATGCTTAAGGGGGACTGTTCAAACATGTGCCCTTTTAATGGAAGTAAACTGCATAATTTTCTACACATTATTCTTTCTTGCATCGTCAGAGGTAATGGTTGGTGAAGATTGAACTTTGCTTTCTCTTCACCCACAAGCAAGGTGAGTTCCCCCTTGTTGATGTCAATCCATGCTTGGCTTGAGGAAATAAGTGGTCTTCTTAATATCTTCAAATTTTTTAGATCCCCTTTAATGCCCTAGCCACAAAATCCATGGGGAAGGTAAATGTGTCAATCTTCACCAAAATGTTTTCAATGGCCATTACTCGACTTCCTTCTTCAAATTTCCAATTTATCCACTTCACGGCTCTTTCATCCCTCTAAGGTTGTTTGTAGTTCTTGTTCCAATTTCCAGCTCATTTTCTACCTTCTTTCCACAAATTTCGTGATAGGAAATTTCACACACTGGTCAAAGGAGGACACAGATTCATTGGGATTTGGCAAAGTGTTACTAGGAGAGGTCCTAGATAACTTTTCCTTGAATGCTTGGACCAAGTGTCCTATTTGAGCTTCGACATTTTCAATATAGCACTAGTGTTGACTTGGAAGGCATCTAAATCTGGAAATTTCTACTTATGAAGATTAATTATCTTCTTGTTCTCATCCATGTAGATAAAAATGTGCTCCTTAACAGGAGAAAGTTCTTCTTCCTCTTAAAATGTGGGGGTTTGAACTCCCTTGATAAGGCAATACTCCTTGTTCCATGAGTGAGTCATTGTGAATTCTTGGGTCCAAATGATGAATAAGGAAGTCAAGTTTAGCTTCTATGGAGGCAAGTCTATTTTTCTCTTGAATATTCCTCCATAAGTACCAACAAATAAGAAGAAAAAGAAAGAAAATAAAGTACAAAACACTAAGAGTAAAAAAAATTAGCTAAGAAACAAATCATAACCAAAAATGAAAATAACAATTGCCTAAATTAGCAAACACCTCGTTATCTTAAAATAAATAACTTCCAATGAGAAAGTGAATAGCACTAATTTCAATGGTGCCAAAAAACTTGTTAAGACCAAACTAGAGTACAAATTTCGCAACTATTACTAAAGGAAGATATCTAACTCGGCAATGTTCAAAACTTGTTGACCAATTTTCATTACCTGCTACTAAAGACTAAACTAAAGTCCCAAGAATAAACTTAAAAACTTGTTGAGACCAAATGATGTATATATAAAAAATATGGCTAAGGGAGTGAATGTAGTAAATACTCAAAAACTGATTAGAAACAAAAGTAAGTGTACTCAAAAATTGAAATGAAAAGTATTACCAACACTCAACCCCTTTCCGTAAGTGCACGGGTCATACAAGTAATAAAGTGGACTCTAAAAGTCCGGATATCGTATCCATGAGGATTGGAGGTTTTCTCTAATTGGAATTTGATCACCCCAATTACAAGGGCTCTTTACTATTTAGGCGACCAAATAGGATGTGGAATAAAATCAATTTAATTAAAATAAAATTTGATTTAAAACTAATCCTAAAATCTACCAAATAAAAACCTATTTAATTCTAAAAGGTATGAAGAGAGGCACTAGGGATGGGGATAGTTATTTACAAAACAGTTTGTCTTTCCTTGAAAGCACAACATTTGTGAGTTGAATGTTGGATTTGTCCAAGAGCAATGTAGTATAGCTTGATTTATATATACTTATACATTTGTTACTGTAGATCCATGTTTCTTTCGTAGACATGAATCTAATTAGTTACTGTATAATCTTGACCCTCTTAAGATTCGATTGCTTTTCTTTTCCAATACTTCACAACCATTTAGGGACTCAAGAGAATTCTTCGTTCCTATGGATTATGCAAGCCTTCTCCAATCTAATTGGTATCTCGTCTCGTTAAATCTAATAAAATTTTCTATCTCCTTGATTAGATCATTGCTAACACGTAACAAGATCATTCTATCAATTTAGAGGAGATATCTAAACATTAAACCGATACATCATCTAATTAACTTACACCATGAGTAAAATTAGTTGATTCATCAAAGTAATCTTTAGAGTTCATTAGTTCCATAATATTAATTAATGATAAACTAAGTTACCTTCTACTTCGAATCTTCATCTCTGTGGCTACTCTGGGAGGGCTTCAAAATCAGTAAAGATAGGTCCTTGGGTATAAGATACTAATATTCCAAAAACAACTAATTATATAAACAAGACTAACACTATATAAATTAGTCTCAAACTAACAAAAATAACCGAGAATCTACAACTTGAATAAACAATAATTAATCCCCACCCCTAGAGGGTGTTTAATGTTCCATTACTGGATTCCAATCATCACCAATCAAATAAAAAGAAAGAACATGAAGAAAGAAATAAAGAGACAAGGAGTGAGAGAAAAATCTGCATTTTAGTTTCACCTGCTTGAACAAAGAATGAAATCGAATCTCGTTTATATAGCACCTAAATCTCTTCAATAGAAATAAAATTTACTCTGAAACCACTTAAAATTCATTAAAATCAAATCTACAAAAACTAAGAAAAATATAGCTTTAGAGAGAGAAACCCCATGAGAGGTGTTCTCTCACCTCCCCGTTGCCTAAAAACCTAAAAACGAGTATTTATAGTCCTAAGGTGAATGGCTTGAAAACAATCTTTAAAATATCAGTTGCCAGCTTTCTGCTTAAAAAAGGCCCATCGTTTTGTCTTAAGCTTTGTCACGATAAAATCTAGATTTTTCGCGACAGAGTTTGTTGCTAACTCTGTTGCGACAAAACCTGGGTTTGTCGCGATAGTTTGTTGTTATCTCTCGCATGATAAAACCTGATCAGGTGACAGAGTTTTTGTTAAGTTGACTCCTATCCCGATCGTGAAGTTTTGTTGCTAACTCGTCGCGATGTATCCATTACCGCTTGTTTTCTGGGCGACTTGTCATTTACATAACTTCTTTGTTTTAACTCGGATTTGGGCGTGTGAGGTGTCGTTGGAAATATCTTTGAATGTAGAATGTAACCATGGGTAGAGTTGAGCCATTTGATTCTCCAGATGATACATAAAAATTGATCTTCTCAATGACGCATTGTGAGACATCTGCTTAACTCTCTTTTTTTAAACATTTTGCATATTTTCTTACTAAATCATTAGCTTTCCATCAAAAATCTTGCAAAACCAAATTTAGAGAAAAATTTATGAGTTTTACATGAATATCGATATAAAATGCTCAAATAGCTAGAAATGAATCAAAAACATAGATGAGTTTTATACTCATCACACATGCATGTGTTTCAGGTGTGTAGTGTGGACTTTGACGAAATTCTTTATGTGGGAAGAATGGAACCTTGAAAATTTAGAAATTTTCAAAATGGCAAAAAAATCGATAATAATAATAATAAATTGCCAAGCAATTGTTCAAGGAAGTTTCAGAAAATTAACTAGATCTCTATACCTAACATCAAGGTCGTTAAATTCTTCTCACTAAATCTATGACTTAGAAAAGTTTCGCTGAATTCCCAAGATGAATGGAATTTTTTAATGAAGCCTCATATGGTGAGTCGCCATTGACTCCAGTGATGAGATTTTTACAAAAATATCGAAAAGTCGTGAAATGGTTGAAAATTAATTTACTAAAATAAACTGAATCAAAAGAAGAATATTTCTCGGCAAAAGCGCACTGAATGAGGTGTGATGGACACATGGCGCAATGTGGGCCATGTATCTAAACTTAAGGATTAAATAAGGATAAGAACAACAAACAAAAAAAATAAAGAAAAAGAAAGAAAAAGGAGAAGGAGACATGTGGCTCGAGAAGAGAAAAGGAAAACAAATAAAGAAGGAAAAGAAAGAAAGGAAGGAGGAGGGGAGAACAGACAGAGAGTGAACAAGAGAGAGAGAGAGAGAGAGAGAGAGAGAGAGAGAGAGAAAAAGGAAAAAAAAGTTTTCCACTTCTCTCTAAGATCTACCTGAGATCTAGCTGGTTTTCGTCTGAGTAATAAGAAAGCCCATCCACGCACGCAGCCACACGTGTAAAGTACCAAAAATTGGAGCTTTCACAAACTCTAGAATTACAGTGGAATTTTCCTATTTGGATTATTTTTAGCCTAAAGGTCATTTAATGACATGAGCATTCTTCAGGGCAGAAACGGGTCATGTGTTTTAGTTCAAAATTTTTGGGACTTAATATTGGAAATTTTGGATTAGTCTAAAGGGGCCTTACTATGTTGAGATTTGGTTTTTGATCCCGTGACCGATGTCTGGTTTTGTTGAGTTTTTCTATCACATTAATTTGTTGATGAATGGAACCAAAATGGTTCGACAGCCTGAAGGGACCAAGAGGTGCCCCTATTTATGTGGTCCGAGATTCAGCTATTTGTAGCAGACATGAAAACATGTTGTTTGTGTGTAAAAATACGTTAATATATACTTGATTGATGTATTAACATGGAATTAGGATAATGAAAATTATAGTGTAGAAAATATAATTATTCGAAATTTATCAATGTTTCATGTAGCTCTTATTGTGTATGTAATATTGACATAGCATGAAATGGGCATAATTGCATTTCATATGCACTAAGAACATCGCATCGTGGGTCAAGTGTGTGTGTGCATGGTATTGGTTATTCCTCATTCTTGGTGAATGTGTAGTGAGCTCGGAAATTGGGACAACATCCAAAATTGAAACTCATGGGTGCATAAAATAATAATAATAAATTTCGTGTGTTTGGGTGAAGCAAGATGGGGAGATCCTCTGTAGAAAGACCCAAATTTATTCTCAATGATATAAGGTAACCAGTGATGAAAGTTCGCGAAAGTGTCGAAAGGCATGCGAAGCCTACGGTGAGACCCCGGAAATTTGCGACCCAAATAAACACAAGGGATCGATAAATTTAAAATGAAGAGCTGAGTGGGGTTATTCCATCGGGTTAAGCCACTGGGTGTCATCACGACTAGTTTTCACACTTGGCATTTGCATGTGTGAGGGAGTCGGTTATGACTCGAGTTTTGAGCATGAGGAGCCTCATCTCATGCATGACATGAAATATTCCATATAGAATTGCATTTTCTAAATGGAATGTGGTTAGATGTATGTTTGTCATTGCATGTGCATTTAGGCGGGAAGTATCCCTTGTAGAAGATTTTACTCGGCCATTAGTTTCACTCATTGTGATCCTTTTCAGTAATAGGTGTATGTGAGATCTGCGCCTCGGCAGCTGATTATGAATATACGATGTGCAGGTTTGATATCATTGTGTGTGAGCTAGGGCAAAAGAATTGTAATTAAATTTTGGGACTATTGTCTAAATAGTCTTGGGTATAATAAGTGGTAAGAGTATTTAGATCTTAATTCTTATGAACTGTATTTAAGTGTTTTATTCTCATATTTTTAGAATTAAATAGAATGAATGGGTCCCTATTAAAGTGTATGTATATTGGGGATATAGATAAATGTGACCAGGTGATCAATACTACTGCTCGTAATCTTTGATAGGTTATGATTATACCAAGTTATACGTTGTATGTCGGGTAGAGCCCTCGAACAAATGAGACTTTGCCCGATTTTTGAGAAAATATGGATCCCAATAAATGGGACACAGCCATGTAGATTAGTCACCCGGAAAATAACATGTGGACTTATGTTGATTCGTTGTCAACGGATCCCTGATTTGGGGTGTCGCAGTATCTTTCTCTAGGAACACTAGGAGTACTTCGCTCCAAGCACATTGATGTGAAGTTCCTTTTTGTTAAAAGGAAGTTGCAGAGTCCCTCATTTTAGTTAAGCACACGCCTATGATTAGCATGTTAAGTGACGAATTTAATAAAAAGGCTTAAATTTATTTGTAGGTTTCAAGAACACGTCACCCACATGAGATTGTTAGGAGCCTAGACTCTTTGTTTTAGTGTGAGTTTTGCCTTTCCATGTATTTTGTAAGGAAAGCTCATGTTTTTCATTATTACATGCACATTTTGACATTTGTCATTATTTTATGATTTTGTATCATTTTGACTAGATGAATGACAAAATTATGTTTTTTCTATTGAATCAATATTCTTGTCATCAGAATCCTTCAGATTAAGAATACTTACCATGTACTTATTTATGCATCCCTTTGTATTAATTGTACATGATTGATTATGGTTATATAAGTCTTTTGTGGAAGCATTTGAGTTATGATTTTGATTAATAGCGCCTGATTATGTATAATTTATATATCCTCTCAGTAGGTTAGTTATATATGATTGGTTATAGCTATATAAATCTATTGAGAAATAATTTGAGTTAATATGATTGTACCGCCCGCTGAAGAATGTTAGATTAGCCTTATTACCAGGACTAAGATAACTTGAAATAATTTAATGGTATAATTGTGCATGCTAATTATGGTCATTTACGGATGGTTTAATATTAACTAACTATGAGTTCATGATTTCATTTTCTCTTTTGCTTTTGGCAGGTTCATTGATCAAAGCTCAATACCACTAAGGCTTCATATATAAGAACAACCCTGTAATTTTATGCTGGCTCTTGAGGTAACACATTTAGGGAGAAGGAAAGATTCATCTTCAACCTTAGTTATTTTTCTCTTTAACCAATAATTCTGGATCTATGTTAGGTATGTTTTTCTACTAGTACGAATTGATATGCTTCTTTGTTCAATAAAGTTACTATTTTATAATGTATTTGTTTTGGCCTTTTGATTATTGATCAATTGTTTTTGGGCTTAATAAATACTCTTAATTTTATAAAAATATTTTAACATCGAGTCGATCATTTTTGCTATTAACTTGGATATTGCGTCATCTTTTAAAGTTTAGTGACTTTTGATTTCAGTGTTTTACTGGGACATTGTTAACTAATTCACAATAAATTTATCTCTTTTAAAAAAAATCAAAACAAAAAAAAAACAAAAAGAATACATACGAGATTTTACATGATTCGTGCAACTATCATGATTTTATTGAAAATAGGATTACATATGAGGGTATTTATAATAACCCTCGATATAACTAAATTAAAAAATTATTTTATACCCTAAACATACCACACTTGCCCCATTTTACTCTTCATATGTGCCGCATGCCATAATAGATATAATAAAAGTAATCTATGCAAATGATTTTAATCAAGTACCAGATCACGCAACAAAGGGATGAAAATGGTTGTAAAGGTAATTTTTTTTTTTTAATGATTAAAGGCAAATTCTATTATGAACAATATTATGGATGTCCATAAACTCTCCATTAATCTCGATATTAATAGGTACATTGAATATACATTGATGTATATAGGTTACGAATATATAGGTTACGAATGTGTAGGTTACGAATTTATATACACATTAATGTATTCTATAGATAAACCCTATAAATAGGAGCTCGTATGAGCTTCACATACACATGAAGGGAATAAGAAATCTCTCTCTCCTATAAGCCTTTTCCGACATCTTCTCGCTTCCTTGTTCTTCTATTTTTATAATACGTTATCAGCACGAAGCTCTGTTGGATTTTCAAGAAATATATTGAAGGTATATTGCAGGTGTGTTCATATGCAACTATCTCTTTTATTTTACAAATATTATCTTATCTAATATTTTTCATATATCATAATAGTATTATTATGTCAATCTTATAAATTGAGTCTAGGGTTTTGATATCACGGGAAAGAATTTCCTTGTCGCGGATACTAGATGCTGAAATCCATCTAGATGCAAACGGTCTTGGAACATAATTAAAGAAAAAGTAACATCCATTCAAGAAAATCCAAAGCGATACTTGCCACCTTCATGAAGGATTGAAAGCTGAATACCTCACCGTAAAGGATCCACTTGTTCTGTGGAACAGTTTGAAGGAAAGGTATGAACATCAGAGAACGGTAATTCTCCCAAAAGCTCGCTATGACTGGATGCATTTGAGACTGCAAGATTTTAAATCTGTGAGTGAGTATAACTCAGCAATATTTAGAATCAGTTCTCAATTACAGTTATGTGGAGAAAAAATTACTGATGAGGATATGTTGGAGAAAACATTCTCCACTTTTCATGCATCCAATGTGTTTCTCGCAAACAGCGAATATCGTGGAAAAGGCTTTAGGAAATATTCATGATTTAAGGTCTTCAAATAACAAAACAATGAGTTTTGATGAAAATCATGAGGCTCGCCCAATCGTTCGGGCCCATTCCTCGGCGGAATGGCGTAAAGAGACACCCTTTATAATGGACAAAGTCGAGGCCGCGGTCATGGCTGGTCATACCATAGCTCCGGGGTCATGGCCGGGGTGGACGAGGACGGTCGCAATAGTTACCACGATCGCAACCCAAGAATGTGTCGTATCAAAAGGGGAGAATATTGAAAAGCGACAACAAAAAGTGGTGAAATGTAAATGGTGACAAATTTATGCTATCGCCGGGCGCATGAAAGGCCATCGTCACGTATATGTCAGACACCAAACATTTGGTTGATCTCTACCAAGAATCACTCGAAAAAGAAAGATAAAAAGCGGTAGAGACAAATTTTGTTTCTGATGAGAGTGTTGATACCACACCTTAGCTGGGATATGGACTGCATCTGATGTTAGCCGATTTTTGCACCAAAATAGTTTAATATCGAAAGAATTTGTTTGGTGATGAAAATCTCCAAAAATAAAATATTTCCCGTTTATATTTATGTATTTGGGTCTACTGTTATGTAAGTCAGTCGTATCATCAATAATGAAAGTTGTTTTATTGTGTAAGTTATTTGTTATTTTCTTATTATATATCTTGTTTCAGAAGAATATGGAAACTCATCCGTGATCCTCAATCGATGACAATGATATGTGTCTCGCAGATAGTGCATCAACGCATACTATACTTTTCCTTTTTAATAATGCAAGGATCAGATGTGAATACAATATCGTAGTGCAAAATTGATCGAGGGCTCCTGAAGAGCTAAGAGACAGTTACCCTGAGGAACAAAAAATTCATAGCTGATGATGAATATATTTTATAAAGTCTCAAAGAAATTTATTGAGTTTTAAAGATATTCGACTAAATGGATATCATATTGAGATCACTTAATGAAGACAACACTGGTACGAGTAGCCACTAACGCGGTTCGGTAAGAAAATATATTGGAAAATTACCCGTTTTTTCCTTTGGTTCGTATTTCACACAACATAAGCACAATTGAGGCATATGCTATAGTAAACCGTGGTTTAACATGAAAATAATTTTATTGTTTGGCATGACCGATTGGGACATCCTGGGTTTATAATGATGCGGAGAATCATTAAAAATTCAAGTGGGTGATTCACCTAAAATCAAGATTTTTCTGGCCCAAATGAATTTCTTCAGTCACAGGTCGTTTGTTTCTTGCTGGGAAGTACTATAAGGTCATCAAATTAACAAAAATAAGGGATGTGAACCCTTGCATTTTTGCAAACAGATACAAGGGGATATATGTGGGCCTATTCATCCACCATGTGGACCATTTCGATATTTTATGATTCTGATTGATGCATCAATGAGATAGTCACATGTCTGTTTGTTATCAACACGTAACCAAGCATTTGCTAGATTGCTTGCTCAAATAATTCGGTTACGGGCTCATTTTCCAAATTATCTGATTAAGTCAATTCGTCTTGACAATGCTGGAGAATTTACTTCCCAAGCTTTTAATGATTATTGTGGTCTATTGAATAACCGCTGAAATTGGTCCCAGTATATGTTCATACTGAAACAAGCCTTTAAGTGAATCATGTATTAAATCGCTCTAATCGATCGCGCGCCATGACATTAATGAGGACGAAGCTCCTAACTTCGCTGGGTCATGCTATTTGCATGCAAAGACTGACTCAGATATACTAACAAATTATCATGAGTTCTCCTTTACAATTGGTTCGCCGAGAACCAACATTTCCCATCTAAGGATTTTTGGGTGTGCGGTATATGTTCCGATTACTCCACCACAACGCACTAAAATGGGTCCCCAAAGAAGATTGGGAATATATGTTGGATATGAATCTCCATCGATAATCAAATATTTAGAGACATCAACTGGAGATTTATTTACGGCTCGTTTTGCTGATTGTCATTTTGATGAATCAAATTTTCCAACTTTAAAGAAAGAAAATAAACAGTTGGAAAAAGTTATTAGTTGGAATCAATTGTCGTTGTCTCATCTTGACCCTCGCACAAAGGAATGTGAACTAGCAGTTCAAAAGATTATTCATTTGCAAAATTTAGCAAATCAATTGCCAGATGCATTTACTTCAACTGGCAGAGAGTAACTATATTCATACCACCGCTAATGCTCCAGCTAGAATTGATGCGTCCCCGTAGACAACTGCTGCTAATGAACTCAAAGCATTAGTGAAACGTGGTCGACCGCTGGTTCCAAAGAGCATAAAACTAATGGAAAAGAAAAGGATCAAAGGATCAAGTTGGTGAATTGATGGCTCTAGAAGAGTCCCCAGCCAGAATTCCAAGAAATTCAAAGGGCCTAAAACTTGGGTGACAATCAGAGATCTCGACAAACTATGTCACAACCGGCTAAAGGTGGAATCTAATAAAATCGACGCCGATGATATATTTGCCTATAATGTGGCACTCAAAATTGTTAATGACAGCTGAGGGGACTGACAAAGTCCGCTGAGGGAATGTACGCGAGAGATGGCCAAATGGAAAGATGCAATTAGCACTAATTCTTTCAAAACACGGTTGGGTCCTATTGTACTTACACCTGATGGTGTCAAACCTGTAGGATACAAATGGGTATTTGTGCGAAAACGAGACTTGACAAATAAAGTTATCAGATATAAGGCGCGATTAGTCGCACAAGGATTCTCTCAAAGACCTGGCATTGATTATGAAGAGACATATTCCCCTATAGTGGATGCAACTACTTTTCGATATTTAATTAGCCTGGCAATACATGAAAAACTTGGTATGTGTTTAATGACGAAGCTACGGCTTATTTATATGGACCACTTGACTGTGACATTTACATGAAAATCCCGTAAGGATTAAAATTGCCCGGCAACACATAATTCAAAGTCCTCAGAATCCTTACTCGATAAAATTATGTATCTCTATATGGGTTGAAACAATCGACGATGTGGTATAATCATTTAGTGAATATTTTATTGCGAAAAAGGTATAAGAATGATCCCCGCTTCATGTGTATTTATTAGAAGATCTGGATCCAGTTTTATAATTGCGCTATGTTGATGACCAATATTATTGGAACTACGAACAGCTTCAAGAGTCATCTTAAAGAAAGAATTGGAGGATGAAAATTCAAAACAAAATCTCTGCCTTGGTTTGCGTGATTGAACACTTAGAGAATGGAATTTTTGTTCATCAATCGCCTTATATATCAAAGGTGTTAAATCGATTTTATATGGATAATGCCCATTCATTATATATTCCAATGGTCATGTCATTAGATGTGAATAAAGATCCTTTCCAACCTAGGATGGATGATGAAGAAACTTATCGTCCCGAAGACTATATCTTAGCTATCGAGCACTAATGTATCTTTGCAAGTCATACATGACCCGATATATCATTTTCTCAGAAATTTATTAAGAAGATATAGTTCTTTGGCCCGGGGTTGCTTTCATCGAAATTGAGTTAAACATATATCGGCGGTGATTTTCGCGCACAACTTGAGATGCTGGGCCTATATTATCCCAATGTACCAAAGTGTAATTAATTGGTTATGCGATAAAGTGGATATATGTCCGAATCTCATAATGCTCGATCATAAACCCAAGTATTTGTTCACATAGGATACAAACATTTCGCTTACGTTTCTACGAAAACAATCAATTACCTCCACATCTTCTAATCATGCATCTTAGCAATTCATGAAGCAAGTCGGGAATGTTTTTGGTTAAGATCTATAATACACTGTATTCAGGCCATGGGTTTATTCTTACAAAGAGGTCCTGACGATTCTCAGAGGAAGATAATAAGCCGCATGCATCAGCTCAATTAAAAATGGCATTAAAGGGGATAACAAAACATATATCACCAAAATTCTTCACCTACGAGATCTACAAGTTATAAGTGATATTAATGTTCAACCAATTCACCAACTCACAATTCCAAATATGATTTATTCACCAAAGTGCTATACCCACGCAACATTCAAAGTGGTTAGTTCACACTGGAATGCAAAGTTCCGTAGATTTGAAAGTCGATGTCGGTAATATAAGAGCAATTTTATACTGTACTCTTTTCTTCACTACTATTATCCCAATCATTTTCCGTATAGTTTTTAATATAAAGATTGCTGACATCCAAGGGGGGAGTATTACAATTGGTTGGTTATGTATGTCCATAAACTCCATTAACTTCGATACACAGTGTATTATTCATCAATATACATCACGTATATACAAAAGGCGAATATACAGTAAGCATTTAAAACAGAAATGCATAATTGAGATATATTTAATGTATCATGATGGTTAAACCTATAATATGTAGCCTTCAGGACAGCCACACAATGTTTAATGTTAAATCTCTCCTGCTTTCTTCTATATCTCGCTTCGTTTCTATTTTATAATAAATTCATCAATTCTTGGTGTGCAAGAAATTTTAGTCGGTTTGCAACCATTTTAAGTGTTTTTATTTTGGAGTGGTCTAGAAAATAATTGAGAATATATATAAGAAAATTATGTAACTCAGAACTTTCATATTTTTCATATCAAACATCTTAGAGAATAAATAAAAAATAAAGAATAAATAGAAAAACAACCCGGGGACTAACTTTATTGGTTTTTCCTTGGGTTTGGTCCTAAATATGTTAGGTAATTTATGAATCTATTATTTTTCCATATTAATATGATAGTATCTATTTTAAGTCTTTTATTTTTGGATTTATATCAAAATGCCATATAAATTAGATTTTATTTATTTTTATTAACTCATAATTCTTCATATTTTTCTAACTAATGTGGGACTTTAGACACATTACGTCCAGACACTTGATTAAACTAATACCCTTATAATTTTGTTTTTTAACTTCTTCAAAAAAAACTCTTGTATTAATAGTATATTTTTCTTTCTTATTAACTCGTAATCTTTTTATTTTGATCTTGGATGATAAAGAGCTAAAAAGACCAAAGAAAAGAGGGCAGCATCGGGGTTTGGTTTCAATTTTCTGAGCCGATGAAACGATGAATTGTCAAATCAAATTTCATAATTCTCTAGTAAACTGTGGTTTTCGATGGATCCTATTGGTAGCTAAGGTGAAAAAGGAAATATATGGCAGAGCGTTAGTCACCCGTGTCGTGAGTCGTGAGTCGTGAGTCGTGAGTCGTAGACGTGTCCATTTCCTTTTCACGAGTTTCGGATTAAAATGATATTTCAAAAATAAAAATAAAATAATTTATTTTTTAAATTATTGTTCAATCTAATTTATATGGACCGCCTAACTAAACAAATATCTTATTTTTAACCACGGTTATATAAATTTTTTTAAGCAAATACTATTATCCTTAATAGCAACTTTATAATTTATTTTTTTAAGCAACTGCGATTATACTCAATAGCAGCTTTATCATTTAAAAATAAAAATAAAAATACCACAGTTGAAGATAGCAACATTATTGTCATTTTAAATTAGTGAGAAATAGTAACTACTTTCATTCTTGTTCGCTGCTGTAATATTTTCCATTATTTTTATCTTTTGGCGACAAGCTTTAGAACTTGGAGAAAATTGATGATTTTCCTCATCTCTTTCACAGTACTCAGTTTCCTGTCTACGATAAGTAACCCTCATATATTAGACTGTTTTTTATTGAAAATTTCTTACATTGTTGCTTTTGTTGGTGTGTTTTGTTGATAATATGATGATAAATCTTTGTGTTTAATTCCTATTTTAATATTTGGAAAATCGATAGTTGAAATGATTAAAAAAATAGGTCAAAATAATGTCCATTTTTTTAGACATAAGATCTCTCTAGTTTCGTTTGGAAGCCAGAAAATATTAGGGAAAGGAAAAATAAGCAAATGAGGAAAATAATTTTCCTCGGTTTGGATAACATGGAAAATTCAAAGGGAAAAAATGTGGAGGAAAAAATGGATTTATGGCTTATTCAGCACCACGTTTTTTCTAGTCGTTTGATTTAGGTTTTGCGCTTGATCATTTGTGTTTTTCAGTTTTT
This sequence comes from Tetrastigma voinierianum, assembly GCA_016808115.1. Classification (NCBI taxonomy): domain Eukaryota; kingdom Viridiplantae; phylum Streptophyta; class Magnoliopsida; order Vitales; family Vitaceae; genus Tetrastigma; species Tetrastigma voinierianum. Next base: position 343,208 of record JAEQBH010003867.1, read on the forward strand.
TTTTTTTTTTAATAATCCCTTTTTTCTTGTAAAAGTAAGGTTATTATGGATATGTTTGGTTCTGAAAAATCTTAAGCAAAGAGGAAAATAAATTGAAAGAAAAAAAATTGAAGGAAACAAACACGATTATTCTTAGATAATTTAAAGGAAAAATATTTTTTTTTTAATTTTTTTTTTCTTATTATAATCGATTTTTAAGGGAATAAGCAAAGAAAATTTTATAGGATTTTATAGGATTTTTTTTTACATTTTTTCTCATATTTTTAGGTGATCTAAACTTGGAAAATGTTCTCTTTCAAAAAATAATATTTTCTATTTCAACATGAAAAAATAAGAATAAAATATAATTAAAATTATTTTTTTTGAAGGATAATTAAAATTATTTAGAGAATTATATATGTTTAAATCATTTAATATTTGTATAACAAACATTCTCTTGCCTATTAGTAAGCAACAATACATCCAAGGGTTAGAGGCTTAGGGCGGGTTTTATTCCTATTTTTGAAAAATGTTTGTGAAACCCCTGGCTTAGGGTCCCAGTTGATAACCGTCAGCGCCTGCAAATACGCTGTGGGTATCACATACCGATACCCATGCTCGATCCCACCATTAACGAGAGGTCCATTCATGCATATATATTTTGAAAATATACAAATTTGTAACGTTAAATAAGAGTTTGAGTTACAACTCTCTTATATACAAAACATTACATATAAAATCTAGTTTTTTTTTTACAAAGTTTCTTGTGCGATTCGAACTGTGCTTCACATTTGCGGTCTCGAGATAGGGGTCAGTAGCCCAGTACATAACACGCACACAGAAGAGGGTCCAGCGGCCCAGGGTGGTAATCTTACGATGGGATAACTCACTCTGAGAACTCTCACTGCAAGTGCGCGTGCGATATCCTTGTTCACCACAGTATCTTACTGGCATCAAACATTCCAATGAAAGACCATGAATTCTACATGGAACGCCATGAAATGAGATAAGACTCATCATACCTCATGTCCCGAGTCCTCACTGACTCCCTCACACATGTTTATGCCAAGTGTGAAAAACCGTCATTCTAGATGACATCCAATGATCATTTTCGAAACTAATTTCATTATTTTATAAACCCAAAAGCTTTTTGGATAATACTTCACAATGATCATTTTATATTCAAAATTCATGCACCTTTTTATGCGTAGCGGATTTTTGGTGTCTCATCGCGGGCTCCGCAAACCCAGACACTTTTACGGCCTTTCATCTTTGGGGACTATGACTGACCATAATTGACGGGTTTTTTACCTGAGAGGGGATCTATCCCTTCTTGTTGATACCCGACACATATTTTCTTTATCATGTATAAAACCATGCGACTTTGTTGGACGTTGTCGTTTCGCCGTGACGATCGAACGCAAGCGTGGTGTCGATTCATTAACCATGAACTCACACCCATTGATTAGTGCTCAAAAAGTGCTATTTTAGTGTTGTACGGGTTTTGACGTTTTTTGTCTTGTCAGTAATTAGCCACGATTGGCACGTACGATCCGATATACTCGCGATATTTTTGTGGCTAATTTTGTAGTTTTTGTGAGCTAAACTTGCCAAAATTGTTGAAGTGAATCAACCGCGAAGAATTGAGTCGAACTACTCGACGTGCGGATTAGAAACGGAAGGAAGAAGAAGCGAGAAAATGCGAGGAAATTGGGTATTGCAAAAATTTTGCGAGGATTCTGAAAATTCGCAACACGCGAATTTGGTAGGTTAATTACCTTGCAGAATTTCACGATGTTAATTGCCACCTCACGCGTGTTCACCTTTCACCTTTTAACGTTTGACCATTTTTGTGATTTTCCCAATTTACCCTTCATGTATAAAGGGTGTTGAGATGTTTTGTAATTTTTGCCTATTATGAGCCTTGTAAGCTCCGAGGAGAGTTCTTGTATAAGGATCTCTCTTTTTTGCCCATTAATAAAGTGGCGGGAAACTTTCAGCTCTTCCCGCTCTTTTTCAGTTTCTCTCTTTTTCTCTCCTTTTCTCTCACTTTCTAGGCGGCCCAGACATCGTAGGGATGACTCGGATGATGAGTGGTAATCCCTAATCCTTGAAGGCGAAGATTCTTGGAGGGAGGGTTGAGGAGTCTTTGGGGGTTTCTCCACCGGTTTAATCGTTGATTGTTGTCATTTTGTGTTTCCTCTCAACCTAGGATTGAATCCCTTGATGCCATCTTGAATGACGTACTTGGCAATCTTTTAGGATTCGGTGGATGCTTGTGCTAGATCGCGAGATTCAGTAATTCTCATTTATTATTCATGGTAAGATGGGTCGGAGATATTTTCCTTGGTGAGGCCATTAATGTTGATAATGTGTCTTTGAAAGGAAATTTATTAGGGTTGGTTTTATAGCCACAGAATCGATTCGGAAATGACCATAGGTCATCCTCCCAAACAAATGGACTCGAGAACCTCAGTGACACAGAACGAATCAATGACTGACATGAGATACTTCTTTTACATTTTATTTAATTTAAATTTCGGTTCCAAACATTAAACCCCACATTTTTTACCAAAACCTTAAAATCGAGGTGAAATTCACCTTAATTTTAGTCAATTACAAATCATTTCTTGAAAGAAAACCCATCCACAGGTTAGATACATAATTCATTTATCTGGCGGTAACAAATTCTGACGATAAAGTATGGTTTACAAATTTTGTTGTAGTTCGGACTTCTAACCACACGTTAAGTGCAAATCGAAATAGCATCATGTTCTGGGATGATGCCTAAAAAAAGTGCAAATGATAACTTGATGAATACTAGTGATCTCTGCACAAGATCCCGGTGAATTTACTTGGTATTCTGTTTAGCATTTTTTGGTCGGTTGGTAATTTTGGTTTCCACTATTTATTTTTTTAGCTAACCCCAACCCTTTAGGTGGGAGCTGACTCTTGGTTGTCTTATTATGCACTTACATTTCTTCTTTGCGGGGAGAACATGTTCCAGCAGTAAGTGACGGGTTCGATCAAAGTCGAGTGTTCTACAGTGATTTTAGATTGAATATTAGTTTTGATCAAATGGAACACTGGGGAGAGCAACATTTAATAGGTGCCCGTGGGCTTCAATGCATGAGGTCCGCGAGGGACTATGAAACCCTCTCCATGGGTGAGTGCACCCTCCTACATGGTTCCTCTTAGGTACTATACCATATAGCGGTGCCAGACCCTAGTTGGGGAACCATAATTCCTCATAGAGACGAAGACTACCATAATGTACCCTCTGCTTCTCCATATTGTCCTTCCAGCTCCTCGCCACCTGACCACCCACAGTTAACTTCTCCGGTTAAGCAAGTAATGCGAACCGAGAAGCGGAATTGGTGGATACTTCCGTAGAGGAGTGAGGGTGGTAGCGTTCAGACCCGATCGAGAAAATTGACACGAGTGGAAGCTCTGGACAAGAGGGTGATGGACTTCAAAGCGAAATTGATCATAAATTTGACAACCTACAGAAATCAATTTCAAGGCTCACCAATCAGCACGTTCATCAAGAGGAAGAGAGCCCAGAGGAAGAGTGGCTGAGTGACACCATGGTGGAGAAGCAGTGTCTCACGGCCCGACTCCTACGAAGGGCTAATAGAAAATTTTGAATCCTCGAACCTTTGGTTGCATTGTTTGTCCATGGAGGAGAAGAAAGAAGAAACCTCCCAATCTTGGCCAGGGAGGGTAGTGGAAGGAAGAGATGGAAGAGCCACAAGCCCGCGAGCCTGTGACCTTACCGGCCCCGGCACCCTCTGCGACCCAGTATATGGCTTTTACTTTATACCTCTGACATAATCCACCCCAGAAAACCGCGCTGCTAAAGTTGAGGCCATCCCGTACGCGCGCACGTGCGAATCTTGAGGAAGTTAGTGGCCTCTGTTCAGAGCCTTTGCCACTACATCAAAGACGTGCTTGTTTATCTGCGCATGACATAGTGGATGGTTCGGTCTTTGGTTGAACATAGAGCACGAGTTCGGCAATTCCATTAGCTCGCGGTTTCAAGCGACCTCCAGGCTTGGCGGTTTTTGGAGTCTTTCGGTATCCCCACTTTTGTTTGATTTTTCATATTTTATTTTATTTTTATGTTGATTTATTTAATTTTCTTTGGTTTCTAATTTTAATTTAATTTAATTTTTGTTTAAGCTTATTTTCATTTTCTGTTTTTTTAATTTTACTATGTTTATTTTGCGAGTTGTTGCTTAGTTTTACACCATAAGCCAAAATAGAAATTTTGTAGGTTAATTTTCTGCTTTACTGCCCCATTCTAGTTTAACATATATATATATATATATATATATATATATATATATATATATATATTTCTCTAAAAAAATTAATTATTATTATTATCTTTTTCCTATATATAAAATTTGGTCTTTGAAAATGTTTTTTCAAAAAAAAATAATAATAATTTCGCATGGTTGCGGATTTTCGCAATTTCCTCCAATTTCGCAGCCCAATTTTGTTTGGACCATAACTTTTTCATCCAAACTCCGTTTTGGGTAATCTTGGTACCGTTGGAAAGCTTAGAGAGTGTAGAATCTAAATATAGCTAGAAAAAACACTTTTTAAATTTTTATAAAGGCGAAATTTTCAAAATGATCCAACTTGTCACTTTTTTTCTCTATTTTCTTCTTCTAACTTGTTCATTTGAAGCCCAAATGGAGTGAATAAGGTCTCGGTGGAAAGCTTGTGCAGTCTCCTATCCAAAAACGGGTACATCTCATCAAGGAGGTAACACTTCCTTCCACCAAATTTCAATCAAGCCCCATTGCGGACAATGAGACATTGGTTGGGGGAGAGTTAGCGAGAAGGAAGTGACATTTATTTTAATGTTTGTTTCCATTTGAGCAAGCCTATTTTGTTAATTTTAATGACTTGCTATTTAGTTTCCTTTTTGTATAGTTTTTGTTTTGTTTGTGAAAGATTTGTTAGTTTGTTTTGAAAAGTTGAAAACATAGTCATTTGTTTTATATAATACACTTCATTGCACTGCAGGTTTTCAAAAATTACACCCAATTTTTTTTTTTTTTTGTGTTTTGTCTAGCCTGCAGTTTGAAAAATTGAAACTTTGTCCAATTCTATTGATGTTAGATTGATTTAATGCCTAGTTGAGTGGATGATTAATTGAATTCTTGTTGCTTTCGACCTTTTTCTTCTACCTCTAACTAACCACACACTATGCACATTAGGTTTCTTGATAGGGTGAAAAACTATATAACCTCCTAACTGCAAAACCTACCCTAGTTTAAGTTTTACTACCTTTAATAAGTTAAGGACCCCCATGAAAGAAGGCGATGTGTCTTCGAAATAAAAAGAAGTTGAAAAGAAAAGAAAAAGCAGAAAGAAAAAGAAAAAGAAAAGAAGAAAAATTACAGCTTTGCCTTGAAACCGAAGACACGGTTCGAGGGGTATATGGAAAAAGTCTTTAAAGCCCAGTGCCTAAGCCCGGTTGGTTGGAGTCACTTAGACTTTGTGCTCGTACATGGGTGGATGGTTGAGGTTTAGCCGAGTTGTAGGTCTTGGAGTTTGAAATCGTTCAGTCCCAGGGCTGGAAACACGAAGAGTTAGTGGTCGAAAGATCCTTATAACTTGGTGCCCTAAGCCTTAATTGGTTGGGAGTGTCAATGAGATTCGTTACATGGACTTTGGTGGTCGATTCTCGACATTGCACCTGCAACCACAAAAGAGTTGTGGAGTAAGAGTGGGTCCTGATCTATTTAGGTTAGTTAGTGTCCTAGGTGGAGGCAATAGCTCGGTTGGGGGGAGAGTGCAGTTTGGCAGTTCACTGTTTAAACTTGATCATATAAACACTTAGATCTTGGTGGAAGTTTCAAGTTGATTCTCGTAAGTTTGATATTCTTCCAAGCTTGATTCTGTATGGCATTCATTCTCAAGATAGTTGTTGGGCAGGGTGTTGGTGTTTCATCTCCCGAGGTCGAGCATTTCTCATTACACTCTTTTGAAATGCGATTTTGTGATCATGATTTGTCTTGTCTCTTTCTTTTCTTTCATTCTTCAAGGGACTAATAATGTGTGGAGTTGGGAGGTGTGTGATTAGTGCTTTCAAAAGAGTATTATTTTGAGCCTGTTTATTACGGGTTTGAGCACTTTGTGTACTAATCGGCGTAATTAACCCGATTGGCACATTAAAGGTCATTCTCCTCTTGATCATTTGTAGTAATTTTGTAGTTTTTATAAATTTAAACTTGCCAAAATTGTTGAGTCGATCCAAATACTGGGGTCGAGTCAGACTCGACGTACAGATTAGAAACTAGAAGGAAAGAAGAGTAGAAAATGCAAGGAAATTGGGTCACTGCAAGAATTTTGCAGGATTGCGAAAATTTCACAACCTATAGAATTTCGCAGGTTGCGAAAATTTCGCAGGTTGCGAATGTTCGCAACCTGCGAAATTTTGCAGTGTTGTGAATTTGCTACCTCCTGCCACTGTTCACCTTTTCTGCTTTTTGACATTTTGACCATTTTTGTGATATTTCCCAATTTACCCTTCATGTATAATAGGTGTTTGAGATGTTTTTGTAACTTTGCCTATTATGAGCACTATATAAGCTCAGAGAAGTTCTTGTATAGGGATCTCTCTTTTTTGCCCATTAATAAAGTGGCGGGAAGCTTTTAGCTCTTCCTGCTCTTTTCCAGTTTCTCTCTTTTTCTCTCCTTTTCTCTCACTTTCTGGGCAGCCAAACACCCTCCGAGGATGACAACTCAGAGGATGAGTGGCTAAACCCCCTTCATCCTTGAGGCGAGAGGTTCTTGGAGGGAGGGTTCAAAGGGTCTTCGGGGTTTCTCACAGTTTCAACGCAGGTGATTGTTTTCATTTTTGTGTTTCCTCTCAACCCTAGGTTCAAAGCCCTTCGATGCATCTTGAATGACATGTACTTGGCAATCTTTTAGGGTTCAGTGGATGCTTATTGCTAAATCCACTGAGATTCATTAGTTCTCATTTATTACTCACGGTAAGATGGGTCAATGAGATATTTTTCACTGACTGGGGCCATTAATGTTCAATAAATGTCATCTTTCAAAAGGAAATTTATTAGGGTTCAGTTTTTATATCCACATGAAGATCCAGTTCGGGAAATGACTATAGGTCATCCTCCCCAGCCTTGAGAAATGGACGAGAACCCTCGGTGACCTTTAGACGAATCCAGCGGCTGACATTTCAAAGATACTTCTTTTACATTTTATTTTATTTAAATTTCAGTTTCCAAACATTAAACCCCCATGTTTTTAGCAAAACCTTAAAATCAGATTGCAATTCACGATTTGAGCGATTGCAAATCATTTCTTGCTTGAAAACCCGTCACGAGGTTGACCGAGCCTGCACATCTTTGTAGTAGCTAGGCTACAGTAGAAGGTATAGGTTTACAAATTTTGTTGGTTCGGAGCTGCCTAGCTACACGTTTACGTGCGAATCACCCATTTAATGCGATGTCCCCATGCATATGCAATGCAATGTGTTATTGCCTATTTGTACATCTCACATATATGATGAATGCTATATGGACAATTTTATCAAACATGCATATCACCAATGCATCTTGGGCAATTATATCAAATATGCATTTAATCTCCCTACATTAATTCATTCATGTCAATATATCACACATATCAACATTTCATCAAATAAGCACGTCATGCCATGCAATTAATACACTTGGTGTTATGATCAAAATTTCGGCAATGATGTGAGCACAAAATGCCTATCACTGGAATATTTCTAGATTCTAGACTCAAAGATCTTTTCATTGAGTCCAAAAACGTGTGAATCAGAGTTCGGACGAGAAAGATATGGTCGTTTGAAGTTGGAGTACACTAGGAGCCACACTATTGCGCCAATTCACGCAAATAATGTGCCCAAGGGTTGCAGGAGCATTTTGTCAACTCCCGTAAATGCAATTTTCAACCCAAATTCGCTCTGATGCTTGACCCTTTTAAAAGCGGCTACAAACCGGAGTCCCATGCCATTAGCATGGCATGACACGATTCAAAAATCAACCCAAAAACAATAGCCAAAGGCTAGAAGTAAACCAAAGTAGGAAGAATCCATACCTCTTGAAGCGTAGCCCCTTGTCGAATCTCTAGACTTTACTCCTTGGTCCAAGGAGTTCCGATCGTTGGAACAGACTTCCTTTTCTCCCTCTTTCTCTCTCCCTTTCTTCTCCTTCCCTATCTCTTTCTTTCTTCTCTCCTTCATTTCTCTCCCTTTCCTTTTTCTCTTTCCTTTCTTTATTTCCTTTCTTTTCTCTCCATTATGCTCTCCACTTGTTGTGAACCCCCTTATTTATAACATTTCAAACCCCTAGCATGTTGACACATGGCTTGCCATGTGTCACTCATTACCGATGTGTAGCGTGGAAATTCCCTACGTCTGATCAGCGAAATTTGGTAGGTAGCATTAGAGATTTCGTGAGACAGATCAACGGTGAAGTCCATTTCATCCAAGATCTAGAAAATTTCAGGTTTTCAACCTGTACTACAATGACAAATTATCGTTTTTCCATTTTTCAGAAAAATTGCATTTTTCCCGGGTTTTACATTCCCTCCCTCTTTAAAAAGTTTCGTCCCTGAAATTACACATATACCCCCACAATCTCATGCATATGCAACAATCATTTAAGTACCAAATGACTAAAAAACATACTTCATCCTTAAATAAGAAAGGATAAGTGGCACGCTTTGTGTCCTCGCATTCCCATGTTGCCTCTTGGCTCCTCGATCTTGCCCTGACACCTTAACAGCCTCGAAAATCTTGCATGTGAAACCTGATCCAACATCCATGATATGCATCGGTCCCTCCTCGAAGGTACCATATGTATCAATACTAAGCTCGCCCCAATCCACTACAGGAGTTAAATCTGGAGTGTACTTCTAGAGCATAAAACATGGAATACCTGTGGACACACACGACAAGCTCGGCACGATAAAACAGTGATATGCGTGGTACCCAACCTCTCAAGTATCTCGAAGGACCTAATATATCTTGACGATAGTTTCCCCCGCTTGACGAACCTGATCACTCCTCTCTTAGGCATCACCTTCAAGAAGACATGATCACTTGCCTCAAGCCCCACGTAAGTGTCGTGATGCAATGAGTATAACTCTTTTCTACCCAGGCTACGAGGTGGTGAAAGCGTTCAGGTATCAAATCCACTTTTCATAGGTGTCTCTAATCAAATCTGGACCAGTGGTGGATCTCTCTCCCACCTCCGTCCAACAAATCGGAGATCGACATGGCTTCCTATATAAAGCCTCATAGGGTGTCATTTGTATGCTCGCTTGATAACTGTTGTTATAGGTGAACTCTACCAAGGGAAAATGCTCTTCCTAGCCACCCACTTGAGATCCTGGGACGCATGCATGACATATCCTCAAAACTTTGTATGGTCCTCTTTCAGATGGTCGATACGTCTATGGATGGAAGCGAGTGCTCATCATCAATTATGTTCCTGTAATAACAGAATCTCTTCCAAAAGTGGCGTAAACCTCGGATCCGGTCACGATGCGATAGAGAGGCAGCTCCATGCTGCCGGACGATCGTATGTATAACCTTGAATTCCTCGATGTGAAGGTCATCGCATAGCCGAAAATGTGCCAACTTGGTGGCGGTCTCTTATCGCCATAGCATCATGCTTCCGCGATGTTCGTGGAAAGTGAGTCATAAAATCCATCGTGATATGTTCCCATTTCCACTCGACTACTTCCAGAGGTTGGAGTAACCCTGCTGGCCTCTAATGCTCAGTCTTTACCTATTGACACGTGAGACATCATCGGACAAAGTCCTCCACATGTTTCTTCATCCCACTCCAGTAATATTGACGACGAAGATCTTGGTACATCTTCTTGCGCTGGATGCCTTGCAAGCAGAAACGATGGAACTCCCCATTAATCTTCTCTCTGAATTATCGATTAATGAATGACCTTCTTATTCATCACACATGCTGATTGTTGATGGAAATAAAATCAAAACGTAGCGGAATTAGCTTTTAAATTTTTTCCAGAAAATCTTATTTTTGTAGGAACCCATGCAAACACATATTAATATCAAAGGTGAAAGATCGAGGATCTATACATTCTTTGTTATAGGAGATTTGTTGGCTAGTAGAGGTTTGAAGCAAACTCACTGCACCATGGTCTTGATCGCCCTCCTTCCTTGAGGTGTGGGCACCAACGATTCGAGATACGGAGACAATACACTCTGGGTTTTTACTAGATCTACCTTGCGTGCTGACATGAGCGAGGATCTGCAAGGGGAAGAGACTCTCTAGGAAACTAGGGTTTTAGAAAAAAAACCTCCTTTTTTTCCTTTTTCTTTTGGTTTCTCTTTTCTAAAGAGGCGACCACCGAAATATACCTCTGCTTTCGAGTTTTTATAGGCGTTTCAAATCCTTATCCAAATAAGAGCGAATTAATTATATTTAATATTCTTAAATTCAAATCCTTGCATCGAGATAAGGAAAGCGAATTAATAATATTTAATATTCTTACAGTTCAAATCCTTATCGAATAAGGAAATGAATTAATAATATTTAAAATTTAATTCAAATCCCTTATCATATAAAGAAGCGAATTAATTATATAATAACAATTCAAATATTATTACCATTCTGATTATTTCATATTCAATGAGCAAGCGAGGTGAATTCGAATTTAAATAACAACTAATTTATTATTTGTAATTTAAAATAATCTCATCATTTTAAATTACTCTGAAATTACATTTATTCCAAATCATGGCTCGTTCATTGTAGTAATATAGGAGGTGGAATTGGGACCCATGGACTTGTAATTTCAAGCTCAGTAAATTCAATAATTAATTAAACTCTTTAATCAAAATTTATTTTAATTTATTAATTTGATTATTCAAAACTTGAAATTGAACTCTTGTCCTTCTGATGTCGATTTTACTTTCGGAATTTAGAGTGTCCATTGATTTAATCGTACATGCGGTTTCTATCACTCCGAAAGTGGTTCATAACTAGGTCAAGATGATTATCGTTTTACCCCTCTAATTATATCTTGATCCTTAAGTTTCATTAATCCACTAGTAGGCAGTTAATTTATAGCTTTATTTATAAATTCGGCGCTCAAGCTGTTGATTCGGAACAAACACTTAAGGGAACCAGCTGTCCCGGCTTCCATAGGAAAGGTTGGATTCCATGTCCATAGTTCACATTCCCATTTGCCTTACATCAATGGGCCTCGAAGACCTTACAAGTATTGTTATTTCATAACGGGCTTTAACCGTGACTCAAAAGGCCAGTTGACATAAACGAGGAGTCTATGACTACTCGGGATTGAGCCAGTGCATATGATGTCTGTGGCATTGTTTGAATTCTTGAGACAAGCGATATTTAAAAAGAATTGAAAAGCGTACCTTGGTCTTCGATACATAATCTTATTATATATGGAGCCTCCACTTTAATGTCGCCACATTAGTGACGGATTCAGGTCACTTCATTCTGTGATAGCGGACCGCCCGGTAATATTTAATTTGAAGATCCCGAGCTTGATTAATTTATTACGGACAAATATGATTTATAATCCATAACCTCGATCCTCGTGTATAAACTGGTATGCGGGGTTATGGTTACATTAATAAATCTGGGATTTCGACGTTTCATTCGCATTATGTACCAAAATAGCTAAATGTAATCATCACGACACTTTTATTAATTTCATAAAACATAAGTATAAATTCATGCTTTCTGAGGGCCTTTATCCTTAACGATCTCGCGCTCTAAAGCATGTGAGACATGTCTTTAAACCCGATCCCGGATAAGTGACCCTCGAAGCGATTTTGCGAGGTGCGTCTTGGTGAGTAGGATCTGCAAGGTTGTCATGCGATGCTATCTTCATAACAACCACACGTCACCACAGTTGCCTGATCTCTCTGTCGGATGATACTTCACTCTCTATATGTTTCCCTCTCTTGTGACTCCTTGGTTCTTTGGAGTTTGCCCGCAGCTCCAGCGTTGTCCCTTGATGAGTACTATGGAGTTTATCCATATTTGGAGCAAACTTCAGATACGTAATGAACTTCTTGAGCGGGCCAAGCTTCTTTAGGCACGCTTCACAAGGTGCTATATATTCGACTTCCATGGTAGAATCTGCGATCTTTGGATTGTTTGGCCCTTCTCCATACCATGACTCCACCGCAGTGAATCTCCGGCCGGAGCGTCGACTTTCGGTATCCTTGTCGACATGAAGTCGGAATCGGTATATCTATGGGATTGGTCGGCCTGAATAAATCAACATATAGTTTCGTTCTCTTAAGGTACTTGAGAATGTGCTTTCTGCCAATCAGTCGCGACCTAGGGTTGGATTAGTAACTGTGACAATTCACATCGCATAGCGGATATACGGACTTATTACCGCAGCCATAGCGCCTTGAGGTACGCCTTCTTGGCGTAAGGAACAGATCTCATCCCTCTTCTTCTGGTGTTGTAGGACCTTTGCTCCTTAGAGGATAATTCCATGTTGGGTGGAGTAGTTGACCCTTCTTAGAATTACGCATCGGCAGAGCCAGCACCTTATCGATATAAGATCTTTGAGGCAGGTGCTGAGAGTGCATTCTTGCGATCCCTTATGATTTGGATCCCGAGTACATAACTAACTTGTCCCAAATCTTTCATTTGAAACTTTAGGCTAACCATTTCTTTCACGTCAGGACAATAATCCTATATCATTCCCAATGAGTAGAGGATGTCATCTCACGTATAACGCAGACTACTTTGGTTTTCAGCGATGTACTTGTGAACCTGAGGTTCATCGACATTGCTTTCAGCAGGGTTTGATCGTCTCATCAAACCTTAGGTTCAAAGACGAAGCTTGCTTAAGCCCGTAAATGGACTGGCGACAGAACTCTACTGCGGCCTTGACTGAAACCCTGCGGTTGCATCATATAAAATGCTTTCATCAAGGTAACCATTCAAAAGGCTGTCTTAACGTCCATTTCCATATCTCATGTCGAAGCCTTGTGGAAGAAGGATGCGAATGGTTTAAGCATAGCCTCTCTGGGGAGAAAGTCTCTTCTGTCGACTCACTCCTTTTGTGTATAGCCTTTGGCTACCACTAGTCGATGCCCAAGAAGTCTCCACTTTCCCGTCCACACCTCTAACTCTTATAGATCCATTTGCACCCAATGGGCCTGACTGACTCAGGAAGATCTACAAGTTCCCAGACAGAATTGGAATACATAGATTCCATTTCTTGTTCCATGGCTGTTAGCCATTTGTCCTTATCAGGATCATCCATCGCATGCTTGTATGACAATGGATCGTCATCACTAGTATCAGTTGCGACATTTGTAGCGGCCTGTGAATTGGTTGTTTAGAAACCCTCCTTTACGTCGAGTTACCCGTGACATCTGTATGGGATGCGTAGTCTCTTTGTTACGTTCCCGATGCGGTTCTTGGTGGAGTGAATGCGATCACGATCAGTTGTAATTCCTCACAGTACAACCTTAGCCCGAGGGTTTGAAGTTTGCCATGTAGTCATTTTCAGAAAGGTAGCATTTGTCGATACAAATACTTTCTTATCTTGGGCGCAAACAAACCCTCGTGCCTTTGGGGTAACCAACAAGCGGTTATACTTACGTTCGGTTCTAACTTCCAGTCTTTCCTTTCGGCACATGTTCGAGTACACACATATACGGATATAGCGTAAGCGGAGTTTCACGACGCTCATACTCTATGCAGTTGGATGGGCTTGGAGGAACTACATTGAAATGTATCTTTGCGGGTTTGCGGCGCTATCCCCAGAATGATAGTGGCGAGGTAGCTCATGCTGGGCTAACCATGTGAGCATTGTTCGATTTCTTCTTTCTTTACGCCCACGCTTAGTTACATTTGTGGCGTTCGGTCTTGTGTTTGGAACCGATGCCATGCTTCGATTAGGTGATCCTTGAACTCTGTATCAAAATTCCTCACCGATCGATCGAAGACACTGATAATGATTTACCTAGGCGTCTTTCGTACGCTAGGAATTCTTTAAACTTTCCAAAAGTTTGAGGATTTCCTTTGCATTAGGTAAACATGCTGTACTGGGAATAATTCGTCGAGAAAGTGATAAAGTATTAAATGCAGCGCAACGGACATTCGGTGCAACGGAGACATACGAATGTACAAGTTATTGATAATTTCCTTTGCCTAAAGCCCTTTGAAAGATCTCTAGTCATTTTGCCTTCAGACGAGTTCACGGCCCGGAAGATTGCAGCTTTAGCTCTTTTAAAGGACCATCCTTTACGGTCACATTAATCTATCCCGATCTTATATGTCCTAACCTTAGTTACATAGGTCACGTGTCATCTCATTATCAAGAATCTTTTGCTTCTTAGGCTTAGGATGTTCTACTCTAAATAGTTCGGTGTTGTTAGGAGCGTTCGTTTGTTTGGCCTTAAAAATGCTTAAGAAGCCCATTTTCATTATTTGCATGACAAATGTTTAAACCAGCTGCGAAGCTAACAATCGATTATTATCAAATGAAGCAGTAGAAACAATTGTTCGCTCCTGACTTAGAAGCGAGTCAAATTTCTCCTGAATCCAGGCAAAGAAATTTATTTACAATTCTATGAATAAGCTCCCACTACAGCTGAACATTATTTATTTTCGACTACCATCGAGCACTCCCAACGTCGTGACTCACGGAAGAACTAAATACGGAAGAAACGAATATGGTTAGTGGATACTGGTCGATTATCAGATTATTTATCCTTCCACTAAATTGAAAACCCCAAGCGGTAAATCAAATTTACCTTTCTTTTTTGTCCTTCGATTCGGAGAGATACTTGTTCTGATTCTCTTCAATGCCCATCGACTCCATGTGGAAACACCGCTGGGTTTCTTTTCTTTGGAGCCGCTTTTTCTTATCGCTTGCTTTAGGGCTGACACCTTGCTTCTTCTTGGTCTTCTGAGGCACCCTTATAGTTCTTCTCTTCTTCTTATTGTTAGAAGGGATGAGGCCTTGGACAACAACATTTGCTTGACCTTTTTAGTCCTTGTCTTCGGAATGTGGCCTCGAGAAGGTTTGCAATTCATTCAGCGGTGAAGTTACATTTAATAGTCGACTTGTTCATAACATAGTTCTTGGTGAATTGAAGGAAATCAGTGAGTGGATCAGTGTTATATTGCTTGGGTGCGCTCGCTGTATATTTGCGTGCGACTACGCCTCGTTTATATAATTAGCCATGTTGAACATGATCATGAGCAGGAGTACCTTGCTACCGTCTTCGCGTTCATGTACTTTCCTGAAGTAGCAGCTTCATGGCCTTATTTGTTCGGATTGTTTCCCAAACATGTTTGGAGATCCATAATGCGATGAGTTTCCATCCTTTCATGTTTTGCTTCATACGTCGACATCTTTGGCTAGCATATAAGCCGGGATTTGTTATTGGCTTGAATCAGCGTTCATATGGTTCTCGTACTCTGACGGCATTGGCTGCGAGTTAAGCAGACATTCCTCAGTGAGAACAAATCTATTGTTCTCGCAAACCAGCACATTATTAACATTACTTTTCCACTTTACAAAATTATCGCTGGTTAAGGATTCATTCGCTAGTAAAGCAATTATAGGGTTTGAGCGAGACATTGTGTGAAATTAATTAAATAAAAAGCATTTATTACATGTAGCGAGAAGAAACATCAAATATATTTTGGAATGTAAATGTGATGCGATGCATAGAAATTAAAACACATAAAGCAAAATACTAATCGAAGGTAAGTTAACCTACAATTAATATCTGTGAAGTAGGGTAAAGTCATACTAATTATAAATTAGGTGAGACTATCTCAAATTAATAAATGAGACTTCAAAAAATATCTCATATTTTCCCTCATTTATTAACTACCTTTATTCGGTCAAGATACAGTGCTTAGTTTTAATTGTATCTTCTTAAGTAATGACCCATCGTTTCGAGGTTCTAACAACACTTGAGATTGCGAAGTAGGGTAGGTCAATCTTGGAATACATCATCAATACATGTGAAGGAAGTGCGATGATATTAGCCGGTGGACACCCTGGTAGGGAGGGCGTAATCGAGGCGTCACTAAGGGCCACAAGAAACCTCACGGTGTTGGACTAACGATGGGGCGGGTAGGGCACATTGTCACATGCCCTTCTCCACTCAATATTTTAAACTTATGTGTTTTCTAGTTATAAAAGCATCATATGTTTTATAATCCTAACAAAATTATTATATCTATATAATTAACCACTGAGTAGTAGAATCTAATTCTATTAAATTAAATAGGCGTATAGAGTTCAATCTAATTGGGCCTAGGTTTATTAGTTAAAACTAATCCAATCTAATTGGGCCTAACCAGTTTAGGTAAACCTAGCTCTATAGTGAAAAGGGCCTAATTAACTAACTTTAAGTCCAAACTTATTTGGGCCTATTGTTTATTTACCATCTTTTTAACAAAATCAATCATTTTATTAAATTGAATAATCTAGGTTAAGCAGACTAACTATTAGCAAGCGCAAGCCCAATTAATATTAAATTGGAAATTACCAAGTTTTAGCCCCATTAAGAATTATATCCATTATTTAATTTATTATTGGCAAATAAATAAAGCATTCCTGACAGAACGTGTTTAAGGATGGTATCACGTGATCTGATATGGTGGGCATTCATGTATGACATGTTATATGCATGGGCATGTTAATTAGTGCATCTCTTGTTTGATAACATCAAGTAAATAAATAAATAAAGGCGGTACAGGTGTTTTGGGTATTTCTAATAATTCTGACCTTTGGAAAAAATGAAAAAAAATATTTAAATTACATAATGGGCTTCTTTGCGATTACATAATTCCCAAATTTGCTCCATCTTCATGTCTGACAGTTGTGTAATTTCCGGTCCACCAATACAAAAATACAAAAAATCCTATGTAGGTAATGGCTTACAGATCTAGGGAAAATAGAAAACCTAACCCCAAACACCATATGATGCGACCTAAGTCCATCCATACACAAACACAAATAATCACATTAAAATATGCGAATGCCCGCTCATGCATGAATCGAAAACAATTTTCTTAAACCTGATAAAAATATATTAATAGCTGCATTTACATGGACGCTCACGATACGATTGACAAATAAAATCAAGCATAGCGGAATTAGGTTTAAAATTTTTCCAGAAAAATCTTATTTTATGAGGCCATACGAACACATATTAATATCAAAAAGGTGAAGATCGAGATCTATACACATTCTTTGACATAGGAGATTTGTTGGCTAGTAGGTTGAATCAGCTCCTGCAGGTCTTCAATTCCGCCACTCCTTCCTTGAAGGAATTATTGGGCACAACCGATTGATCCGAAACCCAAATACACTCTAGGTTTTACTTTAGATCTACCTTCGTGCTCAACACATGAGGCGAGGATCTCTAAGGAAGAGCTCTCTAGGAAACTAGGGTTTTGAAAACCTCCTTTTCCCTTTTTCTTTTGGTTTTACTCTTTGCTCTCGAGAGCGTAGCCACGAAAATATGCCTCTGCTTAGAGTTTTTATAGGCGTTTCAAATCCTTATCAAATAGAAAGCAATTAATTATATTTAATATATTAAATTCAAATCCTTATGGAGATAAAGAAATGGAATTAATAATATTTAATATTCTTAAATTCAAATCCTTATAAGATAAGGAAATGAATTAATAATATTTAAAATTTAATTCAAATCCTTATCAGATAAGGAAACGAATTAATTATATAATAACAATTCAAATATTATTACCCTTTACAGATTATTTCCTTATTCAATGAGCAAACAAATTAAATTCGAATTTAAATAACAACTA
This sequence comes from Tetrastigma voinierianum, assembly GCA_016808115.1. Classification (NCBI taxonomy): domain Eukaryota; kingdom Viridiplantae; phylum Streptophyta; class Magnoliopsida; order Vitales; family Vitaceae; genus Tetrastigma; species Tetrastigma voinierianum. Next base: position 361,042 of record JAEQBH010003867.1, read on the forward strand.
ATTGTTATTTGTAATTTAAAATAATCTCATCATTTTAAATTACTCTGAGTGCAATTTATTCCAAATCATGAATGGATTCATTGTAGTAATATAGGAGGGTGATTGGGACCCATGGACTGTAATTTCAAACTCCGATAAATTCAATAATTAATTAAACTCTTTAATCAATTATTTTAATTTATTAATTGGAGTTATTCCACCAAAACTTGAAATTGAACTCTTGTCCCTTCTGATGTCAGTTTTATAGGAAATTTAGAGTGTCCATTGATTTTAATCGTACATGGGTTCTATCATCAGTAGTTTCATAACTAGAGTCGGGTGAAATTACCGTTTGCCCCTACAATTATATCGCGATCCTTAAGTTCCATTAATCCACTAGTGAGCGGTTAATTTACCAAACTTGTTATAAATTAGAGCGCTTAAAGCTATTGATTCGGAACCTGACACTTAAGGAACCAATGTCGGCTTTCATAGGAAGGGTTGGATTCGATGTCCATAGTTCACATTCGGTACGCATGCATCAATGGGCCTCGGGCCGTATTGAGGCCCGTTTCATATGAGCTTTAACCCGTGACTGAAAAGGCCAGTTGACATAATCAAGTCTATGACTACCGAGTTAAACGTCGCATATGATTATCTACTTGGCTTATTGTTTGAATTCTTGAGACAAGCGGTATTTAAAAGAATTAAGCTGCGCCTTGGTCTGTCTATATAATCTTATTATATATGGGCCTCCCACTTTAATGTACGGTAGTGACCGGGTTAAGGTCACTTCATTCTCAATGATAGCGGACCGCCCCGATAATATTTAATTTGAAGATTTGAGCTTGATTAATTTATTATGGGTGATATGATTTATAATCCATAACTTCGATCCTCATAAATTGTATAAGCTGTTATACCTTTGGGGTTATGGTTACATTAATAAATCTGGGATTTTTTGACGTTTTATTCATACATTATGCAAAATAGCTAAATGTAATAAATACGACACTTTATTAATTTCATAAAACATAAATATGAAATTCATGTGCTACGAGGGCACTATCCACAACAAGTGTAGGTCCACTGATAGGCAAATATCTATATACTGTCCCACAAGTTTCAATCCTCCCCATTCGATGGGAAAGGATTAAAAGCAGCCATTAAACTCCAAACACCTAAGCACGATCAACATGCGTAGTCTAAATTTGTCCAGTACTTTAAGCATCTGCCATTCCCGGGAAGCTACACTAGCTAGTACTCCCCGTGACTTTCGATTGAGGGCATCAACCACCACATTTGCCTTACCAGGATGGTATTGCAAAGTGAAGTCATAATCCTCCATATACTCCATCCATCTGCATTGCCTCATGTTAAGGTCCTGCTGTGTAAAGATATACTTTAGACTTTTGTGGTCTGAGAATACTTCGAACTATTCACCATATAGATAGTGGTGCCAAATCTTCAAGGTAAAAAATATAGCTGCCAACTCAATGTCATGTGTGGGGTAGTTCATATCGTGGTTCTTTAGCTGCCTAGAACCATAAGTTACCACCCTCTCGAATTGCATCAAAACACATCCCAGTCCGTCCTTAGAAGATCGTAGTACACTATGTACATCTATCCCCGTTCCGGGACTATTAGGATAGGGGCGGAAGTAAGCCTCCTTTTTAATTCTTGGAATGTCTCTCACACTAGTCATTCCACTCAAACTTGACCTCTTTCCAGATCAATCTCGTCATAGGCGTGCAACTAGTCAGGAAAAATCCTCAATAAATCTCCGGTAGTACCTTGCGATCAGCTGCGTATATCGGGCCTTTGGCCTCCCGACTCATAACCTCTACTTCTCGGGTCCTTTGATACACTCAGTGACACTACATGTCCCAGAATACCTGATAAGCTAAAACTTCGCATTTCTTGAATTTGGTGTATAGCGATGTTCTTTGAGGCTGAAGAGCAATCCTCGTGATCCTCATGCTCCTCTTCTGTCTTGGAGTAGATTAGGATGTCGTCAATGAAGACTACCACAAACTTATCTAAATAGGGTTGGAACACCCTATGCATGAGATCCATGAATGTTGCTAGCGCATTCATCGTCAAGTAGGCATCACTTGTAAACTAAAAATACGTCTGATGTCTTGAGCGGCTTTGTCTTAGGGATATCGGTCTCTAACTCTCAGCGATGATACTTGGTCACGGAGATCTATCTTAGAGTAGACTTGCGCCCCTCTCAGATGTTCAAATAAATCATCAATCCTCGGCAAAGGATACCGATTCTTGATCGTAACCCTGTTCAACTGTCGGTAGTCTACACACAGTCGAAGGGTCTTATCCTTCTTCTTAGCAAATAGAACTGAAGCGCCCCAAGGTGAAGAGGTTGGTCTAATGAAACCCTTGTCTAATAATTCCTGTATCTGGACCTCGAGTTCTTGCAACTCAATACTGCCATCCTATGCGGAGTCATAGAAATAGGTGACGTACTAGGGTGTAACTCAATGATAAAGTCTACATCCCTACCTTCGGGAGGTAATCGTGCTTCATCCAGGAATAGACATCCCCAAGATGCGCAAACTACTCGAATTGGAGCTTAAGAAACCTGATACTACTCGTCCTCAGAATAAGGCTTGCTAATAGCCATGGAATTTAATCGGTGCCACACGGAGTCGTACACAATCTAGGGTAAAAACAGTGCTTATCTCTAAAACATAACATAACCACACGTCTGTTGGCATCTTGATAACTGTGATGTGATCGATGACGACACGGTGTGCAGTCAACCCCAATCCATCGAGGATGACATGAGCTCAGACATGTCCATGACCCTTAGGTCCACGAGTGAGTAGGATCACGGAGATCTCACAACTCATAATCCCGGAGCATATCATATCAACCCTTACCTTAGTTCCTAGGAGGCTTACATCTGGCTTTTCAAGGTCTCGACTTAAGCTGATTCTTTCACATGATGCGACAATGGGTCATCGATGCACGAGAATCAAATAGTATCCTTGCCCAGGCGAGATCGCGAACATACGGCTTATAGCGGCTAATTGGCGGGCTCGATCTATGGTGTAAAGTCATTAGACATGCCCCCTGAGTCCCACTGTAGTCGACTGAGCCATGTCCCTGACCTCGGCCCATACTCGGCCTCTCGGCTGTCGTGAAATAGTAGGTTTCTTGTGCGGCTACCACAGGGCGATGTCTTTCACGGCCCATGGTGGGGGTAGGAGGAACAAGCGCATCTGTGCGTGTCAACGATGGCCCCGGGACTATGGTGTCCCATAGCTCTGGACCTTGCCTCCCGAGGTAATCCGGTCTAGTGTTTAAAGTTGGTGACACCCGAGCACACCTCTTCCTTGGCTGGCTAGGATCCCTGAAGTGCCTCCCATCTTGGGATGACTGATCCTGGCCTTGTCTCTGAAACCTTTGCGGAGCATAAGTCCTCTGCTTATTTTCCAAGCTAGAAGGAAACTAGTTTTCCTTCCCCTTTCCACTAACACCCGCATCCCGGATGCTCTTTGCATCATCAGTCTCTCTCTCGATGTCCATAGCTGTCCTGACCATAAAGTCCATATCTTGTAGAAAAAGACCCACAATCTTACCCCGTATGGACAATTTCAGACCATCCTCAAACTTCCTCACTTTGGCCATATCTGTGGCCACATAATCATCAGCAAAACGTGATAATTCAGTGAACTTAGTCACATATTCCAGTACTATCATGGCTCCCTGTCTAAACTCTAGAAACTCTTGAGCCTTGGCATGTCTAGCAGATGCTGGGAAGAACTTGCTTATGAAGAGCGTACGAAAATCTCCCCATGTCATTGCCTCCAAGTTCGTGGTGGTCTTAACCCAATCCCACTATACCTGGGGTTCTCCCTCTAGCTAAAATGTTGCTAGTCTGATCCGTGTAGCATCGTAGGTGATTTCCATAGCCTTCAAAACCTTCTCGATCTGTTGGAATCAATGGTCAGCCACCAGCGGATCCCCCCCTCCCATAAATGTTGGGGGATGATGTGCATTAAACCTTTGGAGCTTTCTCGACCCTCCCTGACCCCCAGCTGCACTAGCCTGTGCAATGGTGGCAACTACAGTGCCCATAGCCTCCATAAAGGCCTGTGGGTCAAAAACAGGTGGTGGTTGGCTATTGCTCGTGGAAGACCTCTACGTCCCCATCCTCAATTTGCCATCTACACATGTCAATTAGCAAGATGAGATTTTTTTCCCCTTAATGATACATAATGTCATCTTATTTCCTTAGTGATACATAATGTCAAACACTAGTAAATATCCGTTCCTGGACTATCATGCTTATTTATTTTCCGAACTCCTAAGGTTATGTTCTCTAACCCTAGTGTTCTTAGTTTTCTATATACAACCTATCATGCATATAATCCATACAATATGTAACTTACATTATGTAACCTGATCACCATATATTGATTCACAAGAATGCCTGATGAATACTTTGATACCAAGCTATAGCGTTGATATAAAACATCGAGCCACAGGTAATAACCCAAGCTCAGACTATAACCGTACGTCCCAAAACCCATGCCCACCTAAGCCTCAGTGCACTCGTGATACATAATCTCCACACTGCTTGACACCTCAAAACCCGAGGGTCCCTTGACAACTCCAGAAAATTTACACTATAGTCCCCTAGGGTGTCAAAGACCTACCTATACCCTGTACCAACTCATATTCAATTAGGCATAATTTCTATACCTCTCGTATTTAAAAATAAAAGATAAAACTCCTAACATCAGAAAGAAAGAACTTACCCCAATCGAGGAGGTAAAGAATATCTATGATGGAAGCAAACATGAGAGGGTCACAAAGAATAAAAAATGAACAATACACTACTTCCTCCAACTCCTCATCCTCTTTGTACTCAAAGCAATTCCTCTTAATAAAATAAAATTTTTAGCAAAAATTTTGTGTTCACTTATGTCTTGATTGATTGGTGTTCTTTGATTAAATTTCTTTGTTTTATGATTGTCAGTTACAATTTTTGAATAAAGAAGAAAATAGCTACTTGGATTTAATTGTTTATTAGTTGCAGCAAGTTTGGTTGAAATGACTTGATTACAATTGTTGGTGTGTTGTGTTGTTTTAAGCTGAATGCATGATCAAATGAACTCTTTTACTTGATTAGAACAACACAACAACAAACCTTAGAACCAAACAAACCTTTGTAATTGAAATTGTGGTAGGCCTCAATGAATTGGAAAAGGAAGTTACACGTGTAAGCTAGAATGAAGTTTAAGGTTCAGATTTAAGAAAATGTATTAAATAGACAACACAAATAAGACTTTTGAAACTATTGTATAAACAATAAGGTCAGTGAAAGTCCTAAAAAACAATGTACATGGTTAAATAAATTCCTCTTAACAAATTAACTGTGAAGGATTAGGGACATCTTCCGGTTCAATCATACCAAACAGTCCAAGGTCCTAGAACTTGTTAAATTATTAGTCAAGGCGAAATCCTAGGCAATACCACTAACAAGAAGTGATATAGGCCATCCTTGGAAGTTTGAGTCTTTCAAGCCTACCCTCATAATATGCATAAGCATATACTCTAGTTCCAGATTTGAGCCAAATTGTTTAGTTTCTTCATTTAAACAGCAATTAGAAGCCTAAAACCATCCTTTATTCTAATCCTATAGTAAAGAACCCTTATTTGCCCAGGTTTTAGGATAGGAACTTCGAAATACATAAAAGGACAAGTTTGGGGGATTGTTATGTTGATTTGAAAGGAAACAAGAATGAAGGATGGAAAAAGAAAAAAAACAAATGAAGAAATGGAAAAGAATGAAGAGAAGAAGTCAAAATTATAAATTGTCAAATGGGATTAAGTTTTGTCTTGTGGCCTTCCTCTCTTGAACAATTAAGTTCTTAGGGGTGTTTCAACACTTAGTAATGCCAACTGGTATGAGAGTTGCTAACCCAAAGTTCCGTAAGAGTGGTAGAAAGCCTAAGAAGACAAGATATTACACTAATCCTAAAAATATTTGACAAGTAAAAGAAAAAAGGGTAGTCTTCAAAGATGGGCACAGAATCATAGAAGGATACATCAAGGACAAGTTTGGGGGAATATATTTTTTAGAGATTAATATAAAAGAAAAGGATGCAAGATAGAGGCAAAGATACACACTTGAAGAGTGAAAGCTGGGTAAATTTTTAGCCTAAATTCTCTACTTATCTACCCAATTACCCAAGCCAAACTCTACAAGCCTAAAAGACCTAATGAATCTTCAAGGTGGACTTTGAAGATTAAAAAGAAAGTATAGTCACTGTGTAGAGTCCCAGAAGATTAGTTAATCCTATCAAGGAGAAAAGGAAAGAAGATCATCACACACTCACATATTAGGATTAATTGATTGAATTGTTTGCATTTCAGAAATCATCAGTTTGTTTGTGACAGTGTTTGAAAATTTTTCTTAAGTCCGAGCTAAAAACTAAATGTGAAATTAAGCTACAACTAACTAGTTTCAATTCAAGTTGCAAAAAATTACAATGCAAAATAGAAAAATGTCCTTAAAAATAAAGCTAATTTGTTTGAGGACAAACAAAATCTTATTTTCTTTGCTTAGGGACAAGCAAAACTTTAAGTTTAGGGGAATTTGATGAGTCTTAAACTCATCTATTTTTAATCCATTTTTCTGGCTTGTTTTCAGTATTTTCAAAGCTGTTTTAATGCAAAATTATGGAATATTTACAAACTTTGTGTTTTGCAGGAGTTAAATAAAAAAGTAGAGATTTCCAGCAAAAAAGAAGAGAAAAATAGCAATTGTAGCAGTCTATGTCGCGACTGAAATTTGTGTGTCGCGAAAAACTTCCAAGCAATTACCAAAGAAACTGTGTCGCAACAACATTTCCTGTGTCGCAATACCATAATCTGATTGTTGACAATTGAGCTAGGTCGCGACATAAGACAACAGTCGCTGACGTAGAACGGGAAACATATGCAAGTCACCGGAACAAGATAGTTCAGGTCGCGTATATAATGTCGAATCATAGAATATCCGCTCCCGACAGTAACCCCTCTGCCTATCGCGACATGACTTCCTGGCAACATGGAAATGTTTGTCGGTGACGTAAAAGACGTCGGGGTTAAGAAGTTTAGGGCAATTTAATAAGAAAAACTAGGTCGCAACAAAGGCGCTTAATGGGTCGAACCGACCAAGTCATAACAAGGAGAGTCAATGTTGCACCATACTTCAAGCTGAAAAGGTGTTTTGATGTTGCGGCTATGATCTTCGTCGCGTGAAATCACTAAACACGTAAAAGTCTTGGTCTGATAAGGGAATATGGGTCGCCACACATAACCGCCTAAACACGTAAAACCTCATTCGTGCCAAGAAATACGGGCTCGCGCAGCAAGAAGACAGTCAAGGCGGGAAAGTTGCGTCGCAAACTGTAAAAACTAGGTCGCGATGCAGGGCCATGCCGCATGCGTAAAGTGTCGCCGCGACATAACATATTGTGGTCATGACATGCCACGTCCTCAACATTAAAGTCCGTGTCATGAATCAAAAGTCGAAGTCGCAACAAGGAAATAGGCTAAGTGGTGGCAAAACTCTGTTGCAACCTAATTTTTGGGTCACAACCGAGATGACAATAATACAAGACAGTGTTGCAACAAGAACCAAAACATAAATGTTATGTCGTGATAAGAAAAGCTAGGTCGCGACACCAATTTAAAGAAGCAGCTCAACATCACTGTCACGACCAAGAAAACACTGTCGCAACTAAAATCCAAGGAAGAGCACAAGAAACAGGTCGCGACATACAAACATTTGCCGCAACAAAACCTCCGCAATAAAATTCAAACTCACACGCATGTGTAACTTTCGTGTCGCCATCGAGAAGACACCCAGCCTAAAATTTAGTGGATTCATAAAAAGTATCAAGCTGGGGGCTCCAAATTTCTTGTGGTCGAGAATAGAAACGATCGCGGGAAAGCGAGGCGTCATTAGCATTGAACGCAACTACAGTACTGGGAGCTATGACTCTTTTGTATTATATTTTTATTTTCTTTTCTTTTTCTTATTTTTCTTTTCTTCATAGATTAGATTTAGCGTAGGATTTTTGATTAGTTTACTGGATATGAAACAATAAATTGTAAAGAAGTTTTGAAGTTGAAATTAAATGCTAAAATTCATTTACGATTAGTGTTTGAATTCAATGAACTCCAAACAAGAGCTGGAAATCATTTCCTTCGCCTTGACGCTGTAGTAAAATTCTTCCATCAGATTTCGCATTCTCAATCCACCCTTTGGAGAACGTTAACTTCCCCTCGCAAAGACCCCGATGTTATGGTCTTTTCTACACGATGAGAAGAAAATTTCCTGAGTTAAATGTGAATTTATTTTAATGGTGTTGTTCGAGCATTAATTGTTCCCAATTTTAGTAGCTTATACTCCATAAGGACTATCGTTCTGTTCTACTCGTGGAGACCTTCATGTCACGCCCGATTCCCCTGGCCCGACCCGGATTGGCGACCTGGAACTGGTTTTCAAAAAGAATCTATACTGACTTTTTACCTGTTTTTTTAAACCCCCAGATTGTACCCCCAGGGTGACATAAACAATTTCAGGCAACAAAATCATTTATACACACAAAAGAATCACTAATGAGTGGTGTCCATCAAAATTCTATACACACATACTAAGTCCCATTTATTTATACAAACACTTATACATATTTATGTTTAATACAAACATCAAATATCACTTAAAACAAATGGTTAGTGAGCACCTATCTCCGATGGCCCGCATCGCTCGTGTGGAATGTCCCCATCCTCTTTATCTCTCTTCAAGACTCATCGATTGAACACCCCGCGGCTAAGCTTCTTTACTACTTTAGTGGGAACATACAGACAAGAACGACCAACAACACCGCTACTATCTTTTTTTACCTTTACTTTTCCTTATGCAATTAACTAAGCCTATCACATGCGGACTTCTAACTCATATCATATTATACATGTAGATTTTATCCTTTTTTTATTCCATATCATTTCATCATTGTGATCACAACCATGTGTCATGTCTTTTACAAGTTTCAATTCATGTCTTCTACATGTATGGCATGTCAGATCATATTCAAACAACTTATACATCTACAATGGCAAATCGAATACATCAAATCATACTAATTTCATATTGTATCAAATTAGACTAATATCACTACATATTAATTCTTATCACTATCACGGCCGGCTTACTAATCAACTCCCCTTTTAGCAATTACGCTTCATGATCCTGGGATGCCCGTTTAAAACATTTTGTTTCTCGTTATATTAAATTCTTCATTTTCAAAGTGTCATGTAATTCGAATCCTCGATTGACCGGCCAAGGGATCCAAGTCGAGCCTGTTTACTCCGGAGCATTTTCAATCAAAACATTTGGTTTCGTTTTTATTAAATTTTATTTTCAAAAGTGTCACACCAATCCCCCTCGACTTGATCTTTGGCCATGATCCAAGCCGGGAGCCCAACTTTACTCCGACATTTTCAATTATCTTCCAAACATGCTGTTTCAGGTTATTCATTTTAGACTTTAATTACGAAAGTTGGGCCCCTTTCGGCAAACCCATAACCACTTACAAATTCAAAAGACCCATAACATTCACCTTTAATAAAATACATTTACAAACTTATGCCTTTTTACTATGTCCGTAATGTAAAAGATACTTAAACAATACAATTTTTAAATGTCATTTTCGCTTATCGTTTGTGATTCTCACATATATTATAGAAGTTTCCATATTCACGACAGATTCACTTGGGGAATCCCGCCTGCTTGTCATTCAAAGAGCAATGTGATTTCACATTCAATCATTACCGGTCTCACATATGGCTATAGTTTCCATTCACGACAAATTCACTAAATCGCCTTCGTTTCATTATCCAAGAGCAATGTGATTTCTGCAGATTCAATTATTACCGCCTCACATATGGCTATAGAATGACATTCACGATGTGATTAATTGGGAATCCTCGTCATTTGTCATTCAAGAAAATGATTTCTCGCATTCAATTATTACCGTCTCTCACATATGGCTATAGAAGTTTTACATTCATGATAGATTCACTGGGAATCCCGCCTGTTTGTCATTCAAGAGCAATGTGATTTCGCATTCAATTATTACCAAGCCTCATATATATTATAGAAGTCGACATTCATGACAGATTCACTTGGGGAATCCTCGCCTTGTTTGCTGTATTCAAGAGCAATGGGACTGATTCACTCATTACCGCCTCACATATGGCTATAGAAGTCGACATTCACATGCATTCACTTGGGAATCCCACATGTTTGTCATTCCAAAGAGTAATGTGATTTCACATTTAGCAATTATGTTACCTTCATGACGACTCAGTTGGTGAATCCTGGCATGCCTGGCCATTTTATGATACATTTCAAATCAATTTACTTTTATACTACACCACTTGAGGCCTAAATACATGCACATGCATATATGTGACAAACATTTCGAATAAACTATAATTCAAATCAATATATATATATACTTATATATATTTCCTTACAAATAGCATTCATAACCCATCATAATCACATTTCAATTCCACTCTACTCTCAGATATCTTTCAAAGATATACTCAATCTAGGTACTTATTTTTATATACTCATTCATAAATTCATTTACGTATACTCATTCACGTATACTCATTCATACACTCATTCATAAATTCATTCACGTATACTCATTCATACACTCATTCATAAATTCATTCATGTATACTCCTTCATGTATACTCATTCATAAATTTATTTACGTATACTCATTCATACACTCATTCACATATTCATTCATGTATACTCCTATCATTTGTTATCATTTTCTAGTTATATGTGATAATAATCATATATCACTTAACCACATTATGTGTTCATGACATATTGCCTCTCATGTTCACAATCATGTTTCAATTTGTTTTCATTTTCATTTTCCATAATCATTTTCATGTTTCATGAACACATCTTTACATTTTTCATTTTCTACATTTTCCTCGTTTCATGCCTATTACATATGGCACTTCATATTCTTGTGAAGTATGATGTATGTGGAATCTCACCTCATTCATATATTCTTATTCCTCTATGAATCTACTTTACTTAGGAATTGGAATCAATCCAATCGGATCATCCAAACTAAAGTTATGGCATTTTCAAGCTAAACTAGCCTACACCCGACATACTAGAACAGTTCGTATTACTAATTTTTCTCGGGATCTTAACTTCATGTTTGACTCTCTAGGTCATTGTACTCTTTAAAGATAAGGTGCTATGGTCTCTATCCCCAACTGGAATCACCTTAACCCAGAGCACCGAAATCTCGTTACGTCCGGGAACAACTTTACTACTCTATGTTCAAAGCTTGAACCAGAATTTGCTTGCATATACGGTCCACTTTGAGGTTCTTAGGCCACTTAGGGTCAGAATTTGGAGATGCCTATTCTTTAATTTTGGTTCTCCTGAAGTCTATTCTATACAGCCACTTGAATCACTCAAATCGATAAGAAATGACGTTATGGCCAAAATACTAAACTGGTCGAACCGGAAAGGTAATCGTGGTGTACCTCGGTACACCCTAATGTGCACCTAGACAATTGCCAAAATGATCCACAAAGTGTACCGTACATGTTCAAAGTGTATCGGCACACATCACCCAAATGCCTGTAATGTGTGTTTTTCACCGCATTTTTCCATATTTTGATACCCAATCAACTCTACACTTCAAACACACATCAAAACCATTTCACCACTGAATCTCTTTTCTATTCAATTTATCTTTCAATTACATGTCTTTCTTCAAAATTCTTTCATGAATTCTCCAAACTCATTCTTAATATGGGTAATAACCATACATAAAACTAAACATGATGATTAGTTAGGCTTGTTCTAAACCCTAACTCACCTTTGCATTGAACTATGAATCCATCCTCAAAGAGAGGATTTCATATGTTTCTTTGTACTATCTAAGGTCAGACTCCACTTTATCTCAAGAAATCCAAGGTTAAGATGCAATTCTATCAAAACCCTAGCTTTGGAGATAAGCTATTAACCATACAAAGCCTTAAAGGTCATAGTTCCATACCTTTTTGGAGCTTGGCTTTGCTTGCCCTTCTTCTCCTCTTCCTCTTCTTCTTCTTCCTTCCTCTCCCTTTCTCTTCTCTCCCTCTCCATCCGTTTTCTTCTTGGAGTACCAAATGTAAGATATTTTGATCTTTCCTCAAGGCCATGTTTGGCCAAGTCAAAATCCATTTGCTTTAAGTTTTCATAATTGCATTCTTGGTCCCCATTTCTCTTCTATTTCTATTCCATCTTTCTCTATTCGCTTTAAATCCCATAATCAACTCTTCTAAATTCTAGTTTGGCATAGTATCTTTGGCTTTATTACCCTTGGGTCCTCAAGTGAAATTGACCACTTTACCCTTCTTGTCTCTAATATTGCTTCCTGCCCTCATTTTATTCCTAAACTATATTTATTTTTAATATACCCTAAACAAGTTCGAAAATCGTTAGGTATATTTCTAAAAGGCACTGAGTGACACGTAGATGAAGATTCCTCGGTGAGCCTAGATTAGTTATCGATTCAGCGCCACGCAGGGTGATCCGAATCCAACAATATTTATATCCTAAATTCTCCTACCGCCGTAGCAAAGCCACTCGATATAGCGTTATAGCCTAACCAAGGATGGGTTTCAGATAAACGACTAACAAATACAGGTTCAAACAGAATTTTGAATCTGATTTCAGAGTTTGCAAAACAGGGGATTGGTCGTTCATCGACCAAAACTAAAATAAGAAAAATGTAAAATAGAACCCCTTGAAGTGTCGACCACCGGGTTTAGGTTTTAAGGCAAACCAACATGTCCCTGCTTTTTTTCTCATACGGGGATGTATGACATATAGTCATTTCCCTAACTGTATTCATTTACTTAAAATTAAACCCTATGATTTTCCTTTTGAAAGATGGCATTTTATTAGGCATAAATGTCCCTTAGCAAAGTGAAAACACATCTCAAAACCCTACCCCACACAACTAATAGGAGACAACTATCCGGCATCGAACTAATGAAAGATCCATCGAACCCAAAAGCTTCTGCCAACACACATTAAGGAGGGCATGCTTAAGAGATTTTAACCTAAGGTGAGAAGCAGGAACATGAACAACCATAAACACTCACATGAAAAGCAAGAGAACAGCTATTTACTCTAAACTAAGACCTAATGGCCTTCCCTTCAAGGATGGGGAGGAGTTAATTAACATCCCTTTCTTGATTCTATTATCATCACATGTTTGAAGCTGGAAATGGGCAAAGAAAATGAAAAAAGGAAGCAGAGGAGAGGAGTAGCTTTCGGTTTTATATTGGAAGCTTCCCCACACTTTATTGATTGAAGTTGATGATACAGTTTGTAATATTACCGAGGCTTATATAGGTGCTCGTAATGGAAATTACAAAACCAACTAAACTATTACAAGGGATAATATCTAAGAAACCAAAAATTGTAGCAAAACAACAATGCGTGAAATGTAGGAGAACGTAGGTCGCAAGATGAAAAATTCGCTATCGCATCGTTTCCTCACCGGCTGGGCTACCGCTCTATCGCTTTCCTCGTCACACATTCCATTTCTTCTTACTTTGATATTCTTCATTCCCCGCTTGTCAAATTGATAGAAACCATATGAAATTGATGGAAATCAACCCACTTCTTTGTTATGATTGGATTGGTTACACGATTTGGCTTCCACTCCCAAGTAAAAACTACAAAACAAATTTCTAATGCGATCTATACAATAGTGGACCTAACATGTCAATCAAGTTAATTATAACACTGGGCACACAAAAATAAAACATATTAAAAAATGGGGTTCAAAATAGCACTTTTTGGGCACTAATCACACCCCCCAACCTACACATTGCTAGTCCCTTAGCAATGCAAGAAGAAAATAATAAAAAAAACATATAAAACTATAACAAAATTATGTTACAAGGTCATAGCCTCAAAAGGTTTCAAGAAGCAATGCCTAACCCTATAAGAATCATCCAAGCCTTGTCCAATAACCATCTTGAGAGAATGAATGCCATACAAAATTGAGTATCAAAAGAGCCTTCATCTTTGGGCAGAATCTCAACTTAAACTTCCACCAAAATCTAAGTGTTTGTTTGATCAGCTTCAACAATAAACCTGGTCGAACTCGCACTTCCCCCAACCCAGCTACCGGCCACAACCTAGCATGCTAACCAACCTAAATAGATCAGGACCCACATCTTATTTCACAATTCTTTTGTGTTGTAGGGTGCAATACTGAGGAATCGACCTCACCAAAGTCCATGTGTAATCGGATCTACCGATGACTTAACCAATTAAGGCTTAGGGCACCAAGTCATGAGGATCTTTCGACCACTAACTCTTCAGGTTTCACCCCGGACTCCGAATGATTTTGAAACTCCAGCACCTACAACTTGCTAAACTCCACCCATCCACCCATGTAGCGAGCACTAAGTCGGTGGCTCCAACTAGTCAGGGCTTAGGCACTCGCCCATACGTTGCTTTCTACCATATACCCTCTAACCGCACTGTTTCAAGGCAAAGTTGCCTGCAATTTTTCTTCTTTTCTTTTCTTTCTTTTTTTCTTTTTCATTTTCTTTTCTTTCTTTTCTTTGGGAAGACACATCGGTCTTCATACACTGGGTCCCCAACCCCATTCATGATCAACTAAACTAGGGTAGGTTTACAATTTCAAATTTATTATTGAAAATCGACAGTACTATGTGTGGTTAGCTAAAGGTGGAAGAAAAAGATTAAATTACAATGGGGAGAATTCAACTTAATAATACACTCAACTAGGTATGGTAATTTTATCACTCTAACATCAATAGGATTAGACAAAGTTTCACTTTCCAACTTGCGTGTTAGGCAAACCACAAAAGTGGCAATTTTGAAAATTAAGTCAGATAGTATAACAAATTTTTCCACAAAGGACAACCAAGAAGCCACCGAACATCACAAAAATGGGCTTGCTCAATATAAAAACAAAATAAATGTCACTCCTTCGCTAACTTTCCCAACCAAATGTCACATTGTCCGCAATGGGCTCCTGATTGAAAGTTAGAGAAGGAAGGAAGTGTTACCTCCCTTGATGATATGTGCTCGTTGATAGAGACTTTAAGTTTTCCACTCACACTTATTCACTCCGCTTGGGCTTCAAATAACAAGTTAGGAGAAGAAAAGAAAAGGGAGTAAGATTCAATAAGCATTTTGAAAATTACACCTTCATAATAATTTCAAAATGTTCTTTCCGATATATATTTGGATTCTACACTCTAAGCTTCCAACTATACTCAAAACACTTAAAACGGAGTTCTAAGAAAAAGTTATGAACAAAACAAAATCGAGGCAAAAACAGTAAGGGTGTTATGGCCCGCAACCCGCAAAATTTCGCAGGTTGCAAAATTCCCTCGACACCGCGACTTTTTTGAAAATAACAAAAAACAATTTCTTTTTTTTAATATGAGAGACAACAATTTATATATATATATATATATATATATATATATCACTAAAAGACGAAATAAGAACAGAGAAATCGCTACACTGGCAGCAGTGAATTTTAGTAGAATGCAAAAATTCACAGGTTGCGAAAATTTCGAATTTGACTAAATTTCGCAGGGTTGCAAATTTCGTGATTTTTGCCTTTCCCGCTCCAAAAATTCATGCAAAAACTCGTAAAAAAAACACAAGAAAAATTAAGAAAATTTGCGTAAAATGAAAATTGCTTAAAAAACAAATATTAACTAAAAATTAGAGAAAATCTAAGAAGAAAATTTTTAAAGAAATCAACATAAAATAAATAACTAAAATAAAATAAAGAAAATGAAACAAAAAGCCGGGGAGGATCAGGTCGCTTCCTAAAATCGTTCCCTGCTTCAAGGTCATTGAATCGTGGGAGCTTAGAAAATGTCGAGGTTCGGTGCTCCAAACCGAACCAAAGACCTAACCAACCAAGCAAAGCATGCAATGTAGGCAAACGCTTGTGTCTTTGATGGGGCAGCAGCGCCCAACAAAGGGCCACTTCAATTTCCCCGATATTTCGCATGCTGCGATGGACCTGGCATGAGCTTCTGAGCAAAAAAGCCCCATTTCTGAGTGTGTCGCAGCATGGTATACACTAGGTCGAGAGGGTGCTTTCCGGGCAAAGGGCTATTTGTTGCTTCGGGCAAGTAGACTTTGTGGCTTTTCTATTTCTTCCTTTCCACTAATTCCTCCTCACAAGATTTGGGAGGCTTCTTCTTTTGTTGGGTTTACATTGCTCCTCCACCGTGGTGTCAATCAAAATTCTCTTCCGGGTTCACTTCCCTCTGTGAACATGTCATCGACGTGAGCATTGAAATGGAGCACTCGCAGTTGTCCAATTTATGCTCCATTTCCCACTTTGAAGTCCATCAATTCTCTTGTCCACAATGTTTTTCATAGTGTCAATTTTCTCGACTTTAATTACATTGATTGTTCTTCATATTCCACACAAAGTTACCACTACTGTGAGGTTCATATGGTTTCTTCCATCGAGAGGTTGGATCCGTGGATGTGGGAGGGGTATACCGTGGAGGTAACATGGTGGGAGGGTGCACTCACCCATGGAGGATTTCTATAGTCCTCACGGACATGTATGTTCTGGCTTTCCACGGTGGTACCGATAGTGTCAAGCCTCCCCTAGGTACCCACAGACCACACCAAGCTAAAATGCACTCTCGCGATCAAGAATGTGGCAACACAAAAACAATCCCGCAACAAATTTTTTTTTTTAATGAAACTAAAAATGATGTTGAAATAAAAGAAATTACCATCACTTGCGATGAGGGATCACAAGTGTTCTACGGCCTGTCAAATGCACTTAGCACCATTCCCCAAGTAACGAAGGCCATTTTATCCATGCCAATAGGGGTGATCCTAATCAACAATATTTATATCCTAAATTCCTTTTATTGTCGTGAGCAAAGCTATCAAGTAAAGATAGCTGCCTAGGGTCGAACTCGTGTGGATGGGTTCAGACAAACGACCAACAAAGGAGGTTCAAAATCGCGAATTTCACTGATTTCAGTTCGTAAAACAGGGATTGGTTGTCTAACGGATCAACTAAAATAAGAAAAATGTAAAATAACCTCCCTGAAGTGTCGCCACCGGGTTTAGGGTTTTGGCAAACCAACGTGTCCCCGTTTTTTCCCTCGTCAGAGATTTATTATTATAGTCATTTTTAACCGGATCTTCATTTAGCTTAAAATCTAAACCCTATGATTTTCCCTTTGAAAGATGGCATTTTATTAGGCACAAATGTCCCTAGCAAAGGAAAAACACATCTCAAAAAACTCCTACCCCACAATAACTAATAGAGATAACTATCCGGCATCAAGTGATCTAATGAAAGTATCCACTGAACCCAAAAAGCTTGCCAAATACACATTAAGGAGGGCATACAGAGATTTGAACTCTAAGGTGAGAAGGTGAACATGAACAACCATAAACGCTCATAAGGAAAAGCAAGAGAACGCTTGGTTTATCTTTAAAATTAGCACCTAAAGGGCCTTCCCCCTTCAAGGACGGAGGTTTAATAACATCCTTTGATTTGTCATCATCAAAGGATGTTTATACCGAAAATGGCAAAGAAAATGAAAAAAAGTGAAGCAGAGGAGAGGAGAAGCTAAGCGTGAGAAATGAAGCTTCCCCGCTACTTTATTGATTGGCTGATTGACATAAAGTCTGGTGGCATATCGAGGCTATATAGGTGCTCAATGTATGAAAATTACAAAAACTCGAAACTAAAAGCTATTACAAGGATAATATCTAAGAAACAAAAATGTAGCAAAAACAACAAATGCGTTGAAATATGTGAGAACAGGGTCGCAGATGAAAAATTCGCCACCGGCACTGCTCTCACCGCGCCAATGCCCATCGCTTTCCCCGCTACTATTCCATTTCTTCTTCTGATATTCTTCATTCCCATTGCCATAAATTGATAGAAAAACCATATGAATTGATGGAAATCAACCGACTTTGTTATGATTGGATTGACACGACTATTTGGCTTAATTTTAAAACTACAAAACACTTTAATGCGATCAAGTACAATAGGACCCGAACATGTCAATTAGGTTAATTAGAACAATTAGTGCACACAGCGCCAAAACCTATTAAAAATAGGGTTCAAAATAGCACTGGGCACTAACTCGCTACTGGGGGTATGTTGGACTAATATTGAAGAACTAATGAGCTCTAAAGGTTACTTAGATAAAATCTCAATTTGCCTATGGTTTGAGAATGGGCCGAGTGATATATCAATTTAATCAATTAGATGAGATCTCTCCTCGTCTGAAGAACGATTCGATCCCGTGTTAGCTTGAGATCTAATCAAGGAAAGAGAAAACTCTTCCAGATCTTAAGGATGAGACATCATTCATTTCGGGAGGAATCTGAAGAATCACACAAATTCTTCGGGGCAGTTAAGAAATATGCGCCATAAGAATGGGTATGAAGTATTGGAAAAGAAAAATACCCGTGATCTTACGTAGAAATTTAATTACAAGTAATTGATTAGAATCATATTTAAATGAACATGAATCTCTACTCAAAGGAAAAGTATGGTTGTGAGGAGGAATCCAAACTATACTATCTTGCCTCTTGACAAATTCAAATTCAAACTCAGGGGAAAATAGAATGAGATTATGATGCAAGAATTGATAATTTCACAGAAGTGAAATCCCAATGTCTACTTCCAGCAATAATCTAGTTCAGTCCAGTTATTATTTAGGATTTAATTTTTTTTTCCCTTTATTTTAAATGTAGGATTCCAGTTAAAATTCCTATCAAGTTACTAAATTTTCTTAAAACGGACGCTCAAATAGTGTAAAACTTTAAGTAGTCAAAATAAGTTTAAATTTTCTTTCTTAATCTTGTGGGAACGATATTCGACTTATATATCAATATCCTTTATTATTTGTACTATCAGGCACTTGCGCTTTTAAGACCTAACTAAATCTTTAAAACGAGTTCAAGTGACAAAACAATTCTTCTTATGAGCATACAACTTATGGTCTTAACAAGTTCATTACCGCTGCAGAGATTAGATAATAATCCTTTTGATGATGGTGTTTTTAAAATTTGTATATAGTATTTGGTCTTAATAGTTGCGCCGCGCTTTCTGACTTTACTTAGTCTTTGGTAGTAGTGTCGGAAATTTGATTAACAGGGAGCTTACTCCTACAAATATGACCTTATAAATGGCATATGGGACTATGACACAGCTAGAGAGAGTCCTTGAAGATGTACTCATCAAGGTGGGAAAGTTTATCAACTCTCAGAGACTTTGTAGTTATCGAGCATGAGGAAGATACACAAGTTCCACTACCTGTCTGAAGACCTTTCCTCGCTACTGAGTTGCTCTGATATGTGAAGAAAGGAGTGACTCACTCATATGGGGAAGAAGCATTACACTTCAACTTGAATAAAAGCCTGAGATAGTTTGAATGTGAAAATGCAAATTGTAAGACTATAGAACAATAGTTCCCATTAGTCCCGACCGATTGTCAGACTTTCTGACCAATCAATGAAAATGAGATGAATTTTCAGTATCTTAAGGATCTGATGAACTTCACTCGCTTTGACTTAAAAGAATCGCCTCGCTTGAATGAGAAATAAAGACAAAGAAATTCAAGCAAAGAATGAAGAGTATAAAAGAAATAGAAACAAGTTCAAAAGGGTTATCCTTGAAGGAACTACCTAGACACTTAAAGTATGATTTCTTAGAACCAGAAAAAGCTAAACCTGTGATTATATCAGTTGCGTTGAATGAGCTTGAAAAAAAGAAATTGCTAGAGATTCTTAGAAAGCACAAAGGAGCTATTGCTTGGTTAGTAGAAGATTTGAAAGGAATCAGTCCTTCTATTTGCATGCATAAAATCTTCTTAGAGGAAAATGTAAAGACCTCAATTGAATATCAAAGAAGACTGAATCCAATAATGAAAGAAGTTGTCAGAAAAGAAGTGTTGAAATGGTTGAATACAGGTTTTATATATGCAATCTCAAATAACCTCGTGAGCCTACCACGTGGTTCCCAAAAGGGTGGATTCATCAGGATTTAAATGAGAAGAATGAAATTCACATCTCCTGCGTGAATCGTGGATGTGTGATGGTGGTGTTCATTGACTATTGAAATTGAACACTAAAACTAGAAAGGATCACTATCCTTTGCCCTTTATTGATCAAATGCTGGACAGGTTAGCAGGACACCCACATTTCTGTTTTCTTGATGGATATTCTAGATATAACCAGATTGCCATAGACCCTGAGGACAAGGAGAAGACTACATTTACATGTCCTTATGGCACCTTTGCTTTTAAAAGAATGCCATTTGGATTATGTAATGTTCTTGCCACCTTTCAAAGGTGTATGATGTCTATGTTCTCAGATTTGGTGGAAGAGGCTATGGAAATCTTTATGGATGACTTCTCAGTATATAGATCCAATTTTGAAAAATGTTTAGAAAATTTGGAAACAGTACTGAAGAAGTGCTAAGACAAGAATCTAGCTCTGAATTGGGAAAAATGTCATTTTATGGTAACATGAGGGATTGTCTTGGGACATAAGATTTCTGCAGTTGGGTTAGAAGTGGACCAAGCAAAGGTTTTTTTCATAAAAACTCTTTTTCCACCTACAATAGTAAAAGGGATAAAAAGTTGCCTGGAATATGTTGGATTTTATAGGAGATTTATAAGGGACTTCTCAAAAACATTTAGGCCATTATGCAAATTGTTGGAAAAGATGCAAATTTTGATTTTGATTAATCATGTGCATTTGAAGAAATTAAGTCCAGATTGGTTAGAGCTCCCATCATGACAACACCTGACTGGAACAAAGAGTTCGAAATTATGTGTGATGATAGTGACTATGAAATGGGAGACAAGATTTGGGACAAAGAACCCGAAAGATATTCTCGTGGTCATATACTATGCCAAAGAAACCTTCAATGAGGCATAAGAGAACTATCACTTACCACGTAAACCGTGAATGGTGTTTTTCTTGTGAAAAATTCAGGCCTTACATATTAGGGTCCCATGTTATCATACACACTGATCATGCTGCAATTAAATATCTGATGACAAAGAAAGATGTCAAACCAAGACTAATCAGATGGGTATTACTGTTGTAAGAGTTTGATTTAGAAATCAAGGACAATAAGGGTAGTGACAATTTGATAGCTGATTACTTGTCTAGATTAGAAAAGCTTACTAAAGAAGAAAAGGGAAATGAAATTGCAGAAAATTCTCCTGATGAGCATCTTTTTCAGCTATCAGTCTAAGTACCCTAGTATGCTGATATTGTGAATTACTTAGCCTGTGGAATTATGCCACTTGAGTTCAACTACCAGCAGAAAAGAAAGTTAAGAACTAATAGCAGATTTTATATATGGGATGATCCCCTACTTTTCAAAAGAGGAGCAGATTTGATTATCAAGAGATGTATACCAGAAACATAACAAAGCAAAAAATTTTATCAATGTCATGCATCACCATATGGAGAACACTTTGCAGGAACTTTGCAGGAAATAAAACAGCCCATAAAATTCTCCAATCAGGTTTTTATTGGCCTACTATATTTAATGACTGTTTTGAATGGGTAAAACATTGTGATAAATGTTAGAGAATGGGCAACATAAGCAAAAGAAATGAGATGCCCCTACAAGGAATCCTAGTGGTGCAGATTTTTTATGTATGGGGGATAGACTTCATGGGACCTTTCCCATCCTCATTTGGAAATTTATACATTCTCCTAGTTGTGGATTATGTATCCAAATGGGTGGAAGCAATAGCTTGTCCCATAAATGATGTCAGCATAGTGGTGGGGTTCATTCAAAGAAATATTTTGAGTAGATTTGGAGCACCCAAAACAATAATTAGTGATGATGGAAGCCATTTTGTCAACAAAGTGTTTGCAAAACTCATGAGAAGATATGGAATCAAACATGTAATAGGATTGGCTTATCACCCTCAGTTAAATGGGCAAGCTGAGATTTCCAATAGGGAGATAAAGAAGATTCTAGAGAAAAATAAACCTAAGTAGGAAAGACTAGTCTATAAATCTAGATGATGCATTGTGGGCTTATAGAACTGATTACAAAACTCCTATTGGAATGTCCCCATACATGATTGTATTTGGGAAGCCTTACCATCTCTCTCTTGAACTTGAATATAAAGCTATGTGGGACATTAAGAAACTGAACTATGATTTCCAAGCTACCAAACAAAAGAGAATACTCTAAATGAATGAACTAGAAGAGTTAAGGAATGAAGCTTATGATAATGCTAGAATCTCTACAAGGATAAGACAAAGAAGTGGCATGATCAGAAAATTCTGAGGAGAGAGCTCAAACCAGGAGAGCTAGTCTTGTTATACAATTCAAAGCTCAAGTTGTTTCTAGTAAAACTGAAGTCAAGATGGAGTGGTCCCTACTCAGTAGTTGCAAGTACACCCTTTGGAGCAGTAACACTGAAAACCAACTCTAGAAATGAGTTTAAAGTGAATGATCAGAGATTGAAGCATTATTTTGGCAGGAGCATAAATGAAGATTAACTCTAGATTCAAAAGAGATGGAAGAATTTTGCTGAAAGGAAAACATTTCGCAGCAAATGTCTAGCTAAAGACACAAAACATGAGCAGCTACTTAGGAGGCACCCCAAGAAAATTTTTTGAATTGATTGATAATTTGATTTTGTTTTATTCCGTGTGTCTTAATTAGTTTATATAATTTAGTAGAATGGCTTTTGAGTTTCCATTTTGAATTTAAAATTAGTTAAGTTTATTTTGTTGACTTTTCAAGACAATGAAGCTGAAATTGGAGATGGACTAAGAATTTGGAAGCATTCTATCTCAAACTCATTATGCAAAAAAAAAATAAAAAATCCTACAAGGGGGAGTATTTTGTTTTCCCTAACTTGTTCTTTAAGGATAATGCATAATTGAAGTTTGAAGTTTGGGGGAGTATATTTTTATGAGTTGATAAAGAGAAGTAGCTTTGTTGTGCCCATTCCTTGAATATTTTGATTATCATTATGATTAATGAAGCTAAATGAAGAATTGAGAAGTAGTGTTCATACTTGAATTGAGGTTCTTTATCGATTGATATGTCTTCACAAGTATGATTTGAGTGGTATGAATGTATTGAATATTGATTTGGGTTAATTGGTTGAAAATATTGAATCTGCAAATTAGAATAAAATTCACTGTATGTCGCGACATTATTCCTTCATGTAGCAACATTATTGCACTTGAACAGAATATGTCACAACATTATTTTTGCTCTGTTGCGATAAGGATTACCTAAGCCATTTATGCATTACAGAAAATTATGTTGTAGCATAATTCTTTATGTCGCGACATTAGATTACTTCACCAAGGTATAATTATGTCACAACATTATTTCTCTATGTCGAGACAAATGTTTGAAAAGAAAATAAACCCTAGGCTAGTTTTTGTCGCGACAATTAAAAAGACACAACAAAACAATTGGCCTATAAATAGAGAACCTAAAACTTGAAAGGCCACCTTCCTCATAAACCTTTAGCCACCTTCAGCAAATTTCTCTCTCTTAGTCATTCGCTAACCCTAAATCCCCAAACCAGTTTTCGATTATGTCTGATTCGTCGCACCTTGTTCCGAACCTAAACGAGATAATGGAAGAATATGCAGAGAAGGCTAAAGAAGCCATTCAAGAGGTTCAGTCAAGGGCAGAGTAAGAAACTGAAGAAACAAGGAAAATAAATAGGGGAGCTGAGGAAGCTGGAGGGGAGCTGAGGAAGCTAGAACTGAGTAAAGGAAGGAAAAAGTCAGTGATTGTTTTGCAGAGCGTGCTTATTTTGCTTGGAGGGATAAGTTGCAACACAAAGACTTCATTGGCGAAAAGGGGTTCAACAAGTTAATTTCACCCTTTGTGGAAACGATTGAGAAGAGAGGATGACATTTATTTTGTGAGCACAAGGCTCCTAGTTTTGTGGATGTGGTAAAGGAATTTTACTCAAACATGGTGGGATTGAGAGAAAAGACTTGCTACATCAGAGGATGGTGGATATCTTTCAGCAAAGAGAAAATAGATAAGACTTTCAATCTGATAGAGAGAAAAATGGGTCGAAGTTTAAAAGATTGGTGAAAGAGCCAAATTACCAAAAGATAGTTGATCTGCTGACAAAGGGGAAGGGGAAATGGAACTCTACAAGGAAGAATCCCCATGAGTCTATTGCAAAAGGCTCATTGACTGAAGAGGCTAAGGTTTGGTTCTACTTTATTTATTCAGTGCTTCTACCATCTAAACACCTCAGCACAGTAAGAGAGAAAGAAGATATACTCTTGTATGCTATCCTAAAGGGATACAAATTTAGTGTGGGGAAGATAATAGAGAACTCTATTTTGAGTTACTCATAAGCAGCTTCAAAGGATTAGTACCCCATCCAGCAACAATCACCCGACTATGTATCCTGGGAGGTATGGAAGGAGATTGGGAAGAAGAAGAAACTTGACCTAGAGCTTCTCCTTTTACACTGACTAGAATAACCAAGGGGCCAAAGAACAGAGGCAAAGAGAAAGAAGTGGAAACCAAAGAAGAAGAAAGGGATGAAAGAGAAAAGCAAGTACAATTGGAAAGCCTAACTTAAGAGCAACAAGAGAGGCAGAGAAGTTTGAGCCCTATCTTGAATATATCTCCAGATGTAAGACAAACCCATCAAGAGCCAGTTGTGAGCTCTAGGCAACAGAGTAGCAATGTTGAAGTGATGGAGATGCTGTGAGTTATGAAGTAAGAAATGCAGGAGAGGGACAAACAACTAAAGATCCAACTTCAACTGAGAGATGAGTACATGGATGTTGAGCTGAGAATAAGATATCAGAATTTGGAGAATGCACTTAAACTGAGAGATGAAAAGTGGAGGGATAAGATAAACATAGGAGAAAAAGAATTTAAGGAAGAACTCAGGGCAAGGGAAAAGGCATTCATTTCAGACCAACTGAAGAGAGAGAGGGAACTACTGAAGATAATGAAGGAGAGAGAGGATGCAATGGAGTAGAATATGCAAAAGGTAGATGCCTTTGGTTACTTATATAAGGGACATCGGAAGGAAATCAAGCTCCTCATAGAAAAGAGAGATAAGGAGATAGAAGCAACCCTGAATTATAGGGAAAAGTTATGGACAGAGAGCTTAGACATGGTCAATAATAATTTGATCAAGATGTACTTTGCACAAGGTGAGTTTGAGGGAGTTCTAAACTCCATTAGGTAGAGACAAAATGATCTTATTAAACAATTAGCTCTCTAAATGGAGTGGTCTACCTTCAACAAAGAGGAGGGTAGTAAGTCTAGAAGACCACCAATCCAAATCCCTGAGTTATCCCCCTCTTATGCTGGTTATAAGTTTGAACCAGTAAATCTTAACTGTCCCAATAAGCATGATAGGAAAAAGAAATGACCTACCCTATTGGCTTTTCCTTCTTTTTATCTTTGTAACTAAATCCATTGTAAATGAAAACACAAATGAAAATGAAATCAGTTGCAAAAAAATTTGTGTCCATTTCTCTCTTGCATTTTTCTTGTTTTGATTTTCTTTTTCAATTTTTGATCTTCATTAAATAGAGAATGATGACTTTTTAGTTTGTATAGCTTTGCTGAATAATGGAGATACCAATTATCTTGAATTTATTTGCTAATGAGTAGCTATGAATTGTTTGGTGGAAATTGAATGATGATTGAATTGAGTTGCTGGTGCTATGTTAAATTTTTCTGAATTGAATGGCTTGATTTATTTAAGATTTTGAGTTATGAAACAACATAGTAACATGTCCAAAAACCAAACAAGAAATTGATAGATGAAATTGGGTAGATTGAGATGAATTGAAAGAGGAAGTTGTAATGTTATTAATGAATAAGTTGAACTTCAAGACTAAGGAAGATTTACACAAATGATGGAACAAATAAGACTTATAATTCTGTTTTTGTAAATAGTTTAGTTATTGTGAATCCTGAAAAATAATACACATGGTCAACAGTACCTCTGAAACAAATTGTGCTAAGATTAGGTGGCTTGAGTTCTAAGATCCACTTCACGCTTAATCTCCCAAAGTCTTAGAACTTGTTAGACTATTAGTCAAGGTGAAATCTTAGGCAATACAACTAACAGGAAATGATATAAGCCATTCTTGGAAGTTTGAACCTTTCAAAGCTTACCCTTATAATATGCATATGAATATACCTTAGTTCCTTATTTGAGCCAAAAGTCAATTTCATCATAAGGACAAGTTTGGGGGAGCATTATTTTAAATTGTAAAGGAGGATAAGAAGAAAGGATAGGAAAGGAAAACCAACTGAGATGAAAAAAGGAAGAAAAATAATGGAGAAAAGAAGCTATGAAAATACAAAGTATCAAGGTGGAATGAGTTTTGTCTTGTATTCTTTCTCCCTTGAACAATTAAGTTCTTAGGGGTGTTTCAATACCTAGTACCCTAATGCCAACTAGTATGGGAGTTGATAACCCAAAGTTCTCTAAGGGTGGTAGAAAGCTTAAAAAGACAAAACATTGCATTATTCCATAAGCCTCGACAGAAAATGAAAAAAGTAAAAGGCTTCTAATCGGAGGAACTGAATTTACAATCTGAAGGTGGTAAAGAAAAAACACCACAATAGAGAGTATGCAGAATGATGCACCAAACCAAGTTTAGGTTTGATTGAAAGTTGACATTAGTAGAAAAGTAAAAAATGCAGAGTGAAGGCAATATTTTTGAGTTGTAAGTGGAATCTGGGTAAAATTGAGCCTAATTTATTCATTTATCTACCCAATTAAGCCACACATTACAAGCCTAAAAGACCTAATTGATCTTGAAGGTTGTAAGATACCTACATTAGTGGAGATTAATATGACAAACAAGCATATGGGACTTAGAAGAATCAAGGAGAAGAGCATTATCTAAGTTGTGTCTTAGAAAATTAACTAAAATGCCAAAAGAAAAAGAGAGAAGACCATCACACACTCACAAATCAAGGTCAAATAATTGAACTTGTTATACTATAGGAATTATTTGTCTGTTTAGTGAACTTACTTGAAAATCTTCCTTGTTCTGGATTGGAAACTTGCTCAAAAATAATTTTACAACTAACCTATTTTTAAACTAAATTGTGGATTTAAGAGAAAAGAAGTGTAGTGCATAACAGAAAAAATGTCCTTAAAAATAAAATCTAAATTGTTTGAGGACAAACATAATGGTATTTTCTTTGCTTGGGGACAAGCAAAATTTTACGTTTAGGGGAATTTGATGAGCCCTAAACTCATCTATTTTTAGTCCATTTTTCTTGCATTTTTTCATAAGTTTATGATTCATTTTAATGCAGAACTATGGAATGATCACCAACTTTGTGTTTTGCAGGTTTTGAATGCAAAAGAAGCAAATCCAATAAGAAAGTAAGAGAAAAATTGGCTAAGGCAGAAATGTCGCAACATAATATCAAAATGTCTCAACAAAGGCTCAAGGTATCCAGAAGGGCTATGTTGCAACAAGCAATGATATGTCGCAACAAGACAAAGCTGAGTTCAAGATGGAAGTAAAGATTGTCGTGACATTTCACAACTTTGTCGCTGACATAATAGGAGAAGGATTGAATGATAAATGTTGCAACGAAGAGGGCTATGTCGCGAAAATGGAATTTTATGTCGCGACATTGTCTAAGAAGTTCTTGAAGAAGAATGTCGTGACACAACACAACTATGTGGCGACATAAAATGGATAACTAAAGGGACAAGACAAAACAAGTTGGTCGCGATAAAGGTTTTATTGTTGCGACAAATATTTCAGAGAACGACAAGAGCAAAGCAGGAAATATGTCGCAACATTTTCAAAAGCATGTCGCGACAGAAAGTTCAAAGTCAGAATAGTAAGGCAAGAAAGAATGTTGCGACAGAGAAGTTTTATGTTGCTATAATCGTAACACAATGCTGAGAAGGAACTTTGTCGCAACATAGGATTTTATTCTCGCGAAAAAGATTGAGAAGAACTATAGAAAGAATGTCGCAACACTGAAATTTATGTCGCGACATAATGATGAGCTGAAGTCAAAGATATTTGTCGCGGCATTAATTGAAGAGAAGCGTCTAGAAGAGAATTGTAGAATGTCGCAACATTTCCGAAGACTGTCGTGACATAGTTAGAGCAAAAGAGTTAATCTATGTCACGACATTCCAAACTTATGTCACGACATAAAACAAAGCTAAAGGCTGAGAAACTCTACCGTGACACATAAATTTTCTGTCGCGACACAATCAAGAGAAGCAAGAAAGAAACTTTGTCGCAACAAAGCTTTTTATGTCTCGACAATCACAAGAAAAATTCATCATAGCTCTATCGCAACATTTTCAAAGTACTTGTATTATAATTCAAGAAAAGGCACAGCAACCATATCACAAACATGCAAAATCGCATAAAGCTACAACAAAAAGTCGGGAGTGACAACAAAGAATGTCATGAGATAATTTTTCTAAACAAGGAGAACATGCACTCATTTTGTTTCGCTTTTTGATCCTATAATTTCAACCTCAAAGTGTAGCTCAAAGATTTGCTACCCAAATGAAGAATATATAGCACTATGGCAGTTTCCAATCTAAAAACCAAGAACATCCATTGCAGAATGACTGTGTATATTATTTTTCTTTAGTTTTTCGTAGGTCTTTAGGTTTAACCACATTTTAGCTAGTATTTTTCTTGTATTCCGAGTATTTGACCAACAACTTTCTGTTTCTTGGTTCATTGTAAAACATTTAGACTTAATATCAAATTGAATCTGGGGTCGGAACTGAAATCTTTTGGAGTTCATTTATTTAAGTTCGTTTCACTTCAAAGAATTTTCCCGATCAACTAGTCATTGTTATTTGTAATCCGCTGAGCACGAGCTCTCTCCGAATGGACTAATGTCAAGTATCATTTTTCAGACAATCAAAGAATGTCATCGTTAGAACTTTGAATTTATTTAATTGGTGTTGATCTTGAAATAACTGTGTTTCTTTGAACATTAGTGAAGCTTGTGGTATCAAAATGATCGTATCTTGATCTAATTTTTGTATACGCTGAAATGATACATGGGATGAGATTCAGAAGATATAAATTACTTAGGTATAGTTGGGGACTAAACATTCCAACCTAATGACTGAAAGGATTACTCGATAAAATCACTGGGTTACTAGAAATCTTGAGTTTAATCATTATTGATCATTTAATTGATCAAAGGTTTCTCCCATTTGATTAAGGATTCAATCCTCTGCGCATGCATATCTAACCAAGGAGAGAGAATTTACTCCAAATTAGTGG
The DNA here is from genome assembly GCA_016808115.1 of Tetrastigma voinierianum. NCBI lineage: Eukaryota > Viridiplantae > Streptophyta > Magnoliopsida > Vitales > Vitaceae > Tetrastigma > Tetrastigma voinierianum. Next base: position 390,446 of record JAEQBH010003867.1, read on the forward strand.
ATGAGGCACTGTCAGATCGAGAAGGCTGCAAAATCCTATCTACGGGGGCAATGAATTCTTCACCCGTAGAGCAGGGTATGAAGTAACTGGAAAACATCATGAAAGAGTAACAAAACCTAAAGTAACTTTATTAGGATCCCGCAGTGTTCGAAAGAATATAGGCTTCAAAATTAGAAATGTATGGTGTACGGAGGAACTAAACCATGCTACCTTGCTGCATCTTTGATACAAGTTCAGATTTCAAACTTATGGCTAAAACCAAGTCGGGAATGATACAAAATCGAGCACATTGATCTATTTCCTAAAGAGCAAATTTAATGAATTCTAATCTAACTTATTTTTGTGATTTTTTTATGTTTTATGGCACTTTAACTGATAATATTCATTTAGTTAATCAATCCACCCACTTTTATTCTGTAAATACAAAGATATTGGGCAGTAGGGTAATTGATTTACTGTGTTCATCAGATCCTCGTGTGTGGAATGATATATCTGGACTCTAAAATCCACTTCACGCTCAGGCCCATGCCCCAGAGAATTAGACCCTGATAGAAAGTCTGTAAAAATTATACATTATTACTTTTTATTTATTATTTTATAATTTGTAGCAGTCACACACACCAAAGTTTTTAAGACTTATCGTCAGGATTACGTGAAAGAGTAATATTGTTTCACAATTTGAGGTTTAGATGCGTTTCTATTAAGTTTTTGGCAATTACGTTGTTTATGAAAGTAGTCTTTTTGGTAACAATGTTTCAAAAATTTTGGTATTTTATTATGAAATACATTTACTCCACCTCCACTCCCTATATTTTCCTATGTGTTTATATATGAAAAGAAATTGGGAATGAAAACTTATAGTTTGGGAAGACAGAGGTAGATCAAGATATGCAGTACACAAAATGATAAGTAATCGGAGCGAGTATTCTCACGCCCTCTCGCACTCGCATGTTCCCTCTGCCTTCTGCTTGAACCGAGCTTCTCATGCTACAAGAGACTAAATCCATATGACCATTGGTAGAAAGTTCAGAATAGGTAAGGTAGTCTTAGCAAACTTTTGTTGAACATACAAAGTATAAAACAGATCTAGCTCAATCTCCTTCATTCTAAGCAAACTAGCTAATCATCAATACCATAAGTGTCACCCAAACAATGTCCTCCAAGATAATGAACAAGTCAACAATCATCAATGACATCTATACTTGTTGTAAGTTTGAGTATTATAATTTGTATTCATTATTTTTCTTGTTATTATTTTTTCAAGTATCTAGTATAGTGATTATTTTGTTTATGTGATGGCTGCTTGTATTAATTTAGGAGTATCATATGGTAACTGTTTCTACCTAGACTTCAAATGATGTTCAAATTTCAACTTGATATATACTGGATGAAGGATGCTGTGTTGGAAATAGACCTTCATACTCCAGAAGATTGGTTACATGTTCCACTGCACTCCTAAACTTCAATTATGGCTTGTGATGATTGCAGCATTCCAATCAATAACAAAAGAGTTTCCACCTTTCCATCAGTATTTTACGTGATTCCTTGTGATAAGAGCAGAAATTTTTTGTCCCACAAAATCCTGATGCAGCTCCATTTCCTGCAACTCAAGAATCGTCAAAGTTAAGGATTCTAAAGAAATTGGACCTTCCTCGGGGTGCACCGCCATCTCAATTTGTTTCTTTTAGTTTTTGCCTTGTCTTAAGCTTTGCCTTTTTCACTTACAAGTTACAACTTATAAAGCAGTACACGCCGCCATGAATTCATGATGTTCAGAAGGAGGATATTCGATTGTCTAAGCAAATAGATTCAAATATTGTTTTTGTTGATGATGATTCGTTCCATTGAGAATTATTTCAGATTTATGATTTAATGAGCATTCTTAATAGAGTTATATCATTTTTATAATTCTATTTGGCTTTGAATTTTTCTTACGTTATCTTGCGCCAATGTTATTGATCGAGGCTTTGAAATAAAAAACAAAATTGTGGTTGCCAAAGTAGTTTTAACGAGAAACGATAAATTTCCACAAAATTCCTCTACATTTCACCATCGCATTATTTACTCATTATTTCTAATAGGTTTTGGATTATTCGATTTGGCACTTAAATGTCAACTAAATTTCTTTCATTGATGGCACATTCAAAACAATTTGTTAAGCACTAAAGGCGCTTTGAAGAGGGCAACTCGGCAAGCGACATATATATTGATATGGTGGCTCGGTGCAAAGAACTTAGAAATACATGGAAATGAGCATTATTTTCCAAAGAGCAATCATCATACACCTGAGATGAAAAAAATAAATAAATAAAGAAGGGAAGTAATTTATTGACTAAAAAAATTTAACATTTTTTTTCATAGCGCATAAATAAATTCTTCATAGTATGCCAGTCAAAGAAAATGGAAACCCAAGATAAATTGAATGCTTTAGCCCGATCCGAATCTTATTTTTGCCCTTAGCCAACTGAGCTCGCCCACCTAATTCGCCATCTGAAGGCTTACTATATACCTTTCCCAACGTATGACCCACCCTCGACAAAACAAACTTATTCAGGTCTAAACACCATCCGAATCATGACTATTCAACAAAGGAACCATGTATCAAGTTCTTATGGATTTTGTGAAGATATAAGAAATTATCATCGTGCAAATGCCATCCCATAACTCGCACCACTTCTTTCTCGCTCCTTAATTTCAGAGCGGTGAGTTTCAAGTCATACACCTTTTTCCCTGAATCCCGCCAGTTCAAAGGCGGAGAACATCTTCTTCTGTCTGGAGCACATACGAGCAGTACTAGTGGTCAATCCACCATTCCTTGGGATCGATTCACTGTACCACCTTAGATATTACCGGCGCAGAGGTCAATGTCAAAACACATCCCAGTGATGCCATCAAACTCATCAGCTCTTCAATTGTTCCTCTTGTATTCTCACATCCGTGATCATGACTCGTTTCCCACAATTAAAGCATTTCCTCAGAACCCTACTTCTGCAAGATTTCCTTTCCCCAGTCCATGTGTCACCCTCTTTCCCTTTGTTGGTTTTCTGAACTTGAACATCAACCATGTTCCATAAAGTTTAGCCTTCGCCTCTCACCTGATTGTGTGTCTTTCTGCAGGATCCCATGCCTTCCAATGCAAAGTCTAATAATAAGATCTTCAATGGTCATCTCCTTTCTCTTATGCTTAAGGTAATTCTTAAAGTCTTTCCAAGTAGGAGGCAGCTTCTCTATAATAGCTGCAACTTGAAAGTTTCACTAACATTTATCTCTCAATGTAATTCAGGATTACTCGTTTCTGACTCGGGATCACCATAGTCTTGAATCTTATTTGTAATCGAGAAACCACCCAGCAACAAACTTCTAAGTCTGTGATCCTCACTTTATTTCCCGATCTAGTGATTCTCGTCAGCCTTGTTGTTTTCTTATCCGAATAATATCAGATAAAGAATCACGCCAAAACATTCATGACATAGTTTTTGTAGCAGAAAGTCAATGTTTCCAAAACATTCACGACAATGATGACTGACAATTTGCTCATCCTCTTCTGAGCCATAGATAATCCTCATCACAGAAACTTCGCCACATTCAAGGTGGTTAGGTATAATAACATCTTTTGTTGTCAACTGTTAAAGTTTAGTCCATTGAAATTCTCTAGCTTTTCTCCATGTGAGACAGAGATAGGCATCACTGGAACTTGTTCCGCAATAGGCTTCAAGGCTACTTTGAATAATGCTTTAGAAACAACATTTATTGTTGGAATCATAGTCCATTTTTCAAATTTGTAGAAATGTCATAAAATTTTCTATTCCCAAAACAATTTAATAATTGAAAAATTAATTCAGGTATGAGTATTCTCGATGACGAGGGGGTAAAGAAACCTGCTTTTAACCCAACCCTCCAGATAATGTCCTGCCTGGGATTGAGGTCACAACAAATCCCTGAAGATCCAAACCTTGATAAAACCCTTTCATAAATTTCTAATTTCCAATTTGACCAGTATGAATTGGGAAACCCAGAAGGCTGAGTGTAAAGTTTAGGGGCTACACAGTTTATCTCTCCTACCCAGAGACTCCCATAAGGAAAAACCATAGCGCACGAGTGTCTAGTGGTAGAGCATTTCCCTCATAGGTCATGGTTCAAAAACCCTCCTATTTTTTTCATGACAAAGGAAAATCTAAAAGTATAACATAAATTCCTTTCCAAAAAATTTTTGTTTTCAACCACTTCTTTCCTTACAAAACAAATATGTTTTTTTTTTCAAATGATCAACAAACCTTAAAAATAAAAAGTAACAAGATAAAACATTATCTTATATGAAAATATTCCTTTGTTACAGTAAAGAAAGGTAAGTTTTTCCAAAAACCTTTAAATGCAAATCCAAAAAGGATAATTGTTTAAAGAAACAAATTTTTTTTTTCTTAAACATAAACAATTTTTCTCTGGGAAGGAAAGTGAAATTTTCCTTTTCTCTTCCTTCCCATCACCTCCCTTCTCTCCAATCACCTTTTCTTTCTTCCTTTTTTTAAGCTTGGTTTCTTTCAACCACAGATCTTCCTTCTCCCCAAGCTTTTCCCTCCTCCTTGAATATGTTTTAAGATTGTTTTGTTCCTGTTAAAATACACCTAAAACAAGATGATGAGGAAAGAAAATTAAAAGAAAGAAAATAAGGAAAATAAGGTTTGTCAAAGAGTTGAGGATGTCGACCCCAGAGGTAGTCACGCTGACGCCTCCTTAAAACAGATTCATCTCCTTGATGTCGAAGACTATCGATCGATGGAGTATGCCTCCTCAGATTAAAATAAACAGAGAAAGAACACCCCAACACCTTGATGTTACTTTGATGAACTGAAACTATGTTCGAACCTATCACCGTACCAACAATGCTCGAACACAAAAATAATTTAATCCAACCTTTACACACCCAAAAACTGAGAAAAAATTGACATTCTCCTTTTATAGAGACATTGGAATGAATGTCATTCAATTGTTTTTTTTTTTTCAACAATAGTAACTTGAAATGAAATCATAAAATTAGAGTGTAACTGAATTTTGAGTTTAATTCATGTTTATATAACACAACACATGTAAAAAATGTGAATTGGTCTTTTTAAAAGATGGGCTAATCTTAATATAATAATAATAAGTAATAAAAATTATTTTGAATTAATTTAAATAAAGTCACATTTACATTTGGGCTTAATTTGTGCTAAACTTCTAAACCATATTATCCATATTTCATAGACTTCATTACTTATGATGAGTGATGATAATGATCAATTATTTATCATGTAGTAATTTTATTATTTTAATTTTTTTCTAAATTTGTTAAGATGTTATTCAAAATATATATAAACATTTTCATTTTATAAAAATAATAAAGTTAAATTATCATCATATAAATAGGTAAGTTAAATTATTTTTCTTAATGCATTAAGATATTAAGATGAATTTGTAACATATAAATGACAAACGACTTAGTAATAGAAATATTTAAAAATAAACAATTTGATAATTGAAATTATTGAGCACTGTTTAGTATTAAGTTAAACAAAAATTCTATTTAGAATTAAGTTGAAAAACAAAATTATATGTCACATTATTTATACACTGGTCACTTTTGTACTTTATTTCATCATTTGCGTCGAGTCACATTATCCATGTCTTGATCACAAGTATCAATATTGCTTCAAAAAAAAAAAAAAAGTCTCAGCATTTGTACCAAGGTTACATTATACATATCTTGGTATCATTATTCATATCTTTCTAATATTTTGTGTATTCTAATCACATTGTACACTTCTTGGTCACATTATTTGTAAATTGGTCACACTTTTCATACATCGATTACTACTTAAATGATATTACCACTACCTTTGTCTCAAATCATATTATTCATACCTTGGTCACATTATTGTACCATAACCATATTTTTCGTACCTTAAGTCACATATTTTATGACTTGATTAACTCATTCATGCTTTTTGACACTGCCCATATTTTGGTCATGTTGTTACTATCTTGATTAAATTTGCATATTTCTAATCATATTATTTGTATTCAAATTACGAGCCTGTTTGGTTCAACTGATAGTTGGTACGGGTAGCGGATTATAAATTACTGTTTGGTAAAATAACTAATTAAAAGTAACTAATTAAAGGTTAATTACCTATATAGACATGATATATATATATATATATATATATATATATAAAGAGACAAAAAACAAATGGTATCTTAAAGCGCATTTTGATTCACATTTTTGGCATGTGTGAGAATAATTTTTGAAAGCATAGAAACCTTTATTTTGGTGTTTAAAAATTGTTCTTATTCTTTAAATTTAGTATTTTTTTTTGTGTTTTCATTGTTTTTCTGTTAGAACATTTATTAAAAGATTATTTATTACAGGTATAAAAAAAATTATTACATGAATAAATATTTTAAACATGATATTTACATGAATATCTTATTTAATTAAAATAACATGTTTTTTTTATCCATCACTATAAAATAGTAAAAGAATATATTTATGATAAAATAAAAAATAAAAATATATGTATTATGATTTTAATTAATAATAAAATTTAAAATTTTCAATTACCATAATAAAACCTAAAATATTTTATAACCTTTAATATTCATTAAATTCAAATTTTAAATAAAAATTATAAAGATAAAGGATTTTTTATGACATTTATCAATCTCATTTATCTATCATTTAATAAAATTAAGTTTTATAAAATTATATAATTATAAAAAAGATAATTGCATATTATATAATAAGATTTAAAAATAAAAATAAAATCAAGTGAAATCATTGTATCTTCCCATATAAATAAGGAGATGAGGATAAAAATGGTAGTTGGATATTTATAGAGGAACGTTTCAGAAAAAGCTACGATTCATTAACTCTTGATTAGCTAAATCAATATCAGAACTGAATTAAGCTCACGTGATTTGTGTGCTGGCATTACGTTTTGTTTTAAACCGATGCTTGATAGACATTTTATTTGTGTAAGTGATTGACAATGGCGTATTAAAGGCGACAACAAATCAGATATTGTAGTCACTATATAGTATTATCAAATTTGTATGCTTTGAGCTGATTTATTATGTTATATATTAACATAGATGTTTCATCATCTATGGTTTTTAGCGAATTTGTATGTAGATTTCTATGGATGTATTGCTATTTTGAATCAATATAATTATTTTCTTTTCAAAATTAAAAAAAAAAAAAAAAGACTTTGATGATATTTAATCAAATATTACATATATTAAACTTATAAATTATTTATATCATCAAAATAGAAAATTTATTTTTTAAAAACAATTTATCAACCTATATTCATCAACAGAAAAATAAATATATAAAATTTTTTATTTATATTATCACCATTAAGAAATATATATATATATATATATATATTCCATCAGCCTAGGCCTAGACACAGGAATGAAAAAACTTTGGTGGAAGAGTTGCAAGCGGTTCACTCCCCCCTTTCTTCTGAAGCGCCATCCCCAGCATATATCCCAAGGCTTTTCCAACTGGAAATGCAACTGCATTTCCAATTTGACGGTACCTGTATGGAGGATGAATAGCAAACAAGTTGCAAAAAAGATGAATCACTTGCATAGACAACAATAATACATGAGCCAATTATTTCTTTTCTTTTCTTTTCTTTTTCTCTTAGCACAGCAAGACACCGTTTGGAACCTGGAAAGTATAAGGGAAAGACAAAAATACTAAATAAAATGATTTTCTTATATTTGGTTTCACCATGCAAAATATAAAAGAAAATCAAATATAATCAAAATTCCTCAAAATTTTACCTATTTTTAAATTTCTTAGTCCTTAAATAATAAAAAGAAACAGATTAATAAAATGAGTTTAAATAAACATATAGGATTGATTTATTAAGTTTAAACTTATTTTTTATTTTCCTTCCTTGATACTTTTCGGGTTCCGAAGGGATCCTTAATGTTCATTTCATCAGGAAAGCATGTCAAAAAAGAAATTCTTACCTCTCTTTAACTGTCCCACAAAACCTATAATAATCAGGAAAGCCTTGCAACCTTGCACACTCACGTATGGTGAGGACACGGTCCTGCTCTGGATGTAATATTGCCTGCAAGAATTTAGCTTACAGTTAAATGCAGGACAGTTAGTCACATAGTGAAATGAAGTACTTGGAGAAAATACCTGGTTTCGAAGATTTGGAAATGTCAATACGGTTGGCACAGTCTCGTCCCACCATAATCTTGCAAATGGCCTAACATACACCAAAAAAAACATAAAAAACTTTGAACGCAAGAATGAGTAGCCGAAATCAGAAGAAAATGTCTCACCTTTTAGATTTCCCTTGTTCCAAAGAAAACACGCAATCCGGCACCTAAGTTGTCAAAGACAACATAATTTAGAACATTACAAGTCTTTTAATGGTCCTTCCTATGTTGATATGGCATTCCAATAGCAAACCCAAACAAGAATGGAAAATGATCAATGGTAATGAAAAAATTTCTCACTGATTTCTACCTATTTGGCGATTAAGTTAACTAAACTGGGGCTTCTAGCAGTTAAACTCTCTCTTAGCTATTTTACTTCCCATAGATTACTTATTTTTTATATTGAGAAAAAAGAAGCAAGAAATCAAGAAATTTAAATAAAAAATAATTGCTGCTTGTCTTTGAAGAGAGTAAATTGTAGGATTTCTATGCATTTAAAGTTCCAACATTCACCAGTAGTCATACTTCATACATAACACAGTAGGGTTCAGATATTAAGAGTTCGATGAATGTCCGATATGTTTCCTTCAATTTCTTCCCATGCTCACAGGATATGAAATAAGCCTATTTGGTTTTAGTTATATATAATCTTATCTAAATATTTCTCAACTACTGATTGAAATTGAAGGATATTTGGCATATATCCTAATTGTTAAGGTTTAGTCTCCTAATCCATTTAGGATCCTTTTAATTCTCTCTTTAGTCTCCTAATTAGACTCTAATTTTCTTTCAATTTTTTCCCAAACACTAGAGTATAAATATGTAAGTTTCCTACTTTGTAAATTAATGAGAATCAGAGTATTCATTTTCTTTTAACATGGTATCAGAACCAGAAAAGAGTTTGAGAATACTAGGGTTAGGGTTTCGCCTAGTGGTCAATTCTAGCAAACCATCCACCGACTGTGTCACAGTCCGATCGCATTATAGTTGTCATGGAGCCTCATGGAAGCCACATCTGCCGTTGGAATACCCTGCCGCCATAAACTTTTTCCAACAAGATTTTCCGTCGACTTCCATTCCGACCGATGAGCACACCAACAGGAGTGTCTCTCTCCGATCTATCCTCCAGTGGAAGCCTTGTCGGAACATACTTCTCCACGCACTGATCTTCAGCCCAACGCTGAAATTCGCGCGTCAGTGTGTGGCAAAGCGTGAGGCACTGTTTGGCCACGCGCCTCCTCCAGCAAGGTCGTCTGCTGCCGACGAGTCTGCCCAGCCACTCCATGCGCTCCACCATTGCCGGAAAAGCCCTCCTTTTCCACTTTTTCTCTCCGATGACTGCTACTGAGCTATTTTTTTGCCTAAATCTCCATTGTTTTTGTGTTTTCTAGAGCTTTACAATACCTTCAGGACCTTAGGAGTTGTTTATGTTGATTCTATTGACCTTCTGCTGATTTCTCATCTCTATGACTAAAAAAAACGTCTCTATGTCTAAAAAAGACGTCTCTATGGCTGAAAAAGGTCAGACTTTTAATTCCTTTGTATTTGGAACTCTTATAATTACCTTGGATAAACTCATAGGGAGCGAAAATTATAAGTCATGGGCGGACTCAATGGACCTTTGGTAATGGTCATGAGGATCATCTTACTATTGCAAACACAAATATTCCCAAAGATAAACATACTCAGTGGAAAAAAACTGATGTTTTACTATGCAATATTCTTCGGCAATCTATTGATGCCAAAACTCTATATAATATTAGGGCCTACAAAACTTGCTACACTCTCTGGAATCAAGAAAAGAAACTATACATTAATGATATTCACCGTGCTCTCTTGGTAGCTCTCTCGGAATTCTTCCCATTGAAGAAAGCATTTCGGTATGGATATGTCTTAGCATGGTGGATGAATGTCTGCCTTTAAGGATGAACTTGTATCTATCTCGCCAAAGTCTACTAATGTTGAGACTTCACAATCAAAGATGGATCGAGTCTTTATGATCATTCTTTTGCTTAACCTCGGGCCAGATTTTCAGAACATCCAAGAGTAGATACTCACTAGAGCAGTTATTCCAAACTTTGATGAAACTGCTTTCAGTTTGCCATCGCGTCACTTGCCGCTCGATCCATGCGATCACGAGATTACACCGTTACTTCTTGTGATGGTCTCAATCTTAATTCTGCGTAGTGATTCGGTGGACGCGGTGGTAGAGGACAAGCGATCCTTGTGCACATATTGTCATGAACGGTTACACGGTGATTAGTGATGTGGTTGCATGGCCGACCTCCCTATACTCATTTGGCGCAGGCCTTGATCATTCAGTTCGTCTCGAGAACTCACCCACACCTCGGGTGTCATTCTTACGCCGGCGAATATAGGGAGTACCCTTTGTCTCACTCAAGCGACCAAATCTTAACCCATTCTTATTGCGGACCAGGTAATGTCTCTGCTTGCCTTACACATTCATTTGCACCTTGGATCCTTGATATTGGAGCCTCTGATCATCTCTTGTAATAAATATCTTTTTTCTTCTCTTAACTTTCCAATACACTATTACCTTAGCTAATGGTTCTCAAACCATAGCTAAAGGCATTGGCTCGGCTTTTCCCCTCCCTTCCTTGCCCCTTACCTCTATACTTTATGCTCTTGATTTTCCTTTTAATCTTATTTCCATTAGTAAGTTAACTTCGTGACGCCATTGGCTGTCTTCTTTCACCGCAAACTTTGTAACCTTGCGGGGCCGGATACGAGGAAGGCGATTAGCGCCAGGACATGAGTCCACCAAAGTCCTCTTTCACCTCGGTTCGCCTCTTGGTTCCATTGCTTTTCCACGAAGCTCCTCTTTCTCCTCCACGGGCATCTCGATCATCAAGCCTCTACAATTTGAAGATTTGGTTCTCATTTTTACAGTTTATAACCGGCAGGTGTGAGTCGTATCAGCACAGGAAACATACTCGTGTCTCGTTCCCAAAGCGTTTAGATCCTCGAACAAAGTCTCATTTTGATCTTGTCCATACTAATGTTTGGGGTCCTTCTAGGATTTCATTACTTTGTTTCTTTTATAGACAATTATTCTTGATGTACTTGGTTATTTTTAATGAAAACTCGAGCTGGGTTATTTTCTATCTTTCAAAAATTTCATGCTAAAATTTGCACTAAATTCAATACTTATATTTGTATTTTAAGAAATGATAATGCAAAGGAATATTTCTCTCTTCTCTTCTTATATATGTTCCCATGGGATTCTTCACCAATCCACTTGTGCTTACACTCCTCAATAAAATGGAGTGGCTGAGCATAAGAATCGTCATTTAGTTGAGACAGCTCACACTCTCCTCCTCCATCATAAGGTTCCTCAACGTTTTGGGAGGGATGCTATCTTAGCTGCATGTTATTTGATTAATCGTATGCCATCCTCTATTTTGCATGACCAGTTCCCTCATTTTGTACTGCTACCTAGTCAACCTGTCTTTTGCCTCCCTTCTCGTGTCTTTGGTAGTGTCTATTTTATTTCATATTCACGGCTGCAGGCACGAAGAAAGTCGAGCTTAGCCACGAGTGTCTTCTTGGGTTATTCTCGCCTTCAAAGGGGTTATCGTTGTTATTCTCCCGACATTAATCACTACTTCATCTCTGCTGATGTCACATTCTTTGAGGATTTCTCCTTCTTCTCCTCTACAGCGCCTTCTCCTGTTTCGGATGTCTTATCTATTCCTCTTGTCTTACCATCTCTAGACTTCCCTTCTCCATCTACAAGTTCCCACCAACTTCGACCATGGGGTTTATACTACAAATGCGATCCTGTGCTCCTCTGGGGCCTCTTATTGAATCATCTTCTATGCCACAATCATCTCTTGCTCCGGTTTCGCAACCGTCTGATGATCTACCCATTGCCATTCAAAAAGGTACTCGCTCTACTTCTAACCCACATCCTTTTTATAATTTTCTGACTTTCTGTATTATCTTTGCCTCTTTGCCTTTGTTTCACTTTCTTACATCCACCCCCAAAAGTACCTAGTGAGGTTCTCTCTACTTCAGGAGTGAAATAAACTAATGTTCTTGAAAATGGATATCTTGTATAGCATTCTCAGTTGGTTGTCGATGGGTTTATACGGTGAAGGTGGGACTTGATGGTTAGGTTGATCGATTTAAGCCCCATTTATTTGTCAAGGGGTACACTCAGCAATATGGCTCGGACTATTATGATGCTTTTTCTCCGGTAGCCAAGATTGCCTCCGTTCGCTTGCTTCTTTCTATGATTGTTATGCGCTCATTTCCCCTTTTTTAGTTGGATATCAAGAATGTCTTCCTTCATGGTGATCTCGTCGAGGAGGTTTATATGGAGCAACCGGTTGGTTTTGTTAAGCAGGGGGAGTCACGGTTTGGTATCGCAACTAATAGTTCCTTATATGGTTTAGAAACGGTCTCCTCGGAAAAACGACTCCAGGCGGTTTAGTTCGGTAGTTCAGGGGTTGGCGCGGTCGAGCACAGCGAACCGTGCATTTTTTATCATCATACCTCTATTGGATAGTGTATCTACTTAATTGTTTATGTGGATGACCCATTGTCATATTCTGGTAGTGACGAGAATGGTATTAAAACTTCAAAGCAAACACCTCTTGAGTCACTTCCCGGACAAAGGCAGAAACTTCGAGTATTTTAAGGCGTGAGGTAGCTCGGTCGAGTCAGAATTAGTTATTTCTTGAAGGGAAATATACCTTGGATATATTGAAAATATTTAGTATGTTGGGTATGGCGCAGCGAGCATCTATGGATCGAATGTCAAGCTTATACCAAGTCGGGGGCCTACGAGATCTGAAATATATTGACTTGTAGGTAAACTGAACTATCTCACTATCACTCGGCCTAACATTACTTTTCTTATGAGTGTAGTTAGTCAGTTCCGACAATCATCTTGTTGTAGCCATTGGGATGTTGCAGTTCCTATTCTCTGTTATGTCAAAGGAACACCAGGTCAAGGGGTATTGTATGAGAATAGAGGTCATACCCAGATTGTTGGCCACAGTGATGCAAGCTGAAGCGGAACTTCGCTGCAAATGAAGCGTTCACCATTATAGGTGCTTGTGTATTCATTAGAGTAACTTAATAACACAGAGAGTAAGAAAGCAGAGATGTAGTAGCGAGATCTAGTGCTCATGAGAAGTATGAGCTATGGCCTTAGCAACTATGTGAGCATATGATTGAAGCAGCATCTTATACGAGAGCTAAGATATGGGAAGGATGAGACAATGAAGCTTATATGTGATAATCAAGCCGCCTTGCATATTTCATCTAATTTTCCATGAGAGGACCAAACATCGAAGTGAATTGCCACTTTATCAGAGAGAAGATTGCATCGGGATGCATGACTACTAGTTTTGTCAACTCTAATGACGACTAGCGAGATATTTTCCTAAGTCTCTTAGAGGTCTGGAACAAAGTATATATCTTGACAACCTTAGTAGCACGACCTACTTATGCTTTCCCAGCTTGGTGAGTATTAAGTTTAGTCTTCTAATCCATTTAAGATTATTTTCCTTCTCTCTCTTTTAGTCTCCCTGTTAGACTCCCAGCTTTGTTTCCTTTTCCTTAACACTAGAGCATAAATGTATGTTTCCTCCTTTGTAGAGATGTGAGAATCGAGTATTCATTTCTGGTGTGAAACTTTTTAATGTGGTTTTGTCATGATAGGAAAAGCCGAAAGAAAATCTTAGAAATGCAGACACAAAGCCGGAGATGGAGAGGAATCAAAGCCATATTCCCAATTTGCATGGCCAGAAGAAGGATAATCATCCATGGAAGCAACAGGACCACTAACCAATAGATGTCCAGATGGCAAAAGTATTGGCTTCATTGTTGGATCCCGCACAGCCACATTATCAGCTCCCACAATTACACCGGAGAGGTCCCTGAAATTTGCTCCCTGCAAAAATAATGGATTAGGAACAACTGGAGTAATAAATTTCCAACTAATCAAATGTAAAGATCTCATTTTTCTGACCTTCCTTTGAGGAATTCGACAAACACGTAAATAATTATCCTCATTTAATGAGTAAGGCCGATGATCATATAGTATGGAGTTGTTCCTTTTCGTAATAACACTTGGTGAAGAACCAACTATCTCTAGAGAATCAGGAAAGAAAAATATCAAGTCAACAAGTAGTATTCATCATAAACACATAACCATCAGTGTGTATGTGGCATCGGAAGGATTGAAGATGTGGTTGACATTAGGATAGAAGTTTGTCTACAGGACTAAAATGTAGAGAAAGCTATAAAATCATGTACAAGCCAAATGCTAATAATGCAGCAGTAATTTAATAAACCCCAAACTAAATCTTGTGGATAACAAAGGACTTGAGAAGAAGCCACCTTTTCCAACATTGGAAAAATCTTTTTATAACGACCCGGTCCAACCATGCGATATTGTCCGCTTTGGGCCTAAAGAGCCCTCACGGCTTTAAAACAAGTTTACTAGGTTTGAGAGAAACTCACACTTATATAGTGCCATGAAGTTTCTCCCTTATCTGATGTGGGATGTGACAGTTTCCACATTGCACAAAAAATTTGACTTTCACATAATCAACAAGGGATATTAGGACTAGAAATGAAATCAACTAAGAAATATTTGTTCAATCAGTAAACCCTCCAGGTGTCCCAAATAACCACTAGCCACGTCTATTTGAGAAAAATTTTCATCCTGGTCTAACCCATAGTGGAAATGGCATAAGAAAGTGATGAACAAAAAAACTTTCCTCAAAGCTCAAACTTGTAGACAAACACATATTTCAACCTAGTTTCAGAGCTTGGTTTGGTGGGAGGTCTTGTGTTCAAGCCGGCCTCTTCACAATCCAAATTTTGTGACTCTTTATGCGTGGATATTGGGTCGAATGTGAGGAGGGTATTAAGGAGCACTCAACATGGTATCGTATCTAGCATCATAGTTATTTAAGGCGCAAGGCGCAAAAGCCTTTTGGGGCCTTGAGGAGCAAGGCGCACTTGAGGCGCGGGCTTTTTTATTTGAGGCACACCCTACCTAATACAAATAAAAATTATATATCTAACTAAATATTGTTTATAATTTTCATCTAATAATAAAATATAATAAAAATAAAGGAACATTCAACGATACAATAGTGCTCACATCATCCAAACATTCCAAAGTTCCAAAACAAAATAATGATAATCCATTAGTGCTTCCTATCATCACAAAATTCAAAGTTCTAAGACAAAATAAACACTCATGTATGCATCTAAATCTAAATCAGAAAATCGTCATGATATCATCCCCATCATCAATCTTCCACTCCCCCTCTTCTTCATCTTCCTCTCCCGATGAATAGATCATCTCTTCATCTTCCTCAATCAAAGCAAGAGTAGGAGTATGTTTAGAGCTAGATGGTCTTCACTTTGGTTTTGGTGTTAGTGTTTTGGTTGCTTTAGCTCTTGTATAAACCCTAAGCTCCTCAGCTCCACTAGCTCTTGCAACATCACCCCATGTTAAATCATCACCCTCAAACACCAAATCATCTTACGCAACGCCTTAAATCTTCCTTTCTTATCAACCCAGATTCGTTCTTTAGCATCATCCCCATATCTTTCAAGGTAATGGGATCAATGGTATGACGCTCAGTGTATCTTTTCATCAAGGTTCAGTTGTACTTAATGTACACCAAATCATTCAAGCGTTGATGGTCCAACCTATTTCTCCTCTTGCTATGAATCTGAAAAACAAATAGTTTTCATGATTATATCTCAATGTTTTAGTTTCTAAGAATCTAAGTTATTACTAAAGAATGTTGTAAAGAGTCTAAAAACACAAATTCAATTGCATGTAATTGCTCTAGTAACTTTACATTCTCAAAGATACTCCAATTCCTTTCACAACCTCGGGACAGACTACATGTTAGGTTGAGAACCCTCAATGAAAACTTTTGCAAACTTCTAGTACTTGATCCAAACATACCCCACCATTCAGCTACAATTAATATAAATAAATTATTAGTTGAACATTTCACCTATTTTAACTAAACATATATAATAATTTAAATGCACTAATTAACAAAACTAAAGGACTAACCTGGAGGTTTAGTCTTCCTTGTTCTAATGGCAAACTCATTACCAAAAAGGTCTCTAGCATGCATGTACAAGACCAGTTGTGATATAATTGCATCTTGTTCATCTCTATTTTTCACCAATATCGACATGCAACTACATACATCTTCAAATATTTTTGAATCTAGGTCCACTCCTAATCCTTTTGTATCATAATAGAACTCAGGTTCAAAATAAACCCAAATGAATGCAAGGTCGATTAAGTTGAAACCTCCCACCTCCTATCAATGATTTATGATTTCCTATACTTCTTCATTCCCATTAAAGCTTTTGACAATGATTTCCTTCGCCTTTTTCATGGTTGCATAAATGTAGCCCATAGGAGGCCTTTTTTCACCATCCACCAAACGAAGCACACGTACAAGAGGGCCCGACACCTTCAAACAAAACACTACAATGTTCCAAAAAGAAGACATGAAAATTATATATTAGCTAAATTTTTTCTTTCGTCTGCTTATAATTTACTTCATTTTCTATCCAATCCGAACTAGTAAACATCTTCCTCAAGCTGCTTTGTTCATTGATATGGGATAAGGTGATTAAGGTCGTTGCAAACCAAATCTTGAAGTGTGCCTTAACAATTTCTTTGCTCAAGAACTCATCTATGTCGAAAGCAAACCTGCTCTATTATAGATGTAGCCACTTATAGATATGGGCGCCTCTATTGTCTTCTTGATGTGTGGCGGTTTTCCAATATTCTAAGATCAAGTCAAGACAATGCGGCACATGGTGTCCACACAAATGTGGTCTTTTTCCAACAACCTCCTCTTACATAATTTAAAAACATAATAAATAGATAATAGATGTAATCACTTACATACAAAAGCAAATGAAAATTTCAAACTAAATTATAAGTACCTTCCGCCACATAATTTGAAGCATTATCCGTTATCACTGAACAACATCGCTTCACCAACTTCTCCACCCAACCTGCCAAGTAATTCAAACAATTTCTCTCCCGTCTTGACCATAGAATAAGCATCAATAGATTTCATAAACATAGTCCCTCTTGAAGAATTCACTAAGAAATTCACCAAAGACCTTTCCTTCCTATCAGTCCATCCATCTGACATAATTGAACATCCATTTTTCTTCCATTCTATGAAATGATCCTTCATTGAATCCTTTGTAAGAGTCAATTCTTTCTTAAGTTTAGTAACCCTAACATCATGGAAAGGTCCCTTGTACTAATAACTATATTGCCCAATTGCCTCAAGTATCGTTTGAAACTAGCATAGTTCACCGCATTAAATGGAATCACGTATCATACATCCATCTACAAAATAGTATATCAACTCTCTCCTTTGGCCTCTTTCGTAGGCATTGTTGGATAAGTGAGCTCAGTATTTTTTTTCATTTTTTGAACAACCATTTCTAGATTAGAGTGAAGAAATTATCCATGGGACCTTTCATTTTGGTCTCCCTTTATGCAACTACCACTACCACTACCACCACTTCCCCCTCCATTGCTACCACCACTAGAAACATCCTTTCTTCCCATTTTGCTAGTAACCTCCGGGTCCTCATCATCTTCATCTTGGAACCCAAACATATCCCCGTTCACATTATGATTCCCAAAACTCATTTAATTTTTTGAGTTTTTTTTGGCTAGCATATAATCTTCTATTTCTTTCCTAACATGTTCGGGACATCTTGTACACTTTTTCGAATTTCTAAATCCTCCAACAAGGTGTTGCTTTTGTCTATAAATGCCTCCTTTAGTTACTTTATCACAAAAAATACAAATGAGCGGTGCATTTCAGATCTTCTCATTTAATAATAAATCCGCATATTTCCATCCCTGACTTTCTCTCACTTCTCAAGGGCTCCCTACTTCAACTTCAATCTTTGTCCATTTTTGTGTATCTTACAAATAAATCAACAATAAAATAACAATTATATTGAGAAAATGAAAAAAATACAATATATTATATATTATAAATCTATAAATTATATACATAATAATGTTTGCCAAACAACTAAAACTGTTTTAAATTTTTGTTCTGTTTGTTTCATAATTTTTCATAATTTATTTTCTATTTTTTTGTTAATTTTCATATTTTTTCCTTTTTTGTACATTAATTTTTTGAAATTTCGTATTTTTTTTCATAGTTTTTTTGAAAAAAGTTTAAAACAGTTTTTAAAATGTTTCTCTACTTTTATAAGAATTTTTAAAAATGTTCCTCTATTTTTAAGAATTTTCTAAGAATGTTTCTCTACTTTTATAAGATTTTTTTTCACAGCAAAAATAGGAAAAATGAAAAAAATATATCTTTGAGTCTTCTTCTTCCCTCTTCAATCCATATTTGAGAGTGTTTTTGAACGGTTTTTTTGAGGGTTTTAGGATGTAATCCGAGCAAGAGGGGGGTTTTTATAGGGCTTATGTCAGACATAAAAACGGCGGCCGGCTTTGGTTGCCGGAAGCCCAAATGACGCTGCTGAGGTGTCGCTTTTTTTTTTTAAATCAAGCACCCCAAAACGACGCTATTTCGGTGTGTCTTGATTTAAAAAAAAAAAGGAACCCTAAAACGATGTTGTTTCAGTGTTTTGATTTTTAAAACCAACCCAAACGACATCAAGCTAAGCCTGTCTCAAGAGCCCTAGGCTCCATCTTCTCTCTCGACGCGGCCACGCTTCCTCCCCAACGCAACAACAAAGATTTCTCCATTTCGACTACCAAAAAGAAAAAAAAAAAAAGAGAGGAGAAGAACTGAAGAAGGAGAAGTAGGGCGCACTGTGAAGTAGCGCTGGAAGCCGGATTCACTCTTCGCCCCGTTGAATGCTTTTCACCAAAGAGTGGTATTACGCCTGAGCGCGAGCACCGCCTCTGGCATCCATGTTCAGATCTAGCAATACGAAATATTATTTCATAATCTCATGTTGTTTTCATATTTTATTATTGCTTCAATTATTTTGTCTCTGCTGCACCAGTCCTAGTCTTGAGAGAATCATTTGTTAGGTTTTTAAAGATTCTCATACACAGGTTATTCTGAATGTCAGATTTCTGCTGAATCTCCTTTGCTAAATATTTTTCAACTATTAAAATGAAATGTTGTTATGATTGAATAAAACTAATCAAGATTTTTTATAGGTTTATCTTCAAGATCCATTTCAGCCAATGTCCTGTTTTTCCATCTTCAAAACCTTCACGTCCAATAGAGAAAAATGATGGCCACAGAACAATGACTGGAAAAAGTAAGGGTGGTGGCTATGAAGAATCTTTGGATACCTCTCAAACATTGCTCTCATCGTTCTTTCAGAAAATTCCCCTCCACAAATGACAGCCCAAAATTTACTTCAGTTGTCATGCTTTGTTCAAATGGTGACACATGGGAAGGGGAGATTCAGCTATTCCGATGGGACCACAACCAAACTGATCACAGATTATCCCTTGTACCAGATATGGGATGCTCATAACTCAATGGTGATGACAAGGCTTATTCATTCAGTGGAGAATCCAATGATTGAGACATACCTATTAAAGGAAATCAGGGATGTTGTGACTCAGCCATACTTAGATTTAGAAAATTATTCTCATGTGCTAGGGTTAAGAAATAAAGCTCAAAACATGAGGCAAGGAGACCACAATGTTACTCAGTATTTCAGTGTTATAACCACATTGCTGCAAGAACTAGACCTATTACAAATTGTGATTAGTACTGCTGCTTAAAAGGTGGAGTGCGACACAGAAAACTATTGGACAAGAACAGAGTCTCTATTTTTTTGCAGGACTCAATAGAGAACTCAATGAAGTATGAGTAACTTCTATTGAAGAGGTATTTGCTGAAGTCATGGTAAGGAGACCATGAGACAGGTGATGGTCGTAGATATTGGATCCAATCCAAGTACTGGAAATTCTGCTTTAGAAGCTTGTGGTAAAAAAATCTGAGATTCTCACAGCAACAAAAGGAGAAAACAATGGTGCAATAATTGTCAAAAACCATACCTCGCAAAAGATAATTGCTGGAAAATGCTAGGCAAACTAGTGAATTGGGTGCCACCAAACAGATGAAGAAACCATGAAAACAAGGGTATTCAAGTGGTTGAAACTGCCGCTTAATCATCAGGAGAGGTTACTGCTTGTGGTGATCAAGGAAAGCGCATGACCAGCCTTAATCTCACCAAGGAACAAACAGAGCAACTTTATAAGTTGCTAACTCCAGCAAAGACCAGTGTCTCATTTTTGGCAAAAGGTACTGTCATGACT
The DNA here is from genome assembly GCA_016808115.1 of Tetrastigma voinierianum. Lineage (NCBI taxonomy): Eukaryota > Viridiplantae > Streptophyta > Magnoliopsida > Vitales > Vitaceae > Tetrastigma > Tetrastigma voinierianum. The sequence goes on from JAEQBH010003867.1 coordinate 410,991, forward strand.
GCACATAGTCAAATAGCTGAAAAGGGAGAGCCTAGGATCATAGATTCTAAGGCAACAGACCATATGACAGGTTGTGAGAAACTCTTCTCAACTTATACTCCTAGCATCGAAAATCACAAAGTAAACATTTCTAACAAATCTCTTTCAGTTATTACAAGTATTCTTACCATTAAGCTTAGTCCCACTTATGAAGAGAAAAGGAATTCTCCGAATTTTATTGATTAAAACATTACAAGGGAACATACATATTTATGCACAAGTGTTAGAGAAGAGAAAGGAAACAAAGTTAGGGTCAAATTAGGAAACTAAGGAGAAATAGGTAAGAAAGGAAAATATTCCTAATAGGATTAGGAAACTAATCCTTAACAGCATTAAAATCCTAAGATCAGCTCTTTATGTGCCTAAACTTTCATACAATCTTCTTACCATTAGCCAGATGACAAAGATCAAAACTACGGAGTATATTTCACACAATCTGCTTATATTTTCCAACACTAGAATTGTGAGGAGTATTGGCAGTGCTAAAGAAAATGGGGGACAGTATCATTTCAAGGACACTTCCATGATAGAACAAGTTCAGGTTCAAGCTTCCATTTGCAAATCTTTTCTTTCAAGAAAACAAGAAATAATGGTGTGGCATTGTAGACTAGGCCACCTAAATTTTCCTTATTTTAGACATTTGTTTCAAAAAAAATGAATCATTTCAATGTAATATTTGTTACTTAGCTAAACATCAGTGTACTTTCTTACTTTCTCAACCATATCAAGATTCAACATAAAACATTTTACTCTGATGCCATGTTCAACAACCAATTTTCCTTGAAGTTTAAGCTTGTAGAATTAAGAAGTATAATATGCACGGTGAATCCCAATCCTGCAAGCTTAAACTTTTAGGAAAATTGGTTGTTCCAACTCTTTTAGGACATGCTTAAGCCACAACACTTCACAAATCTGACGTGCCATCACTCTAAATTCTACCTCAGCACAACTCATAGCTACCGGTCTCCGGTTTTTACCCCTCCAAATAACCAAACTTTCCTAGATAACCTGGAATACCTTGAACTTGATCTCTTACTAGTTACTAAACCAGCCAGTCAGCATCTATGTATACTTCAACTCCCTGCTTATCATCCTCCTTAAAAGATAGTCCTTTTCTTGGTATTCAAGTATCTTAGAATTCTATAAACTGCTCCAAAACACACTTTAAAAGGTGAATCCATATATTGACTTACCACACTAACTGCAAAGGCAATATCTGGTTTGAGTGTAACGTTGGTAAATCAACTTATCAACAAATTTTTGGTACTTTGTACCAAGCGCCCTAGTTTCTACCTTTCCTAGCTTTGCATTGGGATCTATTGTGCATTTCATTGATCACAAATAACCTATTTATATACAAGACAATTCCAAATCAAATAGGAAATAATATGAAGTTTCCTAATTCTACCTATATACAAATTTCCTTTTCCCTACCAGTTTCTAATATTACAATACTATAACAATCCCCCTCAAGTTGGAGCATAGATGTTGATCATGCCTAACTTGTTACAAAGATAACTAACTCAATCTCCACTCAAAGGTTATGTGAAAATATCTCTTAACCGTTCTCTAGTCTTTACATATCCTATAGAGATCAACCCCAACTGGATCTTCTCACAGACAAAATGAAAATCTACCTCAATATGTTTGGTCCGTCCATAAAATACCGGGTTAGATGCTATATGCATGGCAGCTTGGTTATCACACCAAAGTTTCGTTGGTACTAAAGTTTCGATGCCCACTTCCATCAATAGCTAACATATTCACATGATCGCGCATGCAAACTGTGTCATGGCTCTATACTCTGATTCTGCACTAGACCACGAGACAACATTTTGCTTCTTACTCTTCCATGAGATCAGATTTCCTCCAACAAAGACATATTATCCTGATGTGAATCTCATATCTTCCTTAGATCTTACCCAGTCTAAAAGCACTCAATTCTAGTATTTCCATGCTTCTTATACAATATTCCACGTCCAGGAGCTTCTTTCAAGTAGCATAGGATATGCTCTACAGTTGCCCAATGACTGGCCGTGGGAGATGACATATACTGACTCAAAACACTTACTAAATAAGCAATATCCAGGCTATTTACTATAAGATAATTTCATTTCCCAACCAGTCTTCTGTATCTCTCAGGATCTTCAAATAATTCTCCTTCCTTAGAAAGTTGTACATTAGAAGCCATAGGAGTACTACATGGTTTGACGCCTAATTCCCCTATCTCAGATAACATATCAAGTTCATATTTCCATTGAGATAACAAAATTTCATGCTTACTTCTCAAGACTTCAACACCTAAGAAATACTTTAACATCCAAGAAAGGCTTCAACATTCCTAAATCCTTTGTGTGAAACTGACTATGAAGAAAGGATTTAAGAGATAATATACCTTTGGAGTCGCTCATAATAATGACAATATCATCCACATATACTACCGGTAAAATAATACCAGAACTGGAATTTTTATAGAAGACAAAGTGGTCAGACTTACTCTTATGCATGCCAAATGCCTCAATTGCCTGACTGAATTTTCCAAACCAAGCACAGGGACTCTATTTCAAACCATACAGAGATTTCCGTAGACAACACACCTTCCCCATCTCCTCCCGAGCAACAAACTGCCGGAGGTTATTCATACAAAACTTCTTTCTTAAAGATCTCCATGCAAAGCCCGATATCGCCGACGCAAGTCCCGGAACTATAAGAAGCAAGAAGGGAGATAAACAAACGCGGATGTATGTCGCCTTGGTACAGAGAAATTGTATCGTATCAATCAACTCTATAAGTCTCGGAAGATAACCCTTAGCAACAAGCACGTGCATTCATTCTAAAGAACAAAACCCACAAGATTAAACTCACACAAACATTCCAACGACAACCAATAATTTCTTTTCTGATATGCACCAAGTCCCACGTAGCATTATCATCCAAAGCTTGCATTTCTTCCACCATAGCACTACGCCAACCAAGGTGAGATAAAACCTCACGAACAATGTTAGGAAGAGAGATAGAATCTAGTGACGCAATAAAGGAACAAGAGGAAGACGAAAAATGGTTATAAGAAACAAATGAAGAGATTAGGTGAGCAGACTAACATTTACCTTTACGGAGAGCAATCGGAAGATATTGACTCAAATGCACACGATGAAGCTTAACATATTGACACTAATTCACAACTAATGAGATAGGCTAGAGAAAATCAAGAGATAGAGTTTTCAACGTAAAGAGATAAGGATAACCTGCTGGCATCTGACAGTAACAACCTGCAAATATAACAAAGCGCGAATCTTGTCAGTGCCGTAGATACCTCACTGTGTCCTCTACCAATAATCCGTTTCGTCAAAAGATTCTGAATGAGACAATAATCAGGAAACAATGAGATACTACAATTAAGTGTGCTAGTGAGTTTACTCAAAAAAATTAAATTAAAGGAGAATTGTGATAAACTCATAACAAAGGTCAAAGTGATTAGAGGAGTAGGATAAATTGTCCCTGACCCAAGGACACAAGATGTTAACCCATCTCCAAGGGTAATGGTAGAGGTAAAAGGGTGTGGCTGAAACGTAGTAAATAAACAGGAATTACATGTCTTGTGGTCTATGGCTCCAAAGTCAATGACCCAATTGTAGGAATAATGACACACAACTCCACCTGAGGGTTTCTTGCCAGTCATAAGAGCACATCTAACTCAAACAAACCTCTGAAAATTCAAAAAATACTAGAAAAATAGGATCTTAAAAGGAAAATGACCACTTTTCCAAAAAAAAACACTTCACGGGTGTAGAACATGGCCCTACAATCCACAAAACACCTCTGGACCTCGAAGAAGTCAAGGACAACATGTAAGAAAACCTAGAAAATGAGGTCGGAACTAAAAATGTTTGAAAAACAATGTTGCATGGCTCAAATGTTGAAGACAGGTAGATGAGGAGTCTTGTCGTTGGCTGACGACACTAAGGGTGAAATCCGATGGCCAGACTATGGTCCACGAGCCGGCATGTAAGGGACAATGCTGAGAGAAGCAACCGCACATGGTGGCGCGTGCAAGGTCAGATGCCGAAGATTCCATCGCTAATGAGTAGATCAAGTGATAGAGATCTAGGTGGGAGGGTCACCTGCCGGAGATGAGACGTCGGAAAGTTTGCCAAAGTTGGTCGCCGTTGGAGTTGTTCTTCACAAGAATTTTTCCCCTAAAAATTGCCCTTTTTTCTGAACAAGTTCAAGCCCTAGGCTTTGATACCATGTAATCATAGATAATTGAAGGAAAATTTGTGTATTTCATTGATCACAAACAACCTATTTATATAGAAGACAATCCCAAATCAAATAGGGAATAATATGAATTTTCCTAATTCTACCTTTATTCAAATTTCTTTTTTCCAACTAGTTTATAATTCTACAATACTATAGCAATTTCAAAAACAAAGTCCGATTTATTTGTCCCTGACGAAAGCCTATTAGCTTCATAAAGCAAATGAGCCTCCCAAACAAGCTTGAGGAGATTGCTTAAAGCCATATAATGAGTGTTGCTATTTGTTATAGAATGTAAATATATACTTTACTTATAGGTTATGAAACTAATTAGGAATGTTAGATTGACCTACCAATTGTATATATCTAGCTCTTGTATTTATACTTACTAACATCAATGAAAAATCATGAGGAATTCTTTCCTCCAACTATTCTTCTCTTGGTTTCTACACGATCATGCCTGCGCTTCTGGATTGGTGGAATCGTGAGGAATCACCAAGAAGAGAGGCTCGTGGAAGGTGTTCTTTTGAAACACCTGTCCGAGGGAGAGCGCGTCTCCGCCCCATAGAAGTGACCGCCGGCCGTTGATGAGCAAAGTTGTCAAGTCCGTACTAAAAGGATAATGCCAAGTGAGCCAGCACTCGCAGTCTTAATTTATTGTTTCCCTGCCACTAACGCATGGGAGCGCGTGGGAGATTCTTCGACAACGAGCTTCTTCCTTCGGGCGTCACACTAGCCGACGACCCTCCTCGGGCCATTCCGGTCTTCCGCACAAGGGCCGCATTAGTTCATTTCACCATTTTCAGGTTCGATTGCCCTTGTTCCTGCTCGTGATTTCTTTTTTTTTTTCCAATGATTGTTTTGTGATTCAGTGAAATCAATGGATGTTTTGAGGTTTGTAGGGCCAAATTCCATTTGGGTGAGGTGCTTTCTCGACTGTGGTCATTTTCATGCAAGAACTTTGGCTTTTCAGTATTTTCGCATTCTCGCAGACTTATTTGAGTTAGATCTGCCCGTATGACTAACAAGAAACCCTCAAGTGGAGTTGTATGTCATTATTTCCATAATTCATGGCATGTACGCCAGGATTGTAGAAAGTTTCAGAATAGAAATCAAAGGTTTCCATATGTTCATGAATCATTGAATGGTGTTTCTACTCTTAGCATTATGCTTGCCGAGTCAGGAAAACCTAACACATGTCTTATTTCCTCTTCCTCTAAATGGGTCATTGACTCTGGAGCCACAGATCACATGACAGGTAATTCCAGTTTATTTACAATGTTTCAGCCACACCCTTCTATCTCTGTTGTTACCCTTGCAAATGGGTCAACATCTTGTGTACTTGGATCAGGGACAATTCATCTTACTCCTCTTTGACCTCTGCTCTAAGTTTACTACAATTCCTTTAAATTACTCATGAAATCCACCATGACTTGATCGTGCAAAGATTCTATTTTTCGATTATCAAGCTGATTCGTGGATTTTTCGACTAAGCCGGATTATTGGCAGAGGACGCAAGTCGGGGGTTCTCTACATCCTTGAAACAGAGGTGTCAAAGTCTCGTTGTTTGTCTCTGGGAGTTCTACCCCATTCGAATTACATCGACATTACGGGTCATCCTTCTCTCGTGCTGAAGAAGCTATATCCTCAATTTTCTAGGCCTATCCCTTTCAATAACTCGTGAGTCGTGGTCAATATGCTATGCTTCATCATGTGCATTTAAGTTCTAGAGTCAATAACCAAGCTCCTCATTCTTTGAAGTTGTCTATCTTGATGTGTGTAATCCGTCCAGCTTGTCTCCCCAACTGGGTTTCGATATTTTGTTACGTTTGTCAATGATTATTCGCGAACAACGGTTATATTTAATGAAAAACCGTTCGGAGGTATTTTCTCACTTTCGCGCCTTTTGTGCTGAAATTCACACCCAATTTCATGTTTCTGTCAGAATTTGAGAAGTGATAATGCCAAAAAATATTTGTCTAAACAATTTCAGTCATTCATGTTTCAAAATGGCATCCTTCATCAAACATCTTGTGTTAACACTCCTCAAAATAAAGTTGTTGAAAGAAAAAATAAACACCTTCTTGAAACCGCCGCTCTATTGTTTTAAAATGCACGCATTTCCAAGCATTTCTCGGTCGTATGTTGCTCTTATGTTTCATTTTTGATTAATCGTGATGTCATCCGCTTAATCGGGGCCAATTGCTTCAAACCCTTTCTCATAAATCTTGCTCATTAAGCCCTGCATTTCGTGTACTCCGCTTTGTTCGGATGTTCGTCAGACAACCCAACCTGATCCCTGGTAAGTCATCGGCGACTCTCGTTACTCTCGAGTTCGTAAGGCAAGCAGTGTTATTGTCCTAGTCTTCGCAAGTACCTGGTTTTTGCTGATGTCACCTTTCTTAAGAATACTCCTTTTCCTCAAGACTTGATCCACACTAGCTAGGGGGAGGATGATGATTTGCTCATTTATACTCTTGCCTCGCCAGCTCCTACATCTATTCGTCCTCTGACAAAACCTCTTGTCACTTAAGTCTACACTCGGCGCCAACACCCCTTAGTCTCAAGCCTCCACCAGCTACTTCGACATTAGATCCAGTCTCAAATGTTGATCTTCCTATTGCTCTATGTAAAGGTAAACGTTAGTGTGTTCACCTAATTTCCTCATTTTGTTCTTATTTATTTGTCATCACATTCATGTTCTTTTATTGCATCTTTGGATTCTATCTCCTTGCCTAATACTGTCTGTGAGGCTTTATCTCACCCTGGTTGGCGTAGTGCTATGGTGGAAGAAATGCAAGCTTTGGATGACAATGGTACTTGGAACTTGGTGCATTTACCTGCTGAGAAGAAAGCTATTGGTTGTCGATGGGTGTTTATAGTGAAGGTTAATCTTGATGGATCAATTGCCAAGCTAAAGGCCCGTCTTGTTGCTAAAGGGTATGCCCAAACTTATGGGGTGGATTATTTTGATACTTTTTCCTGGGCTAAGATGACCTCTATTAGATCAAGACATCTCTAGCAGCCACTCATGGCTGTGACTTGCAGATCAACTTGACATTAAGAATGTCTTTCTTCACGGGAATCTTGGTGTAAGAGTTTATATGGAGCAACTCTGGTTTGCTCGGGAGATCGTAGAAACCGTTGGTTCCTAAAACCATTATATGGCTTAAAACAAAGTCCCCGTGCATGATTTGGCAAGTTCAGTGAAGTGATTGAAAATTTTGGCATGCAAAAGAGCAAATTCGATCATTCCTCGTTTTTTACGAAATTCTCGCTGGTGTATCATCTCTTGGCTGGCCAGATACTGACGACATATTATCATTATCGGTGATCGATATGGCGATATTAGGGCCTTCACTCAAGTCCTTTTTTTATGGCCAATTTCACACAAAGGACTTAGGAATGCTGAAATACTTCTTGGGGGTTGAAGTAATGATGAGCAAATGTAGAATCTTCTTATCTCAAAGGAAATATGTGCTTGATCTATTGTCTGAAATAGGAAAATTGATAGCAAAGCCATGTCAATCCTTTATGGCACAAAGCCTACATCTTACTAGAGAAGATGAATTGTTTGAAAACCCTGAGAGATATAAAAGGCTAGTTGGAAAGCTGAAGTACCTTACAGTAACACGCCTTGATATTGCATACTCTGTTAGTATTGTAAGCCAATACATGTCTTCTCCAATAGTTGATCATTGGGCAGCTATAGAACAGATTCTATGCTACTTGAAAGGAGCCTCGAGACGTGGTATTCTATATAGTAATCATGGGCATAACAGAATTAAGTGTTTCACAGATGCTGATTAGGCAAGGTCAAAGGAAGATAAGAGACCACTTCGTAGCTATCAAGTGACTATACAAAACCTAATATCATGGAAAAGTAAGTATAGCTAAGTGTTGTTTCCTAGTCTGAGCGCAGTAGTCCGTCGAATATGAAGAATTCAAGACGTACTGGCGCACAGATCACGCGCCCATCAACTCTCACGAAAGTCGCATCGAGACACCGCCCTAGCAAAACTCTAAAGTGTAACGACTAAGCGCTCTCTTCATATTGCTTCTTAACTCCGTTCCATGAACGAACTGCTACATATTGAGATAGATTTGTCATTTCTGCTCATGAGAAAATACAACTCGACTCGATTTCTACAGGATATGTGAAGACTGGAGAACAATTGATGATATCTTCTGGCCAAAGGCTCCTAAGTGGGAACCGGGTCGTTATTATAAATAAGTCATAATGCATTAACATCTATAGCTCCACCTTAGGGGGAGTAAGAGAATGTAAATATATACTTTACTTATAGGTTATGAAATTAATTAGAAATGTTAGATTTACCTACCAATTGTATATATCTAGCTCTTGTATTTATACTTACTAACATCAATGAATAATCATAAGGAATTCTTTCCTCCAACTATTCTTCTCTTGGTTTCTACACTATTAAACAACCAACTCTCCAAACACTCAAGCTTATAGGATTTAGGTTTAATATAAATATCGTGCTTCTTAACGTCCTCCCTCACGTGCACGACCTCATACTCGCACGTGAAGATTCAAACAAACCAAATAGAGTATTTCATGGACCTTCAAATAAAAAAACGGAGATTCAAATTGCAAAGAGGTGACTCGAACCTAGGACTTGCCAAACCAAGCTCGATATCGTGTTGAACAACCAACTCTCCTAAACACTCAAGCTTGTAGGATTTTGGTTTAATATAAATATCTAGCTTATTCTCTACCTTTTAGTCACATCCTTCAACTTCCTCTATCATTCTGGAAAATGGGTCACAATCATGTGTTCTTAGGTCAAGCGCAATTTTTCCCACTCCATCTCTCTCTTGAGTTTACCTAATTTCTCTTTTAATCTAATCTCTATGAGCAAATTAACTCAAGCACTTAAATGTTATATCTCATTCTTCCCTAGTTTTTGTCTATTTCAAGATCTTATGACAAAGCATATTATTGGTAGAGGACGTGAGTCTGGGGGTCTCTACATTCTTGATCATACAGTACTAAGACCTATCGCTTGTTCTGGTGTTACTACACCATTTGAGACGCATTATCATTTGGGCCATCCCTCTCTTCCCTTGTTGAAAAAGTTGTGTTCTTCAAGTCTATTGTCATTAGAGTGCAGCCTTTATCACTCATGCATCATCGTCTTCATTCTAGTCCTAGAGTCAATAAACGAGTTAGTGCTCCATTTAAATTGGTCCATTCATATGTGTAGGGTCCGCGTCTAGTTGAGTCCCCAACTGGGTTTCGATACTTTGTTACTTTTGTTGATTCATGAACCACTTGGTTATATCTAATGAAAAACCGTTTCCACTATTTTTTTTCATTGCAAGCCTTTTATGCTGAGATACACACGCCAAATTTCCCTATGTTTACGCTCAAAGTTTGAGAAGTGATAATGCTAAAGAATATGTCTCAAAATCAGCCACTTCAAGCTTCAAATGGCATCCTTCATCGACCATGTGTCAATACTCTTCTCATATAATGGCCCGGTCGAGGAAGAATACACTCCTTGAAACCGCCAGAGCCTCTATTACTTCAAACGCGCAGCGCCCAAGCATTTCGTCGACGTTGTTTCTAATCGTTGCTTTTTTATTAACCATATGTCTTCCTCAATCTTAAATTGGGACATTCCGTATCACATCTTTTTTCCAAATAAAACTTTGTTTACCATTGAGCCTCGAGTATTTGGGTGTACTTGTTTTGTTCGAGATGTTCATCCGCATGTGTCTAACTCGATCCTAAGTCATTGTAGTGTATCTTCCTTGGTTACTCTCTAGTTCAAAAGGGATATGTGTGTTATCATTCTAGTCTTCTGGCAATTCGGGTTTCAAGCTGATGCCACATTTCGAGAATAATCTTTTCTCAAGACCCGATCCACACTAGTCGTGGACAATGATGATTGCTCGCTTGTACTCTTTGTCTCGCCAACTCCCGCCTCCCGTCTCCTCAAGCCAGTCAAACCTCCTATCACTCAAGTCTACACTCGACGCCACCCCCCAGTCTCAAGCCCTCCACCAGCTGCTTCAACATCAGATCCAGTTCTCAATGATGATCTTCCTATTGCTCTTCGTAAAAATAAACGTCAATATGCTCATCCAATTTCCTCATTTTGCTCTTATGACCATTTGTCATCACCGTCTTGTTCTTTTATTACATCCTTGGACTCTATTTCATTGTCTAACGTATTTCTCAAGCCCTCGTTCCATCTCCTGTCAGCGTAGTGCCATGATAGGAGATGAATGCTGGATCAAAATGGTACTTGGGACCTAGTTTGTTTACCTGTTGGGAAGAAAGTCATTGGTTGTTGTTGGGTGTTTACAATGAAGGCTAATCCCAATGGATCAATCTCTGCTCCAGCTGAAAGTTAGCCTTGCTAAGCAGCTGGCATGCCTGCACTCATGGCAATGGACTATTTAACACTTTTTTCCCCTGCTAAGATGACATCCGTTCCATTTTATTTCCGATTGCCACTTATAATCGATCTCCACCAAATTTTTGATATTAAAATGTCTTTTCTTCATGCTGACTTCAGAGGAAAGGTGTATATGGAGCAACCTCTACGGTTTGTTGCTCAGGGGGAGATAGGGAGAGTTTAACGTCTGGCAGTCTTTATATGGTTTGAAACAGAGTCCCCATGCGTGGTTTAGTAAATTCAACCAAGTCATGATGACCTGGGTATGCGTATGAGTAACTGAAAGCACTCCTCGTTTTCTACAAGAATTTCGCCATGTATCATTTTATCAGTAGTGTATGTGGATGATATTGTTATCACTGGGGAGCTAATTTAAATAAGATCTCATCTCTTAAGTCCTTCTTCGTGAGCTAATTTCATACAAAGGACTTAGAGATGCTAAGATACTTCGGGCATTGAAGTTATGCGAGGCAAACATGGAATCTTCTTATCTCAAAGGAAATATGTGCTTGATCTATTGTCTAAGACTGGAAAGTTGGGGGTAAAACCATGTAGTCCTCTTATGGTTCCAAGCGTACACCTTACTAAAGAAGGCGAAACATTTGGGGATCTCGAGAGATATAGAAGACTAGTTAGGAAGCTAAATTACCTTATAGTCACTCGTCCTGATATTGCCCACTCAATCAATGTTGTAAGTCAATACATGTCTTCTCCAACAATTGATCATTGGGCAACTATAGAACAGATTCTATGTTACTTGAAAGGAGCCTCGGGACGTGGTATTTTATACAATAATCATGGGTATAACAGACTTGAGTGTTTCGTTGACGCTGACCAGAAGGATCTAAGGAGAACAGAAGTCCCACTTCTGCATCGTGTGTTTGTTGTAGGAATCTATTATCATGGAAGAGTGCAAACAAAGGGCACCTCCGATCTAGTGTAGAGTCTGAATATAGAGCAATGACACAGTCCGTATGTGAGTTCATGTGACTTCATCAATTGTTGATGGAAGTCAGCATTGAGACACTAGTCCCAACAAAACTCTGGTGTGACAACCAAGCTGCCCTTCATATTGCTTCTAATCCGGTATTCCATGAACGAACTAAGCATATTGAAATAGATTGTCATTTTTTTCAAGAGAAAATACAAGTCGGCTTGATTTCTACAAGATATGTGAAGACTAGAAAACAACTAAGTGATATCTTCACAAAGGCCTTGGCTGGGACCGGGTTAGCATTCATGCAATGTGTCGAGATGGAACGTTATAAAGATATAACATCTACTTTACATATGTGATACGTAACCTATTGTAAAACTCATTACATGTAGCCAGAATCTATTGCATAAGATCGGGCTTTGTGTATATATTCACAATGAATCAATGCAAAATACAAGGAATTATTTCCTCCACCCTTCTTCCTTGCTTTCTATGCTAAGGACAACATTCATACTCCAACTCGAGGGGAGAGTGTTATAGCATTGTAGAATTATAAACTAGTTAGGTAAAGGAAACATGTAAAGTTAGGAAACTTCGTATTCTTTCCTATTTTATTTAGGGATTGTCTTGTATATAAATAGGTTATTTGTGATCAATGAATGACACCTTTTTTTCTGCAATTAATTTTGATTACAGAAAACAAGATTTTGAGATTTCACCCATATTTATTGTCTATAACTCAACTTAGAGGCACTTCCTGAGGTTTTCCTTGATCTTTTTTTTCAAAAAATTTCAGGTATTACCAATCAAAAAAAAATTCAGGTATTAATAATTCGGTACTTCTCAAATTATTCATTTGAGTTTGATCAAAAGTATCACAAATGCACATTAAACACCTTACCTAGAAAAAAAATGAATCTTGGACCGGATGGTTCAAAATTGAAATGCATCACAAAAGCATAGCATTCCAATCTACATATATGCAAGGACATCTAAATCTTCCTTCATTTAATCTAAAAATGATTAGTGTTGTTGTTCTGGTTCTTTAATTATGTCCCCTTTTTGGCAAGTAGAACCACAACGGAAAATTGGTAACCATTGAAATGTAGCTGATAGAAATGGTTTATGAAAGATAATGGTTCTCAATCTGAGATTTTCGTTTCTTCCAAATTTCACAAAACGTATTGCTGAAAAACTTATGACATGATATTTCATTTGATTAAATATATAATCTGATTAGGACAAAAAGAAAGAGACAATTAAATTATATTAAGATATGATATCAAGATTAACCCCAATATTTTCATTTAAATAGACAATACATTACCCTCTTTAGTTGACCTTATATATTTTTGAAACCCTGTTTCTGGAGGCTTTCCATAGAGCATCTCCTCTCTAGTTTCATGGTTTGTGACCTAAAGCATTACAACCCAAAAACAAGCAAAGAAACAAAAAGAACAATTAAGCATTAAGTTAGCTGAGATTATTAAATGGGAAAATTAGTATTAAAATCCTAAACTTTCATGACTTTTGCATTTAAATCCTGAACAAAAATTTTGCTTTTTAAATATAGAAACTTTCATAAATTTTGTTTTTATATCCCCAACAAGACTACGAACCTTTACCATGTTCAAGGTGGCACAACGAAACGACGTTGTTTTAATGCTAGAACTACAATTAAATGAAAGTTGGGGATATAAAAACAAAATTCATGAAAGTTGCTATATTTAAAAAACAAACTTTTTGTTCAGGATTTAAATGCTTAAGTCATGAAAGTTCATGATTTTAATACTAATTTTCCCTTATTAAATTATGACAAAGCAACAATCCAAAAATCAGCCAAATTAAAAATAATGATCATACAGCTGGAAGATCAGATATAGCATCATGAAGAAGAACAGCTTTTTCTAGTTCACGAGGTTGGCCTTCATCATAAGCAACAGTATTGCACTAAAACATGAAGACCAGAGTAGTTAGAAATAGACATTAATTCAAATTACCCAATAATTCAATGAAACAAAATCAGCACCTCAAACTCAGATGGAGGCCAATATTTAGCAATAACATCATGTGTAGGAAGTGGAAATTGAGGTAGACTCTGCAAACAAAAAACTATCCTGTTAATGCTCCTTTGGACACCACATAAAGATTAAATCATTCATTTTGTCATATGAAGCAAATCCAGACAAGTCTGTCGAGTTGCTTAGGATTTTTATAAGTTCTTCCACTGCATAAATGATGCACATTGCAACTTTTTAAGCAATGGTGCTTCTGATTTTTTTGGGAAAGCCCTTAGTACATTCTTTCCATTTGGAATCAAACATGAGACAAAAAATTATTTACCTCACCAGGATGAGCACCCCAGAGGAAAACACGCAATCGAAATTGTGGAAGACCATAACAGCCTGCGGCGATGATTCCTAGCCTTGCTTGGTATTTCATGTGCACCAAACGACTAATGGCATATCTTCCTAAAGAAGCTTTATCCAACTTTAAAAGGTCAACCACATTTTCCATTAACACATATTTAGGCTTTAAGAATTTCACTATGTCCATGAAGATTACTATTTGGTGATTTCTTTCATCGGAAAGGGGGGAATCAACATTTCTGAAGCGATTATAACCACTAATCCCTTGGCAAGGAGGTCCCCCGCATATAACATCAACATCACCCTGGAATATATTGATCTCACAATGACAAAATTCTTCAGAAAAAAAATATCATTGTGGCAGCAATTTTCTGATGGCATCAAGCATCCAGCTTCCATAATCAATAAAGAAGAACAAGAGAAAAGAAAAGAAACCAACTCACTGGGCGTGGCAAAATCTTATATTTCAGTCCATTTCTTACAAAATCGTATATCCTTTCCTGGCAGTTACTGAGAAAAGTTCATACAAATAAGCAATAATGAATGCAGAAAAGCATAAATTTTGAGTACACAGCAAATTCCATACCTCAATCCTTCAATTGATTCCCATGTATCTTCACTTGGACCATAACCCTTCCAACGCACCTAACAAAATCATGATGCATAGTAAAGGATCCCAACAAGGGATGTGGATCATTTTTCAACACATGCACATACCAAAAAGAAAAAAAACCAATGATAAATCATATTATTTGTTGTGTTCTACAAGCCTTTCAAAAGAACAATATTATGAATATAATAATCACTAGGCCTCTCTATGTGGTTAACAGTATATTAACTCATCTTACAAAGCACCCACAAGCACACAGAAAGCACGCATTGTTTTCTTAAGCTCCTCCATTGTACATACATATATATAGATATGTGTGTGTGTGTATGTATGTATATTTATATTGCTATGGTATTTCTATGAACTTAACTGATATAAGTTATGATTTTCAGCACATGACTGGAGAATGGAAATGGCTGAACAACAGCTTTTCAACAACAGTGAAAGGGGCAGGCATCCCTAACTGCACAAAAAGGGCTCCTGAGATCCAAGGCCTAGGAAACAGTGAAAGGGGCAGGCATCCCTAACTGCACAAAAAGGGCTCTTGAGATCCAAGGCTTAGGAAACCTTGAGGAATATCCCACAAACATACACAAATGTAAAAGGCTAGATGTGACAGTTACCAGAATACTGCTAGCGGCACCACCCCTCGAGCAAAGAGATTGCCAGAGCTTGGGACAGAACAGTTTCTGAATTGACATAGGATCTTCCAGAGCCTGACACCAAATCTTGCATCGGTGTCATTGAAAATGTTTTCTTACTTGGGTAGGGATTAAGCTCTCTAATCATTGTAAGAATGGATCTAAGAAAGAATTTTTTTATTGAGACCTTGAGGGTGTGAATCATATAAGTAATCCTAAGCACTGTTTGCCAAGAAATCCTAGGACTTCTCAGACTGCTAATGCTAGTGGCTGCCATCAATGTTCCTTCAAGAGTTATAAAAGTTTGAGTAGCCTAAGCTGAACCCAGAACCTTAAACAGTGAAAACTGAAGCCTAAGAGCTTTTCCAAACAAAAGTCATTTTTGCATAAGGCAGAGCACCTTCATCAGGTTGAGATGCTAAAGCAGGCAATTGAGCAGTTAAGACAATAGAGCGAGACTCTTAGAGTATAGATAGGGATACTATTAGCCAAACCTAAAGTCTGGCACTCTCAAACCAGGGGCAAACACATTCTTAGGGAGGAAGGCTGGGAATAATGACGAGTAACAGCTAAAATTAACCTGAGACATCAATTACAAGAATGAGAAGGTTGGGAATAATGACGGGTAACTTACTCGATTAAAAATGACAACAAAAAATGAGGGAGAGCTTAGTGCTCGATTAGATAGCATGGAGAAGACAATTGAGGAAATCATGAAATGAGCGGTTTACTGCCTATCTCCAACCCATCCATTGCTGAGAGCTTGCAGAAAGGGGACAGAGGGATTTCTTGAGCCAAATTTAATCCCTCGACAGCACTATGAACACTATGAACACTTCAGAGTATATCATGAGTTTCTGATAGGTGTAAATGACCCTAGAACTTAACCATGATGCATTCTTCAACCCTAGGAAGCTTGAAACTGGGTCCATCAATGAACACTTGAAGAGATTCAGAGTCAAGCCCTTTGTTATAACATATATCTACTTTACATATAGAGTTGTAACCTATTAGGAAACTTGTCTTATAGAGTAGTAATCTAGTAGGAAGGTCAGATTGACTTTTGTATATATATATATTCACAATGGATCAATGAAATACACAAGGAATTATTCCTCCATTTCCTCTCTTTGATTCTTTCTACGTAGTATAAGAGCCTAGGGCTCGGAATTGAGGAACTTCTTGGAGAAATTCCAATTTCGGCAGATAGGGGTGTGCAATTCGCAAGGTAAGGGGCTGTGTTTTTTTAAACACGCATATCGAGGGCATGTGGGACCTCACCGACAGCATAAGGAGGAGCGTCGGCCGCCGACGAGCCTCGCCACCAAGTCTTATGGCCAAAAACCTAGCACGTGGGCCACATGCACTACTCTAGTCTTCCTGCCCTGTTCCACACGTGTCACGTATGGGGGCGCGTGAGACCTCCGGCAGCCACAACGAGGTGCGTCTCCCTCCTAGGAACCTATTAAGGTGTTTTGTGCTATCATAATCCAACTGTTGTAGGGATTTCTGAGATCTTTTATTGCGGGATCTAGTTTTCAGGGGATTCTTATACGTTTGGTTTCTAGAGTGTCCTTTGGACCTGATCTCTTGTCTTTGACCTCATAATGAGTAGTTCATAACATAAGAAGCATGTTTCAGCGCTTGAAATGATCCCGATGATGTCAAAGATCACAGAGGACAAACCAATTGGTCCTAATTACTCAGACTAGACCAAATAATCCGCTCTCTACCTACTAGCATTCATGATGGCTAATACTTGAGTACAATCTCATCCCCATTACGATTTGAAAGAACGAAGGTCGGAAGATGATGTCGTTCTCTCCTATACCGTGAATTCCATTAATCTCGCAGTACTCAATTTCATTAACCACCATGAGTTTGTTAAAGAGCTAATGGAATATTTGGAATTTGTGTATTCTGGCAAAGGGAATATCTTTGCATATTTGATGTATGTAGAGCCTTCTATCACACTCAGAAACAAGATCGGTCTCTTATAGAACTCTTCATGGACTATAAAAAGACATAAGAGGAATTGAATATACTATTACCCTTTATCATGCAGTACTGAGACCTGTTGCTTGTTTTAGGGTTACTACACCATTTGAGACGCATTGTCGATTGGGCTAACCCTCTCTTCTCTTATTGAAAAATTTGTATCCACAGTTTTCAAGTTTGTCGTCATTAGATTGTAAGTCTTGTCAATTGGCGAAACATCATCGTCTTCATTCTAGTCCTAAAGTCAATAAACGAGCTAGTACTCCATTTGAATTAGTTCATCCATATGTGTGGGTCCATGTCCAGTTGTGTCCCCCACTGAATTTCGATACTTTGTCACTTTTGTTGATGATTATTCACGAACCACTTGGTTATATCTAATGAAAAACCGTTTTGAGTTATTTTCTTATTTTTGTGCCTTTTTTGCTGAGATACACGCTCAATTTCATGTTTCTATTCAAAGTTCAATAAGTGATAAAGCTAAAAAATATGCTTCAGAACAGTTCCAGTCAATCATGCTTCAAAATAACATCCTTCTCATCAGACTCTCCCTGTTGATACTCCTTTCATAATGGAGAATGAGGAAGAATAGACACCTCCTTGAAACCGCCAAATCTATTGTTTCAAAGGCCGGCGTTCGCTTCGCTGTTTTTAATTAACTCTAATGCCTTCGCCTTTGAATTAGGGACACCAGATCACATCCTTTTTCCAAATAAACTTTGTTTCACGAGCATCGATATTTGGATGTACTTGTTTTGTCTCGATGTCCGTCCGCATGTGTCTAAACTCGATTCAAAGTCATTGAAGCGTATCTTCCTTGGTTACTTCCTCGTGTTCGTAAGGGTATAGGTGTTATCATCCCAAATTTCGTGAGGTACCTAGTTTGTGTTGATATCACTTTTCTTGAGAATGCTTCTTTTTCTCAAGACCTGATCCACACTAGTCAGGGTGGATGACGATTTGCTAGTTTATATTCCGTCTCGCGCCGTCATGACCTCCTCCGACAAAGCCCTATCAACCCGTGTCTACACTCGACGCCCCAACACTCCCAATCTGAGTCTCCACCAACCTGGCTTTTAATGACGATCCGCTTTAGTGATGATCTCCCCATTGCTCTTTGTAAAGGTAAACGTCAATGTGCTCATCCAATTTCCTCCTTTTGCTTTTATGAGCACTTGTCATCACATTCTTATTCCTTTATGAATCCTTAGACTCTATTTCATTCCCTAACAAGGTTTCTGAAGCCCTCGCTCACCCTGGTTGGCATAGTGCTATGATAGAGGAGATGGATGCTTTGATTGACAATGGTACTTGGGCCTTGATTCGTTTACCTGCTGGGAAGAAAGTCATTAGTTTTCGCGGTGTTTATAAAGGAAAGTTGAGTCCTATAGATCAATTGCTCCTATGAAAGCCCGGGCCTCATAGCGAGATGCTCTGCATTCTATGGGGTGGATTATTCTGATACCTTCTCACCAATTGCCAAGTTGACTTCCATTCGGTTATTTATATCTCTGGCAGTAACTCATGGCTGAGACCTCCACCAACTTGACATTAAAAATGTTTTTCTTCATGGGGATCTTGCAAATGAAGTTTATATAGAGCAACCTCCTGTGTTTGTCGTCAGGAGATCAGAGTTTGTCGCCTCAAAGAATCATTATATGGCTTAAAACAAAGTCCACGCGCCTGGTTTGGCAAATTCAATGAAGTGATTGAGAAATTTAGCCTACAGAAGAGTAAATCTAATCACTCTGCCTTTTACAAAAACTCTCAAACAAGTATCATCTTGTTAGTTGTGTATGTTGATGAGGCCGGTCATTAGTGGAAATGATATGGCAGGTATATCTTTGCTCAAGTCCTTTCTTCATGGCCAATTCCACACAAAGGACTTAGGAATGCTAAAATACTTTTGAGGCCAAGCGATGGCGAGCAAACGTAATCTTCTTATCACAAATAAATATAGTCATATATTGATCAACAGAAAATTGGCAACAAAGCCATGTCATTCCCCTATGGCACAAATCTTATATCTTACTAGAAAAGGCGAATTGTTAGAACACCCTGAGAGATATAGAAGGCTGGTTGGGAAGCTGAATTACCATATAGTAACACGCCCTGATATTGCATATTTTGTTAGTGTTGTAAATCAATACATGTCTTTTCCAACAGTTGATCATTGGGCAGCTGTTAAACAGATTCTATGTTATTTGAAAGGAGCCCCGAAACGTGGTATTTTATACAGTAATCATGGGCATAATAGACTTGAGTGTTTCATTGATGTTGATTGTGTGTGATTCAAGGAGGGAAAGAGGTCCACTTCTGGGTACTGTAGCTTGTCGAGGAATCTAGTCTCACCGAAGGGTAAGAAACAGAAAAGTTGTCTCTCGATCTAGTGCGCAGTCCTAACATGTGAGCGGTTACACACTGTGATGTGAGATCATGTGCATTTCATCAACTCTCGATGGAAGTCGCACAAGACACAAGTCCCGGAAGAACTCCAATGACAATCAAAGCATCTTCATTGCTTCGAATCTCGCAGATTCCATGAACGAACTAAGCATATTGAAATGCATTGTCATTTCATTCGTGGAGAAAACAACCTTCTGCTTTGATTTCGCAGGATATGTGAAGACTGAAGAACAATTGGGTGATATCTTCACAAAGGCCCTAAGTGGGGACCGAGTTAGTTATGTATGTAACAAGTTGGGCATGATTAATATTTATGCTCCAACTTGAGGGGGAGTGTTATACCATATATCTACTTTACATATAGAGTTGTAACCTATTAGGAAACTTGTCTAATAAAGTTATGTTATAACATATATCTACTTTACATATAGATTTGTATCCTATTAGGAAACTTGTCGTATAGAGTTGTAATCTATTAGAAAGGTTAGATTGACTTTTGTATAAATATATTCATAATGGATCAATGAAAAACACACGAAATTTATTCTGCCAATTCTTTTGTCTTGCTTTCTATATGGTATTAGAGCCAAGGGTTAAAATTTGAGCCAAAACAAGAAAAAAAAAAATTCTAGGTCATCTCAGAATACATAGCAGGCCACCGAGGTTAGTGTTTTGAAACACGCACTTCGGGAGGAGCGCAAGATGCCCACCTGACAGAAGGTGCACCAACGACCTGCACCACAATCCGTGTCTGGGAAGGTGCACACGTGAACCACATGCGCCACCACAAGGATCCGGTCTTGTTCCCATGCTACCAACTACAGGCGTGTGTGTGTGGGCAGCGCTGAGGAACATCCTACGACAAGATTCTCCTCTGAAGATCGGGCCGATACCGATGGTCCTCCTCACCCACCCGGCCTCCCTTTGTCCAATTCCTACAACAAAGGATTTTCAAAAAACATTTTGTGTCCAATAAATTCTCTATTTTTCTAGGGCTCGTGGTCTTTCTCCTTTATTTCTTCAATTTTTAGAGATGTTTTATGGATCGTAGGACCAAGTTCTATTCCAGTGCAGTGTTTTCATGGAAAGGTGGTTCTTTTCATTGCAAGATCCTATTTTTCTAGTATTTTTTGGATTTTCATAGGCTTGCTTGGGAGTTGGGACTTCGCTTCTACACTAACACAACCCTCGAGAAGAATTGCAGGCCATTATCGCTAATAATCCAAGACATGTATGCCAGAATTGTAGGATGCTGTAAAATAAAAATCAAAGATTTTAGTCTTTTATCATCATAAATCACTTCGGTCTACATCTACTTCTATCAGTACACTCGTCGAGTCCGGTAAAACCAACACATGTTTTATTTCCTCTTCCTCCACTCCAAAGCCATCGACCGAGCCACCGACCACATGATAGGTAATTCCACTTATTTACTAAGTTTTAGCCACACCCTTCTAATTTTCACTGCTACCCTGCGTATGAGCTACGATCTTGTGTCTCGGGTCAAGGACAATTTATCCGACTCTAATCACTTCACCACCTGCCCGGAAGTTTACTACAATCTCTTTTAATTTAATTTCTCGTGGAGTAAACTCACTCGTACACTTAATTCAAGATTCTATCTTTCCCGATCATCAAGCTGATTCAGGATCTTTCGACAAAGCAGATTATTGGTCGAGGACACGAATCTAAGGGTCTCTACATCCTTGAAACAAGGGCGCTAAAGTCTCGCTTGCTTTTAGGTTGTTACCCAATCTAACTTAAATTGCCGCCTCTGGTCATCCTTCTCTCTTGGTCAAGAAGCATCCTCACTTCTTCTAAATGCATCTCATCAACCGTGAGTCGCGGTCAATATGCTAAGCTTCACCGCACATCTGAGCCCTAGACCACAAACGAGCTCCCTTTGAGCTGGCCTATCTTACGCTGATCCATGTCCAATGTCAGCCTTTAACTCGGGTTTCGTATTTTGTTACGTTTGTCGATGATTATTCGCAAACAACTTGGTTATATTTAATGAAAAACCGTTCGGAGTTCTTTTCTAACTTTCGTGCCTTATGTGCTGAAATTCACGCTCAGTTTCATGTTTCTATTCAAACTTTGAGAATTTATAATGCCAAAGAATATCTGTATGAACAATTTCGCCATTCATGCCGCACGGCATCCTTTATTGTACATCTTAAGGGCCAGACTTTCTCAAAACTGGAGAGTTTATTAAAGAAAAAAATAGACACCTTCTTGAAACCGCTGCTCTATTGTTTTAAAATGCACTTCATCAGCATTTTCGGGGCCAATGTCAAGCTTCCACATATTGTTTTTTGATTAATCGATGCCTCCTCCGTTCTCAATCAATACCATTTCAACCCTCTTTCCCCATAAATCTTTTGTTTCCCATTGAGCCTCTGGGTGTGGTGTACTTGTTTTATTCGGATGTTCGTCAAGATGTGTCTAAACTGACCCTAAGTCATGTATCTTCGGTTACTCGAGTCTAAGGGTATAGGTGTTACCGGGTCCCACTCTTCGACGCTACTTTGTGTCTATTGATGTTACATTCGAGACAACCCTCGCTTTCTCCCTTTCTTTTACTAGTCGTGGGGAGGATGATGATTTATTAGTACACTATTGCCTCACCGGCTACCAACACCCTACCCAAATCATTCTCAACTCCACTAGAGAGATTTCGGGGCACCAACCATCTGCATTTGGGCTTAACACCTAGCTGTTTCGCCATCAAATCCATCAGAATGATGATCTTCCGATTACTTCCTTTCGTAGTTGGGTAAACGCTTGTTATGCTCATCCACCCTTCATTCGCTTCCTATAACCATTTGTCGCCTTCCTCTCGCGTCTTTATCGCATCTCTCGATTTGATATCTCTTCTCACAATCAGTCTATGAGGCTTTATCTCACCTTATCGCATATGGTGGAAAACGCAGCTTTAGGATGACAATGGCATTGAACTTGGTACATTTACCCTCACAGGCAGAAAGCCATTGGATGCCGCTGTCATAGCTAGTAATCGCGACGGTTCACTTGCTCACTGAAAGTACAACTCATGGCTGCCGGTACACTCCAGACCTACTGGGTGGACTATTCCCGACACTTTCCTGTTGCTAAGATGAGACCTGTTCAGCTTTTTATTTCCCTGACTACTACTTATCATTGGGATCTTCACCAACTTTATATTAAGAATGTCTTTCTTCATGGCGACCTTCAGGAGAATGTGTATATGGAGCAACCTCCGTATTTGTTGCCCGTGATGGTGAAAGTTCTTTCGCTTCTAAGTCTTTATATTTGCTCAGAAACAGCAGTCCTCGTGTGTGGTTTGGAAATCCAAATAAGTCGTTGAGGAATTTACGTAAAAAGAGTAAATCTTACTAACACCATCTTCTACAAGAACCCAACAAGTATCATTCTATTAGTAGGGTAATGAGATGATATTGTTATCAATGGGAGTGACCCTAGGGCGCATCTTTACTAAAGTCCTTTCTTCAGCCAATTCCATATAGTGACCAGTGATAAGAAGATACTTGTTGCAGCTGAAGCAGTACAAAGAAAACATAAATCTTCATCTGAAATGAAACATGCTCGATCCACGCCTAAGACTGAAAGTCGAGGGTACAAATCATGCAATTTCTCTATGGTCCATGCGATACCTTACGAGTATACGCAAAACATTCGATAGATCCCGGAGATATAGAAGACTAATCGGAAGCCGACCATTTTTCAAAGATAACCAGTCCCCGTATCACCACCTGATGAGTCTGCAACTCACAGATTTTTAATCCATTTTTTCTTCGGGAAGCTTATAATGGTATCACGATGAATTGTCTGTGGTAAAACTGATAATGGAATCACCCACTTATGAAAACACAAAGTAAAATCAAATTTAGCAAAAAATCATAATAAAACTCACTTCCTTCCGCAAACAGACTGAAGTCAAACTGAATTTAAGTCGCTGACAGTGAAGCGTATAGCTTCAAGAGGTTCCCAAGTCACGACATCAACAAATTTGGCTTTGAAGAAGAAACTTAAGAGTGAACAAGTGAAGTCGTGACCTAACAAGAAGGAAGTTGAGACAAAGAATGACTTGGTCAGAGATTGAAGAAGGCCAACAAAGAGTTCATGTTCAACATCATCATGATGTTCATGACACCAAAGGAGGTACAGATGTCGTGATACCATCATGAGGTCACGATGCAGAGATGTCCACGAAGCCACAAGAACAAATTTTCAAGTAAAAGAAGTCGCAACTAATTTTGAAAGAAAGGACTTGTTATCGCTAATTTTCGACAAAGAATGAATAATAACCAAGGTCGCGAATAAACCCAAATCGACGATCAAGAATTAATGAAGAAGAAGATACGATGTCGCCGACACCAATTTCGAGGTCGCCGACGTAATCGGGCTATCAGCAAGAGACATGGGAGGTCGCGACAATCAACAGAAGGCGGCTAAAAAGATTTACAAAGAGATCAACATAGAGGTCACGGCGCCAGAAACGTATAGAGACATCAAATACGACTCAGAAGATGTCACACGCCCTTCCGCGGTCGCGAGCATCACCAAGAAGGTGATTATGGTCGCCACATCGCCATATCGCGACATCAATCATAGCGGAAAGAAAGTCGCCGACGTCATCCGCCGGTCGCACATCAATTACAGCGAAAGAGGGTCACGACGCGCCACGGCGGGTCGGCTGACGCATCCGCGCGTTGAAGGCGTCGCGACGTATAAAAAGCTTCGCTACGTGATTTCCAACGTAAAAACGTCGCGACCTCAAAAGAGATCACGCGGAAGGTGAAGTCGCTGACGTATGATTTAAGCCCGCGACATCAAAATAGCTCATAAGGTAATGCTGAAGCTCACATCGCGAAAGAGAGGTCACATTATCAGTCAAGGTCGCGACACACAAAAATGGAGTCGCCACATGAATAAACAAATGGGCTACGATGAAACCATAAATCAGCGCACTAAGCTAGGCCCAACTTCCAAACCCTATAAATGCCACCGCCATCAAGGAAAGCAACTCTACCGCTCAAAAGAGAAGTCCTGGTAGCCAAGGCCCACAGACATTCTTCTGCTTTTCTGTTTTGGTCATATTTTGATTTGTATTAGAGTAGATTGTTATTGCATTTGAATTTCGATCCGATGCCAGTCGCCGTCGGTTTAACGCGACCGTTATTTTCTTCAAATTATCGCTCGGTTCGCTTGAAGTCCAAACAATTTGAATTCAACTTCCGGGCCGAATTTACAAGAAGTTCTTCTGACTGTGTGAGCCACCGTTAGTGTAATTAAGTAATTTAGAAACCCACTTCCGTTGACCTACTATAAAGAATTTATCTTCTTCCCGCAGAATTTTTATCAAAGTCCAACAACTTCACTAAT
This sequence comes from Tetrastigma voinierianum, assembly GCA_016808115.1. NCBI lineage: Eukaryota > Viridiplantae > Streptophyta > Magnoliopsida > Vitales > Vitaceae > Tetrastigma > Tetrastigma voinierianum. Next base: position 436,064 of record JAEQBH010003867.1, read on the forward strand.
CACATCGTTTTGTTTATTTTTTGTATTCCATCCAAATATCTGTCTCCATACCGTAATGGGATTGTTTCATGCTCATCGTGGTTCCTCCTGATGATTGCAGGCGCATTCTCGGAGTATTGAATGATTTCCTCGGGCGGGTATGGTCCCACATTGGGATCTAATGGTTTCATCATAATCGACAAAATCCTTCTCACCTGAAACCGAGAAATTATTGAATGACTTATCAATTAAAATGAGTGTAGAGTTCGCTTCGATTCGAACAAGAAGTTCAATCCGTGTTAGCAAGGATTCAATCAAGGAAAGAATGAACTGCCTCCACTTTGAGGATGAGAAACCAAGATAGTGTAAACCCATGCTTAGCCTATGTCTTAGAGCTAAGGTTTATAGCGTCCATGTTCGTATGTTATTAAAAAGAACACCCGCATCAAGGCAACTCAGACAGTAGTTATCTAATCCTCCGTCTTCGAAAGTCAGGAAGATTTAGATGATGAAATGTGTCATAAGGAGAAATCCACATGGCATTACCATCTTCTCGACGGATTCTAATCAGGTTCATACAAAGCATGAGTCATTCATAGAATTGATGTTTCACAATAGCTGTATTTTCAATGCATCCCTTTAAAAGTTAACTGATCAGCTTATTTTAATTTTTTTTGTTTAGTTTAAGCATTAGTTCATTTTTGTTCTTAGTTTACATATTTTCTATTCTCATTATTTTAAAGGTTACATAGAATATCAATCGGGCCATCATAGTTCAAATAGTATGTAGCTCGAGTAGTCAAGGTAGTTGATTCAGAATTTCAAATTCCTTCAGAGGATCGATATTCGACTTAAATCCACTTTATTACTCGTCGACCGTACACCCCGCGTAATCATGATCAAACTTAAAGAAATTCAGCCACTCTTAAGGAAACCGCTTAATCAATATAATTGCAAAGAAACATAACAACAAGTTTCATGGCATTATTGTCGATTAGATAATAACTTTCGGGGTAATAACTTATAAATTTGTGTCGATGTTTTGATCCATCACTCACACTTACATAGTGGGAGAATTAGATTGTCAACACCACTCAATCAGTGTCGTAAGTCAGTACATGTCCGCTCCAATGGTCGACCATCAGGCAATTGTTGAACAGATTCTATGTTACTTGAAATGAGCCCCGAGACGTGGTATTTTATACAGTAATCATGGGATAACGGAATTAAGTGCTTTTCTGAAGCAGATTGGGCAAGATCTAAGGAGAACAGGAGGTCCACTTCGAGGTACTGTGTGTTTTTTAGAGGGAATCTAGTCTCATGGAAGAGTAAGAAATAGAGTGTTGTCTCTCGATCTAGTGCAGAGTCTGAATATAGAGTGATGGCACAGTCCGTGTGTGAGATCATGTAGCTTCATCAACTCTTGATGGAAGTTGGTATTGAGACACTAGTCCCAACAAAACTTTGTGTGACAACCAGGTTGTCCTTCATATTGCTTCTAATCCTATGTTTCATGAACAAACTAAGCATATTGAGATAGATTGTCATTTCGTTCGTGAGAAAATACAACTCGCCTTTATTTCTACAGGATTTGTGAAGACTGGAGAACAATTAGGTGATATCTTCACAAAGGCACTAAGTGGGGACCGGGTTAGTTATCTATGTAAAATAAGTCATATGATTAATATCATGATCGCAACTGAGGCTGGTATTATAAATATTATATCATTTTTCTGCATACAGATTTGCATCCCACAGAACTATTTTACAAAGTTGCAACTATTAACAAGGTTAGATTACTTTTATATATATTCATAATGATCAATGAAAAACACAAGAAATTTTATTCCTCCAATTCCTTTGCTCGCTTACAAGTTATAATCTATTATAAGGTTGGGATCGGGATTGCATACATATTCACGGAATATGGGACTCAATGAACACACATGACCATTCCTCCACTTCTGATTCTTTCTACACCCTTGAACATTGAGCAATGTAAATAATACAAAAGTTTACATGGAATTATCATAAAGCTCTTGACAAACCTACGTTTTAAACAAACAAAAAAAAGGAGCTCGGAAGCAAATGAACCATGAGAAAAGATGAAGATCCAAGAACATTAGACAGTGCCTGGAACCAGTTTTTGCTTCTCTATATGCATCCTACAAGAGGGTATTATGAGTTGCAAAGGATGCAGAGTCAAAATGGCCAGCTCCAACACAATGGGATCCATTGGAATTTGGAAAGAAACCAGTCTAAGTACTGTTGGCAATCACCCGATACAAGTCATACAGAGTGGAATTACTATAGGCTCAAGCATGTGGTGGCACTTCCATTAAAAAGAGTTATTTAAGAGCTTTAATTGATCAAGGTTTAGATGTCAGGAAGGGAGGAGAATAGTAGTAACAGAAGGCAACAGGTATGGTCTCCCCAGTAGGGGTGTGCCCCAGGGGCAAGGAATAGGAGCATTATCATCAACGGGGGAACAGAAGTGCACAATTGATACTATCACACTAAATATGAATCTCTTCACTGAAAAACTATAGATATATTTACCTTGAATCTCAGCCCGCGTTTGCCTGTTTCAGTGGGATCACCATAACAAAAATCAACAAGTTTCAAAACTTCAAGTTCATCTGTGGCAACTTTAATATCATGTGGAAAATCCTCATTGCTTTTGGATGTTCTTTCTATGCGATTGACTGCATAATGTTCACATAGCACTACCCATTCTTTTAATAAATCCAGAAAATCCTCAGCAGTTTCGTTCCTCACCTATAAAGGATGAAAAATAATATCTGAGAAATCAGAACATTTGGGTACCACCAACTTGACCATAATTAAATATTACAAATAAAACACTTACTTGAGTTTCTGGATGATTTAATTCCAAGCTCTGACAAGCTGACTTATCAAAATCAAGGGCCCATTTCTGGAATAAAGAGGAGGACAACGTCAATAAGGCCATAGAACAATTTAAGTTGACTTAAAGGTAGCCACCAGGAAATAAAACCAAATGACTTCAAAAATTACCGTCACAAGATTAACACAGGAAAGCTTGGAACCAACGCACAAGCCAGTTGACATTCCACCACAACCAGAATAAAGATCTAATAAAGCTAATTCGGCTTTGTCAGGTTCACAACCATCCTTATCATCTGGGATAGTCTTATTGGCTATACTAAGGGGAGTCACTAAATTGTAACACTTCACTGAATTGTCTGAACCAACACAAATAGGCAGCAGAGTTAATGGATTTAGATTAGGCATCAGCATGAGTTGCAGTTACATAGAAAATGTTTAGATTTTGCAGAAATTAATAGAAGTCTAGGAAACAGCACAAGCATATGGAAATGAGAGGAATCAAATTTCTTTATCTTTGAAGGTTATGAGTATTAGGACATGATTAAAACATATCAAATACCAGTTAACAGTCATTCAAAGTATGGCCTTAAAGCTGATTCAAAGCCATAATTTCCAAGGATAATATTGATAAAAATATATAATAACAAGCTAAAATATAAAGCTTCTACAGGAAGTAAGACTCTCATGTCTTTCCTATAAGAGTTAAGTCATTAACTGATAAATTATTTTAAACATGATAAAAGATAAACTCATTACAGAATTATGGTGATTGTCCAACAATCTATTATTTGGCAACCTGATTCTAGTTAAATGAAAGAATGTTGAACACACCAAGGCTAAATGAACAAAAGGACTAGTGTTAGCCCCTCGACTAGATGACCCGAGTTCAATGCGGCATGAGGGCCTTGCCTTAGCCCCATGACAGTTGAGATCAAGGCAAACGAGGAAGCGAAAGTCGCAACAGTAGAAGTCGGGCAGCATAGTGCATGTTTCTGCCACTGCACATGAGGGAAGGCAAACATGAGGTCTAGGTTGGACGCGCACAATAGTAGTTGTGGCTCTCACGGCTTAGAGGGAGCCTAGAGCCGCAAACTTGAAGCAAAACGGATCAAAGGGTGAAGCTCGCTTACATAGCACCCGAGTCATGCAAGAAGCCTCCACTGAGTGCAACATAGAGTCCTATGGCACAGGAGTCCCGATCGTGACAGACTATAGTCTCAAGAAGGATTCACGTGGTCAGGCTTAGAGTCCCGATCGTGTGCAAGACCTCTAGTTCCAAAGGATCTCGCACGGGCTTGCAATTGAAGACATAGAGTGCCGAGAGGGACTCTTAGTCGACGGTACTTAGGACCGCTCTCTTTGAGCATCCTATATAAAGGCACCCACTTGGTTAGTAATTGAGAATTAGATCCATAGAGAGCATTGAGCATCCTGAGATGTGGGAGCCTATGCAAAAGAGTCTTGTATTTTAAGAGTTAATAAAATACGAGTTAGGGAGAGCCCCATATGTCTCTTGAAGGGTTGAGCGTGTGGCATTAGCGCCGCTACCTAGCGGTTCCTGTTTACCACAAGCAAACCAAAATTGGCAAAGTGACAATTCGCACGAGCCACGCATGGTTGTTACGCAGAGTGATGGTAGTCGATGCGCCACAGAGCAAGTAGCAAGAATAGAAGCGAGGTGTGACACACAAGTGTCCAGTTTCGACGCGAGATAGGTACGTTGTTTAAGGCTTAACACAACCTTTCGACTCGCCTTGCTGTTTTCTGCTGCTGCCTCGCAACTAGATCTGATGGAGACGATGAGTAGGGACCTTTGAAGAGAACGTAGTATGGAGACACTCGCGACAAACGCCGCCATGACCGAGGAGTTCCAGGGTTTAGCAAGATTCCCAGAATAAGGTTCAGATATTGTTGAAGCAAGAATGTGCACGGACATCCGCCTGGATCCCCTCCTACAAAGGTGCGAGTACCTGAACCTAAGCCTTTTGGTGGTGGGCATAATGCCAAAGACTTGGAGAACTTCTTTCTTTCTTTCTTCAGACATGGAGCAATATTTCATTCTGCCTGTAAATACCTATCGGGTGAAGTAACGATAAACACTGTATTTATTGGCGATGCAAAGCTTCGTGGCGACCAGACGAGTGATGATGCTACAAATTTCAGCCACCAAAGATCGAGAGGTGGAGATCTTCAAGAGAGTCAGCGATTCAATTCCTTTCCCACGAACACCGTGGATTTAGCTAAAGAGTCTCTGAAGAAGCTCAAGCAAACGGGCTCGGTCAGAGACTACGTGAAGGAGTTTAGCTCATTGATCCTTGACATCAAGGACATGTCTGAAGTTAACAAGTTGTTCAACTTCATGTTGGGAGCAAGGATGGGCTCAAACAGAACTGAGGAGGCAAGGTGTCCAAGACTTACCCTCAGCCATGGCAGCAGCAAACTGTCTATTCGACTATAAGGTGACCACTTCCCCTACTCCCACCCAAAAGGGGAAAGGCCAGAAGCAAAAGTCGAGCCGGAAATCATAATCAAAGACCTCTAAGAAGAGCGAGGCAAAAAGGTGTTACATGATACAGTTAATGTGCTAAATCAAAGAGAGTGACTTCCTCACAAGCTACCAGACTATCGGGATGCTACATCTGTGATGGACAACATCAAGTGAGAGACTGCCCAAAGAAGGAGAAGCTCAATGCAATCATAGCCAAGATAGAAAAACAATGCATCAGTTGTCCCTACAAAGAGCCACCTTTAGCTATTGAATGCCATCAACCAGGCAACACAATAAGGTTGATGCACGTTGAGTCGCCGATCGGGCGGAAGAAAATCAGGGCATTGGGTAGACAACGGAAAACCCATTACCATCGATGAGGGAGACAACCAGACTAATTGAAGCTCACTAAAGATGATAGCAAGCTCAAAGTCGTGAATCAAACAATAAGAGACGATGGCCCGGCATAGAATGTGCGGCGATCTCGTATGATCGAAAGGCACGATAGACTCTCCTTAGTGTTCCCTTTCTTCGATGATTTGACTTCATTTTTTAGGCAAATCCACTTCTTCCAACAGCCATGTGCCTCACACACCCGAACGGACTATTGATCATGACTCCAGAAACAACCATGCTTTGTGGCCTGTGACGCAGTCGCCTAAGAGACCTTTCTGGGAGAAGACCCTGTACCGCCCCGCAAATGAGAAAGGACTAGGAAAGGAGAGCACACATATGTCGCAACACCGACGAGATCGTCAACACAGCACGCCGGGCACGCCCGGCAAGGTCCCTATGTTTGCGATTTAAGACGCGGATGCCTCCCCAAGCGCCTAAGAAGATGCCAATGAGAAGGCAGATGGATCATCAAATTGAGCTCATGCCAGATCGTGGACCTCCCCGCCGCGCTCCCATTTGGCAGACTCACCACACTTATTGAGCTTCGGAAGCAATTGGACAAAGTTGTCGGACGCGTCATCCAGCCCTCCAAAGCACCATACGGGCACCGAGTCGCTTCAAGAAAGCAAACGACTCTCTTCGAATGTGTAGATTATCTGGGCAATCTAACAAAGTCATGATCAAAGATCAAGTATCTCGATATCACAGCTGGAACCGTTTCACCAAGTCTGAAAAAGGCCGAGTACTTCACCAAACTAGACTTGCGATCAAGATATAAGCAAGTGTGCGTGGATGAAGGGGACGAAGCCAAGACTACATGTGTGATGCGGTATGGAAGCTTCGAGTTTTTAGTCATGCCCTTCGGATTGACTAACACCCCTACGACATTTTGTAACCTCATGAATGATGTCCCTATTCGACTTCCTGGACTCATTCGTGATGGTATATTTTCGACAACATCAGGATTCTACAAATTTAATTTCTAAGATCACTGGGTATACCTCGAGAAGGTATTTCACAGACTGAGGCAAAACTAGTTGTATGTCAAGAAGGAGAGACGTGTGAGTCGCTTCATACCGAGATCGTTTTGGGTCACCCGATTTCAAGTCCTGCATTCTGATGGACGGTGCGAAGGTGGGCACTGAGATCACTAACCCCAACCAAGGTGACGTAACTCAATCGTTCCTACTTAAAAACTACTATAAGACTAAGGGCTATTCTAAGATAGTGCATGTCCTTCACAAACCTTTGAAAAAAAGAGAGGTATGAGAATCACGTAAAGTGCCAGCCGCCTTCCCAAAGCTCAAGGATGCGACGTCCCTCAGAGCGCTAGACTTTTCCGACTTAGAGCTGTCATTTGAAATGCAATACGGCATCGATAGGGCCCTAAGTGGAGGTCGGTGCATATGGCACCCGAGTAGCATCAGCTTAGCCTGGGTTAGATGCAAAGAGCAGAGGTACAAGACTCATAGAGAAAGAGATGATTGCGATCATCCATTTGTTTATAGACATGAGTTAATTACTCGATGGGAACACAACATAGTAGTGGACTAACAACTGAAGAAACACTCTTCCTTCGTAAAACTCGGGAAGAAGCCATCGCCAAGCAAGCTCATCATAAGAGTTTCGCCTTCACTTTACTCGCTGAAGATGTCGGTCGACATAACCAAGGGCAAATGCTGAGCAGAAGGAAGTCGCGAAGCCACGTGATCATCGTCGAGTCGCGGCACTTCACAGAAAGTAAGTGAAGACAAGAAGCTCCACAAGACTCTACATATCAAAAGCTGGTTGAGCAAGTGAGAGACGACACCACGAGGCAACACTGCCAGAGAATCCAGTCGCTTTACTCACTCTGAGGAAGCCATATATTTGCCTTCAAGCAATTTGAGACAAGAGTTTCTAAAGAGACATCGATACAAAGTATCGGGTCACCCAGAGAAAAGAAAACATTACGTCGTCGCACGCCTTTTCATTAGCCTACAGTTAAGGAAGACGCAAGCCGCGCCAAGATTACGCCATGTTTGTCAAGCCACGCACGCTTTAAGAAAGAAAGCCATAGGTCATTGTAGCTCCCCGCCCATTCCGTAAACACCACGGCAAAGGTTTATCGATGGACTTCATCATCTGCTTCCGAAAGCCGAGGGCTTTGACACTTTGCGGGCAGACAAGTTCTCTAAGTATGTTGTCTTCGCGCCAGCCCTCGAAAGGAGTGTCCAACCTAAGAAGCAAGGATCTTCTTCGCCAAAGAACATTGTGATGCTAGATGCCTTCCATGACAGCAGCGATCGAGATACGCCGTTTCATGCGACATTTTGGTCGGTTATCTAAGATATGGGTTACGAGTAGAAGCTCTTCTATCGCTAATCACCTCGTACCGACGGTCGATCGAAATGAGTGAATCAGATGCTCGAGGAGTACTTGCGCCACTATGTGACAACCGCTCAAACAAATTGGTTGGAACTTCTTGAGCCTACGCAGTTGTCTTACAATCTGCATTAGTTCAACCACGGGAATGAGCCCTTTAAGGCAAAGACAGGTTTCAACTCGCACGCCTCGACGTGCCGCTCGAAGAGCAACCCGCCACAAAGACGTAGTCCCGTTGCATACAAGTTTGCGAAGTCCCGACAGGATTTACTTGATGAAGGCCGAGACAGCCTTGAGAAGGCAAGTAGACGCATGAAGAAATATACGAACAAAGGCGAGGCCTTGAGTTTCGAGGAAGGAGGAAGTGGTCTCCCGCTGAAGCTAACTCCCCAAATAGTGAAAGAACCAATAATCGCTTCAAAGAGGCTTGATCCCGAAGTATGATGGCCCCTTTGAAATTATGAAGCGCATTGGGAACATGACCTACAAGCTAAAGCTACCCGAGATATTAAAGCTCCACCCGACATTCCATGTAAGCTTCTTGAAGCCTTATCATCATGATCCTAGTTCGGACAGAGTGCAAGCAAAGTGGAACCCGCCATGCACGTGAGTTCAAAGAGATTGCAAAGCATCCCAGATAGAATATGGACAATCGAAGCACATAAATGGTATTTGATTCTGTACAACGCTCGCCGCTGAAGAAAGCCGAGAAGGGTGCTACATGCGCTACACTGCATCAATGAGTATATGCTGACCGAAGTCGACGAGGACGACGACCACTTAGTAGTGAGATTTGTTACCCCTCGACCTTAGATGACCTGAAGTTCAATGAGGTGGCAGGACTCGCTTTGCCCCAGCCCACCCTTGGTATGATCAGCAGCAAATCAGTGAACAGTGCTGGCAATCGGGATGCAGAGAAGCTTCCGGTAGCATAGCACGTGAGCCAAGCACGACATGAGGAACGCAAGCACGAGGTCTAAATGGACACTAATAACAGAGTCATGGCTCTCACTGGGCTGTAGGAGCCTGGCGCAAAGACTGGGGAAGCAAAATATCTTAAAAGGAGGAAAAGTTTCACCTTATATAGAAAACAAGCCTGGGGCGCAAAAAGCCTCCCCACTGTGAGTGCAACAAGGAGTCATACGGCATTAGGAGTCCTGATCAGGATAGACTCCTAGACCAAGAAGGATTCGCATGGCTATGCTTAGGAGTCCTTATCAGGCAAGACTCCCTAATTTGAGAAGACTTAGAGTTAGAGTAGGACTCTAAGTCAGATTTGTACTAGGACTGCCCTTGAGCAAACTATATAAAGGGCTTATGTGCCCACTTGGTTAGTTATTGAGAATTGGATCCATAGAGAGCATTGAGCATCCTAAGATGTGGGAGCCTTTGCAAAAGAGTAATGTATTTTAAGAGTTAATAAAATATGAGTTTGGGAGAGCCCCGACGGCCTTCTTGTGTTTTCGTACGGGCATTAAGAAGGCCTTGGCCTACGTGGTTCCTGCAGAAGGCCACACACTCCAGCCGTAATTAGGCGACAACTAACAATGTACTGAAGACTTCCAAACTTCTTTTGTCACAAGAAAAACTATGAATTTTGATTAAGCCAATGGAGGAAGTTGTTCAATTAGCTCAAAAGAGCTTGTTGAAAGTTTACTTTAAAGACGTATGAAAGATCCAACCCTGCGCCAAATAACATGGGTAAGAGAAATATCTATTTTGGTTAGTTCTCAATGTCTAGTGACATTTAATTTCGATAAAAGCTTTAAATTATTGGCATCATCTTATGTTTTACAATGAAAGTTGCTCATATTGTGCTTGGAAGACCATGGCTTTTTTATAAAAGGGTCCAACATGATGAATATGAGAATACTTATACACTTATACGTGATAGGCATAAGAAGATCCTTCATCCAGTGAAAAAAATTCCACCACTTAATCAACCAGAAGAAAAATTAGCGCCCTCAAAGCTAGAAGAGCCATCAAATACTCTTTATTAATAGCAAGTTGAAGTTATTAGTAAGGAAGAAATTTTCAGTGATGAATTCAGAATGTAATAGGTAATGAAACCAATCAAAGATTGACTAGTAGAAGAGCTCAAAGAAATTATAGAATCTACAGAAGAATTGATTCGTAACTTACCAAGTCAAAGTATTATCATGAGTGATGACAAACATGAAAATTTTGCTAAAATTTTCTTTGAACATCCGGAATCCAATAATCTTATTTTTCCACAAGACAAATATAAGAAGCAACTCTTTGCAAACTTGTGAGTGAAACATAATTATTCTAACATCCACTTATTTTACAACATGGGAAAGTATTTCAAAGTTTGGTAATTGTCTTGCATAAAATTGAAGAAGATAAACAAATATTGATGTCCTATCTTATTATGGTAAAGAGTCAACGACGTAAGAAAAGGTGTAAAGCATTGTTCAAGATTTCAATTGACTGTGGAAATCACTAAAACTCGAAGACGAGTTTTTTTCAAGTCAAGGAGAATTGACAGATGTACTTCAAGATATATCAAGATAATTCATTGCCATTTACAAATAAATTAGGTTTACTAGTTTCAGTTAAATTAAGATTAGTTAATCTAAATTAGGATTAAATAGTTTGAATATGGGAACATAGATTAGAGTCATAATAGATTAATAGAATTTTAATACATTTTGGATTTCTTAAAGAAGCCAAAGGCTGATTGATATAAGTCCAAAGAGATTTGATTGAGTAATAATATTTCTTTTTTTTTTTTGCAATCTTTACAATCCTCAAGGATGAGACCCCATTGACCTTCTTCAAGGTGAGACTCTCAGTGAGATTCTAAGGTTTTTAATTATTCCTTTTCACCTTATCCTTCCTAAGTTTGTTCTTCATCTTCTTTCTCATAAAATTAATTATGTATTCCTCTCCTTAAACCCTAAATATTCTATCTACCAAAATGATGTTGTTTAGCCTCCAGTTCTTTTAAAAGAACTAGGGGCACATTGATATCATTTTAGACCTGTCATTTTGTAAGAAACAAACCAAAACAATGTCATGTTAGATCCTAGTGTTTAAAAGGAGAAAAAAGGCTAAACGATGTCATTTTAACCTACTCTTTACTTCCAAAATCTATTTTTTTTTCTCTTTTTCACTCATCAAAACCTCACAAAAAAAAAAAAAAAAAAAATAGTAGCATAGCCTTTTACCTCTTATGTGAATATGAAGAAGAGAAGAATATAAAAAAAATAAAAAGGAAAATAGAGAAAATCTAGAGGAAAGATATATTCTTGTTAAAGACATGATATTCATGCCAAACCAAACTATGTTTCTGCTCTTTAAGCAGTAGCTTGGATTGCTTACAGTAAATGTGAGCTCAGCTCATTGTGAGGTCCTGATTCAGCTTCACCTCTTGTAATTTATCTCACATTATCGAATGAAAAGTCCCCAAGAGGACTCATATTTTAACATTCTGACTCCTCCATGTGCGGCAGTGGGACTACATGTGAGGAAAATGAAGAAGATATGATATTCATATTAAACCCAAATCCTACAAGCTTGAGCTTTCAGGAGAGTTGGTTGTTTAACAACTCTACTTAAGACAAATAAATTGAAATAGATTTTTCTTAGGAAAAATATATTTTTCTTTGCTTTCATATTTTTTGTTGCTTAGATTGAAATTTTAGATAATATTTGTTATAGCATATATCAACTTTACATATAGATTGTAACAAGTTAGGAAACTTGCATTATAGAGTTGTAACAAATTAGGAAGGTTAAATTGGCTTACCTATCGTACAACCAAACTCTTTTCAGAGAGCATACACGTGACATCAATGAGAAATCAAGGAATTTTTCCTCCACTCTTCATTCTTGTTTTCATGGTATTAGAGCCTAGGCTCATAACAGGGAATTTGTTTAGGAAATTCCACCTCACGTGCAAGGGGTGTGCGTCAAGAAGGTGGTGTGAAGCTCCTTTCAAACACTATCTTAAGGGTGCAGGGCGCGTGGACCTCACCCACTCAGCGTGATGTGGACGGAGCCACCCTGCACCAGCCCCACCAAGAAACTCCAATGTGGTCGGAAAACCTGGGCTTCGGCCCTCACACGCGCCACCTCATTATTCTCAGCCTCGTTCCACACACATCGGCAGCGTGGGTCAGGCATGGGGCGCATGACACCTCGACTGCTCATGACGTGAAAGGCCCCCTCCACAAAACCCATTTCGAGAGGTGGTTTATGCTACCATACTCCAACTATTTTGAGGATTTCTGAGATCTTTTGTTGTGGGATCTAGGGTTTTTCAGGGGTTTTCTATATGTTTGGTTTCTAAAGGTGTCCTTTGACCCTGATTTCTAGTCTTCGACCTCATAATAAGTAGTTTAGAAGATAAGAAACCTGTTTCAACGCCTGAAGTGGTCCCGATAATGTCTAAAATCACGGCGACAACCAGTCTCCACTACTCTGACGAGTAAAACAATCATTTCACAGAGTACTTCATCGCCAATCATCTTGATAAGGACCTCTCCACACCATGATTCAAAAAATAATCATGATGAGGATGATGCTCATCTTCCACAAATTGCAATTCCATTGATGGTAAAGTACTCACCCTTATTAATCACTGTGAGTTTGTTAAAGAGCTAATGGAATATTTTGAATTTGTGTATTCGAGTAAAGGGAATATTTCTCGCATATTTGATATATTTAGAGCCTTTTACCGTGCTGAGAAACAAGATCGGTCTCTTACAGAACTCTTCATGAACTCATAGTTGTGAAAGGCGCAAGGCGCACTAAGGCAGCGTTTTCTCTGAGCCTTAAGGCGTTAAGTGTGCTCTATATGCATTTTTTATGTAAAAGCTGTAATTCCCATTTTACATATATATATTTTTTAAAAATATAATTTTTATAACAATCATTTATCATCAAATATCATCAAAATATCAAATCCAATCAAAAAACAATATAAAATCAATAATTTAAACATAAAAATTCATAAACATGTCAACAAATCTAACAAATCTTAACAAATCCCATCGGGCAAAGTTTCTAAAAATCCATAGAAATTGTCAATAGAAGCGTCAACATGCAAACATATCCTTGTCCAAATTCATAAATCATCCAACACAACACATTAAAATAACTAATTTGTCCACAACAACGGCATCCTCATTCATCATCCACATCCACATAATGATCACCATCACCTTCCCTCATCCCTCTCATTTCCCCAATAATAATCAATTTCTTCATCTATCAATGAAAGAGAAGGCATGGGTCTATGCGCTCGGGTTGCGTCATTCCCCCTGATAACCCTGAGCCGCTTCTAAATTCGTATCACCCAGTTCTCGGCTTCACTTCAGGTAAACAAAGCAACATCACCCATGTCAAGTCATCATCATCAAACACTAAATCATCTTCGGTATCTACATGATCATGAGAATCTTCATCATCCTAGTTCCCTTCCTATCAACCACTCATTGCTCTCACTTCAATTTCTTTCAAGATTATCAACACAGTACACGTCTATCAGATCTTTCTTCGCTGCCTGACATACTGATACACCAAATCATTCAAACGCAGAGGTGCTCACCTATTTCTCCCTCAAGGATCCGTAAAATTTATAAGTGTTTATAAATACTTTATTACTCATTTTTTTTTTAAACATAAATAAGTTTTTAATGTTTTTGTAAAGACATACTATTACTTACGTTTTCAAAGATGCTCTTAATTCTTTTCAAGCTAAACTCCATCATCATGCATGTTAAAGCTATGACTCTCTTAATGGCAACTTAAATTTGAGCCAAGCTCCAAATAAAGTCCATCATTCGTAATATAGATAATAGATATAAAATGATTGATGATCAACAATTCACCCGTTTTCTATCTAAAATATAATATAATAAATTAGATTAAAAATTTAATTCAACCGGTGCTTTGTCTTCCTTTTCCTAATAATCAAGTCCATTCCCTTCGCTTCATAATATACACCTCACCCCACCCACGTCTTCCCCATGAACCCAAATCATCTTCATCATCCTTCCAACTGATTCACATCAACAAGTCCCGCTTAACGCTCATCATGCTCCACTCGTTTATCATAGAAGACTTTTCGTTCAAGAAGTACCCAACAAGGTGTAAAGGCTAATGAAGTCGAATCTCCCACCTCCTATCAATGATTTCAATATCTCCTCATCACTCTTCATTACCAAGAAAAACTTTTCACAATAGTTTCCACTCTAGTCATGGCTTCATATATGTATCCCAGATTTGTTTTTTTTCACCATCAACCAAGCTGTACACGAACAAGAGGACTTGAAATCTTAAACAAAATATGATGATAGTATTCCAAAAAAGTTAAGGCATTATTAATCGCTTCCTAGCTACATCCTTCCCCTTCTGCTCCTTTGCCCATTTACTTTCTCGACCATTCTGCACTTGAGAACATCTTCCTCAAATTATTTTTGCTCATGTTTAGACAATGCAGATTAAAGCAAGGCAAATCGTGTTCTACTGCCCAAGGCCCCCTTTTGTCCAAGAAAATGCCTCATCATGTCGTTTCAACCCCTAACTTGAAAGTTATAAATGTAGCTACTTATGATATGGCTTTCCAAAGTCCTCTCATGCTGGGTAGCTTTCCCAATGTCTTCCAATATCGTCAATGCAATGTATGCACATGTGTCCAATACAAACAAAGTCGCTTTCTTTGGTAACATCCTCCCTACATCATGTTATATAATAAATTAAAATACATCTTCTCATATAATAAAATCAATAAAATTTTACTTCTATTCAAGTCCTAGAATAGTATTTATTACTCGCCATCTTATAGCTTCTCGAGTGGACTATCTCGTGATAACTTCAACTATATCCTTTCGCACCAACTCGTCCACCCACTTGTCAAGTAGTTCAAACATCTTCTCTCCCGTCTTAATCATTGAAGAAGCATTAATGGATTCCATGAACATGGTTCTTAGAACAATTCAATACAAAAGCTTACCAAGGTTCTTCCTTTCCCTATCTATCCATCAATACATAATGGAGCATCCATTCTTTTCCATTCCATTTCAATGATCCTTCATGGAATCTTTTGTAAGCTCCAACTCTTTCTTAAGGTGAGTAACCCTTACTCATAAATACTGGGTCCTCTATCCCCACACCATATCGGGAACAACAGCCCCAATCACGGGTTGGAAACTTGGATACGTGACCGCATTAAATGGAATGGCAGCATCATACATCCACCTTGAAATAAGAGAGCAAGCTCTTTCCCTTGCTTCCTTCTCAGAGGCGTTTGCCCATAAAAGAGTCTGGAGGTCATTTTCCCACTTCTATTAACTACTATCAGACAGGGTGAAAAATGATCCACGGCCCTCTCTAGATCTTTTCACACTACTCACTTATTACTTCCTCCACGTAATATTAGAAGCAACTCTTCTAATTTCAACTTTTCATCAATGTCTTCAAAATCGCCATACAAAAACGTATCGCCGTTTTGAAAACTGCTTTTAACATTTCTCAAACGACGTCGTTGATAGTGATCAAATCCAAAACGACGCTATTTTGTATAGGTTTAAAATAAAAATAAAAGCCAAAACGACGCCATTTATCCCGTGAGCATCAAAACTGATTGTTTTAATATTCTGTTTGTAAATAAACAGAACTTCCTGCTCCCCAATTCCCGACGCCGGTAGAAAAAAGGGAAAAACGGAGGAAGGAGAAGAGGAAGATGAAGAAGAAGAGGATCTGAGGAAGACGACTTACTCCGGCATCGAGGCACGCCGTTGCGAGAGTCAGCCGTGGAAGGCAAACGCTGCTATTTTCCCGTGCGTCACAGGAAGAGGCCTCAGCCCCGTCTGTGCGAGATGCCATAATGCCTGCGCTTCGCCACGCCCGAGCCCAGCGCCTTTCACAACTATGCAAGAACTATAAAAAGACATATGAGGAACTGAATATACTCTTACCCTTAGTACGGATGTTAAGGTTCAATAAGTCATGAAAAATACAACACGCTTCCTAGCCGCCTCCCTTCAGTGGCACATTCGTTATGGCGCAGATTCTATCCAGCCCTGAGATTTCATCTTTCCAAGAAACATCCAGCAAGATGCTCCGCACAAAGATCTCCTCACCTACTCCTCCTTTTGTCCAGATGAGCAATGCCATTGTTGGTCGGACTATTCTAACACATTTTCCCCTATTGCTAAGATACCATTTGTTCGGCTTTTTATTTCCCTAGCTGCCACTTTAATTGGGATCTCCACCAGCTTCATATTAAGAATGCACTTCTTCATGGCAACCTTCAAGAGGAGGTGTATATGGAGCAACATCCAGTATTTGTTGCCATGGATAGTGGCGCCATCGCCTTCTGGAAGCTCCTGATAGTTGAAACGTAATCCACATGCGCCGATGGTAAATTCAGCTGCTACTGAAAATTCGCATGCAAAAGAGTAAAACTAACCACTCAATCTTCTACAAGAACTCCAATTCAAGTATCATTATAAGTCGATACAGATGGGATGATATTGTTATCACTAGAATGACTCTAAGGTATCTCATCTCTCGTCCTTCATAGCCAATTCCATACAAAGGACTTAGATGCTAAGATATCAGTTGGGCACATGGAAGTGCTGAGCAAACATAGAATCTTCTTATCTCAAAGGAAATATGTGCTTCGATCTATTGCTTCGAGACTGAAAGTTGGGAAACCATGCGCTCTATGGCTCCGTGCGCATTAATCTACTAGAGTAAGACCTAAACATTTGGCGATCTCGGTAGATATAGAAGACTAGTTGGAAAGTTGAATTACCTTACAGTAACTCGTGTTGTAAGTTAGTACATGTCCGCTCCAACAGTCGACCAATGAGTAGCTATAAAACAGATTCTATGTTATTTGAAAAGAGCGTCAAGACGAGGATTCTATATAGTAATCATGGGCATAACAAAATTGAGTGTTTCACAGATGCTAATTAGGCAAGGTCAAAGGACAATAGAAGATCCACTTCAGTTTACTATGTCTTTGCTGGTGGAAACCTAGTATCATGGAAAAGTAAGAAGCAATGGGTCAAGCTTCTGCCTCGAGCAAAGTCCGAATATGTTAAATGGCACAAATCTGTATGAGATGGCTTCATCAACTCTGATGAAAGTCGGCATTACAAGCACTAAGATCAAGAAATCCCTCGTGTGACAAACTAAGTTGCTCTCATATTGTTTCTAATCCTGTATTCCATGAACGAACTAAGCATATTAAGAAGGATTGTCATTTCGTTCTTGAGAAAATACAACTCGACTTGATTTCTACAGGATATGTGAAGACTAGATAACAATTGGGTGATATCTTCACAAAAGCCTTAAGTGGGGACCGAAAGATATTCATGTAAATAAGTCAGCATGATTAACATTCCATACTCCAACTCAAGGGGTGTTATAGCATATATCAACTTTACATATAGATTGTACCTAGTTCGTAAACTTGTGTTATAGAGTTGTAACAAACTAGGAAGGTTAGATTGGCTTACCTACTATACAGCTTAACCCTTTTGTATATATACATGTGATGGATCAATGAGAAATCACAAGGAATTTTTCCTCCAGTTCTTCCTTCTTATTTTGCTTTTAGGAGAGTTGGTTGTTTAACATGGTATCGTAGCCGGGGTTTGGCTAAGTATGCCCTGTTCCTACCACTCCTCGCACTTATTCCTCATATGTTGATTTGAAAGTCCATGGAGAACTCTATTTGGTTTATTTGACTCTCCACGTGTGGGTATGGGGCTACATGTGAGAAAGGGTGTTAAAGGAATGATATTCATATTAAACCCAAATCCTATAAGCTTAACCTTTTAGAAAAGTTGGTCGTTTAACAATTCTACTTAAGACAAATAAATTGAAATAGATTATGCTTAGGAAAAATAGATTTTTCTTTGCTTTCAAATTTTTTGTTGCTTAGATTAAAATTTTAGATAATATTTAATACTAACATACTTAGGATAAATAAATGATTGTTATATTGGATTAGATCATGTGTGTGTGGTGTGTGTGTGCACCTCACTTCACTCAAACCCGTGCCTAAGGTGCACCTTCCACCTCAGGTTCCAAGAGGACTTTAGGCTTTGGTGTACTTTGAGCCTTTTAAAACTATGTCATCAATAACTAATAAAAATCATAACCTTAAACATTTACATGGATAATATAATTGTGAGAAGGAACAATTAAGAAATGGACAAATTTATAATGTTATGTTATCTTTCAGCTAAAATATTTGGGGATTTGGCATATATGCACATATTCATGATTATTGGTGAAGTGAATTAGAACCAGAGCACTTAAATGTTTTTTTTTAGGCTATACTAAGAATTAGAAGAGGTACAATGATATCACACTGCCCAAAGGGGGAAATTTTTTAAAGTGCCAAAGAGTTAATCTTGCAAGTTAACACACCATCACAATGAACACAGTTACCATTTTGAAAGTTGTGAAATGTTGAATATTCCACATTGTACTTCATATCATAATAATAATCACATGGTGGAATAGGATCCATTTTCAAACATACCTGCAATGAAACAAATTTGCTAAGGTATCAATATAATGAAAAGTAACACCAACATAAATTTTAACTGGAATGGAAAAAGAAAAAAGAGGCTCAACAAAGAAAGAAAATGCCACATAAGCTTTCCAAAAAGTGAAAATTAGCAACAGGACTAGAAAAGAATAAATCTAAAGAGCTAGATATCAATTTTGAATCATACCATAGGAGTTAGTTCTATAACATTGACTTTAGAGACAATACAATCCAGTAAATTGTCATTCATTATAGTGGAATAGAATATACGCTTCTTGTCATGGAAAGCAGCTTCTTCTTTCATAACCTGAAATGTAGAGAAAAAGCAACAAAGATACAGAGAACAATAATAAGTAGAACAAGAAACCTAGAATGGAAGCAATCCATATACTCACTGTATCTTCAGCTCTATAAAACCATTGAACCCTAAAATAGTCTTCACCTTCTGTTGTTTTAAAAAACTCTAAGATTCTGCCAACATAATTTTGTTCCTCTTCACCCTGAAATAATTTGCTAACATGTAAAGGCTTTCCATTGCTTTCATCATACAACCAGATGATCAATAAAGTTGACATTTACAAGTAATATATTCAAATATAAAAATGTTGATTTTATATACGAATGGCAATGAACAGCCCTACATAAATTATAAATATAAGTGCATTAATATGGAGAATTTCCAGGTGGAAAACAACAATCTTTGACCAGCATAATAACACTGAAAACATAATAAATTGCCAATATGGTGCTATCTGGGTTTTTTTTTTTTTTTTTGCTGGATGGATTTGGGGTTGAGTGGTGCTAGTACGTGATTTGGTTGAGCATTTACAGCCAATTTGCAATAGAGAGGAATGCTTGCATAAACGGTTTCCAATAGACAACTACTTTACCAGATAGTTCTACATCAGCATTCAAATGCATGAATGAAAAAAAATTTTCTCCAGCATTAGACCTCAGTGTTGACGTGGGCTTCTCCTAGCATAAGGGGTAAATTCTTCCACTGTATGAGCACTTCCATCATCCCAGGTGCTCCCTGCTGCTGCTGCTGGAGAACATCTAACAAGGATTCTGGTTCCACAACAAGCTCCAAGTCCTCGGAGAGCTGAGGGGGCAACAACGTAGAAGAGGGTGATGTTCCTTTAGCACGGAAGAGTTAGGATATGTGGAAGACTGGGTGTATGTGAGCAGTAGTAGGCAGTTCCAATTTGTATGCCACTGCTTCAACCCGTTGAAGCAGAGTGTAAGGGTCATAAAACCTAGAGCTAGCTTCTGATTAGAGCGAGAGACTAAGGATTTCTACCTATAAGACCATAGCTTCAAAAAAATCCTTGTCCCCCACCAAAAACTCGTCTTCTCTCCTTTTAGTACCTGCATATTTTGTTGCTGAGCCCACAACAGATGCATACATAGATCATCCAACAGTGCATCGCGCTCAAGCAATTGTTGTTCCACTAAAGATGGTTTTTGACATCCATTGATGATCATACTAGACTCTGTTGGATTTTTTTAATGAAATACAAATCTGATGTTGCACAAATTTTCAAGAGTTTTTATACTTTCATTGAAATCCAATTCCAAGTTAAAATCAGTATTTTCAAAACTGATAATAGTACTGAATATTTCAATACTTGTTTGGGAAATTTTTTGAAAGAAGAAGGCATCCATCACATATCTACCTGTAGGGATACACCCCAACAAAACGGTATAGCTGAGCACAAAAACCGACATTTGTTAGAAGTGGCTAGGTCCCTCATGTTTTCTATGCATATGCCTAAATATCTTTAGGGTGAGGTTGTTTTACCCTCTTGTTATTTAATTAATAGAATGCCTAGTGGTGTGTTGAAATATGATACTCCTCTACAAACTTTAAGAAAAAAATTTCTAAGGAATCGATTGACCACAGATTTACCCCTAAAAGTTTTTTTATTGTACTGTCTATGCTCAAATAAACCAACTACGAAATAAATTATGTTGAAAATCATATAATATTCTCTAGATATTCTTTTATTTATCTCCTACCTTTTGTGTACATTATTTTCCTTCCTTTTTTACTTTATTTGTTTCCTTTTTATGTCCTCCTGATGTATATAAATAGGTAGGACACATACTGTATTTTACTTGCTTACTCATTCAATAAAGAAAAGTATTTTTTTTCTTATTTCATTTCACATGGTATCATAGACATGGTTGGTTCTGGAGTGAGCCCTCTTTTTAGGCGGACATTCTCCAACGGACTTCGCCAGGCATTCTCTGTCGAGCCCTTTTCTTCGGACCTTCTCTAGTGGACCTTCTCTACCGGACCTTCTTCGGCGGATCTTCTCCGTCATCTGACAGACCTTCTCTTCTCCGTAAGACCTTCTCCACTCCGATCTTCTCTCCACGAACACGCAAGACATCTTTATAACAAACTGCATGCGATACTTGTTCCATATGCTCCAACTTCAGAGGGGAAATAATAAAATCATGTATCATTATCTAGATATTCTTGGATTTCCATTCCTACCTTTGTGTATATTATTTTCTTTCCTTCAGACATTTTATTTGTTTCTTTTCATGCCTTCCCGATGTATATAAGTAGGTGTGAACTTATATCGCATTTATCAAGCCACTCATTCAATAAAAGCACAGTAGAAGCAAGACAAAAGAATTCGAGGAATAATTCTGTATTTTTCATTGATCCATTGCAAATATATATATACAAAAGTTTCGCCTAACCTTCCTATCAGACATAAATCCTATAAAGACAAGTTTCCTAATGGGGACATAACTCTATATGTAAAGTAGATATATGCTATAACAACTTCTGCTGGAAGATGATATTAATCACGCCCAACTCAGCACATGATAACTAACTCTGGCCCCCATTTGCAGCCTACAAGATATCACCTAATTGTTCTCCAATCTTCACATCTCCTGTAGAAATCAAATCGAGTTATATTTTCTCACGAACGAAATGACAGTCTATCTCAACATGCTTAATTTGTTCATAGAATACCGGATTATAAGCAATATGAAAGGCAACCTGGGCTTGTCACACCGTAGTGCCTTTGTCGGGATCACTACTTTAACGCCGACTTCCATCGAGAGTTGATGAAGCCACATAATCTCACATACGAATTGTATCTTCACTCTATATATAGACTCTACACTAGAACGAGAGACAACACTTTGTTTCTTACTCTTCCATGAGACTAGATTCCCTCCAACAAAGACACAATAACCTGTAGTGGACCTCCTATCCCCTCCTTAGATCCTACCCAGTCAGCATCTGTGAAACACTCAAATCTATTATACCCATGATTATCAGATAAAATACCACATCCCGAGGCTCTTCAAGTAACATGACCGTTCTACAAATTACTAACGATTAACTATTGGGAGTAAGATACGCATTTCCTGCTTACAACACCGATCGAGCTGGCAATATCGTGGACGAGTGATCAGAAGGTAATTCAACTTCCCAACTAGTCTTCTATACTCAGATCCTCAAATGCTTCGCCTCTAGTAAGGTGTACGCCTGAACCATAGAGAACTACGGTTTTTACCCCCAAACTTTCTGGGCCTCGTATTACGATCAACACATATTTCCCTGGTGATAAGAAGATTTCATGTTTGCTTCGGCATAACTTCAATGCCCAATAAGTATCTTAGCATCCCTGTCCTTTGTATTAATCGGGCCTAAAGAAAGGACTTAAAAGATGAGATACCTTTAGAGTCACTCCCAGTGATAACAATATCATCCACATACACTACCAAAAGAATGATACCCAAACTAGAGTTCTTGTAAAAGACGGAGTGGTCAGATTTACTAATCTGCATGCCAAATTCCTTAACGGCTTTGCTAAATTTACAAAACCACGCGCTTGGACTCTGTTTCAAACCATACAAAGACTTCCGCCTCCCTATCTCCCCCTGAGCAACAAACCCTAGAGGTTGCTCCATATACACCTCCTGAAGGTCGCCTTGAAGAAAAGCATTCTTAATATCGAGCTGGTGGAGATCCTAATTATAAATGGCAGCGAGGGAAATAAAAAACCGAACATATGTCATCTTAGCAACAAGAGAAAAAGTGTGGGAATAGCCCATGTCATAGGTCTGGGCATACCCTTTAGCAACAAGACGAGCTTTCAATCGAGCAATGGATCCATCGGTATTAACCTTCACTATAAACACCCAATGGCAACCAATGACTTTCTTCCCAGCAGGTAAACGAACTAAGTCTCAAGTACCATTGTCAGTCAAAGCAACCATCTCCTCTATCATAAAGACTACGCCATCCAGGTGAGCGGCGCTTAAACCTTCTGCGCAAACTAAATGTAGCCCAAGGATGCAATAAAAGAAGAAGAATGTGATGACAAGTGGTCATAAGAGCAAAAGGAGAAAATTGAATGAGCACACTGACGTTTACCTTTATGGAGAGCAATAGGAAGATCATCACTGAGAACTGGATTGACAGTCGGGGCAAATGAGGGCTCGAGACTAAAAGCGGTGTCGCACCGAAAGTGTAGACTTCAGTGATAGGAGGTTTTACCCGAAAGCAGGACAAGATGTGTTCCTCGAAGAGACAATGGGTGAGGCAAGAGTATAAACAAACAAGTCTTTTTCCTCCTCCTAACTCATAACAGTAGACAAAAGGGAAAATGGAGCAGTCTAAAAGAATGCAACATCAGTAGACACAAAGTAACGTCGAAGAGTAGGACAATAACACCTATACTCTTTTTAAACACGAGAATATCACACAAAGATACACTTTATGTTGGATTCAACGAATATAAACGCAACGAAATAAAATTTTAAACGTTGAACTCCACCAGGATCCAAGCAAATTTGATGGAACCAATTAAGGAAAATCCAGATCCTACCTATTGTAGACCGAATTCTGGGAATAAATGGCAACTGCAGATTTGCTTGATCACGAACTAAAACACCAACAGAATACCTTCTTGGATAGAACGAACTAGCAAAACGAGCCAAGACGTTGCAGAATGCAAACACCCTCTAAAGGTATCCACACAAACGGCTAACGAACGAGATGGATGTGCTAGCACCTTACAGCAAGTCTTTGTCCCACAAAAACCCTAGATGACATCTTAGTGTCTTCCAAAAACAAAAAAAAAACCCTAAAACGAATTCTCTCTCAAAAATCCACTTGAAAGAATGTGTTTCTCTCCGTAAGATTTTCCCACACGAATTTTGGATGATCAACCCTTCTAAGGTATGTTTTTCTTTTCATAAGAAGTCTCCTAACTCAAAATCCGTATCTAACTCCACAATAAAGGGAAACGTTTTCCCTTTTAAAAGGCAACTAACTGTCCCACTCCAACACGATCACTTAATAAGTGATTCGTTAGGATTAAATATAATTTAAATATCCTATCTTTGATTTAAACGAATTTAAATCAAAGTCCATTAACTATTAACGGGCTTGGGCTTGGGACAATTAATGGGCTAAAGAGAGAGCTTTATAACATCAAATTATAGCTCATTCTTGTGTGTGACCCTATAGGTACACTCAATGTTGGCAACAGGCCCAAATCATATTCTATGCCCACAAGTTATAATTGGTCTCTAGCAAGACATTATATCCACCCAAATCAAGTGAATCGATGACTCGAAAAACCTTACCACGGTATGATATTAGTCCTTTGTCACACGATGTCTCGATTAAGCATAAAGCATGGAAGATATCATCTTTATACAACTTAATCGTTCCTTGATTCTCAAGTAGATTGACTAAACAAATTATATTGATAATTCTTATCAATCTCATTCGAGCACGACCATGCATTTCTCAGTCTTACTTATCAAGAGGCCAGTAGACATCTCACTCAATTAAGAGCTGGACAAATTCCTTCACTGTCACTCACATTCCTCCACATAATTTACTGCATGCCCAACCATATCCTGTATTACCATCCTGTTAAAGACGGCATTGAGCTACGTCGAGACATGAAGTTCCTCATCTAGGAATTCATGGTGAATTCAAGTCAAAGGACTCAAATACCACTATTGCAATGAGAATTACTGATGACGTAATCCATGTAGTATTTATCATAGCGGGTCAGTCCAATATCATATTCTTAACATGTATTTATGTTCTGAGTAACAACCTATGTTCATGATCAGCAAAATGTGATCATCTCTCAGAAAACATAATAGTCTTACTTCATTATTATTCTCATAATAACGACGACTACGATCCATTTCTTGTATCAAGGTTCTTTATGCCTGCTGCCTTACTATCAAGTCACGTACTAGATGACATGTGCGTAACTAACTATTCAAGGATCTTATTTTATCAAGCTAAAACAGAATTTAAATAAAAAGATAAAATGATAAATGCCTCGTGTATTAAATATAAATGTATAATGACAATGTATATGCCACTGGCTAGTGCATACCACTAACACTTTAAGGACTTCAGATCAAGTTTAGAGACTTGAGGACGGACATCCCGAACAAAGCATGTGCATCCAAATACCTTGGGATCAATAGGGAACAACGGATTATTTGGAAACAACTTGTGGTAAGGAGCAGTCCAATTTAGAATCGATGAGGGCATCCTCGGTTGACCAAAAACAAGCTGGCAAATTACGCGCTCAAAATGTTTAAGGACATTCATTCCAACGTAAGGGCTCCTCGCAAGCCCTCAAGAAGATCGCCTATATTCTCTCGCCTACTCCCATTCCGAGATGGTGGTGTATCAACACACAAGATCTAATGAAGAATCCCATGTTGTAACATGAAGGACTGAAAAGGTTCCAACAAATATTCTTTGGCATTATCACTTCTCAATGTTTGCACAAAGACATGAAATTGTGTTTCAATTTCAGCACAAAATGCACTAAATTGAGAAAAAAGCTCAGACCGAATTTTCATTAGATAAAGCCAAGTGACACAAGAGAAATCATCCACAAAGGTAACAAAATATTTAAACCCAGTCGGAGACAAAACTGGACAAGGACCCCAAACATCATAATGATCTAACTAAAAATGAAGCGAAAGCTCGGTTATTGACTCTAAGACTCAAATGCACACAATGAAGCTGGGGCTGATAGTCGATTACTAATTCACAATTCACAAGAATAGGCTAGAAAACTGAGGATATAGCTTCATCAACAAAGAGAGAGAAGAGAAGGATGACCCAAGCGACAATGTAATTCGAATGGGGTAACAACTCCAGAACAAGCAACATACTTTGATACCTCAGTTTCAAGGATGTAGAGACCCCTAGACTCACTTCCTCTACCAATAACACACTTTGTCAAAAGATCCCGACTGCATAACACAAGCGAAAAATGAGATACTCGTAATTATGCAATATGAGTTTACTCGCAGTAAATTAACAAAGAGGTTTGCAAACTCGTGACATAGTCAAAGTGATTGCAGGAGTCAAATGAATTGGTCCATGACCCAAGGGGCACAAGATGTCAATCTGCCCTATAGCGATAACAAGAGGCGCCAAATGATGGGACTAAAACGCAGTAAATAAACTCGAATTACCTGTCATGTGGTCGGTGGCTCCAGAGTCAATGACCCATGTGGAGGAAGATGAAATAAAATATGTGTTGATTTTACCTGACTCGACAAGTGTTGTGATAGAAGTAGATGCAGACTTAAGTGATTTCTGATAATAAACATACTGAAATCTTCGATTTTTATTCTGTAACTTCCTACAATTCCGTCATACATGTGCTGGATCATGGTAATAATGACACACCACTCCTCCTGAGGGTTTATTGTTAGTCATAGAAGCAAATCTAACTCAAACAAGCCATTGAAAATCCGAAAAATACTAGAAAAATAGGATCTAGCAAAGAAAATAACCACCTTTCAATGAAAAAACACCACACCCTGATGGATTTTGGCTCCCAAAACCTTAAATCACCTCTTCATGTCACTAAATCTTGAAGAAATAAAAAAAAAGGAAGAAACCCTAGAAAACTAGGGCTATCGGACACAAAAGTCATTGAAGACCATTGTTCCGACGTCCGCGCGGCGGGAGGTAGGTGGGCGGAGCGAATGCATAATCGACGGCCGTGAGGCCGCCGTAGCCGTGGTCGCACGCACCCCCACGCACCGATGTAGAACAAGACCGATCTACGCTGCAGACTCACACGCGCCTTCCAGCACCTGACTTGGTGGCTGTGGCTGCCGAAGGCTCCAAGACCTTCCTACGAGGGCGGTGTCGGCCCATGCTCTCCCAAACTCTGTGTTTCAAAAAACACACCTTTTGCCCTTAGGATTCCTCCGAAATTTGGAGAAATAAATTCCTTGTATTTTCCATTGATCCATTGTTTATATATATACAAAATTCAATCTAACCTTCCTAATAAATTACAACTCTATAAGACAAATTTCCTAATAGATTACAACTCTATATGTAAAGTAGATATATGCTATAACAAAAGAAAAGTATTATTTTCTTCTCTCATTTCACAAATTAGAACCCAGAGCCGAAAAATGTATGTTTATAGGCTATGCTTCAAATAAAAAGGGATATAAATGTTTCAATCCAACTACTAGGAAATTTCATATCACCATGGATGTTAATTTTGTTGAAACAATTTCATTTTTTAGCAAAACCTCTCTTCAGGGGGAGAAAGAAAATGAAGATCAGTTTTGGCATGTTTCTAGACTTGTTCCAACAACTTTTCCTCATGATAATACTCATATTGATGGGACTGAATTTGTTGATAAAGAGAATCTAGAATAACCTAGTTTACCTATATTAGAGGTTATGAATTCACAGGCAGAGGAAGAAACACTCCATAATAATTCTGAACTACATGTTTATTCTAGAAAAAAAATTTCATCAAACTACAAGAGAAAATCCAACTATCCCAGAAGGCCAATCATCGACCTCCATCAAATACTCAAAGTCCATGTATACCATATTCAATTCCTATTGTTGATATGACCTTGATATCCCCATTGTTCGTAGAAAAGGAGTTAGAACATGTACTAAACACCCTATTGCCAACTTTCTATCCTATTATAAATTATCTCAAAAGCATAAGGCCTTTATTTCTAAAATCACTAATCAATATGTACCAAGAAATGTTTAGGAGGCTTTGGTCACCGATTGAGGACAAAGAAAATTCTGTGGGGATGAATGTTTAAAAAAATGAAACTGAGAGTCAGGTTGAATTACCCGGCTGCAAAAGACAATGGATGTGTGCTGGTACTTACAATAAAATGCAAGGCTGATGGGAGTATTGAGAGATACAAGACACGCTTGGTTGCAAAAGGATTCACACAAACGTTCGAGTTAGATTACCATGAAAATTTTGCACCAATAGCAAAAATTAACTCAATTCGAGTCTTGATTTCTCTTGCAATTAAACTAAATTAGCCTCTTCATCAACTAGATGTAAAAAGATGCTTTTTTGAACGGAGATCTAGAAGAAGAGGTTTTTATGGATCAACCATCAGGATTTGAAGAAAAGAGTAACAAGCGTAGAGTTTGTAAGTTGAAAAAATCCCTTTATGGGCTCAAGCAATCACTTAGGGCTAAGTTTGAGCGTTTTGGGAAAGCAATAAAAAGCCATGGATATACACAAAGTCAAGCGGATCATACAATTTTTTTAAACATTCTAATTAAGGCAAAATTGTTGTCCTAATTGTTTACGTGGAAGACATTATTGTAACTGGTGATGACCACTTGAAGATTAAGAGATTAAAAATGTTGTTGGCTCGAGACTTTGATATTAAAGATTTGGGGGCCTCAAAATATTTCCTTGGTATGGAATTTACAAGATCAAGGAAAGGAATATTTGTTTCTCAAAGGAAGTATGTACTAGATTTATTAAAAGAGATAGGATTAATGGGTTGCAAAGCTGCCGAAACCCCCATTGAATCCAATATGAAATTGCAACCAGCTAGAGTGGAGAAAATTCTAGATAGAGACAGGTTTCAAAGGCTAATCTATCTCTCCCATACACGCCCAAATATAGTATTCGCTATGAGTATAGTTAGCCAATTTATGCACTCTCCTAGGCAGCATCACTTTGATGTTGTTTATAGAAACCTTAGGTCCCTAAGGAGGACTCCAGGAAAAGGTCTCTTATTCAAAGGATAAAGTACTGGGAAGTCAAGCTACACGTATGTTGATTGAGCTAGAAGTGTAATAGATAGGAGGTTTACTTCTGGATATTACACTTTGTCGGAGGGAAACTCGCTGTACGGAGCAAGAAAACAAATGTGGTTACTAAGAAATGCAAAAGCCGGTGTTTAGAGTATCGTCAAGGTATTTCAGGAAGTTCTTGGATCAAAAGATTGTTTGAAGTACTCAAGGTAATAAGGCGTCTTCCTATGAAGGTTTTTTATGATAATAAAGCAGCTATTGCAATAGTCCATAATCCTGTCTTACATGATAGGGCAAAACATGTAGAGGTTGACAAACACTTTACCAAAGAAAAATTTTAAGAAGGTCTCATTTGTATGCCTTACATTCCAACTGAAGAAAAAGCTACTCATATTCTCACTAAAGGCCTACCAAAGAAGCAATTTGACAAACTAGTGAGCAAGCTGGCCATGGAAGACATCTTTAAACCAGCTTGAGGGGGAGTGTTGGAAATCTAGTAGATTAAGGGTCAAACATAGAGATTAGGGGGCTGTAAATTAGGTCATAGTTGTAATTGATTTATTGTAGAATATATCCCGAAAATCAGCTAGTGATTACTCTTGTATAGTTGTAGTTTTCTATAGAGATAAGTTTCATTTTAGGTTATAGCTGTAATTGATTTATTGTAGAAAATATCCCTAAAATCAACTAGTGATTACTCTTGTATAGCTGTAGTTTTCTGTAGAGATGAGTTTCATTTTTTTAGCCTTTGTAATCTGTTTATTTAAGGTCTCAATATACTTTGTATTGATCAATAAACAATATACCTTTTCTACTCATCAAAATTCTTCTTATCGACATCTCCAACCTTCGATACTTGTGCTCTTGTCACGAGCCCATTGCCACCACGCTAGCTTTCGTCAAGGGTGAGGGTTAGGTCGAGGGGCTAGCCTCCCTGGGATGTGGTGTCTTTTCCACCGAAACTCCACATCCCATCAACTCTAGTTGATTCTTCAAAAGTTGCTGCAAACTCTTTTTTAGGCTCAACAATTCCCCCTTAAGATCCCCAATCTCTCCCTATAATGCACCGAAGACCTCCTCCATGGAATCCACCCGAGTTATTACGCTGGTTTCAATGTTTTTCATGGCCATTGTTACTGCGATAATACCAAATTGATATGAACTTAGACAATTTAGGCAGAGAATCAAAAGAAGTTACCGGGTCTCTTTATTGAGAAATCTGTAATCTAGCATTCGAGAGGCTAGTCTCTCCATAGAGCAATGCTCATGAAAAATAAAATTCATATAGAACTCATCATTCACCCCTCTTCCCAGAAAACTAACCTCCCCAACAGAAAATGATAAAATCCAAAAAAGACCCCTCTACCCTAGCCCACCAAGAGATCACAAAATTGGCATTAAGACCTCACTGTTGACATGGCCTTCTCCTAGCATAAGTGAAGCTGATCGGAGAGTTATCACGCATACTGAATTTTTTAGACACAAGCACAATGTTAAAGCATAGGAAAAATCATCCATCTCAATCAAGATATGTGATAGGAAATTCTATCCAGCCTAAACTAGATGGCAAACAATGTAACTATTTCTTTGTTAGGGAACATGATCTAGAGGCTAGCGAAGCGTAGGTCCAAGTGCTAAGGCAAAAAGTCCATCATTAAGTCATTTTTGATTATCTATTCTAGATTATGTTTAATGCTCTGGAGTTCTATGAGATTTTAGGAGTCTATTTGAATTACTTTTTACTATAGTTCTATTTCAATTATGTGCTTAAAGTTCTACAGTAGAAGAATATAAGTACAAATTAATTTATCGAGCAAATTTCTATTATTAGCTATTATTTATAAATAACCCAACAAACTTCTCAAGTGGTTACTTGCTTCTATTAATGTTGAAGTCTATTCAAATAATTTTGCATCCCAGGGTTTCATTGCCTTTACTTTGAACCAGTTTTAGTTTGATTCAGTTCTTACCAAACCAATGTGTTGTTCAATTATAGACATAGGTCCACTATTGAGTTATAAATTTTCCTAGAAGCTTATTAGTGTTGAGAGAAAAGGAATACTCTGATTCTCATTAAACAAAGGAGGAAACATACATATTTATACTCTAGTGTTGGGGTGGGCAAAAAGGAAACAGTAGCTTAGAGTCTAATTGGGGAGACTAAAGAGAAAAGAAAAAATCCTAATCGGGATTAGGAGACTAAACCTTAACACTCTCAAAGCCTGGGGAAAGATATACAAAACACTGCTCATTACATATATACTTTTCCTGTGACTCCTAAAAGGCTTAGCGAAGACATCCGCAACATTGTAGCTACAAAACTAGTAGTCAGCATCCCGATGCAATCTTCTCCGATAAAGCTGCAATCCACTCGATGTGTTTGATCCCTTCATGGAAAACTGCTGGCAAAATACGCAGCGCGCTGACATCACATATAAGCCTCATCTGCTCATCTTTCCCAAATCTTAGTTTTGAAAGAGATGCTTCAACCATACGAAAGTTCACACGTCAAGCAAAGCCATAGCTCGACATCGCATTCAAGACTAGATTCGCTACTACATCTTGCTTTTACTCTTCCAAGATATTAAGTTACCTCTAATAAACACACAATACCCTAATGTAGAACGCCTATCTACGTGAAATCTCGCCTCGCCGCATCATCAGAGCAAACAACTGGTATGACCTATGTTCTCACATATAACACCCCTAACCCGGTGTTCCTTCGACATACGTAAAAATACGAATCGCAAAGATCCAACGGCCATCACAAGGACAGAGGGAACTCACTAACTATGCTCACAAGAAAAGAAACAGCAAATGCGATAATGAGAGATAGTTCCGGGCTTTACTTTACAAGACGTCAATATCTCCCTGGATCTCATAGAGGCTCCCCCTGACCTGGTACAAGTTTAACATTCGGATCCATAGGAGTGTCTACAGGCTAACAGTCCAACATACTAGTGTCTGCCAACTTCCTCTGAAAAATAACCAATTCGATATTAGACTAAGCTACCTCAATGTCTAGAAAATACTTGAGTTTCCCTAAGTCTTTTGTCCGAAAGTGGCTAAAAAGGAGTTGTTTGAGTTTCTGAATACCATCCTGGTCATTACCTGTAACGACAATGTCATCCACATAAACAATCAAGTAAATACACTATCCAGTAAATGAATGATGATAAAAAACGAAATGGTATGGTGTGCTTCGAATCATGCCAAACTCCTTAACCATTGAGCTAAACCAACTAAACCAAGCTCGAGGAGACTGTTTCAAACCATATAAGGAATGATGTAGTTTACATACCAAACCAAACTCCCCCTGAACAACAAAACCAGGCGGTTGCTCCATAAAAACCTCCTCGGCGAGATCACCATGAAGGAAGGCATTCTTGATATTCAACTGAAAAATGGGTCATGACTCATGAGCACATAGCGCTATAGAAAGCATGCTTATCCATGCAATCTTAGCCACTGTGAGAAAAAAGTATCATAATAAATTCAAGTCATACTGCTGAGTGTAATTCTCTACGAAAACAAACGGGTCTTAAGCCAATCAACCTTGCCATCAGATCCCACCTTCACTGTATAAACCCAACGACAACCAACAAGAGACTTGCCAAGAGGAAGAGCGACAAGCTCCCACATGCCATTGGAGTAAAGAACATCCATTTTCTCAGCCACTACTTGTTTCCAACTCGGATGAGAGAGAGCCTTACTAGTGCTTTTAGGGGTAGAGACAGAAGACAAGGTGGAAACAAAAGCATCAGACGGTTGCGGAACTGGAGCAGGAGATGACTGTGGCATAGAAGATGATTTAACAAGAGGCCTTGTAAGAAGATGAGGACAACGAGTATAAACCTGAAGTGGTCGAATCACAACATTTGTAGGAGGAGAAGAGGAATCTGGAGATGGTAAGACAAAAGGAATAGATAAGACATCCGAAACAGGAGGAAGCGCTGCAGAGGAGAAGGAGGAATCCTCAAAGAAGGTGACATCCACAGAGATAAAGTAGCAATTAATGTCGAGAGAATAACAACGATAACCCCTCTGAAGTCGAGAATAACCCAACAAGACACACTTCGTGGCTATGGCTGAGAGTTTGTCTTGCCTAGGAGTGAGAATATGAACAAAACAGACACAAGGAGGGAAGCAAAAGAGAGGTTGATTAGGTAGTAAGACATAATGAGGGATCTGATCATGCAAAACAGATGATAGCATATGATTAATCAAATAACATGCAGCTAAGATAGTATCCCCCCAAAAACGTTGAGGAACCTTATAATGGAGAAGGAAGATGTGAGTCGTCTTCAACTGTAATGACTGTTTACACTCGCCACTCCACTCGTCAAGAGCGTAAGCATAAGATGATTGGTCAAGAATCCCATGGGAAGACATAAAAGAAGAGAATGGCATAGAGAAATATTCCTTATCCTTTTGCATTATCACTTCTTCAAATACAAATAAAAGTATTGAATTGAGTGCGAATTTCAGCATTAAATTTTTGAAAGATAGAAAATAACTCAGCTCGAGTTTTCATTAAAAAAAACCAAGTACATCGAGAATAATCATCTATAAAAGTAACAAAGTAACGAAATCCTAAAGTAGATGTAGACCTAGAAGGACCCCAAACATCAATGTGGACAAGCTCAAAAGGAGACTTTGTCCGAGGAACTAAACGCTTTGGGAATAAGACATGAGTGTGTTTCCCAAGCTGACATGACTCACACTCAAGCAAAGATAAACCAGAAAAATGAGGAACCAGATTGTGAAACTTGGAGAGGCTTGGATGACCGAGATGACTATAGAGGGGGAGAGGAGCTTCCGTGGAAGTGCAAGCAGTGGAACAAAGAGGCAAGCTAAGGTGAAAGTGGCCTTGTGACTCATGTATGATGTCAATCATCTTTCCCGTACTCCCGTCCTGCAAGGTTATAAAGTTGTGTGAAAAAGTAAGTACACAATGAAGGTCATAAGTCAACTTACTAATGAAAATAAGATTAAAAGGAAAATCAGGAACATGAAGTATAGAGGTAAGGGGCAAGGAAGGGAGGGGTCAAGCCGAGTCAATGCCTTTAGCTATGGTTTGAGAACCATTAGCTGGGCGTAATAGCGGTAAAGCGAGACTAGAAGCGTAATTGAAGAAAAAGGTCTTATTACCGCAAATTATCGTGAGGCCCAGATAAGGATCCAAGGTGCAGATGAATGTGTAAGGCAAGCAAAGACATTACCGGGCCTCAAGAATGGCAATGGAGAAAGATTTGGCATTGATCGAGACAAAGGTACTCCTCATCTCATCAAGGAATTGACCCCAGGTATGAAGGAGCTCAGATAGAACTCGAACTCGGTGAATGATTAGAAGACTAAGCTAAATGAGCAGTACATGGAGGTCATCCATGTAACTGATAGCATCGATCACGGGTGTGGCTAAGCCTATGACAATATGTGCATTGAGGACGTTGTCCTCTACCTCGGTGTTACCACTTCCACCTCTAGAATCACTTTGAGAATGAGACTAAGAAACCATCACAGAAGTGTCCGGTGTAATCTCAGATCGCATGGACTGAGTGGCAATGGAGGTATGGCGAAGTAACTGAGCAAGAGCCTCATCAAAGTTTGGAATAATTGCTCTAATGAGTATCTGTTCCCAGATGTTCTCAAAATTTGGCCTGAGGTTAAGTAGAAGAATGATCATAAAGACTCGATCCATCTTTGACAGTGAAGTCTCAGTATTAGTAGACTTTGGCAAGATAGAGATAAGTTCATCCTTAAGGGCAGACATTCATCCACCATAAGAAGATATATCGATACCGAGTTGTTTCAAATTGGCGATGGAGAATATTACCCGGTAGAGACACTGGATATCATTAATGTACAATTTCTTCACCTAATTCTAGAGAGTGTAGCAAGTTTTATATGCCCCAATATTATATAGTCATGGCATCAATAGATTGCCGAAGAATATTGCATAGTAAAGCATCAGTTTTTTTTCCATGGAGTACGTTTATCTTCGGGAATACTTGTGCTCCCAGTAGTAAGATGATCCTCACAACCATTACCAATAAACCAAAGGTCCACCAAGTCCGCCCATGATTGATAATTTTCGCTCCCCGTGAGTTTATCCAAGGTAATCATAGGAGTTCCTGATACAAAGTAATTAAAAGTTTGACCTTTTTTAGCCATAGAGACATCTTTTTCAACCATAGAGACGTCTTTTTTGATCATAGAGATGAGAAAACATCAGAAGGTCAACATAATCAACATAAACAACTCCCAAGGTCCTGAA
Organism: Tetrastigma voinierianum; assembly: GCA_016808115.1. Classification (NCBI taxonomy): domain Eukaryota; kingdom Viridiplantae; phylum Streptophyta; class Magnoliopsida; order Vitales; family Vitaceae; genus Tetrastigma; species Tetrastigma voinierianum. The sequence goes on from JAEQBH010003867.1 coordinate 471,063, forward strand.
GATGTCGTAGAGCTGCAAAAAACACAAAAGCAATGGAGATGCAACATAATAGCTCATAAACAGTCACCGGAGAGAAAAGTTGGAAAAGGGCTTTTCCGATGACGGTGGGGCTCGTGGAGAGACTGGATAAGCTCGTCGGAGGCAGATGGAAGTTCTCACCCATGGCTTTGACTTCATTCTCACCCATGACAATGTTGATTACCTATAGAAGATAGATGGAAGTTCTCACCCATGGCTTTGACTTCATTCTCCCTTTAGCTTGGACTAGCATATAAATATTTTCATCCTCAAAACTGCATCTTGAGTACCTTTCCAAACAACTGCCATGCTGCTAAGCATGATCCAATTTCTCTAACTAGATCCAATTCTTCTTCCAATTTCAAGAATTAACTATAAGCACAGTCCCTCTCTATTATTCCTCCTCTACTCTTAAACATCTCGTTGAACAACCAATGTTCCTAAGCATAAACTTGTATGATTTGGGCCCACGATATATCTAATGCACTCCAACACCCTCTCCTCTCCATGTGTAGCCTCATACCCACACACAGGAAATATACAAGCCCATAGGCAAACAACCATAATCAGCTTCTTTTTAGGTCAACTTAATAAACTGGGGATATAAATATACATTAGCAGGGTGGGTTCAAACACATGACTTCCTTACAAATAAGACTCTAATAAAATGTTGAACAAGAAATTTTCATAAAAGCTTGTTGAATTTGGGCCCACAATGTATCTAATGCACTCTAACGCATCTTAATGACCACAACTCACAAGAATAGTCTCTAAAACCTGCCTACCCCTCAGTAGGCACGTTGGCATTTAGCAACCATGTCATATGGAATGCTGCAAAGTCTCTAAGGAATCCAACTATGACTAAATAAAGACTTGTCTCATTTAGTTCCATTAACTACAAGTACATGTAAAAACATAGAATCCATAATTAAGAAACGACTTAAACGTGCAAATTTTAATAAGTCATACTAAATGGGTCAAGACTAGTACTAATCAAAGCATATTGTTTCAAACTACTTTAACACCTAAAAAGTGTAATTAGAGATAATTGAAGGCAAAATTGTGTATTTCATTGATCACAAATAACCTACTTATATACAAGACAATCCCTAAATCAAATAGGAAAGAATATGAAGTTTCCTAACTCTACATTAATACATGTTTCCTTTTCCTAACTAGTTCTAATTCTACAATACTATAGCACTCCCCCTCTAGTTGGAGCATAGATGTTGATCATGCCCAACTTGTCACAAAGATATCTCTTAATTGTTCTTCAGTCTTTACATATCATGTAGAGATCAACCCCAATTGGATCTTCTCACGAACAAAATGACAATTTATCTAAATATGCTTGGTTCGTTCATGAAATACTAGGTTAGATGCTATTTTTTTTTTTTTATGAGTAAATGCAATTTATTAAAAACCAAAGAAGACCCAAGGGAGGCCCACAAGTAAGGGACCCTCAAAGGGGAACAAGGAAAACAAGAAAACCCACCACCCCTCACTTACACCCTAACCAAGTCAAAAAATCAACTAAGGATCTAGACCTATTAGTCAAGTACATATTTGTACCAGACCAATAATTACAAAGGAATAATTACAAACCAATAATTACTAGGTTAGATGCTATATGCATGGCAGCATGGTTATCACACCAAAGCTTGCTGTCGTAAGGGTTAGTCCCAGAAGAGCCGCACACACCCCCACATGCCGGCATGGGACAACTCCACCCTTCAAAAATCGATGCATGACTCGGCTGCTATTGACCCGATGCTAGAGATTCGCTTCATGGACATAGCATGTTCGACGATCCTCAGGGGTGGTCGCCACGAGATGATGGTCGCCTTAAAAAGTCAAGTATTATTTGCCACAACCTTGTGTTATGTTTCAAAATTTCTAAAGATTTGCCTTTTTTAGGGGAAATTCAAACTCTATGCTCTAATACCATGTAATCAAAGATAATTGAAGGAAAAATTGTGTATTTCATTGATCACAAATAACCTATTTATATACAAGACAATCCGTAAATCAAATAGGAAAGAATATGAAGTTTCCTAACTCTTCATAAATACATGTTTCCTTTTCCCAACTAATTTCTAATTCTAGAATACCATAACAAAAAGGTTAATATCTGATAAGTATAAAATGACATGCTACAGAGAAAGAGGAACAAACACTAATGTTAACAAGTTGTCAGATAGAAATATGAATTTACCTTTATATGCGCACAATCACCAAGATTGAATATTGTCCCATCAAGTGTAGCTTGAGCATAATGACATTCAACATTAGTAACTATTTCTTCTTTATCATCATCAGCACTATGACAGATGAGCATGCACAGTAAAAGAAAACAAATTAGAGGAAAAAGGAAAATTGAAAAATCTTCATAGCATGAATGACACAATAATATCCAGTCGGACTAAGCCACAAGATTATCACTCACTTCAATATCGAGACTTGACCCTTGAATCTTTTATTCTGCAAACTTCAAGACATTAATTCTCAGAACTTTAATATCTTAAATACTAGGAAATTGGTCAATATAAAACAAAAGATAAACAATAGATTAGAAAAGCATAGCAGCAAAAAAAGTATTATGAACCCTAGCACTTTATAAAATGGCTCTAACCATAGAACTGATTAATCTAGGCATTAGTGTAATGATATGGTGGTCAATAAGATCAATAATTATTGAGCATAGAACCTATTGGTCTTCCCCCGTCAAAATAAAAAGGGGGAGATTTTGTCTTTCAAGTGGTGGCTCCTTCTTTCCCTTGTTCCTTTATCAAGGTCCTTCATGCATAGCTAGTGGTGGAGATGACAGCATTTAACACAACATTAGCCAATTTGATGACCCCTTTGGCTCCAAGAAAAAATGAACAGTCAATTTTTTGGCATTTTCTCTCATTTCACTAGGTACATGATGTGCTCAACTATGAGTGTTATGGCATGTGGCTCATATTTAAGGGGGCAAGCACCAGATCAACATAAAAGCTTCTGTTTTTTTTTTTTGATAAGTAATGCAAAAGCATAATTTAGAGTTATGGCATGTAGAATTTACGAAGGAATGTGGTTAGAAAGACTCCTAAACAAGTTAAAATTCCAATGAAATATTCTATGAAGATGTTTTTGTGATAATCAAGCTGCCTTAAGAACCCAGTTCATCACGACCAAACATGTGGAAATAGATCGTCATTTAATTCAAGAGAAGATAGAAGTAGGGAAAAAAAATCATTTATACTCCAACAACTCTCCAAACAAAAAACATTCTTACCAAGGCACTTTTTGCAACCAACTTGGAAGAATTGAGATCCAAGTGAGAATAATCAACATTTACGACCTAACTTGAGGGGTAGCGTGGAAATCTGGAAGGTTTAGTTGCACCTCATAACTTTACTGCATATGATTGCTTCCTATTCTAATTTTATTTCCTAATTTTATGAGAGACTTTATCCAAAAATCAAGGATTTAATTTCCGTTTTCTAAAGGCATATGTCCTCAATCATTCATGTATAAATATTGTTGGGTGTGTGCCGAAAGTCCCACATCGATTAGGAATGGAAAAATTATGAATTGATAAGCATGGATGATAGGTGTGAATCGTGTAAGATTTTTAGTATGATTTTCATGTGTTTTATGCAACTAAATGCTAGATTCACACCATTATCTCTTACGAAAGCTCTAATCTTCCATTTGCTTATGTTTTGCAGGTTTAGAAAGAAAAATCAAGCAAAGTGATGGAAAAAATCGAGTTAAGAGGAAGTTGTTGATCTGTAGCAGCCTCGGGTTTGCCACGGCGAAGGTTACTACTTGCCGCGGCGAAGGTTACTACTCACCGCGGCGAAGGTTACTGCTCGCCGCGACGAAGGATATGGCTCGCTGCAGTGAAGAGCAAGAAGATTTAAAAGACGAACTTCGGATTCGCCACGACGAAGGTGTAGTTTGCCATGACGAAGAGGTTCACCATAACAAAGCCACTGCTCGCAGCAGCAAAGAGAGGTGACAAGCAGAAGATGCCACAAGTGTTTTCCATGGCAAAGAATGGTGGGTTGGAGAAGCAACATTTCCATTTTTAGCCCATCTTTGGCCCATTTTCCAAGTGCTATAAATACTATAATTGTTCTAATTATTAGGGTTCGAACTTTGAGAGAGGGAGGCTCTCTCCTAGGGTTTCTCCTCTCCTTGAAGCTTGTTCCATTCTAGGATTAGATTTGTTAGATTTAGAGTAGTTTTGTGAATTCCTTGGTTTGTAATCAACTATTGCCGAAAGCACGACCTTGTGGAGTATATATTTCAGTGTGGAGCTTGGGATTGAAGCTACTTGCAGATTAAACTCTGTTTTGTATTTCTGTCTCTTCTCCTTCTTCAATTTCCACATCTTTATGTTTGTCTCAAATGTGATTTTATGGGTTTTGATAGCTGAAATGTTAGGCTAGGCATTCTATAAGGTTGGTTATCAGATTTGATGTTAGAATTGTCTAATCTTAGTTTAGTTGGACGTTTTATGCTTCATTTGTTGTATTTGGTGTTAATACTTGGATTATTATGGTTTCGGTTAATTGATACATTCTAAGAATCGGATCTTCGATCCTTTTACTAGAGTATCCTTGGTGACGCTTGGATTACGCCCTAAAATCTAGTTTCAATTCTCTTAAAGTGTGAGTCAATTAATCGGGATTTGAATTAACCTAGTCAAAGAGGCTTAGGGAATTAAAAAGGTCTAGTACTAAGCGGATTTCACTAGAAGGGGACACCAAATGTTTTAAGTGAGGATTGAAAAGAACGAATCGTGACTCAATCGAGTTTAACCGGCAACACAAGGACATAATTGTGACCAATAGAGCTCAAGCCGTGAGAAAAGTATCGCCTCCTTAACCCACTCAGAAGGACGAACCTGAATGTGGTTAGTGTGAGAAAATACAAAGGGAAACACGAAAGTGGGATCCTTGTACCATACCCTCAGACCAACTCAAGTTATAATTCGCTCAACCCGAGCCTTATTTAGATGAATCCTTAAACATCAATGAAGTAACTGACCCTAGTTCCTCAAGTAGTTTTCTTCCGATTTTAGCCAATTGCTCCAGTTTTCACAAATCACACTCTGTTTTTAGTTTAGTTTAGTTTTTATCATTTTGTTAATTTTACATCAAATCATTTAGACGCTCAAATGGTGAACGAATTTAGTAGTCGGGGTACTCAATCCGCATTAAAACCACACCTTCTTCGTGGGAACAATCTTGATTCGTAATTGAAAACCATTTTATTACTTGTGCGACCCGCGCACTTGCGGTTAGCAACAATGGACAACATCCAATTAGTATGAGGTATTTTGGGACAAGCCCAAAAACAAAACCATGAGAGCCTCAAGCCCAAAGTGGACAATATCATACCAATGTGGAGGGATGGGTCCATAAGGATTCCCAACAAATGGTATCAAAGCCAGGTTCAGACTTAACCGAGTGGGTGGATGCCAAACAAAATGATGTGGGGAGCCCCAGATAGATAGTGCTTCATGTAAAGCGTGTGCCCAAAATAAATGAAAGACAAGTAAATCCTGAGGAGGCTCAGTGGAACTTTGTTCGAGGGGAGGATTGTTGGGTATGTGCCCAAAGTCCCACATTAGTTAGGAATTGAAGGATTATGAGTCGATAAGCATGAACAACATCCAATTGATATGAGGCCTTTTGGGAGAAGCCCAAAAATAAAACCATGAGGACCTCAGCCTAAAGTAGACAATATCATACCAATGTGGAAAGATGGGTCCATAAGGTTTCCCAACAAATACGAATGCAAGAATCAATTTGAATCTTGATAGAAATAATTAAAAATAAAGTATTTTTTTCCTCCCTCGAATCTTCAATTAATATGAGAACATTCTATTAATTAGATTGGATAGGAACAAAGCTTTAGCTTGCAACAGGCCCTTTAGCATGCTAGTATCTCTACCTCAATAGCTAAATTCACTCCAACAAGGTTAGAGTAAAGGTCTTATTCTTACTACTGGTACTACATGATCTTTCATCATGCTTCTTATACTTCATTGTCCATAACTGCCCAAAGAGATCATCCATCAAATTTTAACTTTACTGAGCCTATTGAAAAGAGTAACCACTAAAGCCTTCATGATCTCTTTGAGCAGCAAACGCTGTTCTAGTCTAACTATAAAGGACTCAAAGGACTACCCACAGAAGGTTTTGTAATTGTGGCCCAAGGGTGTCAAAATCTCAGATACCATCCATGGATCTCTATCTATCCTCAAATACCCTAACATTCCTCTCTAACCATGAAAACCATATGAAAGGTAAGATAGCAACTCATCAAGAACTTTAATCTTTGCAGACTGCCAACATCTCTGCTGTGACTCCTGGAGGTGCCCAATTAATCATGACAAATTGACAATATAACCTATGACAAAAGTCCCAATGCAATAAGACAATAGAGGAAGAGGATGATCAATTGATTCACTACTCTTTGAAAACATAACACATCGATCTAAGCAAGGAGATTTATAAGGCCTCGATCGAAGTAGTTGCTGGCATCGATCTTCTTGAAGACTACGACCACCATACTAGGGGTATTTTCTTCTTTAAAGTTAAATACAATCTAAACTTTAACTCCCATTTTCACATCTACAAGGAAAGGAAGATTCAGATGAACTACACACACATTTTATCTCAGTCTTATTAATTCAAGTTAGTTTACTAATTATAATATATGTAAAAAGACAAAAATTGTGCCAAAACTAAATTATACAGCATAACGTGTGTGTGTGTGTGTGTGTGTGAAAAAGAGGAAGATTCAGATAACTACACACACTCTGTGTGTGTGTGTGAAAAGATAAAACAAAAAAATGAAGATTCAGATGAACTACAAGGAAAGGAATCTGTGTCTGTGTCTGTGTCTGTGTCTCTGTGTGTGTGTGTGTGTGTGTGTGTGTGTGTGTGAAAAAACATTTAGTTGATGATTCCACATTTAGTTGTGGAATGATGATCCCATTTTCACATCTACAAGGAAAGGAAGATTCAGATGAACTACACACACTCTGTGTGTGTGTGTGTGAAAAAACATTTAGTTGTGGAATGATGATCCCATTTTCACATCTACAAGGAAAGGAAGATTCAGATGAACTACACACACTGTGTGTGTGTGTGTGTGTGAAAAGATAAAACAAAAAAATGATGATTCCACGTTTAGTTGTGGAATGATGATCCCATTTTCACATCTACAAGGAAAGGAAGATTCAGATGAACTACACACACAATTGTTATAAAGGTAGGAAAGAAAGAAACTTTGATTTTTTTTTTTAAATAATTATTTGTCATTGGCAGAGAGGAAAGAAAGAAACCCCCAATTGTTAAATCTTAAATTTTCATTAGCAAAGACCCACAAGAAAAAAACACCATTGTGTTATTTAGAAGCCACAATAGCTAAAGGCATAAAGATTCCAAATCATAGGATGTCTCAATCTAAGTCCAGGGTACAGTTCTGTAATTTAAAAATCCATGATAGAAAAAAAAAAGAAAGAAAAAGAAGAAAAAACAAGGGAGAATAAACCAGAAGGAATTGTCCAGGGAACGGTTCTGTAAAATAGAAATCCAGAACAGAAAAGAAAGAAAAAGAAGGAAAAACAATGGAGAGAAAAAAACAGAAGGAATTGTTTGGGAGCATTTTCCTTTCATTAATTATTATAAGAAAATTTTGATCGTAAGGATGTGTTTTGGTAAATATCGAGAATAATGGTTTTCTGGTTTCTATAAAAGAAAAATGGAACAGAAAAAAGGCCTGTTTCAGAATATTATTTGTTTTTCTGTGAATTCATTTCTTAAAGCTGTTTCAGAAAATAGCTTCAAACATAAGCCTATTTTCTTTTAGCCTTCTTTAGTTTTCACACAGAAAGAGGGATAATAAAGGAACTCTGTTTGAAATTTGCAGGCTAAGTAAAACCCTTGCAAACCAAAATAAAGGAACCTGAAGAGCATTTAGTCATGCATCACCTTCAGGTCATAACGCCAGCGCCACCTTTCTTGAGCTTCTCGATCAGGAACTGGATCTCCAATAAAGAAAGATGTCCTTTTGTATTGTTTGCGTTTGTTCTCTGAATTAGGCAGCATAATCTTCTTCCAAGGCTGTTTCTCAAATGAATCAGATGACTTAGAACAGGCATATGTAGGATTGCAGCTTCCAGCCCCAGCCAGAGATGGAGATCTTCTTAAGCATTTTTCACCTGTAACTGTCACATCAGACGTTCTGAAAGATACAAAATTTGTATCATCTACACTTTCAGAAGATTGAGAACTTGTCAGATATATCTTTTGAGGCTGAACTGAGTTCAACATTGACAATCTCAGTGATGTTCTCAAACACGTATCATCCCCCATCAAGTCAGAAGCTCTTAAAGGGAGAGAATTTTCAATTCCAGGGGGTTTCATTTCTACTGAACTCGTCAGAAATCTCAATTGAGGCTGAACAAAGTTGTCATCCCACATCTTTAGGTCAATAGCTCTTAAAAAGACAGAATTTTCAATTTCAGGAGATTTCATTTCTGCTGAACTTGATGGAAATCTCGTTTGAAACTGAATGGAGTTCGATGATAATAATCTTGGTGATCTTCTCAAGCACTTGCCATCCAGCATTTTTTGGTCAGTAGCTTGTAAAGTGACAAAATTTTCAAGTTCAAGAGATTTCTTTTCTACTGAAATTGTCGGAAATCTCCCTTGAGGCTGAACAGAGTCGGGTGATGATCTTCTCAAGCACTTACCATCCAACACTTTTACATCAGTGACTCTTAAAGAGACATAATTTTCAAGTTCAGGAGATTTCATTTCTATTGAACTTGTCAGAAATCTCCCTCGAGGCTGAGTGGAGTTGGCTGATGATAATCTCGGTGATGTTCTCAAGCGCTTGTCATCCCACATTTTTTGGTCAGTGGCTCTTAAAGAGACAGAATCTTCAAGTTCAGGAGATTTTGTTTCAGCTGAACTTGTCAGAAATTGCCCTTGAGGCTGAGCAGAATTGTATGATGATAATCTTGGTGATCTTCTCAAGCACCTGCTATCCCACACTTTTAGGTCAGTGACTTGAAAAGTGACAGAATTTTCAACTTCAGGAGATCTCATTTCTGCTAAACTTGTCCGAAATCTCTCTTGATGCTGCATGGAGTTGGATGATGATAATCTCAATCTTCTCAAGCGCTTTGCATCCCACATGCTTAGGTCAGTAGCTCTTAGAGATACAGAATTTTCAATCACTGATGAAGACAAATCAGCAGATTTCATTTCTCCTGAATTGACCTTTCGCTTTCTAAAACCCTCTCCAGTTGGGGAAGGAGTTGAAACAAACCTTGGGGATCTTCTCAGATGCTTCCCACCAGAACATTTTGTGTCATAAGTTTTGAGGGGAACAAGTTCCTCATTGTCATTTTCATGCAAAGATTTGTTTTCAACATTACTCAGGAATTCCCTTTTTAGTGTAGCATTTACTGGAGATCGCGCAGAGTTCATATCTTCCACATTCAGAAATATTTCTACACCATAAGCCCTACAACTACAAGCATGAACATGCCAAGACACAAAAATTTAAAAAAAAAAAAAAAAACAGGAAAAAGAAAAAGGACAAAAATAGAAACGTGAAAACATGTAAACCACAAAAGAGGAGACAGTAAAAACCACCAAAAGACAAGTTTGCAGAGTACCACTCACTTTAACATCAAGCTTTGATCCTTGGTCAGGCCACTCTACAAGAAATTCAATCTCTCAATCAAAACAATGAACATGAGATTGGTGATAAAAAGTAGAAGATAAAGTAATATTTTAATCAGATGATTGATAAACAGCACACAAAAGAATGCATATGGAAAAGGCTCAACAATGTTAAAGTTAATTGTTCAAGGACACTGCAAAGACATTTTATATTGTTTTGTCTTGATGGGAAATAGAAACATAATTACAAAATAGATATAAAATGTATCAAATAAGGAAAAGAGAAGCCTAAAATGGCAGCTACTGAAGTAAAAGGAGAAGAGAAATAAACAGAATCACCACACATGAAAAAAAATACATCGAGGACGTATTTCCACAAATTCGTTTGAACTAGTCATATAAAAAATCACACCATATTTTATTAACACTTGTTTTTGGACAAAACCCCTCTCAGGAAAAAAATTATGGAACCATGTCTTGGTGAAAGTAGGACACTAAAAAAATCAAATGTTTACAAGTTAAAAGAAACACCCAACTGTACCAACTTAATCTCAATCTACAGTCCACTGAATTTCCAGGTATCAACCTTCAAAGCTTTTCCAGCTATGAATTGAATCCACGATCTGTCCTTTATGGTCAAAATCCATGATAAATGTCATGTCCAAACAATTTGGAAGTGTTGGCAGATAAGATCTAGTTTTGGGGAGAACTTAAATAAGTCAAGATTTTTATATTTAATTCTTTAGGCTGTGGTTTCTGTTCATATAGATTAGGAGTTATCAGTTTGTACTTTGTTCTTCCTTTTTTTTTCAAATTCAAATAAACCAGGGTAGTTGATAAAAACTAAACTGCCAAGACACTAGAAGTAGATTGTGAACTTGGTTGTAAACTCTCATTCAACTGAAGACTATTTGAAAATGTAATTTCTGTTCAACTAAAAGTGAATGAAGATTGTTAAACTACCAACTTTCCTAAAAGGTCAAGCATGTAGGATTTGGATTTAATATGAATACCATGCTCTTAACACCCTCCCTCACGTGCAGCCCCATACCTACAGGTGGAGAGACCAACAAACCAAACGGAGTCCTTTATGGACTTTCGAATACACAAATGGGGAACAAATATTCAAATTGGAGGGCGAGGGTTGCGAAAATCAGAAGATGGCTGGTCCGGGCTGAATTCAAGAGTTTCGGGATCCCTACGGAGGGTTATGATGTGGAGATATTGGAGTTGCTACGTAAAATGGTTTCCCAGCAGCCTGGTAACAAAAGAAAGGGGCTTCCTACAGAGTCAAGAAGCGAGAGGGAATTACGAAGGCTGGAATGTACTATAAACTACAGTGGGAAGGACCAAAATAGAGGAGGGAGAGATAGAGGGAATTTTTTACTGAAGTTAAAATGAAGATAAGGCTTTTTTCGTGGAATGTTAGAGGAGCGAACAATCCGGACAAAAGAAAGATCATCAGGAATTTTATTAGAACTCAGAGGGTGGATTTGGTTTGCCTGCAAGAAACCAAGATCCAAGAGATGTCTGAGGCTGATGCTCGTAGTTCGGGGCAAGTGACACAGTGGAGGGGTTGGGAGGCCGAGGGAACAATGGGGTATTCTTGTGTTTTGGGATAAAAGAAAATTAGAGGTGATGGATTTTCAATTTGGTCAGTTCTCGGCCACGTGTATTTTTAAAAATACGGAGGATGGTTTCCAAAGGGCCTCACCGAGTTTACGGGCCTATGAGAGATCAAACTGAATTATTTTTGGGAAGAATCAAAGTAGTTGAAAGGCTCAGGGAGGGGCCATGGTGCATAGGTGGTGGGAGCTCTAATATTGGTTCTCCCCTTAAATGAGAAATTGTGGGGTGTTCTCACACTCTATGAGGCGTGCTTCGGCTTTTATGAATGAGTTGGGTGGCTTAGAGATCTCCCTGTACGGGGGCCTTTTAATTCCGAGGGGAGGTCTCAATAATCAAACAAGAGATGTCTCTACCGATGATTTGGGGATCAGAGATTGGGAAAGTCATCAAGAACTCGACCAAAGTACTCTCCCGAGATCAAGGTCCGAACACCGTCCCGTTTTTGTTAGACGCTGAAGGATTAATTGACCAATGTCTGCTTGAGATTAGTGTGGTCAGAATTGATGGTTTTAAGGACCTCCTCAGAGGCTGGTGGCAAAGCCTACACTTCTCTGGATCCTTTAGTTTTGTTTTGGCTTCCAAAGTAAAGGCCCTTAAGGGTATTTTGAGGGTTTGGAACAAAGAGGTTTTTGGTAGAGTTGAGGTTCAGAAGAAGGAGGCCTTAAGCAGGATTTTGTTTTGGGATAACCCAGAAGGATAAGGCCTGCCCTGGCGTGACCGAGGAGAGGGAAAAGGCTAGAGAGGAATATAAGTGGTGGATTCTGGAAGAGGTCTCTTGAGACAAAAATCCAGGAAAGCCTTAGTTTGAAAGAGGGGGATGTGTCGCTGTGTTTCTTTCACAGGATGGCCAATTCTCATAGGAGAAGGAACTCTATTAGGAGCATCAGCATCAATGGTAGAAGATGTGTCAAGGAACCTGAGATTAGAGAAGGTCTGGTTGGAGCCTTCCAAAGTCTCCTTTCTGCCCCTAGCAACTGGTGCCCACCTATCCCTGATCTCCGTTTCAATATGATAGGGGCTGACAAAGTTTCTAAGCTGGAAGAAATGTTTACAGAAGAGGAAATTTCGCAAAGAATCTAGGGCTTAATAGTGAGTTAAAGCCACGTGTCCGATGGTTTCATCGCCTTTGGTCTTTTAGTCGGGATTTTGTGAAAAATGGAGGTGACGGGCTTTTTGCTGGAATTCTTCAACATAACCAGCTTGTCAAAAGTTCAATGCTACTTTTTTGTTCCTGATCCTCTAAGGAAGACCTGCTGAGATCTAAAGGATTTGAGACCCATTAGTTTAGTGGGGAGTTTGTACAAAATTTTATCGAAAGTGTCAAGCAACAATCAAAAGAGTTATGGGGAGAGATTTTATTCCTGGCCTCAAACACGCAGAGGGAGGCAAATTTTCATCACTGCTTCTAATTGCTAATGAGGCAGTGGACTCTATTCTAAGAAGGAAAGAGAATGGGATTCTATGTAAACTGGATATTGAAAAGGCTTATGATCACATAAGATGGATTTTTCGCCTAGATGCAGGAAAGAATGGGGTTTGGCTCTAAATGGATAAGTTGGATTAAATGGTGCATCTCTACAGCTTCTTTTTCCGTTCTGATTAATGGCTCTTCTACGGGGTTCTTCAGGAGCTCCAGAGGCTTGAGACAAGGGGGACCTCCTCATTCCTAATTTTTGCCACTGAATAGTTCTTCAAAATGTATATTGGGGTTACTGGTGGAAGGCAATTTTATCTCCGTCGTAGATTTCGGGAAGAGATGGAGGGGATATCGTTTATTTCTCATCTTTATAATGATGATACTATCTTGTTTTGTGAAGCCAACTCAAAGTATAGCCTAATGTATTTGAGATGGACTTTCATGTGGTTTAAAGTCTTTTCTGATTAGTGATTAATTTGACTTGGGTAAGTGTGATTATCCCACCGGGAAGAGGACAATGTGGAGGAGTTACCATTTGAGTTTGGTCATGGAGGTCACTCCCTTAGATGGTCTTCCACTGCGCCATGTGGCTTTAGGGTCTGATTCCATCGAATCAGAAGAAGGTTAGCAACTCCGGAAAAGACAAAGATATCTCAAAGGGGGAGACTTCACCTATCTGAGCACTCGTCTAGCCTTCCCATTTACTTTCTTTCTTTGTTCGTAATGCCAAAAGAGTTTGTTCAAGGTCGAAAAGATCTCGTAGATACTTTCTGGGGTGAGGGGGCAACTAGAGAAAAACCTCACCTCGCTAATCGGGAAAACAATCATTTTCAAAAGTCATGGGGTCTCAAAGCCGCCTTTCAAAGATGAATACGCTCCGTTGTAAGTGGTGTCAAGGTTTGCCAATGAGAGGGATTCTAGTGTGGCGCCAGATCGCGACCAAATTGGGGGAGGAGAAGGTGGTCGAACACCAATGACATGAGGGGTGGTTACGACCGGGTTATGGAAAGACATTAGTAAAGAATGGATCACCTTTATCGAAATTCTACTTCGCTTAGGCAATGGTCGAGGTTTATTGGAAGGATCCCCGTGCGTGGGACAACGCCGGTGTAATGCCTTCCCACTCCGCGACCCGGCAGCTCTCAAAAAGACGAACGGTGCCAGGCCTGGGACTCCACAAGGGCTGATGGGGCCGGGTCCCCTCGCTTTCCAAAGACCTTTTAACGATCGGGAAATGGTGAGGTGGAAAGGTTTCTTCGTCTCTTATAATGAGAAGATTAAGCCTCAAGAGGATCGCCTAATTTTAAAGGAGACCAGGCCTGATGGTTTCGCAGTCAGTACCATGTACCAAATTCTAATGCATTCTTCCCCTCGCATTTCTCGTATTCCATTCGAACTCCAATTGTTCTCTAAATGAGCTTTCTTTACTGGGAAGCGTCCCAAGGTGCTACGCAATTAATTAAAGAGAAGCAGGATCACCCAGAAATGCGTGTTTCTATGCGAAGAGGAGGAGGAAACAATGTAATCTACCTGGCTTTTGTTCATTGTCTCGAGCTAAGATGCCGTGGAACCGCCATTATGGATTATAATCGGGTGTTCCCATCAGCCGCCAAACTCTCAAGCCAAGTAAAGGTGCTAACGCTTGGAAAAACTGAAAAGAGTCCTGACGGCAAATTCTCCAGGTTTATTTCTGACGCTGTTAGAAAGAAACAGGGCGGCTTTTTAGAATGAGATCCCCAAATTTTCAGGATGAAATCATCTTTTTAGTTCACCTTATGGTCCCGGGGCTAAATCTGTATATAATTTAAGTTCTTTGGTAGATTTTTAACTTTACAGTTTGGGGCATAGGTAGGGTTGTAGTGTTGTCCCTTTTGTACTCCTCTTGTGTACTCTTTGGGAGCTTCGCTCGTTTTTAAATATAATGCCTTTTCTTGAGTCAAAAAAAAAAATATTCAAATTCTTGAGAGGTGGCTCAGACCATAGCCTCCCTCGAATCAAGCTACGATGCAAATAGTAAACTCTGACTTTCCACAAAACCCAAGCTTGTAGGATTTAGATTTAATATGAATATCATGCTCTTAACAAAGATCATATTCACATCTGCCTATATGGTATCACAGCCAGAACTCCCATAATTTCCATGGCAAAAACAGCCATGGCAGGGTCCTTAAGCGGAGATCATCCCAAATCAGGAACCTCCAACAAGACTCACATTGATCAGCCCATCACAGTGTTTCACATCAGCAAAAACAGCCCATTCACAAACTTAATGGAAAAAAATATCTTGAATGGTAGAAATCAGTAAATTTTTGTGATTTGTAGCAGAGGAACCAACCAACCCTGCATACAAAAAAAGGTTTGCAGAAAACTCCATTGTACACACATGGCTTATCAACTTCATGGAATCCATGATCAGCCCCCAACATCTCTTCCTCCCAATGGCTAAAAAAGTATGGGATACTGCTACTTGGCAACACCTCAACAAGTGTTCTAAATCTATTAAAAATAGAGGAGATGGAACTGTGTCACAGCAAACACAAGTAGCAGCAATCCTTGAAACAAGGGGAGCTCCATGTTTACTGTCAGCAAAAACATTCTCAAGGAAACAAGCTGCTCATGAATGCTACTGTGCTAAATCTGAGATTCAGTCTGTGTCTGCAACCTCATTACCAAAGACTAATGCTGCTTCAGCCATCGCATGGAGATCAGTTCATCTAAAACTATATCACCGCTAGAAACTGTGTCACAGAAAACACAAGTAGCAACAATCCTTGAAACAAGGGGAGCTCCATGTTTACTGTCAGCAAAAACACTCTCAAGGAAACAAGCTGCTCATGAATGCTAACGTGCTATCCAAAATTCCAACTTGTGCTAGGAACCAATTCCAAATCTGAAGGTACTCCCAAAAACACTTTTGAAACACTAGATGTGCCGATTGCCCATATGAAAGGTGTTACATCATGTACACAACATCCTACTTTTTAGTTTGCGTCATGTGATAACTTCATTTTACGAATTCATTTCAGTCCAGTAGTAATAGGTAAACTTTTTACCCATATGTGAAGAAAATTTCTACGAAAAACGAGGGGGGTTGGTGGTTTTGTCACCCCTCCTGGGCATGAATTGGCTCCGCCCCCGAATGCATCAATGGAAGCCAGTAATGATGCTTATCACATCTCTTCAAACTGTAGCCCAATAACTTAGGAAGAAGAGAAGGAAATCAACAGAATGCCCTGATCTTAGGGTCTTATTAGCTCCAAAGGACCTACATGTGTTATATTAGCTATTAACATTAGCAAGTAGAATTAGTCAATCAATATACAAATTAGGATACAGTCAACTATTGATAGGATAACTTTAATTAGTGATTAGGACAGCTATAAATTCGGTGTTTATCTCTTAACTTAATGTAAGGTCAATAACAGCCCACCACCATTAAATAGAAATCCTTCATGGAAAATGATGGAGAAAACCATGTGCCCTTCAAAGGCTCGAGATTTTATCTTCCCTTGTTTTCTACTGCTTTTGTCTGCTATAAGACAAGGGACCAACAAGAAACAAACAAATAATGCACAAGCCACATTTCTGTACCCAAGAAAAATGTATATATATATATATATATATATATAAAGAAACATTGAAAAAAGAATAAAAATAAAAAAATAAAATTCAAATTTTATGTTCTATTTTCTACTGCTTTTTCAGCATCTAAACAGGGAACAAAGAAGAACAAACAAGCAATATATCAGTCCCATGCATCACTCAGATTTCAATTCTTTGGGTGCTGAAAAGATGTGGCGTTTCGAGGAATTAAAATTAAAAAGAAAAAAGAAAAATAAGACATGTGATTGAAATTTTTGTTTCCTATGGTTTTCAACTGCTTTCTTAGCAACCTAACAAAGAGAAAAGTTCTTTAAAAAAACAAAGAGAAAACTTAAAAACAAACCAGGATAAAACTGCAGAGACGCTATCAAACATGCATTTTGAGAAAATCTGTCAGTGCTATTTCTCTGGAGATAATAATTTTATACGAGGAACTACTGATACCATTTTCTCTTATTTTCTACTGCTTTCTCCGTTATGAAAAATTGGAGAAGATTACTCTTAGGGATGCTCCAAAAATGCATATCGAAGAAAATAAAATATTATAGTAAGAACGAAATTTTCTAAAAGAAAAAAAATAAAAACATATAGTTCAAGGCTTTATTTCCTTTCATTTACTACAGTTTTTCTCTGGAAACAAACAAGTAATGTGCCAGATTAGAGATGGCAGCGCTGAAGGGGATGCAACCAAGTATGCAATTAAAAAAAAAATTCTAAAAAACGAGAAATTAAAAATAATCATAATACGAAGCCTTTTGAAATAATTTAGGTTTTATGCACCTGTCTGGTAAGGGAGTGGATGCAGTCACAAGTTAAAATAATACTATCCTTTTTTGTAAATAGAAAAATAATTTCATTGATTCAAATTAGCAATACATCAATAGAACCATAGAATCAAAATCACTAAAAACCATAAAGGATGAAACATCATCCAGCTTAATAGTATAATGAATTGACTCAAAACATATACATTAGATAGTTGAGCCTACACATTTGATATTCTTATTTGGTAGAATATATCTATGACTCAGGTTCTTAGCGGCGTATTGGCGACTATTAATTTGATTTCTTATGCTGCATATCGTATATCTTTCTTTATGCCGATCTCACGGCTTGAATAAGCGTCTGATGACAAAAACGGCGTCGTCTGATGAAAACCAAAACGTCGTATGTGATAGAATGTAATTTAGGTTTGATTGATGTAATATCAGTCACCTCTTTTCACACTTTCCTTGTATCATGACTTAAGTTTAGGATGAGATCACTCACCCTGAGTTGTATAAATATCATGAAATGATAATAGAAGAAAATATCTTTTCACTCCAAGACCATTTCCTAACATGGTATCAGAACACAACTGACTCTAAGCAAGCTCGTTTGATCCCAACCTTTCTTCCCCTCCCAATCCTTCTTCCCCCTTCACCTTATCCTTCATCTTCCCTAATACAAGTGAAACCATGGCTGAAACCCAACCCTCAACTGAATCTAATCCCTCTATGGTTATTGCATCCTGCAATACCATCACAACCCAATCTGCCACCCGTATCTCCCTAAACACAGCCACTCAAATCCCATTCAAACTAACCAGTGTAATTTAGGCTTGATTTATGTAAAATCAGTCAACTATTTTTCACACTTTCCTTGTATCATGACTTAATTTTAGAATGAGATCACTCACCCTGACTTGTATAAATATCATGAAATGATAATAGAAGAAAATGACTTTTCACTCCAAGACCATTTCCTAATGGTATGGAGATGACACAACCTTCAACTGCACCAACAAGACGATGACAATCACATACATCAAGATAATGACTAAATCACAAAAAAAAAAAAACCAAATAAAAATATATATCTATGTATAATAACTACTTTATTGAGTGAAAAAGATGGAAAGATGTGCAAAGGAGGTTTAGAGAGGTGATTTTAGGCCAATAATGACCAAAAAAATCAGTCCTATGCTTAGCAAAAGGGCTAGCAAAGAAAATCTTTAAAAAAATGTTCAAAGTTAACATCAATGAGGTAATACGGAATGGTCAAAATAAATTAGTACTTTTGAGTAAAAATTGCATGATGGTTATCTTAAATTTATATTTTATTAAAGCAAATAGAAACTCATTTCCCTCATAATTTTAGTTTTTTCTCGTTTTCCGATCTTTTCTTCGCAACCAAACAAAGAGCATAAAGAGGAAATTGCGACATCAACGCAACAGAAAACAAACAAGCAATGCACGAACCGGGAAGGACGCTACTGATGGAGACGCAACCAAACATCCATCTTGAAGAAGTTTTGCAGTAAAAAGAAAGAAAAAAAACATAAAATTGAAGAGTTCATTTCTTCTCGCTTCTACTGCTTTCTCAGAAACCAAACAACCGAAAAACAGAAGGAAACGAACAATGCACGAACCGGAGATGAGGCGGCCGACGGAGACGCTGCTACACAAGCATTAGGGGCATTCGCCTGCGAAGAAGAGGAGGAGAATCTGGGGGCGGCCGACGGAGACGCTGCTACACAAGCATTAGGAGCATTCGCCTGCGAAGAAGAGGAGGAGAATCTGGGGGATCTCCTCAGTTGTGTGTGGACGTGGTTGTGATTCAACATTGTGAGCTGAGTAGCCGGGAGATGCAGAAATGAATGGTGGAGTTCTAAGCTATAAGTGATAATCTCGGGAAAGCCAAAGGTCTGAAAAGGAGAGCATGCATGGTGCCGAAGGAGAGACGAACAGAGGAGAATAAGAGCAGAGGGAGAAATGGCGGCGAATCAGACCCTTGTCCTAATAAAATATAAATATTTGGTTAAAAGTAGAGCCGACAATTCCGGCTTGATCGGGTCAGACCTAATTTATATTATACTGCCATTTTAATAGTCTAATTACATCATATCTAGGTATAGGCATCTCGACGATTAAAAAAATAAGCGTTTAAAAATTATTTTTTCTTTCCGAATGCTTTGAGTTTAATGAAATGTCTCGACGGAGCGTGAGTTTAAGTATCACCGTCATTTGATTTTATCATTTATTTTCGTAGTAATTCACGTATTATGCAGCCGTTCGTTTATATAATTCCATCTGTTTATAAATTTGATTTAAAAAGATAAATAAATATTTAATTAAAATTTAAAAATAAAAATAAATATTCAATTAAAAATAAAATAAATATAAATATTTAATTAAAAATAACTATTTAAATTAATAGTTTTAGTAGTTGAAAATTTTAGAGATTATTAAATATATTTATAGGAAAGAAAGCAGGGGCGAAAATAGGGGTTGGAGGGTGGGAATGAGTGGCTACTACACGGTTCACGGAAGTAGCTTGACGTCGTTTGGCCTTTAGCTGACCAAAAGCAGTCGTTTTGAATCGATGATCACTTATTTAAGAAGCAGGCGTCGTTTTGAATCTCTGACCGAAACAACGTCGTTTAGCATGTGGTTTAAAAGCAGTTTTTCGTTTCTCTGATGACGAAATGATGTCGTTTTGCAGGCTTAAAAAAACTGAAATTAAAATGCCCTAGTTGCTCGTGTTCAGGCAGAAAAGCAAAAATCAGAAGGAGGAAGAAGAAGAAAGGAAGAAGAAGAGGGAGGGAGGAAGAAGAAGAGCAAACCTGCGATCGGCGCGATGGTCACACCGCGATTTCTGGTCGTGACTCGGCGTCTTTGCACTTTCATTGCGAGCACGAGAGGAGAGTAAAATCTCAGATCTAACCTCGGCACTCGGCGCCGGTTTATGATCAAACCTCTCTTTTTTTAAGAGCTGTTTTCTTCTTAAAAAATCTCAAATCCAACCTCTCTTTTGCATTTTCTGGTTTATGATTGGGTGTATATATATTGTTGTTTGTGATTTGAATCTAAAAATCACGGGTATTGCACTGTTTGGTTGTTCTTTGTGATTTTCAGATTTTTTTTGTTATTAAAGTACTCAGATTCCATTCTCTTGAATTTGAACCCCAGTCATATTGTTGAGGCAATGAAATTTCCTTATTCGATTAGTTTCTTTGATGGTAGTGATCGGTATATTTGCCCAATTTAGTTGATGTTTGTTAAATCAGCCATAACCCTAAGCTTGATTTTGCTCCACTTGTTGGGTGGTTTTCCTTCGGCATCATATTTAGCTTTTGCTCCCAGTTTTGCTCCACTGCTGGAGTTGCTCTAAGGGGCTAACGGGCCAGCCTAGTTTTGTATGTAAAAAAAAAAAGTTAAAAAGTTACAAGAATGCAAACAAAATTTTATTTTTCCCGAAGATAATTTCATTTCCAAAAAACTCCAACCAAATGGATTCACACAGCTCAAATGGAGCCCGAGAGTGAAATCGAAACCCGATGTAAGCTTAAATACAGTGAAGCGATAATTCATAAAATCAAACGAAGCTTCACCATTCAAATTTGTTGGGTATCCTCTCAGCTCAAGAACAATGCAAGCATCTTTAGACTGCTTTGATTTTTTGTTGTTCCTCGCTTGAACTCTTTCTTGACACGACACAGTTTCCATGTTAAGCTTTTGTTAATATCGATAATATTTTCAAAAAAGCGGGCTGGGTTGGAGTGCTAGAATTAACAATTAGGTGCAACGCCTCAGAATGTAGAACCATCTGTAACGAGAAACCAAGGGATCGGCCGGGGCTAAGCGATTGCCTCTCCGTGCTAAGTCGAGTTCTTTTCAAGATTAAGGAAAGAAGATCATTGCTTATGGAATGAAGTTTTGTCGCGTAAATCTAGCGTGCGGCTTCGCCGTCAGGATGACACGATATTTATAATGGATGATCATGATAATTTTCCTAGTTTGATGATGATACAAAATAGTATCTTTCCTTGTTGGAGGATGATACGATATTTCTCCCATTGGGTGAGAGATTTTCTTTCCTTATCATAAACCGCTTGATAATGGATGATTGATAGGCAATAATTAGGAAATATCTTACTTTCATGATTGGTGGAGATTGGGTGTTTTCCTCTAATACGGATTCCTTGGGCTACCAGTCTTTTAAAGGGGCGAGTTGGGCCCTCGTTTGATGCTGCGTTGGGGATTTCGTAAGGGCATATTGCTGGAAATGCGGAGCCGTTTTTAATCCGATATTTGGGCTTGCGTCTTGGGCTATCTTGCTGTATTTTAAACATTGGGTTACTTTTGTGCTGTTGCGGCGTGAGCAAAGTTTGTATCGCTTCTTAGATCAGGCGTGATACCCACGTGGCTACTAAGGAAGAGTTTGATTAGGGCTTTGTTGTCGTCCCACGTCTTGTGATAATGATGGCTTCTCGATTTTCGCGTTTATTTCGGTTGTGGCTCTTAGCTTCCTTAAAAACGTCACTTGATCGTTTGCACTTTGTTCCCCTTTTCTTGAAGCTTTTTTGCCTCTGCAAGTTTGTACTTCCTTTTTTCTTAAATCTTGTCCGACTAGTGTTCAGGACTACTTTTGGTGGTCCCTAATATTTTGTTTGGGGCTGGTGTCCCTCGTCTTGTTCCCAGCCTTGATCGTCTTTCTTCTCCTACATCTTTTGGTTTGAAGTCTTGCAAGGTTCTAGGGCATGCTCGGTTGGGGTTCTGCATTTCCTTCGATTTCTCCTTTTTCCTTGCTTAACCCTACGTAACTCCATGGGCCCTGGTCGCTCCTCTGTTTCTTGTGGGAAGTAATCTGAAGCTAATTCGGGACCGGTGGCGGAGGCGATAGTTTGGTTGTGGTAGTTCTTGAGTACCTTACTAGGGACCTCCTTTCCCCCGCTGGACAAGAGCCCGAGGCAAAATTAAATTAAATTCGGTATCTAGCGGCTCTGAATATTTGAGAACACCATAGATCGTGGCGAATGGAGCCCCGGTCGAATCGAACCTTTGTGGTGAGATCTTTGCGGCTTGATATGGGCCTGGATTTGAGATCAGGTTTGGTGTCCTGACGTGCTGACCACCTACGTCGTCTAAGTGCCTAAGATGGTGTGCTTTTTTGAGGTGACGTTCGAGAACGGCTTTCACTTCCCTTAGCATCCTTTTATAAAAAGGGTTTTACAGCATTTCAACGTCTGCCCCTCTCAACTTTCCCCTAACTTAAGGGTGTTAAATTGGGGTTGTTAATTCGTTTTAGGGATAAGGCACGGGTATTCCTAGTATGTACTCTTTACTTCTTGATTGTAAGGAGGTCGTTAAAGGCTTTCTTTATATCTCGATCGCTCGACACGAGTTGATTATTTGGGACCTTCCATCTTCGCACAAGTTACGGAAGGAGCGTTATTTTTGTTAGTGGCCGTCATTGGGGTCTGATCCAGCTTTTATCGAGGACACACTTGGCGTTCTGCCATCTTGGACTACCCAGGAACCTGGCTCTCCTTCATTCGGTTTTTGTTTGGTTTTGAGTCACATGATATTGACATTACTTTGGTCGGCCTTGGTGCTCCGCCCCGATCTCGATCCGAGACGAGAGGGTGAAGCGGAAGAGTAGTGAAGTGCGCCCAGGTGTGCTGTTGAGGCTCATCGGGTCGGTGTTCACAGTTCGTCGGTGCGAGGGCCCCCTTGACTTCAGCACTAGGAATCCTCTCCCCTCCCGAGTCATGAAGCCTTCACGTCCCCAAGCTTCCTCACATACATTTTGAGCCCCTTATTCTGAAGCTACATAGGGAGAGCTTCGGTCCCGCTGGGAGTCTTTGTGAAGAAGAGGCGTGAAGCGAGGCTCTCAGGAAACTTCGCCATTTGCCTCCCTACTCGGGATAATATCCTAAAGGTGGGGGCCTCTTCCTCGCCTTCGCCCGTCGTCGGGGCCGGAGGCTCTTCGGGGAGGGCGGATGAGCCCCCCTTGGAGGTTCTCCCTATTTCGGTTTGGAGTCCAGTCGCGAGGCACCCGCAGCCCCTCTGCAATCTTTGGATGAGGTGGGGAATCGTGATCGCTTTGAAATTTTGCAGGGATGAGGACGCTCTGCTTTCTCATGCGGAGCTTGCTGTCGGGGTTGTTTCCTCCATCTTACGCTACTCTGACCTCAGGAGGGTGGGTGCCCTACCGCCGGAGGCTGCAGCTCTTGCGTCGAGGGAATACGCCTCTGTCGTCCAGAGTGCTTTGAGTCGATCTTTTTCTTTTGTGTTTGATTCACGGTCGTGACTTTTTGTTTTTGTTTTTGTTTTTTGGCATGTGGCTACTTATGCGAAAGACTTGGCAAGTAGGGCTAGCCTTACCGAGGGCGGCGAAGTCTTACAAGGCTAAGGTTGCTTCCCTGACCTCCAAGAGGGCTGGCATGGCTTGGAAATAAAGGGGAAGCCGGCGGGAACTTGTGAAGCATAGGTCGACCTAAAGCATGCCCCCGATTGGTGAGGCGCGGTCGAGGATAAAGAAAGGGCTGGAAGGACTCGAAGGTCGCCGAGACGGCTGGGCGCTTCCGGGAGAGGAGTTGTAGGCGAGTCGAGGGTGGCTGTGTGGACCCGAGATGGCGGCCTTAGGCGAGGCCGCGAGAGGCTGGGCGGAGCGCTATGTGGAATGCGGCGGAGGAGCGCGGTGACGGATGAACGCTACGAGGCGAGGAGGCTGCGGCTGGCGGAGGGCGAAGTGCGCGGGCTTAAAGGCGAACTGGCGCGATGAGCTTCCGGGTGGCTTGCCTTTCAACCGGGCTTCAGGCTTTCCTGACACGGAGTTGACATCGGCTTTGTGATGAGGAGGTTGAAGGATGCGCCGAGTGAGGTTGATCTGGCCCAAGTGTTTTCGGGGCCCACGGTCGTGCTCCCTTGCTGGCGATTCTTGGGTTCCTCAGGGGCCTGGCCCTTGCAGCCGCCTCAGGGC
This sequence comes from Tetrastigma voinierianum, assembly GCA_016808115.1. Taxonomy (NCBI): domain Eukaryota; kingdom Viridiplantae; phylum Streptophyta; class Magnoliopsida; order Vitales; family Vitaceae; genus Tetrastigma; species Tetrastigma voinierianum. Next base: position 495,177 of record JAEQBH010003867.1, read on the forward strand.
TCATCCTCTTGACTCCTCTACTTCCGTAAGTAGGGCCCAACGTCAGGCGTTTAGGCTCTCTCTCTTTTTCTTTTTTTGGTGTATCACAGTGCGAAGCACAGGTTTTGTATTGCTTGATCTTGACTGTTGTTGATATACGAAGATTCATCGGTGAATTTCTTCGCTTATTTTCTGTTTAGGCGATTTAAACGGCTTGGTTCTCGAGCCACGGGTCTTCTTAGAGTAGTTATGTTATGAATCGAGTACTAGGCTCTGGCGCTGAGACCCTCTTGAGTTGTTAAGCTCTGGTAATTTCTCTTGGGCTCTGGGCGCTAAAGACCCTCCTCATGAACTAAGCTACACTAAGTTCTGGCTGGCCCAAAGGCCCTCGCTGAGTTGTTTAAGCTCTGCGGGTTGAGCTCTTGGGCTCTAAGTCGCTAAGACCCTCTGCCCACGGCCCAGGCTCTCTTGGGCTCTGGGCGCTAAGACCCTCCTCTGGTGATGACTCTGCCCGAGGCTAAGCCTTCTTTGGACTCAGGCGCTAAGACCCTCCTGCCTTGGCCCGAAGTCTCTTGGGCTCTTGGCGTATGACCCTCTGATTTGTTAGTTCTCACGGTGAGCTATTGGGCTCGGGCGCTAAGACCCTCCTGTAGTGGCCAGGCTACTGGGCCTCTGGGTGCTAAGACCCTCTGAGTTGTTAAGTTCTCTTGGGTGAGCTTACGGGCTTCGAGGCTGCAAGACCTCTACCTTGATGAAGTACACTAGGCTCTTGGCGGTAAGACCCAAGATTTGTTCGGCTTTATAATTTGAGCTTCGGGCTGCAGGCGCTAAGACCTCTGCTTGTATTTGAGATGTGGGCTCTTGGGCGCTAAGACTCTCTTGAGTTGTTAAGCTCTCTGGTGAGCTTCTAGGCTGCGGGGCGCCAGGCCTCTCTTGTGACCCGAATTTCTTGATGCAGGCGTAGACTCTCTTTGGTGAGTGGCTACTGCTGGTGAGCTTACGGGCTCAGGGCGCTAAGACCCTCCTGCGCGAGGCGAGCTATTGAATAAGGTGCTAAGACCCTTTCGTCTTCCTTCCCTTGGAAAAGCGCGTGTGGCTTTAATGCAGATCTATGGAGAATTGGAATGGATTGTGCGACTTCCCAAGCGCCCTAGCTCCCTTATAAATAGCGACCCCTCTGTGATGGTGTTATGCTTTTAACCTACGTCGTTTCTTTGGCATAGTCGGAGTCCGCGCATGATGAAGCGTCAGGGTTTGGTCATCACTGCATGGGGTCTATCTGGTGATCATGAGCCGACGTTTGGTATCGATGGTCTACCGCTTGTAGGAGTTGTGTTTTTTCCTAGTTCCTCCCTTGTGGGAGTTGTGTTGTTCCCTAGTTCCTCCCTTGTGGGAGTTGTGTTGTTCCTGGCTATTGATGATGGGTGTGCTAGGGAGCGATATCGAGAGGGTGGTGTACTTGAAAAAACTTTTAGTACCGCTTTCTCCGTTTTTTCTTTCTTCTTTCTCTTTCTCCTTTTCCTTTTCTTCCTCTCTCTCCCTCTCCCCTTCTCTTTCGCATTCTCTCTTCTTCTCTTTCTCTTTCCCTTTCTTATGGTTTTTTGCCTTGACAGGGTGTAGGCCGATGTGAAGAACGATTTTCGCTTAATTGTAATTTTTGAGATGCAAAGGGAGATTTTGTAATTCTCTGAGGTGGATGTAACCTCCATGTAATGAAATTTTGTATTCAAGCTGTAGCTCCTTTGAAATAAGAACAATCTTTGTGAATTCGGCTTATTCCACGGGCCCCTTAGTAGTGCTCACAGCTTTATCATTCTCCTTATTGTTTGGTCCACCATAACATTAAACAATGGTAGAACCATTTGAGGTGTTCAGCATTCCATGAATGGGGCAGGGTTTTTCCTTCTTCCGTTTAGAGATCATAGTTGTCAGGTCTGGATTATGCGAGATAGATGTAGGGCCCTTCCCAATTAAGTCCCAGCTTCCCATGTGCGGGGTCCTTCCTTGCTGGCAGAAGTTTTTTTAGAACTAGGTCGCCTGGCTTGTAACTCCTAGGCTTGACCCTTTGGTCATAATACCTCGCTGTCTTCCTGTGATAGTCCTCCATACGCTTTAGGACCTGCTCATGTTTTTCTTCTAGGAGATCTAGGTTTAAGCGAAGGACCTCCTCGTTGTGTTCGATGTTTGCTAGTTCAATCCTTGGAGATTTAGTCCGACCTCAAGCGGATCTTTGCTTGGTGCAAAGGTTAAAGCGACGGGGTTTCACTGAGTGGCTAACTTCTTGGCGTAGTTACGTATGCCACGTAATACCTCGGGGAGGTATTCTACCCATTTTCCTTTTAGATCTTCTAGTTTGGTTTTTAGTGCTGTCTTTAGAGTCCTTATAGTGACCTCTGCTTGCCCATTGGACTACGGATGAGCTGGGGATGAGTAGTAGTTCTTGATTCCGAGCTCAACGCAAAAATCCCTGAACTTAGGGTTGTCGAATTGCTTCCACGTTGCTCCCGGACCAGGGACCTCGGGATCAGACGCATATTATAGAACACAGACGAGGATTGCGTGCCTTGTTACGTGATTGTTGCTAAGGGTTCGGCTTCGGTCCATTTGGTAAAATAGTCCCGACCTGATGATAAATTTACATTGGCCCCTTCCAGTATGTAGGGTCCTGATATGTCTATTGTTGAAAAGTAGGGCTTGTGATAATGTCGATGCTTTCGGATGGGAGATGAGAGATCCTGGCATGCTCCTGACAAGCTTTGCATTTTCTAACTAGTTCTGTCGCATCTTTGAGGATTGTGGGCCAGTAGTACCCTTGTCTCAATGTTTTTTATGAGTCAGAGGCTCGATGTGGTTGCCACATATGCCCTCGATATTACCTCCATGATTATATAGTTAGCGTCTTCGCTCGCACTTAGAATGGCGTGAGTATCGTTTATAAAGGGTCCCTCGATGAGCGGTGAATCTTGAGCCTCACTGCGAGTTTGGGCGCCTCCTTTGGGTCGGCAGCGATGTACCATCCACCGTGAAACCCGGATGGGGTCCGTCCATTTCGGTCGGACATCAGAACTTCTCCATTGTCAATGCTTATTGAGGGTTTTGGAAGGTGCTCGACAAGTATCATTTGCCTAGGTCTTCTTGTGAAATTTGTCGCCACGCGAGGCATCATTTCGAATTATCGCTCTTGGTATGCTTGACGAGACTTCGTGTGAATTTCTTAAGCGACTCTCGTACCTTTTGAGATATAAGATCATCTTCTCCCTCTGTGGCCTCGTAGGAGTCTTCTATCTGTTTACCGATTAGAATTCATTTGCTCACGGGCTTATCTGCTTATGAAGTGGCGAGGTTGGAGTCGGCTATGGCGACCTCGCCATTGCCATTATTGGGCAGGCCGAATGGCGTATTCCATATCTATCCCGTCTGGAGAGGTAGGATCGGCCCTGCACCACTTCCTTAGGTGTTAAGCGTACATCGACGGAAAATCTCGGATAGGAGTCGGGTGCCAATTGGGTAGCCTCAGTAGTGTCTTTGGAGTGAATTCCCATGATGAAATCTGCCCGAGATACGCCCTTTTACCCATTTGTCCTCGGTTTGTACCTGATGTAAATTCACTCAGCTCTATAGCCCACTTTGCTCCCGACCTTCGAGAGGTTTGGTTTTATGCGATATTAAGCTTCATCGGATATTCGGTTGGGACTTTGACGGTATGAGCTTAGAAGTAAGGTCGGAGTTTTCTGGATGTGGTTACCAACGCCAGGATCAGCTTTTCCATCTTTGGGTACCTCTCCTCTACTCCCCTCAGAGCTCGACTGCAATAGTAGACTGGTTGCTGCACCCTGTCCCGTTCTCTTACTAGGGCGGCACTAGTTGCAAAGTCTGAAACGGCTAGGTAGAGAGTAAGGAGTTCTCCCTCGGAAGGGCTTACTAGAATGGGGGGAGAGCTCAGGTAGGTTTTGAGTGCCGTGAACGCCTCCTAGCAGTGTGCGTCCTATTGGAAGGCCTTTTTCAGAACTTGAAAGAAAGGCCGACATATGTCGCTGGCCCTACATACGAAGCGCTTAGCGCAACTATTCTCCCTGTCAGGTGTTGAATGTCTTTAATGTTAGACGAAGGTAGCATATCAAGCACGACCTTTATCTTATCTGGGTTTGCCTCTATTCCTCGGTTGTTGACTATAAAACCTAAGAACTTTCCGGTGGAGACTCTAAAAGCGCATTTGGCTAGGTTTAACTTCATATTGTAGCTTTTTAGGACCTGGAACGCCTCGGCTAAATAGGTTATGTGGAGCTCGGCTTTTATCGATTTTACCAGCATGTCGTCTATATATACCTCCATAAATGTCCCAATTTGTTTCTAGAACATCTTGTTCACTAGCCTTTGGTAGGTGGCTCCTGCGTTCTTTAACTGAAGGGCATTGCACGATAACGGTGGTTCACGACCGATGATAAATGAGGTCTTCTCTTGGTCGCTGGGGTCCATACAGATCTGGTTGTAGCCAGAAGGCGTCCATGAAGCTGAGGAGTTCATGATCGGCCGTGGCGTCTACTATGAGATCAATCAGGGTAGGAAGTTATCAGCTGGCGGGCGTTGATGTCTATGAAGTGATGCAAAGCCACCACTTGCCATTAGCACGCAAGAACAACGTTAATAACCATTAGAATTACTCTCGCCTCTACGATTGCCTTTGCTTGGAGGAGCTTACCGACCTCTTCGTGTCATATGTCTTTTAGGCAAAACTCCTGCTCTTTTGCTTGACCGTGGCGGGATTGGCGTTCTTTTGTGGGTGATCAGCGCACAGTCGACTCCACCCCATGTCTTCTGTTTCGAGAGGCGGAATACCTCCATGTTATGCTCTAGAAAGAACGGACTGAAACTTTCAATATACCTTCTTGGACCCTATGAAGACGAGGTGTTTGGCTGGTCACCGAGCTGTCTAGGCTCTAATTCTTACGAGGAGTCGCGGTCGGTGGTTACTCGTCTGCATATCGAGCGCTCGTCCATGTACGTTGTCGACCGTGTTTTGCTTCATTGATCTTGAGTAACATTCCACAGCTATCGCTGGTTTCTCCCGGACCATTCCTGCCTCCATTTGCGATCGGGGTGATAACCATGTGATAATCGGAGGGAACGACCCTTATGGCATTGAGAGAAGGCCTACCCAGTAACATGTTGTAGGCCCGATGGAGCATCTCTGTGGGAATCTCTGCAATTGTTGTAGTCTAGCATGGGGGGTCTCCCAAAGTAAGTACTAGTTGTACAGACCCCAGGGGCAGTACTCTTTCTCCTGAGAAACCACGTAGGCAGGCGTTGACTAGCTCTAGCTTCTCCCTTCCAATGCCTATTTTATCGAAAGCTGATGCGAAGATATGTCGGTCGAGCTTCCATTGTCGACAAGGACCCTGTGGATAGTTTTATTAGCTACTACGATTTTTATCACAAGCGGGTCTTCATGGGGATGTTGGCACCCTTCCATGTCGCATAATCTATTTACATGAAATATGAGCTTATTGATGTGTATGACATTTTTTTCCCTATCGGATAAGATGTTCTGCATGTTGAAGGCTTTATATATATATATATATATATATATATATATATATATATATATATATATATATATATATATATATATATATATATATATATATATATATGTTTTATTATTGGTTGTTATGTGCTTTGGTCATAATTGATATTTTTATCATAGTTACAATAAAATCCTTATTTCTAATAATTGACTAATGATATCGAAGTGGGAGAATGTTGTAATTTTTAATTTTGTGGATTAGTAATCAATTATTAAGATTTGTTTATTGGATTATTAAATAATATCCAATTATGTGTGTTATATTATGTAGCGATATAGCACTTGACCAGCGTATTGGTGGTCAAAGTGCTTCATATCAGAACCTCACTGTATAATAATAATACATAATTGATATTATTTAATAATCAATAAGCAAATCTTAATAATTGTTAATATAATCCGCCAAAAGGTAAAATACATTCTTCGCTAGATGTAATCAGTATCAAGAGGCTCAAAATTATTAGTAACTATAATAAATATATTATATTTAATAATAATAAACATATATATATATATATATATATATATATATATATATATATATATATATATATATATATATATATATATATATATATATATATATGCTATATATATATATAAAGCCTTCAGCATGAAACATCTTTATCGATAGAGAAAAAAATATGCATACACATCAAATAAACTCATATTATAAAATTATAATGAATAGAAAGAAAGCTGCATGAGTAGATAAAACAAAATATGCATTTCAGGCAATGATTAAACATCTTGATATTTATCAGTATGATGATATTATTGACATGTCATTCCAATACATACACCAATGAGCAATTACAAAGCAAATAAATGCATAAATTCGGACTCCCGCACAACGAAATATCAAAAGACATAACGAGCCATATGAGTTACATGACGTTGATAAACTCCTATAGGTAAGCCTTTAGTTAGTGGATCTGCTAACATATGTCATGTAGCGATTATATTCGTCAAGTACAGAAATTCGAACTTTCTCTCGATAAGCAATTATTTTATATCAAAGTGCTTTGAAGCGAGTAGCACTCACATTTGAAATGTCTGGCGGCAATAATACGCGATATATAACAAGTGGCTTGGATATGCTCGACAATATGAAAGCCAAAAATCGATTTCTTTAGCCACATGGCTTGACGAGTAGCCTCATAACAAGTGACATACTCTGCTTCCATAGTTGAGGTAGCTGTAAGTGTTTGTTTAACACTTTTCCAAGAAGCAACTCCTCCTGCCATCATAAAAATAAAACCAGAAGTAGATTTTGTCATCTGGGCAACCTTACCATCCCGAGTCGAGGAATAGCCCGAGTGACCTCTCGAGTTAGATCAGACCTTTATGGAATTCGACATATGATCTTGGTACCTTGCAAATTACCTCATGACCTTTTGTGGCTTTCCCGATGATTCAAACTGGATTGCTCAGTATCTCCCTAAAGCATTAACAACAAGCAATATCGGAATGATCTGAGCTTGAGCATACATCGAGTACATATGATTTGGAAGGTTACAACATTATCAGTCTCTAGAATGCTCTGTCTAATTGACTTCTCCATGGTATATTTCATGAGGAAGCTTGGATACTGTTTGTACTTCTAAGGTTTCCCACGATTTGATGTTGCGTAAGTGGGCCTTCTGGTGGCCGGACTCTCCACCTCGCAACCCTCAGGAGTGCATGGTTCTCCTAAAGGCGGCTGATGCGGGCGGGGTTGGTGTGAGTGGTGGTGGCTGGACTCCTCACGCCACGAGGGCCATATGCCGGGCGAGATGCCCCGCGTCGGATCAAGTATTCAATCTCCTTTTTTAGTTGGATGCAAGTCATCTATTCGGTGCCCATGGCCCTTGTGGAACTCACAGTATTTGGTGTCGTCTCTTCTAGCGGGGTCTGACTTCATCTGGGATGGCCACCTCATAAACCTTTCATATTGCACTTCGCCTAGGACCTGCGACATTGAGGCTGTCAGAGAGGTGTATTGCTGAGGTGAATACCGCTGCTGCAGCTCAAGTTAAGGTGGTCCCCTACGATTCCTTACGTTCCCTTGTCTTATCGGGGACCGCTATCTATTTTCTCTGCTCCTCCTTGGGGATCTGTCCTTGTGTGCCTGTCTCTTGGGGCTTCGTTCTCTTTTTTTGTTGCCCCTACTCTTTTCCTTTTGAGTAGAAGAGCTTCTTTGCTTGGATAAGAGGGCTTCTTCACCATTGATATACTTCTCTGTTTTGGCGAGGACCTCGACCATGCTTGCCTGAGGGTTCTTTGAGATAGAGAACATTAGGTCTTTCGACTGCACCCCCAGCCCTGCAATGAAAGTAGTAACGACGAACTTCTCATTGAGAATATCCACCTTTAGCGGCTTCGTGTTAAACTTTTGATCATATAACCTCAGGCTTTCTTGAGAGCTATGTTTTATGGTCAGAAGCGATAACTCGGCTTCCTGTATGTCTTTGCTCCAATAAAGTGGGAGACGAATGCGATGGAAAGTTTTGTGAATGATGAGATGGAAGACGACGAGAGTCTGTTAAACTAGGCTAATGTTGGGCCCTTTAGTGTGATAGCGAGGGCTCTGCATTGTATGGGGTCCTGATATCCGTGTAGTTCCATCTGATTTTTGTACATATTGAGGTGGTCTATGGGGTCTTTTGTTCCGTCGAACACATCTTGTCGTTGAACTTTGCGGAAGGGAAGTGCAACACCTGGCGATGAATGGGGTCGGTTTTATTATCTTGGGGCATCCGTAGAAATTTGGAGCTCGGCCCTTTACCGCTTCCTTCATGTGGTTGATTTCTTGTTGGATGTCCTTAAACCTCTGCTCCCACAACCTCTCCTCTGTCTCCTGTTGATAAAGTAGGGGCCCATCGCCTTTGTTGTTCCTGCCATGCCTCTCCTCTTTGCGATCCTCCTTGGGGAGTTGGTAAGGATCATGCTCCCTGGTGTGGCTAGTTTCTCCTTCTCTATCCTCTTCTCGATGAGGGTCGAGGTGTTGCTCTTCTCGGGTAACAGGGTTTTGGTCTTTTCGGGCTTGTCTTGTTTCACAGGAGCATTGTATTTGCACGGTGATTGTTCAACTCTTCCGGTAAGTGTTAAGTTGGTAATGAATGCCACCTAGTTCGTGTTGACACACAGTTTCTAGCGTGCCTCACAGGGTGGTTGTCCCGTCGCTTGGCGGTCTTGCATCCTTGGGGATTGCCGTTGCTCCTGCTTATGTTAGTTGATACCATCGATTCTTTGAGAGAATTGACTTGTTGTAATGGAACTATATTCCCCGCCAAACGGCCTTGGCCGATGATGCTTTTTCAACGGGCCCAGGCTGGGGCGTCTTTAGGAGTATAGGCAGTCCGGCGCCTTTGGATGTCGAACTCCTGCAAAACAAGAAACCAAAAGTTGGCGGGGCTCGCCCGTTGCCTCTCCGTCTTCATCGGTTGCTTTACGGTGGAAAAAGAAGATCAAGCTGCTTATGGAATGAGATTTATTATAAATATTACCTTTCACCAATGGGGTGGCCTGGTATTTATAATGGATGATCATGATAATTTTCCTAGTTGGATGATGACACAGAATAGTATCTTTCCTTGTTGGAGGATGATACGATATTTCTCCCATTGGGTGAAATATTTTCTTTCCTTATCGTAAACCGCTTGATAAGGGATGAATGATAGGCAATAATTAGGAAATATCCTACTTTCCTGATTGGTGGAGATTGGGTGTTTTTCCTCTGTCTGATTCCTTGGGCTCTGATCCTTTTAAAGGGCGAGTTGGGCCCTCGTTTGAACTGCATTTGAGGATACCATTAAGGGTCTATTGCTAATCTTTGGACCCATTTTAATCCCCGATGTTTGGAGGGCTTGCATCTTAGGCCTCTTGTGCTGTTGTTTCAAACCCATCAATATCCAACTCATAAAATATACAGAAAAAGAGAAAGAGAGAAGAAAATTTCGTTTCAATTGTTTGGTTGCTGAGAAAGTATATGAAGTAAAGCTAAGAGATTTTGAAGTTCTATTTTAATTTCTCAGCCAGCTAGAAAGATGAAAATGCACCAAAATGAAAAACACAAAGGAAAAGATGAAAGATAAGAGAGAGATATTTAAGCCCTATTTCAATTTTCTCAACAACCAAATAGAAAAACGAAAATGAAAATCCAATAAAATAGCAAAGAAAAAGCAAGAGATATAAGAAAAAGAAGAAAGATGATTATCCTAATAAACATCCACCTAAAGATAAGAGGAAAAAGAAGAAGAAGAAGAAAAAACACGGTTAGTGTAACGCCCCAAAAATACCATAGAATTTTTATAATTATTTTATTTTATTTTCCGGGTATGAATTGAGTCAAACTTGGGTTTCCAGAAAAACTGATAAATTGTGAAATGTGAAATGAATATGTGAGCATATGATTAAATGTTATATGCTAAAAAATGAGAAATTGATTGAATCAGAAAATTAACTTAGTGAAAAATGGCAAATTTAAATTTGTAAAATAAGGACCTAAAATTAATGAGAAGTATGAACTTTAAAGGCCTAAGAGAATTAAATGAGAAAGGAAAGTAAATTGAAGTGCTAAAATGAGAAAAATTAAAAAAGCTAAACAAGACTTAAGGAGGAAAATGAGGACCTAAGGGTCATCTGAGACTAAGTTATATGTCTAAGTGTGATTATTGAGATTTGAAGTGCAAATAAAATGAAATGTGGACTATAGAGTAATTTGGGAGAACTTAACCCAAAAATGGGTTTTAAAGAAAGCCAAACAAGGTCTTATGAGATTTAGGGAATTTAAAGACCAAAAGTGGTCTAAGGGAGCTCATTCTTGAGCAAATCCCGTTTTTGGAAAAAGAGGGGAGAAAAAGGGGGAGAAGCTAGGACAAAGAGAGAGATCAAGTTTTTGATGTCAATATTTCCTATTTCTTGCCTCTAAGAGATCAAACAACCTACAAGAGAAAATTTGAAGAGATTAAAGGTAAGAAATCAAACCCTAACTTCATCTTTTTGTGATTTTGGTTTTGGGAAAAAGCCCTAACTTGGGAAAGAGAGGTTTTTATTGATTTCAAACAACTTTTGGAGTTGTTTTGGGTGGATTCCATGGTGGGTTTTGATGTAGGATGGATTTAAGGAGGTTTATTGAAGAAAAAGTGAGTGAGAGATGGCAAAATTTGCCATTTCTAGGCAGATCCTGCACAATGGTACCTATACCGAAAGTGGGTACTAGTTGATTCATGGGCACGGAGGTGTTTTGGAATCATCAAAATTTAATAACCTAAATTCCTCCTATTGTCGTAGCATAGCTACTGTAGTATAGTGGCTCTAGGGTCGAACACATGGATGGGTTTTCTTCTCACCAATGATTAATAGTTGAATCAAAATGGTGAATTTGTTTTGGATTTTAGGGTTTGATGAAAAACAGTGGGGTGAAATGTTTGGAAACTAAAAATGAAACAAGTTAAAATGTAAAATAGAACTCCTTGAAGTGTTAGGTCATTGGGGTTGGATTCCTAGGGCAACTCAGGGTCTCCAGGGTCCTTTCCTTGCGTTGGGGAGGATGACCTATAGTCATCTCCCGAATTAGATCTTCATTTAGCTATAAAACCTAACCCTTAATAGCTATCCTTTGAAAAATGGTAATCACTGACATCAATGGTCTCGATAGTGAAAAACAACTCTCCTTGACTCACCTTCCATTGATTAATAGAAGGTAACTAATGAATCTAAGTGGATCTAGCAATAAGCATCCACTGAACCCTAAAAGATTACCAAATACAGGTCATTCAAGGTGAATATAAGGGATTTAAACCTATAGTTCAAGGGAAACATAAAGCGCGGTGAGTACGCATGAAAACCGCAGGAACCTCCGGTTGCGCCGGATCACTGCACCGCGGCCTTGTCCTTCAAGGAGGAAGGGTTTCTAGCCACTCATCCTCCTAGTTGTTATCCTCGGAGGGTGTTTGACTGCCTAGAAAGTGAGAGAAAATGAGAGAAACTGGAAAAGAGCGGGAAGAGCTGAAAGCTTCCAGCCCAAAAACTTTTATTAATGAAGAAGATTGTTCGTTATAGTGCTTGTCTGGGGCTTTTATAGCCAAACCCCCTTTACAAATTACAAAAATAACAAAACAAACACTATTACAATGGGGCAAATTGAGAGAAAACCCAAAAGCGTGACAACGAGTGAAAGAGTGGGAAGAAATTTGGCTTCCGGTAAACTTTTATTAATGAAGAAAGATTGTTCGATTCTGATGCTATGCAGGGCTTTATAGTAAACCCCTTTACAAATTACAAAATAACAAAACAAGCACTATTACAATGGGGGCAAATTAGGAAGAAACCAAAAAGTGACAAAGAAGTCAAAAAGTCAAAAGTAGCGAGACCGATGAGCAGTGGTGCGAGGGTGAAAATTCGGGTTGCGAAAATTTTGCGAGTCTACTCCATTTCTTTGCTTTGCTTTGCCTTCTCTTTTCTTACGGTTTTGATTTGCGTATGAGTTGAACTTGGATTCTCCATGGTTGAGTTGAATCCCTATCTATGGTATAAGCCTGCAAACAACAAAACTTGCCACAAGAATTTAATTCGTAGCTTCTTTGGAGTCCTTAACATGCCAATTGGGTTAATTAGGGCGAATACTACACAAAAAGTGCTCAAAACCTGTATTAATAAGGGTGTAAAATAGCACTTTTTGGGTAGTAATCACCGGTACCCATAGCACAGAGGGAAAATGGTATCGGTACCAAAAGTTAGTGGTATTGGTATTATTCACAATGAAGGGTAGATAGAGTGCGGAGTCAATAGAAATAGGTACCGTGCTCCCGGCAACCCTATTTTTATACTTTTCACTGTAGTAAAGTCAGTGGTTGATCGGGATGAATCATGCTTGCATTTTAGTTAAATTCTCGGTGTTCTTTATAGCTAAAATGCATGATTCATATCCTTTTTCATTAATATTACACTAATCCCTCATATTATATTATGCTACAGAATATGGCAATATTGGAATCAAGAGGCGACTAAAGGAGCCCAGAAAAGCGAGGCAAAAGCGAGTATGGCGAAAGGGAAGCGCTCCTGCGGGTTGCGAGTTCGCCGTTGCGAAGACTCCCTTCGCCGCAACGAAGGGTCCCTTCGCCCCAACGAACTAAAAAGCCTGAAATCATAGGCCTCGGGTTCACCGCTGCGAAGCCACCTTCGCCGTGGCGAAGCGAGGTTCCCTTTCCATTACGGGAACTCGAAAAAACCCTAGCTTTTTGGGCCATTGATGGGCCCGTGTCTCGAGGTATAAAAAGGGAGTGATTTCGAAGCAAAAGGGGGGATGGGAAGAAGAAGAAGAAGGAGATACAAGAGGTAGAGATCAATAGAGCCAGATTCGGGAAAGATCGCGAAGACGAAGTTTTCTGCAGTTCTTCCTTTAACCTACTTCATGATTCGAATTCTTCAATTTGTAATGAATACTATGATGAACTAACTCTTTTCTCTAGGGTTTTTCTAACCCTAACCACAGTTTGATGGATTGATTTTCAGTTTTGGCTTATTTGGTTATTAATATGAGTTCATATGTTTGCTTTAATTATGGGTTTAATTACATGTTATTATCTGGCCAACCATGGCATGCTAAAGTTTGGAATTTGAGATCAAGAGAAGATAATTTCTACGAACATGGTTAAAAGCAACATTTGGGTAGTTGAAGAATAGAATATTCCGGACTGAGTGTGGCATTAGGGTTTGCATTTAGGTCATTTGGTCGAGGGTTGAGCGGCGATGCAATACATCCCAGCGAGATAGGCAAATATATCTCGAGAGAATATCTTGTAGGAAATGTCGACGCCAACATAACTCATATAAATGCTTCAATGTAATCGTAATTGAATTGACATCCATCAAGAGTGGTAGGAGGCGATAAAACCACTGAGTTTCTCATCATGATATAATTCGACACACCTGATTCTAAGTTTTTGTTAATTCTAATAATCTAGTCATAATTCACTCTAGGATTAGATCCCAATATTGTCGAAGTCATCAAGTTAGTAGTCAACACACTTCTCTTCGAGGGAACAACACTTGACTAACCACTACACTACGTCAACTCGACGCGTGCACTTGCGCACACAGGTTTGCGTTTCCCAATTAATTTCTACACACTCACCATTGGCCCATCAATGGTCATTCACCGATTGTTAAGGAACCCTAATAAATAATTAATGGGGGTTCAAATAAGAATGAAAATAAGTGAAAAAATGCACCGTACCTCACCACCGAGGCGAAGCGAATTGGGCAGACTTAGTGTTTTAACCCAAAACCGTTAATGAAGATTAATTGTCATTTACTAAAAATTTATAATAATTGTTTATCCACTAAGAGTGGCGTAATTGTTATTGACTAGGGATGAGTGAGGATCACCTAACCTAGGACCGAGATCGAAGGGAAGGAAACGAGAGCCGACAATTTCGGTTAGTTCTTCGGACCTCTATTCCGATTCAAGTATTATTAATTCTTTGTTCACCATAATTATATTCGAATTTCAAGTGTTTTGGTATTTTACCAAATAAATCTGAAATGATTGTATGAAGTATGCATATCTCTGAAATGTTATTACGAAAGTGCATATGGATTTGAAAATGTGATATTTAAAATGCTTGACAATTAATTGCATGTGAGTGATTAATTGAATTGTAAACGAATTGGTCAATTCTTGACATCTTGAATTGAATCGATATGCTAGAAGTTGACATCAGTGTGATGCTGTCGACGTGCGTCATGAAGGCAAACCGAAATTGTTCAAGGTCCCACACGGCGGGATGCACCAATCAGCATCTATCATGATAGTGTATGGCATTGTTAAAATGTCCCACTTGGCTAGATGCACCAATCGGCATCCGTCATGATGATGTATAGCATTTTTAAATGACCACTTGGCGGGATGCACCAATCAACATCCGTCATGATGGGAGACCAAAATTGCTAAATGTGTAAGCACATTACAGAATGACAAACAGGAGACCAAAGTTGCTAAATGTGTAAGCACATTCTGAGAATATGATAAACGGAATGAATTCATCAGACGGAATCTGTCATGAATGTAGTGTATAGACAAAGTGAAATACTTGAACTTTTGGCCAGTGTAGTGATGTTGTAAAGCTAAATGTATCCTTGAGAGTATATGTTTGAATCTCATGATTTGAGTTAAATAAGTTAGTTGCATGTGAAAATGCACATTTTGATATGGTCAGTGATTTGGAAAGTGTAAGCATGTGAAAATGCATATTTTGATATGATCAAAGATTTGTAAAGTGAAAGCATGTGAAAATGAATAAGCATGAGTATTGTTTTACATTGATCATAAATGAAGTAAAAAGTATGGTTTAATATAAAAGCATGTCTTATATTAAACTAAATTTATAGAACCACTAAGCATGAAAATACTTAGCGTGTAGTTTTTATCTATGCGTAGGTATCGAGTAAGCAAGAAAGAAGGCTAAGAATAAGAAGCGCAGAGTCATAGAGAAAGTTGCGACGTATAAGTATATACCCCGTCATATGAATATCATTTCTTTTGAACATGTGATATTTTGTGAACAAAAGAGTTAATCTATGAAATAGTGTTTTGTATATCAATTGCAAAGGGATGATACGCCATTTTGTAAACGTATTGTATAAAAGTAAATGTTTATGGGCCTACCATTTGAAACGCTTTCGCGTAATTGAAAACACTAAAATAAAATGACATAAATAAAATGTTTTTGAAAAGATAAATGAAAACGGTCAGAGTAAACCAAGCTCCGGTTCGTATTCGCCATTCGAGGTAGGCCGGGGATTCGGATTGAGACATTTTAAAAGAAAAAAAACAAATAAATAAAAAGGCAAATAAAAAGAATTAAATGAGCATCCCGGATCCGGTTCGGACTTGCCAATGGAATCGGACCAGAGAAAAGGGTGCTACAGTTAGTGTCAACCCTTCTAAGTAGCTCACCAGATAGCCCTTATAGCTCACTGAAGAAGAAGACCTTATATAAGAAGTAGTTGAATCCGAACCTGGATTTATACTTTAAACTAGACCCAACCCATTGAAAATGATTTTTTTTGCAGTCGTGGGGTTCTTAGGAGAGGCAAAACTTGACTCAATCTTTGTAATATCAGGATATGACTCATTGCAGATTCTTGAAGATTTATTCAGAAGCAAATCTCACGATTGCGGTTTTTCGCTTCTGTGCTTGTCTCTGCCTCTTACGGTGATGGCAGTGATCTTCATCATCTTCCTTGGAACGATGCTTGTGATCTCAATGTTCGCAGTTGTTGCCATTCTCATGATTGCAATTTCTATGATCTTGAGTGGAGTCTTTACTTCGCCTACTTAATTTCTCTTTCTCATAAAAGGAGTCAGAGTATGAACTACTGGCAGTCAAGCATACGAGGGTCTGTGAGAAGGAGAATATAATTGTTTTGGATATGTAAATGGGGGTTTTGATAAGTAAGGGGGAATGTATATATTTTTTAATTAGTAACTGGGCCAACCCGAAAAAACCGGGCCAAATTTGGTCTGGTTTTTTCGGGCCAATGAAATTAAATCCCAGCTCAACCCTAATTTCGGGTTGGTCGGACTCAAATTGCCAACTATAGTTAAAATGCAAGAAATAATTCAAATTTTGTAAATCTAACTCTAATAATGTTTTTTCTTGAAAAAAAACTCATTATAAATAAAAATACCCTTTTTCATATTATGTATTTACATGTATCTTAAAAAAAAATCGTTATTTTTATAAAAAAAAAAGGTCAAAAATTAATGAAGGGTTTGATTTTCGAAATTTAACTTTCAAAATATCTTTTAGTTAAATATTTAGTTTTTTAATATTATTAATTAAATATTTGGTTAAAAGACATCAAATAATTTAAATTTTGCAAATCTAACTCTCATCATATTTTTCTTAAAAAATAACTCATTATAAATAAAAATGTCCTTTGTCGTATTATGTATTTATATGTATCTTAGAAAGAAAAGTTATTTTTACAAGAAAACAATAAAAGTCTTTTTGTAAAAAAATAAAAGTAGGGTTAGATTTGAGTTTTGGACATATTTAGGTTATTTGGAATACTCGGGCGGTATGAAAGTCTTGAGGGGTGGTGTGGAATACTCATGTGGTATGGAAGTGTCGAGGGCTGGTGTGGAATACTCGAATGGTATGGAAGTCTCATCAGTGGAATAGTCAGTAGCACGACCACCCAATCAACAACCACCTCGCTTACCAGCTCAAACAAGTCGACCACGACCTCGCCCACCACCTCTCCCTCTCACTCGACCTTGAATCGACTACATCCTAACTGTAGTGGATGACGCAAGAGGTCTGATGGATGGCCCATGTGACGTAGATGCCTTCTCATCATGTGCAGTGATGCGATGGTCCTCTCCAATCAGACGTAAAACTAATCTAGCAATATGATGAATGTCATCTGACAAGCACGAGAAGCCCACGGATATACTAATTTCTACCATCCCGGAGAGATGCAAAAACAAACCAAACAATAGTAAATTTTTTATCTATTCATTAAATTTTGGAAAATAATTGAGAATTTAAAGACTCTTACTTGCCAACAAGTGGGATGTTGTGGCTGTATTATGATACCTCATTTGATCCCTATGGAGTGGTGGTGTGATCAAACGTCGTGTAAAACATAGATACCACTCCATATATGGATCATGGAAGTCCATAATACTAGTCATAGGAGGTGATGTGACAATCCTCTCTACATTCGTAGCCCATAAGGCAATGTATTGTGTATGATACGTCTCTCAATCGTACTTATGGCGTCCTTGTTTTTTCAACCAAATGTAGCTCTTGCTCTAACGAGCAAGATGGAGGTATCCCTTGATGAAGGCCAAACTGACGTAAGACTTGCTCCGAAGATGCTACTCTACAGTCTCAAAGTAGATAAATGGTGACATCGTCTACCAAATCTCTTGATCAGCTAGACATATATCAGGTAGATTGGAAATTGACTCTCCGATGTATGGCTCCCATAACACCTACAAATATCCACGTTACCTTAATGTCAATATGACTAAAATTATCGTTAGTGTGAATATGACTAAAAATAATATATATTAATATACAATTACATTATCATGAATCTGTGCATCCAACTGGTCTCGATATAAGGCAAGCACACCAAATGGGTTATTAACCCATGATAAAGGTACTCTCCACCGAAACCTCAATGGATCAGTTGGCTCAAGCTTAACTAGCTCAGCCTTAGCCTCAGACTCAGCCGGTAATCCATGTTGTAGACCCTCAGCTACGTCTCCATCAATTGCATTTGCATAATCGTGTAAGTGTTGAGCGACTGAAGGTGCTGCTAGTCGGCTAAAATCAGGTCACCCTACATGTAGTCTCTCCCAAGACTAGAGTTGGATAAAAAAAAAAAACCCATTCAATATTAGCATACTAATGATTGACTTTTATGTGTTTATTTATAAATAAATAAATTATCAATACCTGTACAATGTCATACAATTGGAAATCTTAGTAGCACCATCGTAGCTCGCTCGACATAACTCCCAGTATAAGTGTGTTAGACTGTACTACCCCAATTGTAAGTAGATGTCTGCGTCATATCTTGTAGTAATGGGAGGAAACATTAGTGGACATGCAAACCCTTCTTGTCTACAAATATAAAGGATCCTAGCAATGCTAGGATGAAACCACGTGCACTGCACTATAATGTCACCTCATCTGCGTCTATGGTTGGAGTCGATAAATGTTGAGACAACCAGCGTGTCGAGACAATAGATCCTCCAAGCTCAGCCAGTGGTGGGATCACACCTAATAGCTCCTGATGCAGAGACGACACATCGAACTTACATGTGCCAATGACTGGTGGTCCATGAATCTGAAGGCCTAGGATGATAGCAACATTCTGTAATATGATTGTCATCTCCCAAATCGGTAAATTAAATGTGTATGTCTTAGGGCGCCATCTCTCAACCAGACACGTGATGAGGCCCTAATCGAGTGTGACGAGTCCGATGCGGTACAAACCATAGAAGCCGAATTGGATCACATAAGGCCGAATACGAGGATCCATCTGCCACTCTCTCATAAACTTTGACATATGTTGTCGACATGTGAGTACCGAAGAAAGCTACAAATTACAAAGATATCAATAAATCAATTCATGCCCTTATGTTACACAATAATTTAAAACAATATTTCATGAGATGAAAAATGCATACCTAAGTAGTGTCCACTAAACGAGACCAATGTTTGTCCTGTAAAACCAAGACAAATCTATCTAATGGATCGGCATCGTAAGGTCCTTTGAATTCCATATCTGTAACATATAACAATAAATAACAATTAATAAATGAGCAAGTACTAGTATATAGATAACAATGCAAATATTAAGGCAATGTAACAACAAAAAACATACATGTTTCAATCAACTTGGTTCCTATTTTGACAAGATCGGTGATTATGACCATGTTGTTTGCACAACCCGCATGTAATAGTAGTATTCCCATCTCTAACGTCCATTTCATTATGCAAATGGGTTGATTTAGGACGTCCACGTGATTTGCATTTCATTGACTCAAAAGGCACAATAGTTAGACCATCATAAGGAGGTCATTTGTGACGCCCTAAATTCCAGGGGTCCGTTGATCATCCATCATCCCACGGAAATTAAAGCTTGTGGATATCGTGTAACTCGATACCACACTGTTGTGTCCCATTTACTGGGATCCATAATTTAACAAACGAATGATCTCGCTGTACGAGGCGCTATTCAATTCCCAACCTATACATTTATACAACAACACTGGCCCATCCGGGGCTGATATAACCTGATGACCACTTATAGGGTCCATTTATGAGTAAAAATTGACCACACCGGGCTCATTTATCCACATTCATATAAAAACATGTGAGACTATATTAAAAACAGTCCATATGAGTTCAATTACAACTCTTTACATATTAGTACATGCCAAAAATAATTTGTTCCAAATTATTTTACAAAAATAATAACAAAAGTAATTATAAAAGCCACACGTCGACTTTCTTCACCCTTATGGTCTCAAATGAGAACCGACCACCGGCACAAGTCCCGCACTTGTTATGTTATCCAGTATAGGGTGAGCCACGCCCAATAGAGTAAATCCTATAGAGGCTACTCCTCACCTAAGTGCACATGCAATGCTTACACTTAACAATTTTCACATTCACATTACAATTCCAAGTAAGATATGTAATCCTGGGTTGGAATTCTACATGTTATGCCATAAAATGAAATGAGACTCACTCATGCACCATACTCGAGTCTTTACCAACTCCCATAATACCGGAAGTCTTTACTGACTCCCACCACACAATGTGATGCCAATGTGTGACCGTCATTGATGGATTACATCCAATGATCATTTTCAAACAAAATTCGTTTGTTTACAAACCAAAAGTTTTTTGGATGTTACACCTCAAATGATCATTTCCATTTTACTAAACCATTTGGCCTTTTATGTGCAAATGTAGTTTTCTGGTACCGTCTTCATAGGCTTCGGTGACGCCTTCCAACACTTTTCGATTCTCACCGCTGAAGTGGTCCAACTTAGTCCGGTCTTTCACCTGAGTGAGTATCTAGCCCTTCTTGCTATTACTCGACACAAGTTTTTACCATTTCGTTCGACAGTACGACTATGTTGGACTTCGTCCAATGATACCGACCCTACTCATCAATCACCCATTGTGGTGTTGATCTCAACCATGCACCTACACCAATGAAATGCTATATTATAGTGCATATGCAATGTAGCGTACCATTGCATGTCAATGCCATGCCATATATGTAATGAATGCCATATGGACAATTTATCTCATACATTTAACCATGTATCATGGAAAATTATATTACATGCATATAATTTCCAAAACAACCATTCATTTAAATATTAATTTATAAGTATATATATCAACATTCATCAAACAATTAATTATCAAGCATGTTATTACCACAATCGTTAATAACACCCTTCACCCTTAAGGCCACTATGACATGGATATAATGCCTGGGGTATTCACACAAGAAGTCTGGGAAACTAACTTGAATTTGGTCGCTGTAATTCGCCAACAAGCCTTTAAACCGACCACAAAATCGGCTAAACAGGCCCTTAACAGTCCGGATTATTATTTTCAATCCAAACAGCCCCTAAACACTTTTTGGGACATATTACACACAACCACAAATCAACACACAAAACTGACCACAAATGGGCTGCAAAACGATAATTAAAATTGTTTTAAAATAGGCCTAATGTTCCCTTAGCATCAACATCAGCCTAGATAATTCTTTAATCTAATATCCCTAAATGTTTGGTTGACATATTACATTACAACCACAAATCAACACGTAAAAACAACCATAAATCCAAGCCGCAAATGACAATTAGCATCAGTCGTTTTAAACAAAGCAAACATCCCCAGTAGAACACTAACAAATCGAGAATATTTTTAATCCAAATAGTCCCTAAACACTTTTTGGGACATATTACACATAACCAAAAATCAACACACAAAATCGGCCACAAACGGGCAGCAAAACGATAATTAAAGTCATTTTAAAACATGCCAAGCAAACCCTTAGGGCATCAATTAATAGTCCGAATAATTATTTTTAATCCAAACGGTCCTTAAACACTTGTTGGGACATATTACCCACAACCACAAATAAACGCATAAAACCGACCACAAATGTGCTGCAAAACGACAATTTAAGTAGTTTTAACCCATGTCAAAGCCCCTTAGGGTAGAATATCTACGGCAAAATTTCAGTAGAAGTCACCTCAATAAAAGTAGGAATAAACCACAGAAAGAACTCACCTCTTGAAGCGCACAGCATCAGAGTAGAAGCTTCCTTAACCCGAAATCTTGATTTCCGAATCTCCTCCTTCGATATTTGGTGTAATCCTATTTTTGGAAAATCTACAGAGCCCTCACAGTAGATGAACTTCACTCTCGTTCGACTAATTTCGACCAACCAATCGTAGATCGTCGGCACACTGGCTCTCTCATTCTTTATATTTTTCTCTCCACGGTTTTTCCAGCAGGAAATGAGCTCTCTTTTGCCCCATTTATGATTTTTTTTAACCTTATCCACACTTTTAGAAACTCGCCCACGTCACAATGTTCCATGACCTGCTCAGTCCATTTTCACCCATTTTTCGTCACTAAACAATGAGATTTTGCCTTGCTTTGAGTTCAAATTATTTTTAATGAACTTTATTTAAATTATTTCCCAACTTTCAAGATTTTCTTAAAAATTTTGTTTTTTTTTCACTCGACACTCCTCGCCCTGAAAATCGTGAAAAATCCAACTATCTCATAATTCAACAAAATTCGTCTGAGTAACTAGATTTCAATAGACGAATCCAATGATGAGGTCCGTTTTGTCATCCGAGATCTAGAAAATTTTAGGTCAATAGCCTGTACTATGGCGGTAATTTACCGTTTTGCCATTTTTTGGAACAATTCAAATTTGCCTGAGTTTTACATCATTCATATTCATCGAATATGAGATTGAACAAAGTTGCCCATGTATCATAATATGATCGAAAGTACCTAGCAAATTTCGAACAAATGATCTAAAATCTACGTGCTTAAACTCGACATGTCAGCAGGTCTAATTATATGGAAATCCATATATAAGTGTCTTACCACAAGTGCATTTATGGTTATGTAAGTTGAGGCGAAGTGTTCGACCTCTTTTGACTTGACATGAAATCGTCCCTGGTTGTGATCGTAAAGAAGAATCTCAAATGATCTAGCCTTAACCACACGTGCCTTAATCTTAGCATCAACATATGAAGTATATTGCTTATCTGATTCCAATATGGTATAACCTTGTAACGACCCTCGAGCTCGACCCGACTCGATTGGCGGATCCAAACCGAAAGCCCGACAACGTCAGGCCGAAGCCATTAATCAAATCCCTATAGCAATTACATTTCATGATTCGGGGACGCCTGTTTAATTCTTTTAGTTATCTTTTTATTAAATTTTTTTGTTTTCAAAAGTGTCACGACCCGAATCCCAACTCGACCCGGTTGACGGATCCAAATCGGAGCCCGGTTTACTCTGACATTTTCAATTATCTTCTCAAAACATTTTGTTTGTGTTATTCCATTTTAGACTTTTAATTACGCGGAAGCATTTCATTTTGGATAAGCCCATAAACATTTACATTTAACAAAATGAATTTACAAAATAGAAGTTCAGAATTCAAATTGTTTTACAAAATATCAATGTTCGAAAGAAATGGAGTGAATGCATATGACGGAGCATACTCCGCAATTCTTTCTCTATGACTCTGAGCTCCTCGATCTTGGGTCTTGCTTCAATGTCTATCACTCGGTAACTGCGCATTGATAAAACAATACGCTAAGCATTTTCATGCTTAGTGGTTCTATGCAGTTCTCTATTCCATTTCAGTTCAATATATATGTCATGCATTTATCAAAATAATGCCTTTATAAGGTCTGTGTAATGTAAAAGATACTTATACAAATACATTTTTTATATCATTTTTTGCTTTTCGGTTTGTGATTTCACATATAGCTATAGAGTCAACATTCACGACATATTTAGTTGGTGAATCTTGTCCTGTTTGTCATTCAGTAGCAATGTGGTTTCACATTCAATATTACCATCTCACATATATTATAGAAGTTTCCATATCTACTTATAGATTCGCTTGGTGAATCCTCGGTCTTGTTTGTCATTCAAGAGTAACGTGGTTTCACATTCAATATTACCATCTAACATATGGCTATAGAATGATATCTGCCCATGATTCAAGCAGAATCCTATCTTGTTTGTCATTCAGTAGCAATGTGGTTTCACATTCAATATTACCATCTCACATATGGCTATAGAAGTCGACATTCACGACAGATTCAGTTGGTGAATCTTGTCCTGTTTGTCATTTAGTAGTAATGTGATTCCACATTTAACAATTACGGTTACCTTCATGACAAATTCAGTTGGTAAATCCCGTCATGTTGGTAATTCAATATTACACTTCAAATCAAATTACTTTTATGCAATAATTTCACTTATAGTTCAAATACACGCATACATGCAGATATTTGACAAGCATTTCAAATACTAATAATTCAAATCGAGATATATATATATATATATATATATATATATATATATATATATATATATATATATATATATATATATAGATGTATATTTCACAAATATAGAGAAATAAATCGAGAACAAATAGGGAACAAAGAACAAAACCAATTATCAATTTCCTTTTTCTTCTCGGAGCACACCTTAGGTCGTTGTCGCCTTCACCCGGCACTCTAGTCAAATACAAATTTTCTACCTTTAGTGGTTAAGCAAATAATCATATCAAACGACACGCGAGGCGGTTTCACACTGATGGCGAGGCAGTACTCTGCGACGTTTTTCACTTAGTCTCATTCTTATTTGAACCTCATTAATCGTTTAGGTCCCTAAACAATTGGTATAATGCACAATGGACTTAACTAAGGCAAAATAAACAAAAACAGGGTCACGAGTAGTGGGTACCGGCACACTTGTCCACCGCCGTTTGGCACTCAGATCGTTTGAGCGGCATCGGGTACGATTGCCCATTGCATCCCCGGGTACCGCACACTCAACTCAGATCGGGTACTCCCTAATGGTTTTTGCCCAAAAATGCGGGATTTGCATTTTTACCATTTTCTTCCACAAATCTTCCTCAAATTCATCCCATATCAAAATCCAATATGGAATCTACCCAAAACAACTCCAAAAGTGGTTTAGAATCAATGAAAACTCTTTTCTCTCAAGTTAGGCTTTTCCCCATAATCCAAATCAAATAGGGATGTAGTTAGGGCTTGATTTATTACCTTGAACTCCTTCACTTCTTCTTGTATGTTGCTTGGTCTCTTAGGAGCAAGGAATGGGAAGCAAGGCCAACCAAAACTTGATCTCTAGCCAAACCCTAGCTTTTCCCCCTTTTTCTCCTCTCTTCTTCCTTAAAAACGAGATTGCTCATATAATGAGCCCTAAGACCACATTTTTGGCCTTATATTCCCACTTAAGTGTAAGGCCTTGTTTGGCCTACACTTTTATCATTTCTCATTTTTTTATCTTTTTGGTCTTAAATCACTTATTCCCCATAAGCCCTTGTTTGGCCACCCAATAAATCCAATTTTCCATTTTAGTCTCCTATTATACACTTTGGCCATTCATTTATCATAAATTCACTTAGACATTTATTCTTTATAACAATTGACCCCAGTCCTCATTTTACAATTTTTTCTTACATTTGCCCTTTTCAATTCGGGCTTATTTCCGTGTTCACTTAGTTTTCATTTTAGCATATAATATTAAATCATATGTTTACACTTTCAATTTTCATTTCACAATTTGTCAACTTATTAATTTTCCAGGAAAAACCCAAGTTTGACTCAATTCGTACCCGGAATATATAATAAAAATTATTATAAAAATTCTAGGGTATTTTTGAGGCGTTACAAACCTTGTTCCCTTTTTGCAAGAAAGTAACTATTGATCCTAAAAAAGGTCAATTGAACCAATGTAGTTACGGGTAAGCTTTGAGGTCCTTTAATAACACTATTGAAAACCTCAAACATGTTTGTAGTCATTATCCCATATTTTCGACCTCCATCATGTGAAAGTATCTATTTCTAAAAAGGGATAACCTCCAACCATCTTTATGGTTCTAAATTAATTCTCCCAATTTTGTCCATATGCTTATTGAATTTTCCAACTTTAGTTCCTAAAGCTACTCTACATGTAAAACCCGGGTAAATTTGAATTTTTTTTCCAAAAAAGGGCAAAGCGGTAAATTGCTACTACGATACGAGTTGCAAACCTGAAATCTTTCTAGATGTTAGATAAAAAAACAGACCTCACCGTTGGATTCGTGTCACGAAATCTAGTTACCCAAACGAATTTTGTTGGATTTCAAGATAGTTAGAATTTTCATGTTTTTTAGGGCAACGGGTGTTTGCTGGACCCCAAAGATGAGATTTGTAAGAAAAATCTTGAAATTTGGGAAATAATTTAAGTAAAGTTCAAATAAAATAATTTGAACTTAAACCGGGACGAAATAAACAAAAACGGATTCGAAAAGTCGTGGACATGTGGCACGACGTGGGCCAAGTCTTTAAAATTGTGGATAAGGTTAAAAGTCAGATTTTCGATAGAAAAGAGGGGATTTTTTTGTTGGAAAAATGTGGGAGAGAAAGAAGGAGAGGATGAGAGAAGTCCAAGACTTCTTTCAATGATCCACGAATTTTCGTGATCTAAATTCGTTGAGCCAAGAACAAAGTTCGTCGCCTCAACAAGGGCTACGCTTGTGTACCAAAAACGAGGAGTTTCACCAAAGATCCAAAGGAGGAGATTTGGGGAAATCAATGGTTTTGGTCTTATGAGGTGTTTTTGAGGCCTCCTACCTTTTCTACTACGCTTCAAGAGGTAGAGATTCTTCCTACTTTGGTTTTACCTCTACTTTTGGTCACGAAGGGAGGTTGTCAGGTAGATGTCCTATGTGGGCCCGTTTGCTGGTTTTTAGATGGTTTATGGCCTTTTTTATGGGATATTTGTGGCTGGCTTTGTGAGCTGGTTTGGTATAGTTTATGGCATGTCCAAAGGATGTTTTAAGGGCTATTTGGATTAAAAATATGGTTTATGGCATGTTCAAATGATGTTTTAGTGGTCGCTTGATTAAAAATCTTGCTTATGGTCATGGGTGGGCTTGCTTAAATTGTTTAAAATCCAGCTTATGGCGCTTATGGCCTGTTTGTGGCCGATTTTGTGGGCTGAATTGTGAGTGTTTATGGAATGTTCAAAGAATCGCTTTTAGTGGGTCAAGCCACTAAAATATAGACATTTAAAGGCCCGTTTAGCTGGCTCAGATGTCTGCTTATACCTATTTGGGGCCGCTTTATGGCCTGTTAAGGAGCTGTTTGGGGTCAGTTTTTATGCCGTTTGGAGCTATTTTATGGGCATATTATAAGTCACATTTGGCCTTGAGAATTAAGGGTGCTATTACTTGATTTTGTAATAACATGCTTTGTTGTTGTTATTAGATAAAATATTGATATATGCGTATTAATATATTGACATTGGAATGAGTGTTTATTTGGAGATTATATGCATATGATATGATTGTCCCCAATACATGATGAAATGTGGCGATTTAAATTGTCCATGT
Organism: Tetrastigma voinierianum; assembly: GCA_016808115.1. NCBI lineage: Eukaryota > Viridiplantae > Streptophyta > Magnoliopsida > Vitales > Vitaceae > Tetrastigma > Tetrastigma voinierianum. The sequence continues at coordinate 521,959 of JAEQBH010003867.1, forward strand.
GGTACCATTACATATACAAGACATCGACATGCAATGGTGCATTACATTGCATACGCATGACATCACATGTCATGGGCGCAAGGCATGGTTGAGATCAAACATCACACCGTGATCGATAAGGCTCGAGCACCGCCGGACAAAGTTCAACAGAAGGCATACCAGGCTGGACATGGAAAACTGTGTCAGGTAATAGCAAGAAGGGCTAGACACTCCCTCGGGTAAAAAACCCGATTACTGGTTCATACACTCTGACGGTGAAAGTCCAGAAAGTGTAGCTAGGCTTACGGAGCATGTGGTGTGATTCCAAAATCCAATCCCTACAAAGACATATGGATTTTGTTTATAAAGTGATCATTTGATGAAATTCACCAATGACGGATTTTATTTCACATTGGTATTGCATTGTGTGATGGAAGTCGATAAAGACTTGGGGTATGGTGCATGAGTGAGTCTCATCTCATTTCATAGCATGACATGTAGAATTCCAACCCAGAATATGCATATTCTTACATGGAACGTTAACGTGAATGTAAATTGTCAAGTGTGAACATTGCATGTGCACTTAAGTGAGGAGTAGCCTCCGTAGGAATTACTCTACTGGGCGTGGCTCACCCAATATGGGAAAACATTTCAGGCGCGAGATACACACCGGTGGACGGCTCTCATCCGGGGGGCAAGGGTAAAGAAAGTCGAGTTGTGGCTTTTATAATTCTTTTTGTATTTTTTTGAGCAAACTAGTTTTGATGTGTATTTTTATGTAAAAGAGTTGTAATTGAACTCATACGGACTGTTTTTAATGTAGTCTTGCATGTTTTTACATGAATGTGGATAAATGGACTCGATGTGGTCAATTTTTACTTATAAATGGACACGGTGCTAATTGTATTATATTGGGCCTTGGATGGGTCATGTTATTGTATATTATACATGTTGGGTTTTGGATAGAGCTCCCCGTACAAAGGAGACTATATTCGATTTTGTTAAATTTTGGATCCCGGTAAATGGGACACAACGGTGTGGTATCGAGTTACATGATATCCACAGGCATTCCGCGGGTTGATGGGTGATCAACGGACCCCCGGATTTTGGGGAGTCACATTACACCAAATTCTTTAATATTTATCTTTGAATCAATTCATAAAGTTGCTTGCAAGATGACACATGCAAATCCTATGATATGCATATGGTTCAGTTTAACTAAGATGAACATCAGTTATTGTTGCCATAATGCTTGGATATCTGTAAAATATAACACACAGTCATAACCATTGAGTTACCTTGTTTCTAATACATGCCATGTGAGACCCCGGATAAAGTAAAATGATAGACCCGGGTTGCAAACCTGGGAATTTCTCTAGATCTCGGATGACGACGCGGGACATACCGTTGAGTTCGTCTCGCGAAATCTAAGTAAATAGTCGAATTTTGTCGAATTTTGAGAAGGTCGGAATTGCACGTATTTAGAGACAAACAGACGAATGAGAGGGTGACACGTGGCATGAAGATGCATGCCATGTGGCCCCCAGGAGGAGACATCAGACTGTGGAAGCCAAGTGTCACACTTCTATCTGTAATGAGAGGATAGTGGTGGCAAAGTGGGCATTAATGACATGTGGAATGCCATGCGTCGCGAGAGAGAATAAGAGGTTCTACACCTAGATAAGTATTCTCCACCTAAAGCAATTTGTTCGGTGGAAGAGGAGAGAAAAAGGGAAAAAGAAAAGAGGAGAAGAAAAGAGAAAAAGAATAAAGAAGAAAGACAACAGAAAGGAAAGAGAACCAGCAGTTCTCTGATTAACAAACAGAGGAGTCAAGTACAGCGAACCATCTCGCACTTGGAGAGGCAGGGGTTCTCCATTATGGTTAGTCTTTTGTTTAAGTGAGCCATGAAATGGTTACAGGTTAGCCCAGCAGGTCGGTTTAAAGAATACTGATAGAAATTGTTGTTGGTTGGGACCCGCTTTCGGTCCGTGCTTTGTAATTGCGCTAAACCATCATTTGTACCGTAGTTTGGGATCCGAAAGGTGATGATCTGGTTGTGTACTGTGCATACTGCCGAAGTTTGGAGATTTAAACTGTAGCTTGTGTGTTATTGCTTGTTTGAATAACATGTATTGTGTGTGAGAAAATGATGTTAATATATGCATGCTTGTTATATATTACGATGCTCGTGAAGCATGTATTATGAGTGTTGCATGTAGTTTCCATCATGCATGTAACATGAGATATTATGCAATGATATTATCATTGCATGTGCATGGGGTCATCGCGTGAATCGGGTGTGAGTGCATGAATAAAATGGGTATTCGGAGGGTTGTCCAGTAATAGTGATTCGGAGGGTTATCCAATAAATTATATCGGAGGTTTGTCCAATGAACTCTATCGGAGGGTTGTCCAATAAGGGGTTCTCGGAGATGGTCCGCTGGTCTCGATACTTGGAGGTTGTCCAGCTGGGTTTACTATCTCTAGGTTGTCCAAGTGCGTAAAATATTCAGGGGTTGTCCGATATCAAAAAGGTCGTTTTGGGTTTCAAAAACAAAAGCTTTTTGTTTTGAAACTAGTTTTCATAATATGGAAAATTGCATGTATGAGAAGTCAATGTAGACTGTGCATGACATGTACATTCATCAGAAGGATCTAACCCGCCTCGACCCGGACACAATCCGAACCGAAACCCCGACGCCCATTTAATTCTTTTATTTACATTTTATTACGCTTTTCAAAGTGTGGCGACTCGAATCCCCGGCTCAACCTGAAGGGCGGATCCGAACCGAGCCGATGACCCGACGCTCAATTATCTTAGACAAAACATTTTCTTTATGTTATTTCTTTAGGTTTTCGATTTGTGAAGCATTTTCTAATGGTAATTCACAAACATTTCATAAAATGCAATTACGTTGAAGGCATTCTATGCCCTTTCAAATGATATAGCTAAAACAAAACATTTTTCGAGTTCGACATTTGTTCACAAAATATCCCATGTTCAAAAAGGAAATGATATGTGCATGGCGGGGTATGTACTTATACGCCTCAACTTGCTTTATGACTTTGCGCTCCACGATCTTTTCTTCCTTCCTGTCTACTCGAAACCTGCGCATAGATAAAAACTATACGCTAAGCATTTTCATGCTTAGTGGTTCTATATAGTTCTATTTCAATATTCAATTTAATTTGGCATGCATTTAACATTAAGCCATGCCTATTATATCAACATATACTCATGCTATTCACTTTCGCATACTTTCATTTTACAATTCATTTACTATATCACAACATGCATTTTCAATGCAACAATTCAATTTATGAGATTTAAGCATATACATAAAAATCCCATTTACACTCGTCTATGTTGGTTATTTCACTTTGACTATTCAATTCACATTTCCGACGGATTCCGCTTGAGAATCCTTACTCTTATTATCATTCTAGTGAATGTGCTTACACATTTAACAATCTGGTCTCCCATCATGACGGAGGATGCCGCTAGTGCACCCTCGACATGTGGTATCAATTTAAATGCTGATATCGCCATCATGACGATGCCGATTGGCATCCCGCCAAGTGACATTTCTTCAATGCCACGCCATCATAATGGATGCCGACGGGTACATCCCGCCAAGTGGGACATTGACACCTTCGGTGCTTCGTGATCGCCTGATGCCGATTGGTGCATCCTTCGTGCGATCTATCCAATATATCGATTCAATTCAAGAGGTCAAGACACCGATTCCATTTGTTAATTCGATTATATTCACATTCATTCGGTTTTCAAATATCACATTTCAATTCCTTATTCACTTTCGTATTATTTTTCAAAGATATACGCAATCTATGTACTCATTTCATATACTCATTTCATATACTCATTCATGTACTCAATTCATATTTACTTGGTAAACTACCAAAATACTTGAAATAAGAATAGAGTCAGAGAACAAACCGAAGTTGTTGGATCTAGTTTCCTTCTCTTCGATCTCGGTCCTAGGTTAGCGATCATCACCCGTCCCTAGTCAATAATAATCACGCCACTCTTAGTGGATAAACAATTAATCATATGAAACGAATATCGCCGAGGTGGCGAGTTATGGTACGTTTTCCACTTAGTCTCATTCTTATTTGAACCCCCCATTAATCGTTTCTTAGGGTCCCTAAACAACAAAGGAATACTGACTTAATCTGGCAAAATATGCCAATTTATGTCATAGTGAAGCAAAGGGTACCCAGATCACTGATATACCCGATACTGTACCCTCACCGCTGTACTGCACACTGAGTGGCACTGGGTACCACTTGCTCCTCTCGTAGTCATATGGGTAACGGCATCACTTTGCACCCTGCACTCACTTACTGCTTTGCCTAGAAAATGCTGAATTTTTGCATTTTCACCCATTTTTCTTCCACAAACCTTCTCCAATTCATCCCATATAAAAAATCCACCATGGAATCCACCCAAAACAACTCCAAAGGTGGTTTAGAATCAATGAAAATCCCTTTTTTCTTATGTTAGGGCTTTTCCCCAAGATCAAGAACATAAAAGAGGAAGTTAGGGTTTTATTTTTCTTACCTTATCTCATCAAATCTCCTCTTATAGGTCAGTTGGACTGTGAGGAAGAAATGGGAAGCAAACCCAACCAAAACCACTCCTTCTTGCAAACCCTAGCCTTTCTCCCCCTTTTCTCCTCCCCTTCTCTCAAAAACGGGTTTGCTCAACAAATGAGCTCCCAAAGACCGCTTTTGGTCTTTTAAAATCCCACTTAAGTGTAAGGCAATGTTTGGCCTTCCACCTTATTCTCATTTCCCATTTTCTTCTTTTTGGTCTTCAATTCTTTATTTCCATAAGGCCTTGTTTGACCTTTAACCCATTTTCATTTTAAGTCTCATATTATTCCACTTTGGCCATTCATTTATCATAAATTCACCTAGACATTTATTCTCAGATAACACCGACCTCAGTCCTCATTTTACAAATGTCCATTTGCCCTTTTTCACTGGGTTATTTCCCGGTTCAATCACTTTCAATTTAGTACATATAATATTTTAATCATATGCTCACACTTTCAATTTACATTTCACAATTTTATCAATTTATCAAATTTTCCGAAACCTAAGTTCGACTACACTCATAACTTAATATATAATAATTATTATTATAAAATTCCGTATTATGCTATATCCATATAGAGAGATATGTATATTTATATGAATGTAGAATGATTTTATGGATTATGCCATTGCATGTGCATTTGGGGTGGGGAGTAAATGTAGAGACTTTCTACTGGCATAGCTCACTCCCACGTGGGAAAAATATTTTCAAAATTCGAGGTACATCAAGAGAAGGCACTTCATGAGGTTTTAGTAGAGAGAAGATCTAGATGGTTTATTGTGTTCTTTTGTAAATTTCGTAGAAAACCTGCTGCTTTAAACTGAATCATTGGCAAAATTTCAGATTGATGTAAATAAATTGTAATTAAACTCAGATTATATGTTTAATACAATTTGGTAAGGGCTGGTTCGGGCTGAGGGATGTTTCGCAGATTTGAACCACAGGAAGTCGCTCTATTTCGATCCTATGGCTAGAAGCCAAAATTTAAGACTGATTTTTGGTCAGGGAAGTAAAGGAATTCGTCCCGCTTGCCTTCTCGGTATATGTATCCCCATCGCTGAGCTTGATGTGCTTTGAATCACCCAAATCAAAGTTTCTATGTTCTAAGATACGACCTTAATGAGCTGGCCCGAGAGGGTGAGTCGTGTGGCCAAGCTCTTCTAGCCGAGTCAACTTCTTCCGGTCGAGCTGACCTCGTGGGCAAAGCCGCCTACCCCGGGCCTGGGACGAAATAATTTTCTTCTAATAAAAGCCCGTGTGGGATGAGCCTGTGTGTGGGCCGAGCTCACTAAACATGAGTCAGGTAAATAGTACTTGCTTTTGACCCTATGTGATGATCAGCTCTTGAGGCTGCTTTTTGGCTGGGAAAGTACACTCAACTAGCATCCTTCAAGGAAATTGTAGATCTACCCTGAGAACTTGACATTGGGGCTGAATTGACCCAAATCTGACTCCCATGTACCCCAAGTTATGCCCTTTACGCTGAAGGGTCCGAGAGGATGAGTCGTGGTGGTCGAGCTCTCGTGGTCGTAGCCTCAAGAGGGATGAGCTATGTGGCCGAGCTCAGTGGAGATGAACCTGCACGCCGAGCTGTAAGGACTGTGTAGCCAACCTCCGTAGGACAGAGTCGCGTGAGGCCTGAGTTTAATCTCTCGGGGGCAGAGTCGACCTCTTATGGCCAAGCTCTCTCGACGAGTCGACCTCTTCGCCGAGCCTGGCCAGGCCGTGTGTGCCGAGCCAGCAAGGATGAGTCAGGCGGTATGGCTGAGCTCACAGGATGAGCTGCATGGCCGAGCTCAAGCAGGATGAGCTGCGGTAGCCAACCTCGCAGGATGAGCCAGGAGGTCGAGCCGACCTCTTTGGTCAAGCTTCGGGCCGAGCTCAGCAGGGAATGAGCTCGGCTGTGCCAACTTCGGACGACCATAACTTTCTAGTCCAAAGTCCGTTTCACATGTTCGTAGACTCTATGGAAAGCCCTTTGAGTCTAGAATCCATCCATATATGGCTCAATACAATCGTTCTCTTGTGTTCGAGACGAAAAGATAGTGAATTTTTGTCGGTTCTGCATGTCGATCGCTCATGTGAAAGCTGACTTGAATGACCATAACTTCCTCGTCCGAAGTCCGTTTCAGGTGTTCTTAGACTCTATGGAAATCTCTATGAGTCTAGAATCTAACCATATGCCTGTGGATGGAATTTGGTGCCCACATTGTTTCTGAAAAGTTGATCATTTCACTAATTACCGGAGTCTTGAATGAGAGGTACTGTTATGTGTCATTGCTTGATAATTGAGTGACATGTGAGTATGTGTGAATGAGGCTATTATATAGCTTGTTGTAGGTTACCTGTGGAAAAATATTAAAAAAAAAAAAAAAAGACCCTCGGGATTTGGGGTGTCACATGCCAAGAACCATCCCTGGCTATCAATATTCTCTCATTATGTAATAGTAAATGCTAGTGGAAACGACTTATTATTTCCATCATAGCCCATTGCAATCATTAACGTGCCTTTATACTTCCCTAAAATTGTATCATCAATACTCAGTATGGGCCGACAATGATTGAATCATTCAATAGATGGATGAAACACCTAGAAAACGTGTTGAAATACCTCGGTGTTAGTTATGCATATGATTGTCAAATATTTTGCAAGTTACAACACATCTAGGATTTGCCTGCTCTAATGCCATGAAGAAACGTGACAATTCTGCATATGACTTATGGAAGTCCCCAAATAATATTATTAGTGTTTTATGTTTCCAACCAATGTTTTCTTGTATGATATTTCATATCTAAAGCCCATAATGGTTACTTCGGATAAGAAGCACGACAAAGTGAATCAGGCCTTAATCATCAGGGCTTCTCATATGATCAACAACCAAGTTGGAGTCTAATTGTTAATGGTCCCAATTCAAGCAAGGATTGACACAAGTATGTGGAGCTTTATACTTATTGATTGCGAAGAAAGATGTATCTTTCACAACCATAGCACGAAGCTTCCATGTACATTGACACTCCTCGGCCTTCTTACATCTTAACACTAGCAATTTTTTTTGAAGATGCAACAACCACATACTGTTGTTGTGCTTTAATAGAGTATAAATAAATAGCATCTTGCAAAGCAGATTTGGAGGTAAAAACCTGGCCAACTAAAAATTCTCCACTTGAGTTTCCGATATTATAGTTTACCCCTGGAGTCTAGTCACTTGAAACAACATTACCAAAGTTTTCCACATTTTCAAATTGAGGTGATGGTGCTAAGTAATAATTAATAGTTCCCCTCTCGTCTGGGTCCTCAGGATCTAGGTTTTTTGAGACATCACAACTTGGCACATCCACATAGACATATCTCCTTTGCTTTTTCTCCATAAGTTAGTTAAGAGTTAACAAAGACAAAACATGTCCATCAACTTGAAACTTTCCATCTCCACCACTTTCTTCTTCACCATCTTCATCACCTTTTTCATCTTCACAATCTTGATCATCTTCATTTGCTTCACATCTATCAGTTACAACAACTGGAGAGCTACTAAGCCCACACCAATAGTCCAATTCCTCAACATTAACATTTCCTCAAAGTAATAAATCAGTGTAAGTACCAACTGATTGATTCACTTATGGTACTAGCTAAGATACAATTCATCTCAATTCCAACCGCAGCAATCCAATTTCAACATTCGGTACACACTATTGTCATCCCATATTGGACAAGGTTGGAACCTATTTCCTCTTTTCAAAAGATACTTACAAGTGAGGACTAATTTAAACCTTTTTTTTATCAATACCTATCATTGATTATATCTGTCAAGCCCGGGGACGCAAGATACTGGACTGGGACTCTTTACTTGCTTTATCAGACGTTGGTGTGTCCAAGTCTTATAACTGTATCAACATATCATATACAAAAAATACGTAAAACTACCACCGAGTGGTGCTTTACAGCGTCACATGCTATTGCGCCCCGAGTCTCATTTACATATACAAAAATTCATACATTTACCAATCGTAGCGCTGAACTCCACTGCGGATGAACCCCTACTAGTGTGCTGGCCCAGCAGAATGCGGAAGATCACTGTCCCCTTCTTCTGTACCTACATGGATTGAAAACCCGTGCTAAGCTTTACGCTTAGTAGGAAACATATGTATTATGCATATACACATTTATAGTAAGCATATAACAATACTATCGTAATTTCATGCATTCATATAATAAACTTATACAATTACTTATACTTATAACAGACTTATGCTTATTCGGATCTCCCATAGGACTCATACTTGTACTTATAGCAACTTTATGCTTGTTCAGATCTCCCGTAGGAGTTTCTTATTCAGAAGTACTCGTAGGTACTACGAAACTTATGTTTTTACAGAAGTACCCGTAGGTACTATAGATCATAACGATATACATTTCTTTACTCTTATTTGTCATTCAGGTTCTTATCATATAACTATGGGAATACCTAGACTAGTAATAATAAATGAGGAGGATACAACACACAGTACCCGGGTTGCGGTATCAGACAAGATCAAGTGCCGCGAGCACAAAGCAGAGTGTCAAGCACCGATCAACGCGCCCGCCCAATGCACGGCGTCGCAGCATTAGCAGGAGTGCCGGGGGCGACCATCGAACGCCTACCCACGCAACGTATGCCGTAGCACGCGTGAGTGCCAAAGCACCGACGTGACGCGCCTCGCCCACGCAATGCGGCGCCGTAGCATTAGCGGAGTGTCAAGACCGATCGTAACATGCCCGCCACGTGAACAAAAGTGTCGTGAGCATTGCCAGAGCGTCGGCTAATCGATCGTAACGCACCGCCCTGCAACGGCGTCGCAGCATTAGCAGGAGCGCCGGGCACCGATCGAGACGCGTCCGCCCACGCCGTGACGCGGCGGTCCGCGTCACGCATGATCTTAGCATTCTGTCGTAGCGAATTTCCCAACCCGATCCGACCAATGGCGAAACCGAAACCGAAACCCCGGGACGCCGTTTAATTCTTTTTTATTTTTCGCGGTTATTAAATTTTTCAAAAGTGTCGCACCCGAATCCTCGCCCGACCCGAATGTCTGATCCGAACTGCAGCTCCTGCTTACTCCGACGTTTTTATTTATCTTATTAAACATTTTATTATGTCATTTCATGGCGCTTTCGCTTTAGCAAGCCCATAATCATTTACAATTCAATGTAATTCCTGGTGAGGCCCATAAACATTTAACAAAATACATTTACAAAGAAGGCATTCATGCCTTTCCAGAATGATATACAAAAATCAAGGTTCAAAGTTTAACCCTTTTGTTTACAAAATTCCACTTGTTCAAAAGGAATGATATGCAAATGACGGGGTATATACTTATACGCCGTACTCTCTTTATAACTCTGTGCTTCACGATCTTGTCTTCCTTCTTGTCTACTCAAGCCTCACAAGATAGATAAAAATTATACGCTTAAGCATTTTCAGTTAGTGTTCTATATAGTTCTATTTCAATATTCAATTTAACTTGGCATGAATTTAACATTAAACCATACATATTATATCTAACATATCTCATGCCATTCACTTTCGCATACTTTGTTTTACAATTCACTTACTATATCTACATGCATTTTCAGTAACACTTCAATTCACAATTCAATTTATGAGATTTAAGCATATACATAAAAATCCATTTACACTTGTCAATGTTGGTTATTTCACTTTGACTATTCGAATTCATTTACGTAGTCCGTTTGATGAATCCCGCCCTTATTATCGTCGGTAATGTGCTGCACATTTAACAATTGATCTCCCATCATAGCGGATGCCGTTTGTTTTACCCCGGAGCATGGTATCGCCATGCCCTTATGCCATCATGGCGGATGTGATTGGTGCATCCTACCCGAGTGGGACATTTCTTCAATGCCATATGCCATCATGGATGCCCGATTAGTGCATTAGCCAAAGTGGGCGTGGAAAATTTTGGGGTGCCTTCGTGGATCTTAGATTGGTTATCGTAAAGCGGGGATTCATTCAATATATCATTTGTCACACCCCGATTCCCGATCCGACCCGATTGGCGGATCCGAACCGAGTTCGGGGTGCGAGACCATAAATTGGGACTCTTTACCTGATTTTATTTTTTTTATAAAGCCAAACTTGTACCTGTGGGTATGACCCACATCTTATAACAGAATCAAAATATTATATACAAATCAAAAGAACTACCACTGGAGTGGTGTCCATAAAAAATCTATACATTTATCGAGTCCCATTTACAAATACAAAACTGTACTTTTACATTTACAAATAAGAGCACGGAACCTACATGTAGTGAACCCTTGTAAGTGTGTTGGCCCAGCTGTATGCGGATGTTTTCAGATGTCTTCTCTTGTACCTACACGGATTAAAAACCTGTGCTAAGCTTTACGCTTAGTGGAAACATATCTTATACGAGAAACACATGCATTTATCTTGAATCACAAATAACATAACACAATATCGAGATATCGGAATCTTCAAGAATTCATATAACAGACTAATACAAATACTTGTTATCATATAACAAGTTTTGCATACACACTTATCCTTATAACAAACTTATGCTTACTTGGGTATTACACTTATAGCAGACTCATTCTTATTTGGATCTTATACTCATAAGCGAGGCTAATTCTTGTCGGATCTTATGCCCATAGCATTCGGATCTTCTACTTCTCATACAAACTTATTCTTATCACGGATCTCAGTAGGACACATTGATTCCTCGTATCTAAGTGCGAGGTTATTCATATCACCCATACTTGTCTCAGTGGGACACATACTTATCTTGTGTCAGGACGTATACTTGATCGAGATCCCAAAGAGGACATATATTGCGGACTTATAATTGGTGGATCTCCCGAAAAGGACGCCGGCTTGAACCACGTCGGGGCCCGTGCCTCCGGATCTCGTAGAATTCTGAGCTAAGACCTTTCTTGAAGTACACCGAGTCACTGCGAGACTTATACTTAGCCTCACAGACATTATCCTTGTCTTACGGATATTATACTTGTGTTGCGGAGCTTATTCTTGTCTTTCGGATCTTATACGTGTATTACAGAACTTATACTTGTCTTAAGACTTATGCGTCTTACGGAACTTATCTTGGTATTTGAACTTATCACCCAGTATTTCGGATCTTATACGTGTATTCTGAGAACTTATACATGTATTTCCAAATCTTGCTCACATGTATTACAAAGCTTATACTTGTCTTCTGAACTTATACGAGGTCTTCACAAGGAACTTATCTTTGGTATTTCGGAGCCTATCTTTGGTATTTCGGATCTTATCGTGTATTACGGAACTTATACATGTATTTCAAATCTTATACATGTATTCTGAACTTATACTTGTCTTATGGAACCTCTGGGTCTTAGACCTCTTGGTATTTCGGAGCACATATTGGTATTTCGGATCTTATACGTGTATTACAGAACTTATACATGTATTTCAAATCTTATACATGTATTACAGAACTTATACTTGTCTTAGGGAACTTATACTTGTGTTACAGAATTGATTCTTGAATTTCAGATCTTATTCTTGTACGAGAAAGGCCGTAGATGCGATAAGTCGAACGGATGAGTCATATCACATACAGGTGGATCGGACTTATCTGAATCTGGACATTAGTCAGCCGTGAAGTCACAGATCATCAAATACTTATACGAGGTTTATACAGTTAAACATATCCCCTGACAAACGAGTTGTCGGGTTCATATCGAGTCATCTTTAGACTTATACAATTCTTATGCTTGTAACGGGCTTAGGTTCGTCGGGACTCCCATAGGATTCTGGAACTTATTCTTATGCGAGAACTTATACTTTGCGAGACTTCATTCATTCGGGACTCCCATAGGAGTTCTGAGACTTGTTATTCTTATACGGAACTTATACTTATTGTACCGATAAGAATTTTCGTGGGTACTCTGAGAAGTGTCGGATCTGGGAGTACCCGTAGGTACTCTGAGGGACAATCAAATACGGGGTACCCGTAGGTACTCTGAGCAGTCTGAGGTACATTCGGATCTTTATTTTATTCTTTATTCGAGTCTTATCATATAAGCTGTTTGACTTCTATGGAGCCAATTAATCACAGGAATGAGTAGGACACGAGCCTGATAAGTACCCAAAGATGCTATCTGATGCTGAAGTGCCGTAGCACTAATCGGGGCCAAGTGCGAGTAGCATAAGGGGAGAGGAGTCTTAGTAGCACTAATCGGGTGCAGTACTAATCGGGGAGTGCTAGGAGCACTAATCGGGAGTCTTAGAAGTACTAATTAGGAGTCTTGGGAACCTTGTCAGGTCTTAGAAGTACTAATCGGGTGGGAGCACTAATCGGGATACCGAGAGGTACAATTAGAGTCTTGTGTCATTGAATAAGCGGGTCTTGAAGCGGGTTTACAATTTATGAGTTCAGTAACTTGCTATCTTATAATAGAGGCATTCTTAGCCACATTATGTGTTCATGACATATTGTATTTCACGTTCATGGTTACGTTTCAGTTCGTTTTCCTATTTCATATCATATTTATGTTTCATGAACACCGCTATACATTTTGCATTTCTTATATTTTTCATGTTACTATTACATATGGCATTTCATATACTTGTACGTATAAGCCTATGTATTCACACCATTCATGTATTCCTAGTCCCTCTATGATCTATTTTACTTAGAAATTGGAATATCATTCCAGTAGGATCATCGAAACTCAAGTTATGGCATTTTCATGCCAGCTAATTCGATTTCTGGAATTTTACGAGGGACAGTTTGCAATATTCATTTTCCAGTTCCTTGTCTCCATATTTGACTGTTTATTTATACTCCTTTAAAGCTAAGGTGCTAAGGTTCTCCTCAACTGGAATCACCCAAATCGAGCAAGACTCAAGATACGTCCGGGAAACAATGGGACTTCTCTATGATTCAAGCGATACAAGAATTGGCTTGCACATAGTCTCACTTGGAGTGGATTTCTGGACCACTTAGAGTCAGAATTTGACGATTCCTATTTGAGGATGTTTGGTTCTCCTTGAAGTCTAGTTTAATTATCCACTTCAATCACTCAAATCGGATAAGAAATGAGAAAGGTATGGCTAAAATAAGAAAACTGGTTAGAATAGGAAAACGAGCCGGTACCGTATGGGGGTACACCTCGACTGTCAAATTTTATGTTGGCCAAAATGACGAACCCAAAATGTACCGGTACATGTTCAGGGTGTCTGGGTACGTATCTGAAATGCCCGGAATGTATTTTCTCCAATTTTTCCATGTGTTGATACCCAAATCAACTCTATACTTCATACACACATCAAAACCATTTCAAATTCATCTTATAATCTCTTTTCTTCTTAAATTATCTTTCAATGGATATCTTTCTTCCAAAAACCCTTCATAATTTACTCTCAAAGCAACTCTAATATGGGTAATAACCCATACATAAACCAAACATGATGATTAGTTAGGGTTTTGTTCTAAGCCACCTTTCAGTCCTCTGATTAACGTGAATCCATCCTCGAAGGGAGTTCATACTTATCTTGTTCCTTGTGGGTATTACCAGCCTTAATTTCAAGAAATCTAGGTTAGGATGCAATTCTATCAAAACCCTAGATTTGGAGACAAGCTATTAACCATACAAAGCCTTAAAATTCCATAGATCCATACAATTCCATACTTAAGTTCAGTTTCCATACCTTAATTTGGCTTTGCTTGAACTTCTCCCCTTCATCTTCTTCTTCTCTTCCTCTTCCTCTTCCTCTTCTCTCACGGTTTTCTCCCTTCAAAATGAGACCAATTTTAGTCTTATCCCATGGATTTGTTAAGGCCATGTTTGGCCTTTAAATAAAACCCATTTTTGGGTTCTTTTCTTTATTTGCCTTTAAGTCCTTGGATTCTTACCTTTTTGAAATTCAACTTATGCCATATTCTAATTTGACCCACAAACTTTTCTTCAATTTCCATAATTGCATACTAACTTTTGATTTATGCCTTTTATGTCCTCAAGTGGTAAATTACACTTACCCTTATCTCTAATATTCATTTCGGGTCTCTTGTTTTTTATTTCCGAAAAATTCCATTTAGCTTTTAATATACAACAAGTCAAAACTACTAGGGTATATTTTGGGAATGCCATCCATTCAATTCACATTTATAGCCAGTTCCGTTTGATGAATCCCGTCTTATCATCATTCACATTCATTAGGTTTCAAATAGCATTTCAATTCCATATTCACTTTCGTATTATCTTTTCAAATATATACTCAATCTATGTACTTATTTCATATACTCATTCACGTACTCATTTCATATACTCATTCATATACTCATTCACATACTCATTTCATATACTCATTCATGTACTCATTTCATAGCTACTTGGTAAACTACCAAAATACTTGAAATAAGAATAGAGTTAGAGGAACAGACGAAATTGTCGAATCTGGCTTCCCTTCTCTTCGTTCTCGGTCCTAGGTTAGGCGATCATTTTAGTCACCAGTCGATAACATTCACGTCACTCTTAGTGGATAAACAATTGTTAAACAATTTTTGTGAATTACAAATTTATTTTTGTTAACAGTCTTGGGTTAAGACACTTAGTTCTATCCTTATTTGAACCCCCATTATTCATTTCTTAGGGTCCCTAAACATCGGTATACGAATATGGGACTTAACGGTGCAAAAATATGTCAAAACAGGGCTGCTGGAAGTAGTGGTACCGGTACCAGTTATCCATTGCCAGTCGGTACCGGTACCGGTTTGAGTGGTACCGGTACCGATTTGCATCATGGTACCGGTACCACTCCTTTGGTATCGGTACCACCTATGGGTTTTTACCCAAAAATGCGGGATTTTGGCATTTTCACATATTTTTCTTCCACAAATCTTCTCCAATTCGTCCCATATCAAAAATCCACCATGGAATCTACCCAAAACAATCAATAAAAATCCATTTTCCTCAAGTTAGGGCTTTTCACCCAAATCCAAATCAAAAGGAATGAGGTTAGGGTTTTGATTTTTCTTACTTTACCTCTTCAAATCTCCTCTTGTATGTTACTTGGTCTCATAGAGCAAGAGGCTGGAAGCTCAAAGCCAACCAAAGCCACTACTCATGAAAACCTAGTTCTTCTCCCTTTTCTCCTCTCTCCTTCATAAAACGTGATTTGCTCATATGAGCCCCTAAGACCACATTTTTGGCCTTTATAACTCCTTTAAGTGTAAGGCTTTGTTTGGCCTACAAACCTATTATACTTTTCTCATTTTTCCACCTTTTTGGTCTTAAGTCACTTATTCTCTTAAGGCCATGTTTGGCTCAAAACCCATTATTTAATTTAAGTCTCCTATTATTCCACTTTGGCCATTCATTTATCATAAATTCACTTAGACATTTTATTCTTTATAATAATTGACCCTTAGGTCCTCATTTTACAATTTTTTTTCCACATTTGCCCTTTTTCACTTGGGTTTATTTTCGGGTTCACTCAATTTCTCATTTTTTTAGCATATAATATTAAATCATATGCTCACACTTTCCATTTACATTTCACAATTTATCAATTTATCAATTTTTCCCGGAAAAACCCAAGTTTGGCTTAATTCATACCTGGAATATATAGTAAAATTATTATAAAAATTATAGGGTATTTTTGGGGCGTTACACCTACAATTATATGTATTCAGAAATTTACCATCTTATTATAGGGGCATGAAATTTACCCATCAAACTTATGCCCGGCTTGTGAGTGCATTACATTTTCACTTAATTTCTTTCTTATCTGAACCACAGTGATATTTAGTAGAGTTATAGCTCTCAGTGTAAAAATTAGAGTTTAACTATGCAAAAATACCAAAAACCGAGGTTGCAGGAACCAGTGGTACCGATACCACTATGTTTGGTACCGGTACCAAACCGATTCTGGAGAGTGGTACCGGTACCACTTTGGATGGTACCAGTACCATTTTGCCTCTGCATAAGTGGTACCGGTACCACCGGTGACTGACCTTCGATCAGAGTTGCGGTCACGCCGAAATGGCAAAATTCACCATTTTTCATTCACTTTTCTTCCATAAATCTCTTCTATTCCATCCTTTATCAAAAACCAACTTGGAATCCCTCCAAACAACTCCACAAACAATTTTAATGGTGGTTTGGAATTTCTTAAACCAAACCCTAGCCAAAGAATCCAAGGATTCATACCAAAGTTCACCAAACTTTACAAAACCATAGAAATAGGAATGATTCCATATCTATTTGATACAAACTAGGGTTTTTCAACCCAACTTCCCATAAATCTAGGGTTAGGATGTATTCATAACAAAACCCTAGAAAGAGAACAAAACTAATATCCATGGAAAACCCTAGCAATCCATACCCAAGTAATTTCTATACAAAATCATACTAGAATCCATACCTTTGCTTGACTCCTCCTTCTTCCTCTTCTTCTTCTTCCTCTTCCTCTTCTCTTCTTCTCTCTTTTCCTCTTCTCGGTTTGTTCTCCCCCAAAATGAGACCAAATTTGGTCTTAAATTAAAGATCTCTCTCTAGGCCATGTTTGGCTCCCAAAAACCCATTTTTGGGTTAGAAGTTTTCATTTATTTCACTTTAGTCCTTAAGTTCCTCTCTTTTTTTGCAAATCAAGTTAGGCACCTATTTCTATTTTAACCCACCTTAGCCTTCTTATCTTATGACTTCTATGTCCATTTTGGCAAATTACATATTTACCTTGTTTTTATCCTATACAAATTCGGGTTTCTCCATTTTCCGTTTGCATTTTAAGTTACGAAAAATTAGTGTATTAATAAAAATACCCTAAACATGCTGAAAACGACTAGGGTATATTTCGGGGTGTTACAATATCATAGCTAACAACTGATCATAAGTGCAATCAATAAGTAAATCCTAAGGCATAATAACAACTTTGTTCCCAACATATTTCACTTCTATTTCAGTCATTTTGATTTTTCCATTATAAAAGCATATGACGAGAATAGTGGAATCACACATTATTTACCTACACAAAATGCCATTCATAAGATAATATAATTACCAAAGTTATCTTACAAAACAAACACACCAAGTGGGATGCCAATAGTTACCAAAAACATGAACCAAATAGGCCCTTGTGTCAAACTAGGTATAATGAAAATATGTATAAAAAACATACAACATATAAATCACTTAATAATAAAAACAGTTTTCAGATAGCACCTGTATTAAAAAATAGGTTTGAACAATAGTTAACAAAACAAGAACCAAATAGGCCCTTGTGTTTATACTAGGTATAATGAAAATGTGTATCTGGAAATGAAGAGCAATCATCCGGTTAATTCAAACAATCAAAGCAGTTTTAGATAACACGATATGGGCGGAAAAGCAATCTAGGTTTCACGAACTTGATTTTTAGATAAAGAACAATGTTCAATTTTCAAACAACTTAAAAATAGAGAAGAAGTCACACATTACAAAAGTGAGAAAAAGGGAGAAAAAGCAAATGGAAGAGAAGAATGGTAAAAAATAACCCCTCTATGCTTAAGGAAAATGGGTAGTTAGAAGAGGAAGTTAGAGAAAAGGTGTAAAATGACAAGAATGTTAAAAGTAATATTTAAAAGCAAGATGCGGCTTTGCTTGGTGAAAAATGGCCTCAACTTTTTATGAATTAAAGTAATTGTTTGAGAAGTATATTGAAACTTACAAGTTAGAACAGGGAAGACTGAGATGACAATAGTAGTTTTTTGTAGTAAGAAGTGGAGGAAGAGAGTGGTGGGGGTGGAGGGACGAGAGATTGGAATACCTAGTTAGAGGCAAGACGTTACATCTAGGTGGGAGTTGGGGAGTCTTGGAACCGGGGATGTTTAGAAGTTTGGGAGTTGGGAGGTGAAAAAGGAGTTTTGGATTAAAATAATATTTTTTAAAAAATTATAAAAATAATTTATTTTTGAAACACTTGTCCAATATAGTTCGTTTGGGTCACATAGGCAACAACTAAGCAAATGTCACTGTCCCCAATAACGACTTTATAATTTTTTTTAAAAGAAAATACCGCTATCATCAATAGTGGCTTTATAATTTTTTTTAAATATAATGCCGCTGTTGGTGACAGTGACATTTACTATATTAAACATATTATTTCAAATTGTAAATATTGATTTTAAAGGTTACATTTGATATCTAAAATCATAACTTTCCCAAATCTATATGGTTTTTAGTTTAAATAATTTATCTAAAAAAATCCACTTTTACGCATTTGTTGAATCAATAAAAAATCAAATACAAATTATTAAAATTAATGATATCTCAGTTGATTCACCTATTCACCTATTAGTACTATTTACTCACCCTTTAAATAACTTTGTATTTGGGAAGATTTATCGTAATAATAATAAAATTAAAGTGACAATAATTCTTTAAAAAAAAAGATTAATAAGATAAATATGAAAAAACAATTAAAAAGAATAGTAAAATAAAAAGTAAAATTATTTAAAATAAGGCCAAAAACTCATATTCTAAAATATTAGTTTATCTCGGATTAAATTTTGTTTTTTGATGGCTGATATTAATTATTAAAAATTATTTATTTTAAATTATATAGTATTTTATTTCATATTATTATTTTAAATTGTTTTTCATGTTATCTTATTGAGTTTTCTAAAAGAATGCATCACTTTAATTTATTAATTTTATATTTATCTTTAAAATATTTAAAATAAAAACTTATTTAAAAATTATTATTTTATTATTTTTGACATCAACTTATTTAAAAATTATTGAAATGAGAGTAATGAAGTTATAAGATTTGATAAGTTAATGGGTTCGAATAAAGATTTGATAAATTAATATGATTTACTTATAATAAATTATTAATATTTTTTCTGAAAATTTTAATTTCAATATATTATCATCGGATTGTAATAAAATTTTAAAATAATTTTTTTAAAGAAAGATAATTTTAGAAAAATATCTTGTCACAATAAGTTCAATATATTTTGTTACTTATATTTTTCTATTAAGAGTCTTAATACATGTATATGTAAATGTAACATGTCTTTTTAAGTGCTCATGTCAACAATAATTAACGGACCTCAGTTAGCTTTTAATAGAGAAGAGAAAAAATAATTGGTTTTAAATAGTATAAATGTGGAAATGACAAAAAAAGAAAAAAAAAATAGTTGAGGGGCTAGTTGACACTTGGGTCTTAGTTTAGGGGCAAAAATGCCCTTTAACATAATAAATATTTTGTTTATTTAAACTTACTTTCAAGAGTAGACTATTGCATCAAATAATTTGTGGTTTCCTGTTCTTTTCCCCAAAGAGAACATAAGATTTTATTTAATCTTTGACTGAGACCTTACATAGACTTGCTTATTTAGTAAACTTAAATTGCGCTTTATCAGAAATTAGAAATTGTGTTGCAAATTATGCAAAAATTTTGCAAAAACTGTACTTGTTTATATTTTTCCTTAAATTATATATCTATTTATCCTTCAAATATTTTAAAATTTTTTCATAATCATAAAAATAATAATTTTATTAAAATAATTATTTTAAGTTTTTATTAATACAAATGTTTACACAAGTTATTCATTAATTCAAATATTTTTGTAAATATTTTTAAATTTTGACAAGAAGCATATCCAAATTAGCCTTAAATCCCAAATAAACCTAAAAGTTTTATTTTAAATTATTTTTAAGTTTTATTTTTATTTCACAAGTTTTATCCAGTTGTGTATTATCATTTTAAAATATAGAATCATGGAGGGTTCAATGAATTTTTGCATGAAGCTCGATTATGGCTTGCAAGTTTGCACCGAGAACAAGATTATATATAAATCATAACCCACATGCATCCAAATTATAACTAATTCAGTAAACAAGAAACTCTAATTTCATATGTAAACCAAATCATATAAATATATATAAAAAAAAAATACAAATATCAATATATATAAATATAAACATATATCAATGAGTCTCACAAGATGGAGTCTTTATATTTATCTTAGGATGTCGCCTAGAATACACAGTTGACTGATCTATGGGGGGGCATGGAAGTATCGGGTGCAAATATGGGAGTGGGTGATAATGGTGGCAATGTCGGCTCAGGTGTACCACGGCCTTCCTTACCACCTTGACCACAACCTCGCTAACCATCTCGACCACGACCTCGCCCACCATCTCGACCACGACCTCGCTGATCAACTTTTCCTTTCCATCTACCTCGAATGGGCTGCATACGAACTAGAGTGGATGACACCGGATGTCTAATAGATGATCCACATGAAGTAGATGCCCCCTGATCATGTCCAACGATGCGATACTATGCTTCGATTTGGTGTAACACTGATCTAGCAATATGATGTAAGTCATACACCAATCCTGTGGTAGCCCCAAGCGATTGACTAGATATGTCAGCCAGGGTAGAGATCTAAAAGAGCCAACCAAACAATTTTAAATACATAATCTATTGATTCAAATTTGAAAAACAAACACTTTGGAATCACAATACTCTAACTTACCAAAATTTGAGTAGTATCGGTTGCAGTAGTGCCTCATATCATCCATATGGAGTGGTGGTGTCATAAAACGCCGTGTAATATGACTATACCACTGCATATATCGATCATGGAAGTCCATAATACTCACCATAGGGGGTGCGATGATGATCATGTTGCTCGCGTATCCCATAAGGCAACATATCGAGCATGATACGTCGCCCAATCTCTTTGAAGCTATCCACGTGCATCCACTCTATGTAGCTATTGCTCATAAGAGCAAGATGGAGGTATCTCCTGGTGTAGCCTAAATTGGTGCAAGACTCGCTCTAGAAGATGCCACTTAATAGTCCCAAAACATAAAAGCGGTGACATCATCCGCTAGATCTCTTGATCAGCTAAGCAGATATCTAGTAAATGGTCAACCAACTCTCCGACATATGACTGCCATAAGACCTACACATTTACATTTTTCGCCAATAACGTTGATGTGAATATGAATCAAATTACTATAGAAGCATCTACATTTACATATACAATTACCTAATCAAGAGTCTGTGCACTCGGTATAGAAGGAGTACATCGGATGGGTTATGCACCCGTGTCAAAGGTACTCTCCACCTACACCTCAATGGAAGAGCTGGCTTTGGCTCAACATTAGCCAACCGTTAATCCATCGTGGACACCCTTAGCTACATCTCCATCGACGACATCGACGTCATCATCCTATAAACGTAGGTGACTAGAGAGGTGCTATTAATTATGAAATGCATTACGCCTACGTGAAGTCTCTCCCACAACTAGAGTTGAATAAATAATAAGCAAAAAGTAAGCAAACCAATGACGTGCTATGTAAATGAATGTGTATGTAATAAAATAAAGTTATGGATACTTGTAAGAATGTAATACAACCGCTAATACCATGTTTACAACCTAAGCTGGCTTGACATAACTCTGGTATCATTGTATAATACTACCTTTACCCATTATCTGTGTAGTATCAAAGTGAAATCTAAGTAGCAGTGGGAGAAAACACAAATGGACATGCACTCCCTTCTTGTCCTCAAACAAGAAGGATTCCATCAGTGCTAAGATGAAACCACGCGCACTCCGTTCTAAAGTGACCTCATCTGCGTCAGGTGCTAGTTGATGAGTCATAAACTCATCTATTTTTAATCCATTTTTCTGGCATAATTTTAGCACTCTCAGATCTATTTTAATGCCAAATTATGGAATATTCACCAACTTTGTGTTTTGCAGGTTTTAATTGAAAAAGGAGATAATTCCAGCATAAAAGAAGAAAAAAAAGTGGCAAATGAAGCATTCCCTGTCGCGACATAGTTTTTGTGTAGAGACCACGAGCCAGTCCGACCGAATAAGAGTCCGACGAAGCAGAGGGCGACTCGGTTTTATTTCTTTATTTTTGTGTTATTAAATTTTCTTTTTCAAAGTGTCGTGACCCGAGTCCCCATGGCCGAATGGTGGATCGAACGAGTCCGGTTTACTCAACGTTTTCATTTATAACATCAAAACATTTTATTATGTCTTTGCATAAGCGATTTCAGTTTAGGCAAGCCCACTAATCATTTAAAATTCAATGCAATTGATTGACTGCAAAACAAAAATGCTTTGCAAAGGCATTCATGCCTTTTCCGGAATGATATGCAAAAATCAAGGAGTTCAAAGTTTAACCCTTTGTTTTGCAAAAATTTTTCCATGTTAAAAAAGGAAGTGATATGCATGGCGGGGTATGTACTTATACGCCACAACTTGCTTTATGACTCTGCGCTTCACGATCTTGTCTTCCTTCCAGTCTACTCGAAACCTACGCATAGATAAAAACTATACGCTAAGCATTTTCATGCTTAGTGGTTCTATACAGTTCTATTTCAATATTCAATTAAACTTAGCATGCATTTCACATTAAACCATGCCTATCATATCAACATATACTCATGCTATTCAATTTCGCATGCTTTCATTTTCCAAATCATATACTATATCACAACATGCATTTTCAATGCAACAATTCATTTCACAATTCAATTTATGAGATTTAAGCATATACATAAAAATCCATTTCCCTTTCGTCAATGTTAGTTCTTTGCCTTATTTATTCAATTTACATTTTAAAGTTAGTTTGATGAATCCAGCCCTTATTAACGTATTAATGTGCTTACACATTTAACAATTGATCTCCCATCATGAAGGATGCGTTTGGTGCACCCGACATGTGCTATCGCCAAATACCATCGCCATCGACAAATGCCGATTGGTGCATCCCGCCCAGTGGGACATTTCTTGATACCATACGCCATCGGCGGATCTTGGAATTGGTGCATCCGCAGTGAACATTGGAAAATTTCGAGGTGCCTTCGCGACGGATCTTAGGTGCGTGCATCCCGTCGGCCAGTTCGACCGATATATCATTCAATTCACATTTATGGCCAGTTCCGTTTGATGAATCAGATCCTTATCATCACATTCATTCATTCGGTTTTCAAATATCACACTTCGATTCTATATTCACTTTCGTATTATCTTTTCAAAGATGTACTCAATCTATGTACTTATTTCATATACTCATTCACATACTCATTTCATATACTCATTAATGTACTTGTTTCATATACTCATTCATGTACTCATTTCATATACTCATTCATGTACTCATTTCATAGTTACTTGGTAAACTACAAAATACTTGAAATAAGAATAGAAGTCTGAAGAACAAGCCAGAAATTATGTGGATAATCTAGCTTCCTTCGCCGATCGGTCCTAGGTTGAAGCGATCATCACCCGTCCCTAGTCAATAACAATCACGCTACTCTTAGTGGATAATTAATTCTTAAACAATTTTAGTGAATTACAAGTTTATTTCCTTCAACGGTCTTGGGTTAAGACACTAAGTTTGCCCGAAGACGAAGCTTCGCCTCGGCGGCGAGGTACAGTACATTTTTCACTTAGTTCTATCCTTATTTGAACCCTCATTAATCATTTCTTAGGGTCCCTAAACAATCGATGCATGAATACGGGACTTACGGTGCAAAAATATGTCAAACGAGACTCTTTTGGAAGTATGGTACGGTACCACTTTGGCCATTTTGATATAGGTTGTCATTACCCGATCGATGCCAGGTACGGTTTGGCGATTACGGTACCAGTGCTGCTGCATCCTGGTACCGGTACCGCCTACGGTTTTTGCCCAGAAAAGTGCGGGATTTTGCATTTCTCACTCATTTTTCTTCCACAAATCTTCATCTGGTCTCATATCAAAATCATCATGGAATCACCCAAACACCCTAAAGTGGTTTAGAATCAATAAAACCTCTTCTTGCTGTGGCTTTTCCCCAAAATCAAAACTAAAGTATGAGGTTAGGGGTTTGAGATTTTCTACCTTAGCCCTTCAAATCTTTCCATGTTGCTTAAGCCTCTTTGAAGTAAAAGGGAAAGGACTGCCACCACAAAGCTTCTGGATTCTGTAAACCCTAACTTTCTTCTCCTTTTCCTTTCCTTCAAAACGTGATTTGCTCAAATGGCATCTAAGACCAAGTTCGGGTCTTTTAAATCAGAAGTGTAAGGCCATGCCTGCCTATACCCATTTCGTATTTCTCATTTTTTTCTTAAGCTCACGACTCATAAGGCCTTGTTCGCTACCTAATAAATCCAATTTTCCATTTTTGGGATTTTAACTTTATTTCATTCTTCTTCATTAGTTTATCATTTATTTCACATTAGCATTTA
Source organism: Tetrastigma voinierianum (assembly GCA_016808115.1). Classification (NCBI taxonomy): domain Eukaryota; kingdom Viridiplantae; phylum Streptophyta; class Magnoliopsida; order Vitales; family Vitaceae; genus Tetrastigma; species Tetrastigma voinierianum. The sequence goes on from JAEQBH010003867.1 coordinate 546,812, forward strand.
AGCTATCATTCGACCCTTTAGGGTCCTCATTTACAAATTTTCATTTGTTCTTTTCACTGGTTTATTTCAAATTCAATCAATTTTCAATTTAGCATATAATATTCAATCATATGGTCATTATTTTCAATTTTACATTTTACAATTTATTAATTTATCAAATCTCCGTAAAACTCCAAGTTCGACTCAATTCCTACCGTGAATAAATAATAAAATTATTATAAAATTTGTGGTATTTTCGGGCTGCTAACTCTCCACTCACTTAAGAAAATTTGGTCTCGAATTACCTTTTAGTTAAACAACTGGCCATGGATACTACCGCCAGATCGCTTCTTCACTTTCCCAAGTGGCTTCTTCCTGGCTCAGAAGTTTCACAACACTTTATCAATAATCTTCTCGGTTTCACCTTTACTCACGCCTCCAGCCAAAACTTACCGCTCTTCTCTTCATATGTCAAATCGTGGGCCTAAGCTCAATTGCTCCAAGAGACCACATGTGACGAGTCCGACGGCATCTCCGTAGCATGGACACACATGGAAAACATTATGGATCTTTTTCCAATTCCTGTGAGGTAATGTCAAATCTAAGATGCCAATCGGACCCAATTTTTTCGATCACCCCATATGGGCCAATAAATCTAGGCTCAACTCGCCATTTTTCTCCTTCTAATCTCATCACCTTCTCTTCCAAGGCGCATTTCAAACACTTTTCGCGATCTTATAACGACATCTTTCTCTTCCCGTCTAAGATATGACTTATGTGCTGTCCGTTTGCTGGTCACTTTCAATCTCTCTAATCATTTTCACTTTTGTCTCAGATCAAACGGTGGTCAGAATCATAAACCCCTTAACACCTTTTGTAAACTCGCACTCAGAAACTACGTACTTCATAAGACTGTGTGGCTTCCATTCGACAACCACTTCTATTTTCTTTGGATCCACTAAGATTCCTTCTTTCGATACAATGTGCCCAAGAAAGGACACTTTATTTAACCAAAACTCACTCTCGTCGCCAGATACAATCAGTCTTTTCAAAGTCTCTAACACTCATCTGGCATGTGTCATGACTTTCGATCTTTTGAATACAAGAATGTCGCCTATGAACACTACACGACAACCGATCCACATACCACTTAAACATAATTCATTAGGGTCCATGAAAGCTACCGGAGCATCTATCAAACCAAACAAGATTACAAGGAACTCATAATGTCCATATCACGCTCTAATGCCTTATGCACATCTAAGATTCTAATTTTCAACTGATGATACCCAGATCGCAAATCAATCTTTGAAAAGATACTGTGACCTTTCAATTGGTCGAACAAATCATCAATTCTAGGTAATCTGCAATTATTCTTACGGCCAACTTGTTCATTGGTCATAATCAATACATGTCGGGCGTACCCATCTTTCTTCTTAACAAAAGCACCTGAGCCCTCTATGGTGATACGCTTGGTCGAATAAACTTTTCTACAGCTTCTTGCAATTGTACTCTGTTCTACCTTAGCTGATTACTCTATACTTGGCAATGGATGCCAAGGTGGCACCCGGTACAACGCCAATAGCAAACTCAATCTCCTCTATGGAGGCAATCTCGACAACTCTTCCGGAAAACACATCCGAAAGTCACTAACTGGGTAGGGATATTTCCGAAGGCCACTAGACCTTGCCTCAATCAGACAATCACATAAGCTGCTGGGCAGCCTTCGCATCCTTTCCCACCATTTTTCTCACAATGGTCAGCAGATGTCACATTAGAGAGGTGGTTTGACCTCCACCTCAGATGAAAAAATAACCTCATCTTCATTCCTGTCCTTAAGGTCACTTTTCATTCTACAATCGAATTATCACCTGGGTTTAGATAAACTGTACCCATCCCTAATATCACATCAAACTCCCCTAAAGATAACTCAATCAAATCTCCCAAAATTCATACTCTTATTTCACTGACAATTCTATACACTTTGTTCACAATAACACTATGCCCGAAAGCTAAGTTCACACCAAGATGTCATACCCTGCTTTCACTCCCAGAATTCCCAAGTTGGGTATGTTAGTACACACATAAGGAATTTGTCGACCTCGGTTTATCAATGCATGCACAATAGTATCAAAGATAGTAAAATTACCGACCATCAGATCCGGCGCTCTGTGATCTCTACTCGCTTTAATGATATGCTCTAGCCGAGCACACCCATATCGCTTAGCCAAAGCTCAGGTCCCTTGTCTTGGAACACTCCCAAGGATGCCACCTTGCTGCCTTCTCACAGATCGACGTGTTACTACCCCCGGTTTCGGGTGCTTCGTGAAGGGACGGCCTCAGTACACTCTCGCATTTTATGGTCTATGGATCCACAAACTGCAAGCACTAGTCAATCTCCAAATAATCTCTCCTTGTGTTTTCTTCCACAATGGGAACAACAGGAACATCTCATTCCCCAGAGAACCTCCTTGTGCACTTGTATTGATGGCACCCACAGTCCCACGTAAGTGGCCTCGAGTCAGAAGGCCGCCTGAACCCTCTCGGTGGGTCCCTTGAATTTACTTTATCATGATGAACACCGACCGACCGATTTTTCTTTCCCCGTCTCGCCATCTCCTTCATTTTCCTCTTCTTTACTCGTTGCACGCTTATACATGTCGTGATTGAGAAATCATCAAGGAAAACCCATATTACCGCCCGAATGGGTCTCTAGGTCAAGCTCTTCAAACTAACGTCACTTTCTGTTTCATTGAACATCTCACGGTATACTGTGTTCAAACCGTGTGAATCTCTACATATCACGCTACACTTGGATTGCCTTGTTTCAAATTATGAAACTCGCCGCATATTGTTTAAATAGATGCACCCACATAATGCTTCTTGAACTCATCCAAGAAGAACCTCCATGTATCCGTGGTGCTAGCCCCGGTCACTGAACCACCACCTGATAGTTCCCATCCCCGCAAGAATGAGGCTTCCACATTCCATTCTCTTCACTGCAATGCATTTGCACAAGCATTCGATTCTCCTCGAGCCAATTTTCCGCCATAGCGTGCCTACTATCCTTCTTTCCCATAAAGTCTATCTATCTACACTCGCCATTCTTAATGTCATCGCTTCTGGAGTAATCAGAATACCAATCAGCCGGCTGTGGTGCCCGAGCTAACTGTTGAGGATACCCATAGTAATCTTACTAATTTTTGTTCCGGCTCATCTGGCCGGGTGGAGCATGAGATGCTTGTCCACCTACCACACTAACAGGACTATCAGGACGATTTCCTGGGTCACCTTCGAACCTATGGGTACCTGAACCATCCATGCTTACCTATTAAGATCGACAAGATCTGCGTCAGAGTCATATCATCCCTTTATATGCAAATGCAATGTATGTCAAATACCATTTTCAAAATCTTTTTCAAAATCATTTAGTATCTCTCTTTCCAAACACCTAAACTCAGCTTCGATAATTAATTAAAGTGTAGCGACTTCAAGCCTCACGACCAATCGGCTTAGTCCAACCGAAACCTGGACGCCTGCGATTTCTTTTATTTTCCGCAAGTATTAAATTATCTTTTCAAAAGTGAACAAGGATTCGACCTCCACAGCACTAATGGCGATCCGAACCGAGCCCGATGATTCGACGCTTTCATTTATCTTATCAAAACATTTTATTATGTCATTTCTTTGCAGAAGCAGTTTCAATTTTGGGCAAGCCCATAATCATTTACAAATTCAATGCAATTCGGTAGGCCCATAAAACAAAAATACATTTACAAAGAAGGCATTCATGCCTTTCCAGAATGATATACAAAAATCAAGGTTCAAAGTTTAACCCTTTTGTTTTACAAAATTTTTCCATGTTCAAAAAGGAAATGATATGCATGGCGGGGTATATACTTATACACTGAACTCGCTGATGACCGCTCACGATCTTGTCTTCCCTTCCGCCACTCAAACCCACGCGATAGATAAAACTATACGCAAGCATTTTCATGCTTAGTGGTTCTACTGCGCTTCATTTCAATATTCAATTAAACTTAGTACGTATCATTAAAACCATGCCTATCATATCAATATATACTCATGTTATTCAATTTCGTATGCTTTCATTTTCCAAATCATATACTATATCACAACATGCATTTTCAATGCAAATACCCGCCTACAATTCACTTATAGATTTAAGCATATACATAAAAATAATAGTTTTCACTGCCAATGTTGGTTCTTTCACCTTGACTATTCAATTTACATTTCGACGGATTCGCTTGATGAATCCCGCCTTATTAACATTCTAATGTGCTTACACATTTACTACCCTGCCTTCCATTATGACGATGCCGCTTCGGGTGCACCCGACATGTGGTATCACTTCCTTTAACAATCTCTCCCATCATGACGGATGCCGTTTGATGCACCCCGACATGTGGTATCACTTAAATGCCATACGCCATAATGAAAGATGTCGATCAAGTGTAAGGATCTGCAGCTACGCAGGTGGTCCTAAATCAACAAAATTTATAACCTAATTACTCTAACGCCAGAATGGTACACACAAAGATAATGACTCTGGTGGTCGAACCTGTGCATGGGTTTCAGACAAATGATTTATGCTGATTCAAAAATGGTGAATCTCAAGTTTGGATTTCAAGGCCTTTCGTAAAAATGTGGAGTTGATGCTGCGTATTAAAAAATAAAATATGCAAAGAAATTGTAAAATAGAATTCCTCAGAAGAGCAGTCATCAAGCCGGGTCCCGCAACCGAGGTTTTCTGTCCTTTCTCAAGGCTGGGAGGACGAATTTAGTGGGCCATCTCCCAAACCTGCCTTCATTTAACTGTGAAAAGCCGACCCTAAATAATTATCTTTGAAAATCGGGCATTCGCCTCCCACCGATGGTCTCGACAAGAATAATATCACCTTGATTCACAAATTAACAAATTAATAAATGATAACTAATGAATGTCACTGTATCTAACAATAAGCATACAATGAACCCTAAAAGCTTACCAAGTATTGGCTATTTACAGTGAACCGAAGGGATCAAACCTAAAATTAAAGAAAATATCCGACCGTTTTCTTCAATAACCTAGTATAGATGATAACTAATCTGCAAGTCAATGGATATACCACATCCAAGGAACCCAAAAGCTTATCAAATATTGATCATTCAAAGCAATTGAAGGGATTAAAGCCTAATGCTCGACCTAAACCATAAATGGTAGAAAATAATTCAAGTTAAAACATGGAAAAACCCCGCTGCCTTCGATCCCCAAATTTAACAAATTCTTCCACCCAAGGAAAAGGGCTTTAGCCGCCATCCTCCTGTTGTCATCCTCGAGGGTGTCGACACCGAGAAAATGAAAGAAAATGAGAGAAAAAGAGAGAGTTATAGAAGAGGTAAGCTAGAGAGTCAAAGCTTCACCACCATTATCTGGACATGATGTCCCATTACAATGTTGCTCGGGTCTTAAACACGCCCTAAAAATACAAATTACCAAAATGAAATAAAAAAGAAATCAAGAATCACTACAAGGATAAAATAGGGAAAGTGGTAGCAGTGAATTAAACTGGCAAAGTGAATTGGGAATGAATAGTACGTGAATATGAATAGTGCGTCAGAGGGTGTTTATTTCGCAATGGGCCTCCAATTTTCTTCTATTTGAGTTCTTCTTTCCTTCCGTCCCGACCGCACGTCGAGCTTGACTTTCGTGCTTGATCGACTCAACAATTTTGGCACGATTAGCTCACAAAAACTGCAAAATTTGTCACAAAATGCATCGCAGAACAACAGGAATCTTAATGTGCAATCTATTAAGACATGTGCGTGTCAAAACTCAGAATAAAACAGTGGTTCAAAATAGCACTTTTGAGCACTAACTGCATCCCGCCAAGTGGGACATTTCTTCAATGCCATGCTCACACGACTTACTGACTGGGCATCCCACCAAGTGACATTGAAAATCTCTCGGTGCCTCAATGACTACGTCGATTAGTATCTCGTCAGTATTCATCTGATATATCATTCAATTCACATTTATGACGGATTCTATTTGATGAATCCCGTCCTTATCATCATTCACATTCATTCGATTTTCAAATATCACACTTCGATTCTATATTCACTTTCGTATTATCTTTTCAAAGATGTACTCAATTCGTGACTCACTACATACTCATTCACACGTGACTCATTTCATATACTCATTCACATACTCATTCATACCTATTCATGTACCTATCTATACTCATTCATGTACCCATTTCTATATACTCATCCAAGTACCTATCTCCATAGTTACTAAACTACCAAATACTTGAAATAAGAATAGAGTCGTAGAACAACCGAAGTCGTCTGATTCAAATTCTTCTCCCCTCGATTCGATCCTAGGTTAGCGATCATCACCCAGTCCCTAGTCAATAACAATCACGCATTTTAGTGGATAACAATTCCAAACAATTTTATAGAATTACAAGTTTATTTCCTTCAATCTGGCTCTCAAGTTGGTGACACTAAGTCCGCTCAAGAGGTTTCGCCTCATTAAGGGTGGGTAATTGCATTTTACTTAGCTTCTATCCTTATTCAAACCCTCATTAATCATATCTTAGGGTCCCTAAACAATCGATGCAGTGAATACGGACTTTATGTAAAATATGTCAAAATAGGTCGCCGAAGGCGCTGGTACCTATCACTTTGACCAGACCCACTTACTGAGTTTTCGCATTGCACCACTTGCTCCATCGTATTCTCGGGTACCCTGGCATCTTCACTCAACCTACATCGTCGCCACGGTTTTCGCTTTAAAAGTGCGGGATTTTGCATTTCACTCATTTCTTCCAAGCAATCTTCTCCATCTATCCTATATCAATCTACTATGGAATCTACTCAAATAACTCCAAAGTGGTTTAGAACTCAATAAAAACCTATTCCTCTTAAGTTAGGCTTTTCCTCTAAAACAAAATCATTATAAAAGATGAGTTAGGTTTGATTTTCTTGTTCTCGCTTCCTCTCAAATCTTTCCTCCATGTTGTCGGGCCTCTTTGAAGTAAAAGGGTGCGATCACACCAAAGCTTCATCCTCGTAAACCTTAATCCTCTTTCTCCTTCTCCTCTCCCTTCTTCTAAAACGATTTGCTCAATGAGCATCTAAGACCAAGTTCGTCTTTTAAATCCCTATGTAAGGCCAGCGTTCGCCTACACCCATTTCTCATTTCTCATTTTTGTCTTAAGTCACTTAATCTTCATAAGGCCTGTCACAATTAATAAATCCAATTCCTTCTCATTTTTGTATTTAACTTTATTTCACTTTCCTTATCATTTATCATTTATTTTACATTATACTTAAGCTAATATCTTTGACCTCAGTCCTCATTTACAAATTTTCGTATATTTTCCTTTTTTCACTGGGTTTATTTCCTAAGTTCAATCAATTTTCTCTAATTTGTAGTATATAATATTCAATCATATGTTCTCATTATTTCACTTACATTTTACAATTTATCAATTTATCAAATTTCCAGAAAAACCTAAGTTTCACTAATTCCTACCCATTATATATAATAAAATTATTATAAAAATTTGTGGTGGCTGGCGCATTTTTGTAGGTTATGATAGAATTTCAAGTTGAAAGTTGTATAACTAAGATGTCGCAACAAAGTCCAAAGCAAACTCAAGGTAGAAATAGAATCTCTATCACAGAAGAGTTTTTGTCACACATTGCTAAAGAAGAATATAGTAAGAAGACAATTCAGCATGACTTTTAACTCGTCACATAAGATTCATGCAATTGAAAAGGGAACTTCATTGCGACAATCCAAACCTCATTTCGCAAATATGCTTAAGGAAGTTAGCATATGAACTCGCTAAGTACAAAAGACAAACGCCACGAGTAGAAAATGTTAAGAATATAACACAAGCAGAGTCATGGATAAAATGTTTTATGTTGCGAAAAGTAGTTTTCAAATACGGGAAAACTCCAAGGGAAGCATTTCGTCAAGGAGAAGAAAAATCGCCACACATAACATTTAGAGTTCACAACAAAGAGCAACTAAACTTTGTCGCGACAAAGATTATTTTTGTCACGACAAACAAAACATGATGTTGAGATTTAACTCGTCACACAAGGAATTCTGTAAAGTCATACGCAAGTTAAAGAGCAATACAAGAGGAATGCATGATAAAGAGCTTATGTCATGAGCATATGAAGAATTAGCGTGACTTATCGTAGCAAAGAGAGTTTTCTATCGCACAATAAAAGTTACAAGATTGATAGGAATTTTGTCATGATTAAATTGAAAGAGAATTGAGATTATCTTAAGTCAAGTCTCAGATAACAAAGATTTCCTATGTCGTAAATAAAATAAATGTTCAACGACAAGTATGCGAGAAGCAAAAATTGTCATAGAGTAAAAGAAAACTCTGTCATGGACAGAGACTGTTTGAGTAACTAAAGAGGAATGTGTCGCTTTACATAGAAAACTCGCTTACAAATTGTATAAACTCGAAGAGAAATTCTAATCGCATGTAAAGAAAATTTCGCATGGAGTAGTTTCATGGCAAAGAGCTGGTGCAAAGCAATTCAGGCTGGATACAAGACAAATCCCGCTACTTAAAGAAATGTGGATCACTACATCAAAACTCTATCATGACATTATCAAAGTTTGTCGTGACATAATCTAAGATAAAGCTCAAAGAACCGATCGCGATATAAAACTTATATGCTACATATAGCCAACGATAAAGACTCCGAAGACTCACGCGCAACAACTTTCTATGTCGCGAGAGCGACTCAATTTAGGCCGTGAAATTTGATCCATAACATAATTTTCAAGTGTGGCCCAACATCGAAAGTCTATAATAGATGCATCTAGGGTGAATGGTTCAACTTCCTCGTAATTCCAGACTACTGGCAGCTGAAGAATCTCAGAGTATTAATTTTTTTCTTTTAGTTTTTCTTAAATTCTTTATATCTTTATTTCCTTTTTCGATTTGAAGTCAGCTTTTATTTTTAATTAGTCTTTCTTTTATTTTCTCCGGAGTTAAGTAATGAACTGATGTGCGCCTCTCAAGTCGTCTCAGAAATCATCCTCACATCGCTTTGAATAAAATGGGGTTTAGGAAAATTTTATGGAGTTCATTTATTTCAAATTACACTTTTAGTGAATTTTCCCTAATAGTTAGTCAAATGACAATTTAGTGAAACCAAATTTTTAAAAGATTTGAAAGCTCTCTATGGAATAATAATAATGATTGTTATTTTTCGCACAAAGTGGAGAATGTACTGTGAGTTAGAATTCTTGAATTTATTTGATTGGTATTATTTTTTAAACTTAATCGTCGCTCAGTATCGTTAAAATTCAAACAAAGTATCAGATTCGTTCCACTTCAAAGAGGCTCCTTCAAGGCGGACATGTAGATGGAGAATCCTTGAGGGTATAGAGCAGCTTCTTAAGGGTTTGATAGAATGAATACTTTGAACTAATGAACTCCTCGGGTATTACTTCCAGATAAATCACTAACTTAGCCATGGTTCGGGGATAGTTTGATGAAGCATTAGTTCTTAATCACTAAAAGGTTTCTCCTCTTCTCGACAGAAAGGACTCCCGATCCCATGTCGCAAAGATATAATAAAGAGATGGAGAATTTCATCAGCATTGAAGGATGAGGTGCCATCTAAATTGGAGAAGGCTTGTAATATCCTGTCTATGGGGGCATGAATTCTTCAAATTTAAGATCCGGTGAAGTACGGTGCTAAAACACCCAAAGCTTATAAAGAGAGTTATATCTTACAAGTAACTGATTAGATATATGAATCATAAATGAACATGAACTCTAATCAATGAAAGGTATGGTTAAAGGAGAAATCCAAACTATACTATAATGGTACTGACAAATTCAAATTTTCTAACTTATGTATTTGTGCTATGAATCGATATGGTGCAGAAATTGATTATTATTCATTGATCCATGTCCCATTTTGTCTCACTCAATGAAATCTCAAATCCATTTTTTATTAAATATTCTTTTTATGTATATTAGTGAAATTATTTTAGTATTATTTTATTAGTTCTCTCATCATCTTAACAGTGGAGTTCAAATAATAATAGATCTTTGAAGTTGTCAGTAGTTAGTCTTTGATTTATCATCACTCGTGGGAAATAATATCTGACTTAAAAATCCTACTTTATTACTTCAGACGACCTATGCACTTGCAGTGATTAAGACCAAATAAAAATTTTAATGAATCCATTTTACAAAAAGGACAAACACATATCATATATATGATCTGGTCTGTCAACTGGTCTATATACAAAAAATTAGTCCTTTGGTGGTAGTGCCATACTTAGGTATATATATATATATATATATATATATATATATATATATATATATATATATATATATATATATATATATATATATAGGTATATATATATATATATATATATATTCAGTCTCAAATAAAAGCCAAGGCCGTTACTCGAGGATCGATCGAAGGAATTTAAAGATCAATATTCTAACCAAAGAAAGAATTTCTAATTTGGACATTTTTCTTTATTTTATCATAGTTAAGTGAAAAAAATAAAGGTTTTATCTGCAGTAGCTTAATAACCTACTGAAAATATTTTTATGAGCCAAAATTAATAGCAATTGCTTCACATATTTACTGGACCAAAGGTTTTATATTTCAGGGAAGACAAAGAATGAAAAAAACCAAAAGAAATCACGTCTCTTGGACATGAATAGAAAGAACACTAAGGAATCTAAGGAAGATTACAAGTGCAAAATCTAAAAGTATGGAAAATCAAAGAGAAAGACTACAACCTATTCCAGAAAAAGCAGAAACAGAAAGGCCTTAAAGGAAAATGACTATGGAAGAATTTTGGAGGCCTTCTATTCAAGATGAATATTCAGTAGTGAGACAGCTTGCCATAGAAGCCAACAATTTTGAACTGAAGCCAGCCTTGATCACTATGGTACAATAACACCAGTTTACAGGTCATCCTTCTGAAGATCCCAATGAGCATATGGGAAGATTCATGAGGATGGCCAATACAAATAGTTAGATGGGGTGATTAGCGATCAAGTCGCAAATTCTTCCCTTTCATCGAGAGATGTGGCGCAAGAATCAAGTTCGAAATAACGCTCGATAAATGGAAAATCTGAAGACCGTGGAGGCCCGTATGGGCAGATTTTTCCCCCCAACCTTGACTTCTGAAAGAAGAGGAGAAATTATAGTCTACAAGTAAGGGGAGGATGAAAGTCTCTACAACGCATGGGAGAGATACAAAAGACTACCCAAAAGATGCCCTATGCATGGAATAGATATGACCACTTAGATGGATATTTTCTACCATTCCATGAATTATGCCTCAAAAGGTATAATTGATATAGCCCGTCAGGGGCTTATAAAAGAAGTTATGTATGAGGAACATGTAACCGATTGAAGACCTTGCCAAATGCAACTACAAGGTTCCATCTAAATCGTTAGGGAGCAACATCAGACTGAAGGGGAGTGGTGTAATTGAGCTTAATCAAATGACTGCCATTGAAGTAAAGTTGGATACATTAATGAACAAGATAGGAAACAATGAGAGAAGAATGCATAACGCATCAAGTGACTCGGGGAGATAAAGGAAAGAGAAGAAAAGAAAGTCAAGTTATGATCAAAACACGAGGATCCCTACCAAGTCGAGGAGGCACAAGACTCTCAATGCCACAATAGAGCTACCCTTTCAAGCCCAACCTCTCAACTTGCCTACTTCACTATACACTATCACTGTGAACCAGGAGAACTCTCATATGGGGGCGAAGTTAACAACAAGGTAAAAAGACTCTGGGAGAAAATTTATAGCAGCTATCGCGCCTAACTGTGGTACCAACAACAACAAAGAAATGCCTTAGTAGATGAGAGTAGAAAATCAAAGTGAGGTGGATCTGAATTCTTTCGAGGCACTTCGATGTTGCTTACGGGGAAAATAAGAGGCTGCTAAATGATACATTTGTGCGTAAGTTTGTCGAAAGAAGAGACTTAGGTAAACGCAATCGTGGCCTGTGCTAATACAAACGCCTCTTTGAAGAATATGGAGACTCAAGTAGGCAATGACCCAGCTATTTAATCAACCTGCTGACATCCCATGTGACACAAGGAAGAATTGCCAAGGATTAAAATGGTTGTGATTCGAAGAGTATAGAGGAACTTGAGGAAATTTAAACGAAGTTGAGATCCAGATTTTGAAAAGGGAATAGAACTTTGTTGAAATGAAGACATTTTGCAGCAAATGTCTAGCTAAGGACATTAAACTGACAGCTTCTGTGAGGCAACCCAAGGCACTTTAAATTTGATATGATTAATTTTGTTAAATTTTTGTGTGTTTGATGTTCTAGTTTTAATTTTGTTAGAAATTTTATTTTTTTAGTTTTTGCTGATGTTTCAGGACAATGAAACTATATTAAAGATGAATTTTATTAGGAAGCACACTTTCTCAAACTGAAATATGCAGAAAATATCTACAAGGAGGAGTATTTCTATTTCCCTTAATTTGTTTTTAATGATAATGCATAGTTGAAGTTTCATAGTGAAATGTACTATTTAAAAGGTAAATGAATAGTATTTCGTTGGTTTCATTTTTTGTGATATTCTCACATTATATTGGTAAAATTATATTGGAAATAAAGTTAAATGAAATGTTGTCGTTCATAAATAATCGAGGTTCTTTGATGATTAAATGAATTTTCACAAGTATGTTATGATGGGTATGAGTAATACACCTTGCTTTGAATGTGTCTTGATTGAAAACTGGGAATGATGCAATTCTGGAGAATTTTAGTTCAATGTCGTGTCATGCTTTCTCTCTGTTGCAACATTATTACCAAATTATGTCACATCATTGTTTCTTTCTGTTGCGATAGAGTTTGAATCAAATCTCATCTCAGTCGCAGGTAGAATTGTCAGGATGTAATCAGAAATGACCTACATTTCCTCTCGAAAGAGAAACACGTCGACAAAAATTCTCAGATGTCTCAATATAAGTTTACTTTGAGCATGAAATTTTCAGGTCGCGACATACTTCTCTCTCAGGTAATCATAATCAACTTTAGACTTAAAGATTGGAAGGAAGGTTTTTGTAGCGACAAAATTTTTTCTATCATATAAATAAGTTCAAAAGAACGCCGAAATTGATTTAAAGAACCTGCTTGCACACTCTATCTCTATATGTCGCGACATAGCACAAAAAAGGAACTAACTCCTAGGCTGGGCTGTCCCGACATTTAATGAAGGCACAACAAACAAATTTAGCTTATAACAGAGAATTTCAAACTTAAAGGCCACCTTTCTCATAAACCATCAACTCACTCGTCTTCCTTTATCAAATCTCTCTCATCTTTCCTTCTAAAACCCTAGAGTTCTCAAAACCCTATTTTGACCATGTCTGAGCCGTCGCACCTTATTCCGAACCTGAACGAAATGAGAGAAGCATACATAGAAGTAGAGGAAGAGGCTTTTCAAGAAAATTAGTCCAAGGAAATGCAAAAGGAAGAATGAGTCAAGCTTAGAGTAGAGCATCGTGGCAATTAGAGGAGGAATCAAGAAAAGGAAGAGGCGCTGGAGAGTTCAAACAAAGTAAAGGAATGAAGGAGAAGAAACTTAATCTCGTGACAGCCTCATTTAATGGAAAGTTTGAAGGAGAGGAGTTTTTGAGTAGTTGATGAGATTAAAAACCTATATCCCCTTTCTTTGAAATGCTTGAGAAGAGAGGATGGTAATCACTGGGCGAGCACAAGGCACCTCGATTGTCAGATTGTGAAAGAGTTTTTCATAACATGGTGAAGAGGAAGGAAAGAAGGTGAGGTGTTAGAGGAAAATGGATAGATTTCAGCAAAGAAACGATAATGGATTGCTTAACTAAGGTGCAAGATGGCTCAAAATTAAGAGACCGCTAAAGTGGAGCAGCAATGTAAGATATGACTCCATCGACAAATTTAAAAGGAAAGTGGAAGGCAACAAGGAAAACCCTTTATGAATCCATTGCCATAGGTGATTTAATAGAAGAGGCCAAGGTATGGTTCTATTTTATTAGCTCGGTCCTTTTTCCATCAAAGCACCTCAACACAAGAAGAAGGGAAACTACAACCTTTCTTATGTCACGTGGGTACAAAATCAATGTTGGGTAAATAATTGAGAATTCTATCATGAGTTACTTTAAAAGAAAATGCAGGGGCTTGATTCCACACCTAGCTACAATAACCAGCCTTTGCTTTCTTAGGGGAGTAGATGAAGAATGGGGAAAAGAAGAAACATACCCCAAGCCATCCCCTCTGACCTTGACAAGAGTGACGAAAGGTCCTAAAAAAAGAGGAAAAGAAAAATAAATGAAGGTGGAAGAAGAAAGGGAGAATGAAAGATGTAATGAGCCAGTACAGTGGGAAGGTCCACCCCAAAAGTAGCAAGACTTTCAAGGAAACCTAAGACCCATCTAGAATGTATCTCCAGACCTAAGAGAAATCCATCAAGAACAAGCTGAAAGTTCAGGGCACCAAGGTAATAACACAGAAATGATGAAGATGCTAAAATCTATGAAACAAGAGATGAAAGATCCAAACTATACCACTCAGATCTTTGACAAAGTCTCGCATTTCAAACCGATTGTTTAACTATGTTATAGACAATGCAAAATTGATAATTATACATCGATCTATTCTCAAAGGTTAACTTTAGTCAATGAACTCTCAATTCCAATCCATTTTGAATTTTGCTATAGTTATAGAATTTTAATTCTCAACTATTTTTTCTTTAGTTTAACAAATCAATCTTTGTACTTTTGATTTCAAATAGTAAGGATCTTCGAAAGTAATGTAATCGATCTTAGACGCTCACTTCATCCCTGGAATGATATCGTGACTTGAAATCACTTTATTACTGTGATGACCTGTGTACTTGTTGAGAATTTGACCTAATTTAAATTTGCATCATTACATACATATAAAAAAAAACATTTGTTATATATTTTAGTAAAACAACAAGATTTGGGCATTCCTGTTGAGGATTGAATAGTCCTTGATGGTAATGTTAAAAATTGGTTGTAGTTTTATGGTCTACTTTAAAAATCAGAGATATATATCAAGTTGGAACCAATCTGTAGGAATCACAGTTCTAAGTAGAAAGGATAGAAATTGCATGTATGTAATAGGTCTATTAAACAAACATCAACAAGTTTTTTACGCTGTTGTCGGGGATTTTAGTTAGTCTTTGGTAGCTATGCCAAAAATTTGTTTGTAGGTTCATGAACAAGTTTATGGCTCCATTGTCGGGGATTTGAAAGAGAATTTAAACATCAATATTCCAACCAAAGAGAGAATTGCTAATTTAGACATTTTCCTGTTTTATCAAAAATTTATGAAAATTTACAAAAATAGTTTTAAAATGCAAGTAATGGGTAAGCTAGTGAAAAATAATGAGCTTATATGAGATAATCGCTTCCACTCTATTTCATTCGATCTTAGTGTGTTTCATTTCAGAAGATCTACATGCATAGACAAACTTAAGCATAATCAAGCTACTTTGGCTACGTAATCGGTAAGATGCTGAGAAATCTAAAGAAGGTTAGAAGTGCTAAATCGTGATAATATGGTATCAGAGAGAGAGGCCAACAGTGACTCAAGCAAAAACAACAGCCAGAAAGGCCTCGTGAGGCAAATGATTACGGGAGAATTTTCTGAGGCTACCATTAGAGATGAACATTCCATTGAGACAACCTGCTATAAAGGCCAACAATTTTGAGTTCAAGCCAGCTTTGATCACAATGGTGCAACAACATCAATATATCACATCCTAAATAAGACCCTAAACGAAAGACATAGAAGATTTTCGAGGATGGAAAATACAGTAAAGATGAATGGGGTGAGACCTGAGATGATCAAGTCAAGAATCCTTACCTTTTCACCGAGACATATAGCTCACTGGGTTCAATCACTCCAGCCTTATGGATCTGGAACACTGGGAAGAGTCAGCGGAGGCTTACATGAGCGAGATTCTTTCCTCATCCTCTCTTCGTAAAGGAGAGGGGAAATCATAGTTTTTAACAAGGAGAGGATGAAAAGTCTCTATAATGCATGGAAAGATATAAGAACAATAAAAGATGCCCAATGTTTGAATAGATTCGACCACCCTGATTGACATCTTGTACTATCTATGAACTACACCTCTAAAGGTATAATCAAAGCGTAGTCAATAAGTGGAGCATTCAAGAGGAAGAGTACTGAAGAGGCAAGACAGTTGATTGAAGATCTATCAAAAAGCAACTACAAAGCTCCATCTGAGACTTTAGAGAGCAGCAGCAGACTGAAAGGAAGTGGGGTGATAGAGATGAACAGGATGACTATCATAGAAGCCAAACTTGAAGCATTGATGAAAAAACTGGGAAACCAAGAAAGAAGAATGCATTCAGCACATGAAGTGGGAACAGTTGAAGGAAATGAGCAGAAGGGTAGTGTTGATGAGGGACTAGCCCATGAGGGTCTCTATCAAGTTGAGGAGGCCTGGCTTCATTAATGGCAAAACATGTTTGGGCAACTTAATCCAAACTCCAACTTACCAACCCATTACACACTAGCACTATGAACCATGAGAATTTCATATGGAGGTGGAGCACAAGAAGGTCCAAGACCACGCAGAATTTTTAAATAACAAGATTTACTACGAAGTCTCCAAGGACAATAACAGGTATGTAAGGGAGTAGAGAGCAAAAAATTCAATACAAAGGAGATCTCAATCCCTTGAAGATCAAATGCCGACATTCATGGGAGAGAATAAGAGGCTGTTGAATATTCACGAGTAGAAATTTGCTGAGCTAGTAGCATTTCAGGCAAACACAAATGTGTTTCAGGCCAACATTAATGCCTCTCTAAAAAATCTGGAGACACAAGTAGGCAAATGACCAGACAGAATCCAAAATAGCCGATGCCTTCCTAAGGAGCATAAAGCAAAGAATCCTAAGGACTGTATGGTGGTGACTCTGAGGAGTAGTAGAGAGTTGGAAAGCAGAAAAGAAGATGAACAGAAAAAGAGTGAAAAGACCGAGAAAGAAGAAACTAGAGAAGAGACCAGGTTGAGCAATTCAAAATTAGCTAAAGAGACTGAGAAAGAAAAGGTGCAAACTGAGCAGTAGGTGGAGAAAGGAAAACTAAAGAAGAAAGAGGAATTGCAAGCCTATATGCTTATTGTTCCATTCCCTTAGAGGCTTTAGAAAGAAAAAATGGAGGAGCAGTTCACTATATTCTTAGATATGTTCAAGAAGATAGAAATTAATATACCCTTTGCTGAAGTAGTGGCTTAGATGCTTAACTATGCTAAGTTTCTCACATGGACCATTTTGAGTAAGAAGAGAAGACGGTTTAAGAAGGAGGAGTGTGACAATTACATTTAATCTGATCTAGAAGCTCAATGCTAGAAGACGAGATCTTGATACCACTCATTCCCCCACCACTGGGAATGTTGAATTTAAGAAGGCTTGTGTGATTCAAAGGGCATCAATTTGATCCTACGCCTATGCACCCGACGGCGTATAGACTATGGCACAACCAGAAGTCCTGAATATGTATCATTAAGGTGGGAAAATTTATTCTCCCCATGAACTTGTAGTTATGGATACGGCGAAGATACACAAGTTCCTGTTACTGGAAGACCTTTACTCCGGCCAGACCTGAGTCGCCTGATAGATGAAGAAAGGAACTCACTCGTGGTGGAAGAAGAATACACTTAATCTAACAAAAGCCCGAAAAACAAATTGAACGTGAAAGATGCATTGTAAGATCGTAGAAACAATAGTTCTAATTACCTTGAACCGGCTACTGTAATTTTCAAATTCAATCAACAAAATGAGATGAATTTCCAAGATTCGAGATCTTAATTGTGAATTTTTGAATTCTAGATGTGAATTAAAAGAGACAATCTTAAGTTTGAATGAGAACAGTACAGAAAAATCAAGCAGCAATGAAGAAAAGGCAAAAAAAATAGAAACAAGTTTAGAAGGGTAAACCTTGAAAGAATTACCCAGACACTTGAAGAATGATTTCTAGACTCAAAAGTAAAACCCACATATTATCTTTAGAAGCACATTAACTCGTGGCTAAAGAACATAAATCACTGAGATTCTCAAAAAATACAAGGAAAATAATTACTGGGTCAATGAAGATTCAAAGAATCATTCTTCTATTTGCACGACAAACTCCTTGGAAGAAAATGCAAAAACCTCCATTGAGCATCAAAGAAGACTAAATCCAGAGAATGAAGAAGTCATGGAAAGTACCGAAATGGTCGATGCGTGCTCTATATATGAAATCTCACAACCCCTCAGTGGAAATGTCTATGTGGTCCCAAGGAAAGGTAATTCACTATGATCAGAAATTAGAAGTGTCACACTCTACCCCACTCAAGAAGATTTTCCGATTTTTGATATCATCAGGGTGTTCATTCCTCGTTATATACTTAAAACCTCTCTCAATTTAACACCTCTACAGAGTCTTACAACTTCCTCGTGGCCATGTCAAATTGACTGGAGTTTCTAAAAATGAATTAAATCGATTTAAAATGTTTTGGAATTATAAATAGAAAGTTTAGTCTATGACACCTATAAGTGTACAGTGCCATACAAGTAGTAAAAATGGATGGGGAAGTCTAGATAATATTCCCATAGAGATTGACGGATTCTCAAAATCAACTACTCCCAACTACTCAAGATCCAGCTCATCTCAACCCCGGGACGATGAAGTTTCACAACTAAAATTAAAGAATAATTGTCTTAAAGATAACATATACAACTTAGACATTAAAAAATAAGCTAATACATATATATATAAACTAGAATTAATTTGGACTAATTAGTTCTCTCGTAAAAATGAACAATTAATAAGAAGTACTCGTGGAAATACTAATTTCTCGTGATTATAACCCATTTTAAACTTAACCCTAAATTGGATCCGATTTGTCAAAGATGCCTGATATTGCAAGTTGGATTTCTCCTTTTAGTCACTAATTAAATATCCCTATTTCTCTCGAAGACAGGGGTTTAATCAACTACTTGTATTCAACATATTCTTTACAAGATTTGGGAATTTTTTTTTCTCAATACTTCATACCTATTTCTTAAGACTGTAGATTTCTTACTTCCCAACTCAGGGTTGTGCAAGATTTCTACAACCTGATTGATGACTCGGCCTTAAAATCTAATGAATATCTCCTTTCCCTTGATTAGATCACAACTAACACATGGTCAAGAGTTTTCCAACATATTAAGGTGAAATCTCTGATGATTTAAATTGATAAATAACTCTTCAACACTCATGAAAGGAACTGGTATTTATCTAAGTGAACTCGCAGCTCAATAGTTCTTCTCAATAATGGTCCAGCGATACCCACAATTGGAATGTTCCTAACTCTCGTGAATCGCTACCCCCGCACACCCAGCGGCCTCCCGGGAAATCGTGAGCAGACAATCCTTGAATGGGTATTCGAAACTACTATTGGGAAAAATTATATGAAAAAGACACATCAATCAAATAAATTCCACCCAAATTCTAGATACTTCCTTCCAATTTATGCAAGAAAGACTATAACTAATAATAAATTCAAACTAGTGGAATCTATGCTTATGAAAAACCCGCACATAACTCGACAATGGCAATTATTAAATCGCACTCACTCAGTAGTTTTTAAAATAAACCGAGAAGAGACTTAATCTAAAATAGTAGTCTAGATTTCATTTAAACTCGTAGAAAATATTAAAGAAATTGAAAGTTTGCTTCCAAATTTTTCCAATAATTTAATAGATCTACATCTGCATCCAAGAAAAGAAAAGAAAAGAGTTAAAAGAAAATTGGAGTATTAAAATTATATATCGAGTTTTCTTCTTCCCGCTCGGGTTCCCAAAAAGAAAAATCAACTTTACTCAAACGGTTCGGCCATTTATAACTTTTAGAAATCGGGCTCGATTCCAAGGCCCAGCCATCTCTCAAAACCAATGGACCAATCTCAACGCGAAGGCCCACTAAAGTTCAGACGACGAAAGTTTGGTCCGTCTATTCATTTTGTCGCGGATCGCAGAACCGTCAGTAACATTTTCTCTTGCTCCTCGCAATCATTTAGCCGCGGACTGATGTTTTCTATCGCAACTTGTTTCTTCGCCTGGGTGTTGATTTATGGTCGAATTTGGCTATATTGTTTTCTATCGCATTTATGTCGCGGACCTCGTATATGTCGCGACTCTTACTCGCTGTCACCACTGATCCTTGGTCCTAACTTTCTCATGCTGCGACTTAAAATGTTTTCATTTTTTCATCGCTTCTCACGCAATGTGGAATTTAACCTAATCATTTCCTTCCTGTCTTAAATTTATGTCGCTACCTTAAAAATAAAATATGTCGCAATCTCCACTCGCTCTCTTGTGGTAACCCCATCACTCGGGTCACAACATTTTAATCAGATACTCCTTCTTATTGTTGCGACATAAATTTCCAGGTCATGACCTTGATTGAAGTCTCCAACTTATATTTTTGTCGCAACTTGGAATGGTATAGGAGAGACATTGCAAGTCCATTCAACCTTACTTTTTGGTTCGCCCTCAAAATGGTATCGCGACATTATCTTCCTCTTCTCGGGTTCCTCCTCCCCTTCGGGTCTCGCGAAGTCTCCCCTCCTTATGTCGCAATGCTTTTGTTTGCTTTGTTATATCACTCTTTGGTCGCGACCTTGATCTCTATCGCGACCTCCGCGCCATTGATCCTCGCTTTTCACTTCGATTTTCATTGAATTTTCACTGGCTTAAATTTCAAGTAGAAATATAAATTTGAAATAAGACATATTTCTCGTATAAAAATAAAGTAAATTATATTGTAAGAAAATAAGAAAATGGACTAAAAATTCAATGAGTTTTTGACTCATCAAATTCCCCCAAACTTAAAATTTTGATTGTCCCCAAGCAAAGAAAAGAAAGATTTGTTTGTCCTTAAACAATTGAACTTTATTTTGCAGGACATTTTTCTATTTCAAAGCACAATCTTCTCTTATTCCACGCTTTTAATTGAAAAAGGTAATTGGAGTCTCATTTTAAACTTCAGTTTTCAACTGAGAAAAAGGAATGTTTTCAACCTCTATTACAAATAAATCAATGGTCATCGTACTTAAATGGGCCTACTAATAGATCTTGTTTTGTGAGTGTGTGTAGGTCTTCTTTTCTTTTCATCTTTTGCTGAATTAGTTAACCTTTCTAGTGGATCTCCCTTAGAATACTAGCCAAATTCATAAACTTGTTTTTCATATTGACTTTTACTAATGTAGGTAAATTCAACCTTCGTGGATCAAAGAGGTCTTTAGGCTTCAGAATGTTAAAGGCTCGCTGGGGTAATCAAGTAGATAATTGGAAAATTTTAGGGGTCGCAAATTACCCAGATTCCATTCTTCTTTTGTATAACGGCTCTCATCTTTCCTCCTCCTTCTCTCCTCGTAATGTGACTCCTCTCACCCTTTATCCATCACTCATTCCTTACTAGAACCTTTCATTTCCTCCTTCCTTCAAAGAATCGAATAGTGCAATGTTTTTATCTTTCAGGCCTTCCCCTATCACCTTAGAGAACTTGGGCTAGCAACCCATACCAATGCATTAGTACTAGGTGTTGGAAACACTTCTCTCAGCTTAATTTCTGTTCAAGAGAGATAGGCCACAAGACAAAACTTTCCTTTTTCACTTTTTTTATTTTTTATTTTTATTTGTCTCTGGGCTTCTTCAATTTATTTCTCTTCATCCATCCTTAATCCAAAATAAATATATTCCCCTCAAACTTGTTTCTTTTCCTCATTACTAAACATCCTTATTCCTCGAAAAATTGAGTAATTGGGGGGGTTTTGTCATAGGATTTATTATATGAGGGATTTTAAGTTTCTATTATCATCATCGGAAGAAATTAGGCATTTTTCGCTCAAAGCAAGGGAATCAGAGTGTGTATGCTTTGCATATACGAGGGTAGGTTGGAAAAGGTTCAAACTTCCAAAGATGGCCTTCCCATCACTCTTGTTAGTTGTTTTTACCTAGGATCTTGCTCTTGACTAATAATCTAACAAGTTCTGTGGATTCAGATCCTTATTCGTGAATCACCCTTAAGATGTTCCTAATCCTCTTAAGGTTTTAAGAATTTTCTCGACTCATGTGCATTGTTTTCCTAAGATTTGTATCGACTTCACTGGTTTATACACAATCTCAATCATCTTATTTGTTCTTTCAATTGTGTAATCTTTTCCAAATTCGCACTTAAACTTTATTCAAACTAAAACTCGTAACTTCATATTTCTAATTCACTGGGCTCCTCGCTTCTGTTTCTCTTGATAAAGTAAGTTGTTTCCTTTTGATTTAAAACAACGCCATTGTGTCCTTGTACGATAAAGCTCGAAAGTACATAGATCATTTCTGTGAGACAAACAATGAATGACACAAATAACACACCATTTACTCATCCATGCATCCGAAACAAATCACTTATTCAAAGAATCGTGAGTCAAATCAAGTATTTCCTACCAATGTATAAGTTCGAATTGCAAACTTATTTGAAATAACAACACAATTCATTAATTCAGAAGAACACATCAACACAAGACATTTTCTAATGAACTTCTAAATTTATTCATTATGATGAAGAAATACAATGAAGAAAAGAAAAGATATACTTATGCTTTCTACTTCTCCTCAGAAATTTTTGCATTATGTCAGGAGGATCTAAGCCAAAAGGTTGCTACATGGGGAAAATTGGGAGAAGGTCATATCCGGTCTTTCCTCGCTCTGAGGGTGTGCAGGTGGCTCTAATTCTTTGTTAGTGGAGATCAAATCATTTGTTAAATCCATATATATAATCAAGGTGTCTTGTTTCGAGCCCATCCGATTCACTGCTTACTAGCTCGTAAATACAACCTGTAAAGATGTCCTGATAAATTTTGTTTACTCAAATCTAAACTCACGTACTACATTTTCTTCTATAAACATCATTATCTTCGAGCTCTTTATCTCTGTCCTTCATCAATTTTCCAAACTCCTTAAATTGCTCCTTAAACAAGTACTTGAAGGCTTGAATCTTTTTTAGCATGTTACCCTCCATCTACTCTTCTTTCTTCGTAATGGTAAGCACTTTCATCTCTTCTAAACTCGGTTGTTGTATAAGGCTTCCAACCGGGGTTTTCATCTTTTCTCCTCCCATTTCCTTTTCTCTTATGTTCATCTATTCTCTCCATTCTTCCTCCCATCTTAGAGTCCCGCTTCAAATAACAAGGCCTTCCTTCCTCGAATTCAAATTTCTAAAAATTCTTCTCTCTAATATGTCATTGCTTTCTCCAATCTCCGCCTCCCTTTTCCATGTCCATCTTTATGATCTTAAGATTTCCATGACTTTAGTGTTCCTCCTTCCTCTTTTGGAGCCATTTGGCCAGTGGAAATTCTCTATCATATCGTAGGAACGGCTCGAGGGCTCATCCCTTAAATGCACCTCCTTCTTCACTCTTGAGGACGGTTTGAGTAGTTTCCATCTCTCCTTGATCATTATCCTCAATAGCTCGTTCCACTGCACCCATCCTTTGCTGCTTTTATTTCTAAGCCCCTTGTCACCCCAAAGAAGGGCCGAGGAGATACTTTGGGACATGTTTCTTCTTCATCCCATGATCCTCACCCCAAATAAGACGTATAATCCGTCGCGATTGTTGTCAAAGGCGAGGATTTGTCCTCTTATGTTTTTATGTATCCTCCTCGATCGAATCCCTCAATTAGACCCCCTAATATCTACTTTACAAATTTCTCAGCATATAGAATGATTGCTTTCTGATCTCTCACTATACAAAGATGTTTAGTTATGGATTACCAAGAGAGGAAGTAGAAACCAAACCTTTAGCTTCAAACAGGGTTTCCTCATGGATAGTGTGGCGCGTGGTTCTTCTCGAGGGCTTCCCCACTTCCCCCCGCCAATAAATGAAGTCGATAATCTTCATGATCAGTTCGCTACGCTCTTAAATTAGGGAACCGCGGTTGTTCCTTAGATTGAATATCTCATTGATTCTTTATCTCCCAAAGGGTACCCAGACTGCGACGAAAAACCGCTGGGCTCTCTTTCATCCCCACCATATTCAAGGTAGAATCTTGTCTGTAGAAGAGAATCCAGCGTTGTGTGCATAGAAGCCCTTCCAAATTCCTTTTCTATAATCCGTAAAAGGGGAAATTAGCCTCTAAAAACTTTTCTTCCTGCATAAAGCCTTGTCACAGCACCTTGTCCATATATCCTTAAATTTTTGGGTCGAGACAAAGTCTCATTCTCTCCCCGATCCTTCCTCCTCGCTGTCTCCTCGCAACCCTCCGTCTTTTCCCCGCCTTTCTTCCTCAACCGGTTCCTCCATCCTACCGGGTTTCCTGCTTTTGCATTTTATAATAGTCTCTGACGAGGTTCCATGAACCTCCCCTACTTCCCTTGGCGATGTTTGCCCATGAGTTCATCAATTACTCAAGGTAAAGGAGGCAAGTGTTATACAGTTCGAACAAGGGATTTGGTTATCCGCCATGGTGAGAATTAGAATTCCGCCTGCTCTAGGGTTTTGGTAGTCGAAGAGAGAAAAGAAGGTGGAAAGTCAAGGTGAAGATGCAATCGATCGAGTTATGGATGAAATTTGGCTATTCAGTTTCAGTCTTTGTGACGAATGGGCTCAAGGTCATTATTTTCTTATGGAACATCGCGACATTAATGCCTAAGTTACAACACTAATTGCTACACTAAATGTCCCATTTAAAGTGGCAACGCCCAAATTAGAAGGTTCAAAACCTTTATTTATTGCATTTTAGAAAATTCTAGTCGTGACCTACTTAAGTTTTGTTGCGACTTGAAATGTGTTTCTGACTAACAAATTGGTGTTGTGACTTATTTTTTCCTTTCTTTAGTTTTCCTTGGTCGCGACCTAAATTTTCTAATGTCGCGACATTGGGCTTTATTACAGTCTTTTAGAACTCACATACTTTGTCACACTGGAAGTACGAGTCACAACACTAAATTCAAACACAATTGTTGCGACCCCAAAAGCTTGGCCGTGACCAATGCATTTCTCGCGACCGAAAATTTTCTAGGCTTCAAGATTAGTTCAAATTCATAAAAGACTTAATCAATAGGACCAAATTCCAACAAACACCAATAATCAACTTTCATCATTCAAATATGCAGCAAATGAACTCATGAAGCATCAGATTCAATATTGAAATAAAACTTCCCCAAACTTTAATCATTCATTCTCCCAAAACAATTAATATTTAACAGAGGGTATGGTACTTCCCCTTGTAGTTCATTTCTGCATATTCTATCTGA
Organism: Tetrastigma voinierianum; assembly: GCA_016808115.1. NCBI lineage: Eukaryota > Viridiplantae > Streptophyta > Magnoliopsida > Vitales > Vitaceae > Tetrastigma > Tetrastigma voinierianum. The sequence continues at coordinate 572,167 of JAEQBH010003867.1, forward strand.
GAAATCCTTAGATCCTTCAATTTTTCTCTTGCAGCTTCAATGTCCTGGAATTTAAACGACACATAAAATAAAATAAGAGTTTACACCTAAAGGAATCAAAAGAATTCAAAATTAGCTATTTGAACTCATTATAAACAAATAGAATCAAACTAAAATAGTAAAAATAAAAGTCAAATATTAAAAAAAAAAAAAAAACTCATTAGGTTGCGACCTGATGTTTTATGTCGCAACTTGTTTCCTTCACTGTAAAGTTTACTATGGTCGCTACATACCCTTAGTTGTCGCCAGCACATTTCCGGGTCACACCTCATTTTCTTTGTTCAGGAATTGGATGTCGTGACCTCAATTCAATGTCGACCTCTTTGTCGCGTATCGCCATCTCGCTTTCTTCTGCCTTTGCTCGGGCTCGACCTTAACCTGATGAGTTGCTTATTATCGCGAACAATCTTTAAGTCGCTACTCAAGTATTTCCTTCCTTTGCTCCAAGGTAATTCTTGTCACGACTCCTCAAAAGTAATGTCTCGCGACAATCCCTTTCCTTCATATATCTAGTCACAACTCCCATTTCTAAGTCTCAACAGCTCCTCTCACTTTTCTATTTCTCGGGCCGCGCGACCTCACTCATTCGCTTGTTTTGAATACATGTCGCGGACTTCGATTTGATGTCGTAACTGGATGTATTGTTTCATCAGATTTTATGCGCTCGCGACCCCGTGTTTGTCGCGACCCCAGCCTCCGCGTCACCAACGATCCTATCCCAACTCCTCTCATGTCAGCGACTCAAATTGTTTTGTTTTTCATCGCTTCTGTCGCAACGTGGAATCCTAGGCTTCGCGACCTAATCATCTTCCTCGTCAAATTTATGTCGTGAACCTTGCAAAATATGTCGCGATCACTTCGCCCCTCCCGGCCGCAACCTTTACTCGTGGCTCACGCGGAACCGGTGACAACTCCTTATTGCGCCACGGATACAAATTCCGTGTCGCACCTTGATCAAGTCTCCAACTTATATTTTTGTCGTGAACTGGAATTGTCTAGAGAGACATTACAATTCATTCAAATTCTTACTTTTCGTCTTGACTCAAAATGGTGTCACGACATTATATCTTCCCTCGTCTCTCCCGTCTTGCCCCACAAGTTCTCTTATGTCGTATCAGCTTTTGTTTGCTTTTGCTATCACTTTTGCCGCGACTCGATTCTCTATCGCACTACCGGGCCCTTGATCCGCTTTCTCACTTTTGATTTTGGCCGGAATTTTCACTCGCTTAAATTTCTGAAAATATAAATTGTAAATAAAGACATATTTCCTCGCATAAAAATAGCAATTATATTGTGTTATGAATTTAAAAAATGGACTAAAATCTTAATAAGCTAATCATCACCCAACATCACTACAAAAACCGATCACCTCTCCCCCCCCCAATATGTGGACATTGTCCCTGCAATGTCAATGAAAGAATGAGAGAGGCGTAGAAGCTTCCTCGATGATCGGGCTTGACATCAGAAGGGCGCGGTATGCACGGCTAGAGGGGTGGTGAGAATCGGGTGGGCCGGTCCCGAAGGGATCAGCCGGGACGCGAGGATGGCCAAGCACTCGGTCGTCGATTGTGCGTGATGTCAATGTGTGAGGGCCTCCACATCCTGGCTAATGAGGACTTGGTGCTCCTGGGTCTCATCCCAGTAGGCCTCGAAACGAGCCGTGAGGTTAAGCACTGGGTCCTCGAGGATAGTGGAAGGCTGGTCGATCCATCCCTCCTCTCGGGACTACCGTGTGGAGGCGGTGGACGGAGGATGTTGGTGGCGGTGGTGGATGGAAGGAGGTTTGTTTAGCGTCTCCTTGGGAGTCGACCGAGAGGCCAAACCGAGCCTGATACTCTCGAAGCTCATCCTCATTCGAGGGTTCATTGCCTGAGTCGTACATAACGTTGGGGCATGGTACACCCGGCTTGTCGCGCTTGACCACAATGGCCTTAATGGGGTGTATCCACGCCTCATTCTCCTCTAAGGGCACCTCACTTGCTCGTGACAGGGCCGTAAATGAGAAAGGTGCCCTAGTTCATTTTCGCATCTCTGCTTATGCGTTGATGGCATCCTCTATAACATGCCCTACATGAAAAGCATGTCCATGGATGGCATAATTAAGTAGGGCATCGCTATCGTTACTTCACACACATTCGTCGTCCGAATGAGACACGATGTGATGAAGTGATGCCAGACCTTAGGGATGTAGGCCAAATGTTTGGCCTGGAAGTGCATTGTGTGCCCTTCACCATTGAGTTACCACTCACCTTGCCCGTTGGTCAGGACCCGAATGACCTCAAGGTAGTTGGGCTGCGCATGGAGTCGATCAAAGGGCTCAGAGGGAACCGGGTCAAGGTTATAATACTAGCCATAGAATTCAGCTAAGCCCGCCAACACCCCATGCACCTAACCTTTTCACGACATGCGAGGCGAGATCATGCGACTCCCTGAAAATTCACGCTGTCGCAGACCGGACGCAGATGGTTGGTATGTGGCTCACATCCCTTATTCGTGAATTGTTTTGATTTAAAGAAATCCCTGTGGTGGAAACCCCTTCCTTTGTTATATGAAGGACCTATTCTCAGAGGTGGTGCTGCAAACTTCTCGCCCGCGCTGCTGACAAACTCTGTCCGTATCATAAGCTGGCATAGGTTCCCTCACTTCGCGAATTCCTCGAGGTTAGCTTTGCCTTTCCCCAACATCAACTTTATAGGTGAGGATGAGATGGTGACCATGGGTTTTCCTTGCCTCCACGGGGTTTCTAAACTCTCTTGACAACCAGGTAGGGGCAGTGAGACCAAGTGGCTCCAATGAAACCACTTCCAAATTCACTCTAGACACCTATCAAGCACCTAGTGTGTTAATCGACATTAGTACCCAAATAGTGTTATTTCGAGCCCCCGTATAATGCAGGTTTTAAACACTTTTAGCGTACTAATCGACTTTAACAACTCAATTGATAAATCAATCCCTGCCATATTGATCACATTTTGTAGCTATTTTTAGTAGTTTTTGAGGTGTCAAATGCCTCATATTCTTCTAACTGGATTCAAACACGATATGAACTCCGAGCCGACCGGCATCATGATCGAACCAGAGGGAAATTTGCAAAGAAAAATGTCAAGAGAAGGAGAGCTCAAAGGAAATTTGTGGTTGTAAAATTCGTGAATCAAATTTCTGCGTTAAGAAATTTTTGCAACATTGCTCCCCGCCCGCCGTTGACCCGCTTTTTTGACTCCGCCTCAGGGTTTTGCTACAAGTTCGCCTCTTGCTGTAATTTTGGTTCATTTGCACATTTTTGTAATTCCTTATACTCGAGCACTCATATAAGCCACCATGTAAATCAAATCAACTCTTCACTCTATCAAATCAATCAATAAAGTTGGGCACAAATCTTCCTTCCTACTGGTTTGTGATTTTCTCCCTTCCCTTCACTTTTCGTGATTTTTCTTCTCTCTAGCCAAACAACTCGATGATGAAAATCAAGGTATGCTCTGCTAAAAACCCCATCCTTGAAGGAAGGCCATCATGTTGGCTTCGAGTGCAGCCGCATGTTCTCGTGTTTCTTTCATGCTCGTATTTAAGGGTATTTATGTTCCCGGCTTCTCACCTTAGGTTAAATCTCAGTATTCCCTAACGTGTATTTGGCAAGCCTCGGTTCAAAGGAGTTTATCACTAGATCCACCGATGCCCGCTTAGTTGTCTCCTATTAGTTACCGGGCGGTAGGTTTGAGAGGTGCGTTTCTCACTGCTTGGGAGCATTTGTGCTCATTAAATGCCATCTTTCAAGAGGAAAACTTTTAGGTTTAGGGTTTTAAAGCTAAATGAAGATCTCTGGCTCTCTGAAATGACTATATGTCATGCTCCCCAATGTGAGGAAAAAGATCCGAGGACAATGCCTAAGCACCCTATAACCCTAAGCCCAAAATGAGTCTGAGACTTCAAGTGAATTCTCTCTTAACTTTACTTCAAGTTATTTCTAGTTTTCAACCATCTACCCACACACCGTTTTACAAACCCCAAAATCTAACGAGAAAACACCATTTCTCAATATTAATCGCAACTCTTTCTCTCACGAAGAAAACCCATCCCTGTGCTCGACCCTAGAGCCACTATACTGCAGTAGCTTTGCTACTAGTAGTAGGAATCCTAGGATATAAATTTTGTTGATTCCGAACACCTACTCGCCTAAACGATCAAATGGCGTCGCTGCCGGCACGGTGCCTCAAATGAGAAAAGAGTCGCGGAACTTGCATCCACATCACAAGTGCTGGGTGAAATCTCATTTCTTGATTTTACCATTTTTCCACTTGCTCACGCGTATAAGAGTTTGAAAATTTTACTATGCATACCGTTTTCCTTGTTTTGATTTTAGCTAATATTAACCTTTGATAGTCTTGTTTTCATGGTTTCGCTTACGTGGTGTTCATAGCAAATTATGTAGTGGGCGAAACACTTGTGTGCAGATTGGAAAGGCTAAGGCTCCGCTGAACAAGGGTGTGAAATCGGGCTTTACACATCAACCTGACGGAGACCCACCAAGAGCACTGAGAGCTGCAACAGAGGGTTCACAGGGAGCCCAATGCCTACAGTCACCTAGGATCACATACATCCACCAAGGGTGAGTGCACCTCATGCATTATACCCCTTTGGCCGAGGATGTGGCAAATGAGGCCTCCATCCTGCGGCCCCCCGTCCCGACTCCATTTATGGTATGGAAAATGAAAAATCCATACACACACATTCTCCGGATTTCGAGGGAAGTTCGCACGCACTTTCAAGGAGGCATTGGAGCATGGATCGCTTTCAGCCGAAAGCCTTCCCTTTCGACCTCAAAGACAGCTTTCAAAATTTGGTTTAATTCTATTAAAAGCTAAGGGACCATCAGAACTCGGGCGTAGTCGTAGGCGGAATTTCTAAAGAATTTCTTCAAAGGCCTATAAGACCAACACCTAAAGAGGCAAATCTTACACTCATAGCCTCATGACAATGAGAAATTTTATCAGTGGCCGGGGAAAGGTATCTTGAAACCATCAATGCATGCCCACACCATGGCTTCGATACATGGATGTTGGTAAACCATTTTTATGATGGAATGTCCCCCTCCATGAAACAACTCTTAGAAACCATGTGTGGAGGGGACTTCCCTCAAAGAAAACTGTATTTAAGCCAATGGATTTCCTCAACTAGTCGCGAGATTCTCCAAAGCTCGGATTTAACCAAATCCTGTGGAAACCGATGCATAATATAGGCCACCAAAGGAACAAAAGGGAGGCATTTATTCAATGCTAGAGGATGGGGAATGAGCCAGCATTCCTTTGACTAGAAGATCGGGAAGAGCTGTAAATGAGAGAAATCAAAGACGCAGGGGTACTGTGCAAAGAACTCAAAACTACCGCACTTCCAACTCGCTTTTTAATCGTCAATCCACCAGTCACTAAGGAGATCGTCGTTCAATTGCTCCCCCGCCAGGGATTTGCGTGCAAACATACGGATCAAAGTAGGCACCCAATAATTGCTCCATATGGGAACACCTACAATCCAGAGTGGAGGAACCATCCTAATTGATCATGGAAGCCAAACCCCTAGCTTATACTCCCACAAACACAAAGAAAGAATAACTCCCAACCCTCGTCCCCCCAGAGTGGAAGCCATTAAAATCTGGAGGTGGGTGAAGGCATTTAAAGAACGGTAAGACAAGCAATGCTCACCAGGCCGTAACCCAAACAAGACTCTCAACAAAAATAGACGACTGCAAAGACGGGCCTGTGCTGACCAGCCAGCAGATGCAAGAAAAGGGAAAATTTCCCTCTCAGACACAACCAAACCCTAGGGGATTACATGAAGTGAGCTCCTCCAGTGACCTGAATTCCAAATTGAATGAGGTCAAGGCAATCATCACACTGAGGAGTGGCAAAGAGCTTACAAAGCCATCACCTAAGGCAATGTAATTCGTGGCAAGAAGCTATGGAGACTCCGAACTCGCAGGAGGTAGTGACTGCATCGCTGAGAAAAATAAGCCATCCCCACCCTTCCCCAATCATTGGCAAACTAAAAAGAAGGCCATTAATCAGCTCAAATTTTGTGTTTCGCTGAGGCTAGTAAAGGTCAACATTCCCTACTTGATATGATCACAAGTCCCTACCTATGCAAAATTTTTAAAGGACTCAGGTACAGCTGAAAAGAGTAGTGGTTAAATATCGACAAGAAAGCTTTCCCCGACCACAAGTCGCGCATTATCCAATGCAAGACTCCTGGGGAAGTGAAATATAAAGATCCGGTCATTCGACCATCTCGCGACATGGGAGGCACTCTGCGTGAGAAAGTAATCGCTCGATCCGGAGTGCGTGAATCACCTCCCTATTCGGGCCATACAAGCAGCTTGGCTTGGGGGAGCTAAAGCCCACCTCCATCACACTGTCTCTTGTTGATAGGTCAATCAAAATACCGAAGGGGACAGTGGAAGATGTCTTGATACAAGTGGATAAGTTCTACTATCCAGTGGACTTTGTTGTACTTGACATAGAACCAATAGCAGCAGGGGCCAATTATGTACCTATCATCTTGGGGAGACCATTCTTGGCCACCTCTAATGCAATTATCAATTGCAGAAATGGTGTCATGCAACTCACCTTCTAAATACGACTTAGTGGAGCTCAACATCTTCCACCTAAGTAAAAAGCACATGCAATCAATGGAAGATGTCCCAAAAGAAGTATGCATCATTGACACCATCCTGGAGGAACAAGCTGATCAACAGGGTATGCTAGATATACTAAATGAAGAGTTGACTGAGAGTGCAGAAGAGCAGCAGGAAGTTGACATGAAATCCGTGTAGGGACATCGATAAGAAGACATGAAATTCCTGCCGCTGGTGATCGGAGAGGAAATCGGCTGAGCCCTAGAAAATGTGAGAGCTCAAGCCTCCGCCTCGTGGAGCCGAAGCATGCTTATTCGAAGACCGAGAAATGTCTATAGCGTGGTCATTTTAAATTTCACAAGATCGCGACAGAGAAAGAGCCTCCCGGGCCGTAAGTCTCAAATGTATCAAGCAAGCCCTCGTGGTGGAAAATTGCCGATTTGAAGGCATTAGCCTAGCCAGCATGCACCCACCACACCACTTCTAGAGGAGGAGTAAAAGCCGGCGGAGGCAACCACAAAGAAGGCCGGGAACTCACATACGCAAGGAAGGTGTTAGGAGTGTAAGTCTTAAAGTCGATGTAAGTCGGCATCATATACCCCATATCGTACAAAGACTGGGTGAGTCTAACCCGTGTAGTACGTGAGAAATCAAAATTACTCGTGACATAATGAAAAGGAGAGATACTCCACTCGCCTTACCATTAAAAAGGTGGTACGTGATTGATTATCGCAGGCTAAATGAAGTAACATGGAAAGATCACTTTCCTCTTCCATTCATGGATCAACTGCTTGAGAGGATTTCTAGCTACCCCTTATATTGTTTCTTGGATGGTTAGTTAGGATATTTCCAAATTGAGATTGTCATAGAGGACCGTAAAAGACAACTTTCATATTGCCCATTCGCATCGACAAGATACAAGAGGATGCCCTTTGGCCTTTGTAATGCCCCTACATTTCAACGATGTATGCCTGCAGATTTTCTACCCATCAGAACACATACATGGAGGCTTACATGGACGATATTACAGCCTATGGAAGGAGTTTCGAGGAGTGCCTAATCAACCTGAAACCATCCGCATAGCATAGAGAAACCTAGTGTCAACTAGAGTAAATGCCATTTTATGGTCAAAATTGTGGCATTGTATCGGGCACATCATTCGTAGAAAGGAATTGAAGTTGATAAAGCAAAAGTTGACTTGATTTCCAAACTGCCTCCACCCACGAATGTCAAGACTGTGAGGTAATTTTTGGGGCATGCAGGCTTTTACAAGAGGTTCATACATGACTTCTCAAAAATTGCCAAGCCACTTTATAAGCTTCTAGAAAAAGATGCTAAGTTTTAATGGGATTTAGAATGCCAACAAATGTTTGAAGAACTCAAGGCTTATTTAACCACTGCACCAATAGTGAGGGGTTCTTAACTGGTAACTATGTTACTGCTTAGAATTCAGCGACCTCGTCACTTGTTCACAAAGAGCAGAGGGAAACTCGTATGTGGTTTACTATGCTAGTAAAACACCGAATGAAGCCTAGTGAGGAATTACACTACCACGTAGAAATAATCACGGCGTGAGTTTGCGCCCCCGGATGCTCTGCGCTTATTCGATATGGGTATATAATTATCTTCACGTATCATTCAGCCTTTGAAATATCTGCTCACTAAGAAAATGCCAAGGCTAGGGCTTATCGTGGGTCCTCTTTACGCTGTGAATTCAACCCGCAGATTCAAAGGGGGATAAGAAGGGGTAGGAAAATGTTGTTGTCATCACCTCTCCGTACTAACCACATAGCACACAACACCTATAACCCCCCAATCTATGACGAATCTGTAGGAGTCTCTACTGACCGTGGATGCTGCCCTTGGTTCCCACATTGCCAACTCTTAGTAATGTGGAGTTGCTGCTCGTAACGGAAAGCACATGACAAGAAGTTATTCTATGCAAAAGTCCAATTTCTAATATTGGGAAGAACCCTATTTGCTCAAATATCAGGCTGGTCAAATAATCGTAAAGTGTGTGCCTCTACGAGTATCAACTGTGGATACTCAAATTTGACCGCCATGACAAAGGCTCGGCGGAGGTCATTTCGTCTTAGAAACAATGAAGGTGCCGCAGTAGGTTTCTATCGCCATCTTTGTTTAGGATGCCCATACCATATGCAAACAATGCGATAAAATGCAAAAGGTCGGGAAAATCTCTCACGCCGTCATATGATGCCACCTAATCCTATTCTCGTTGTTGAGTTATTTTGACGCTAGGCATCACTCCATGGGACCATTTCCTGTACTTCCTTCCTGACATATACTTACATCCTCGTGGGAGCTTCACTATGTGTCAAAGTGGGTGGAAGTAGTGCCATAGAGAGGCGTACTCACAAGACCGTATTGAAATTTTGTATGAGAACATTTTCTCTCCGTATTCGGAGTTCCCAAAGCCATAATCAGTGATGGAGGTTCAAATTTTTGCAACAAACCTTTTGAGAATCTCCTATCCAAGTATGGTGTCAAGCACAAAGTGGCCACCCCTTATCATCCTCAAACCAAAGGGCTAAGGTTGTAGCTAGCCAACAGTGGTGGAAAATCAAGACTATATCGATGAAAGTGGTGAACTCCAAACAGAAGGATTGGTCTCTCAAGCTTCTCTAGCTTCCTTACGGGCATGGCTGCATAAAGATACAAGACCATCCTTAGAATGTCCCCCTATCGCCTAGTTTATGGTAAAGGCATGCCACCACGGGTGGAAATCGAATATAAGGCGTATGGCACAAAAATTGAATCGACATGGGAAGGTAGTACCGGGCCTTAAAAGACTCCCTCGACCTCACCGAGTTAGAGGAGCTTAGGAATGACGCCTACTTCCAACTGTAAAATCAAGTGAGAATAAATTAAAGAAGTGGCATGCTGATCACCATAACTCCTAAGAATCCCAACCAGGGGGACTAAGTCCCCACTCTATGACTCCAAACTCCACTTTTCTCGAAAGCAAGCTCAAATCAAGATGGATCGACCATTCATCATTCAACAAGCATACCCCCAATGGTTCAAGAGGATCGCTTTCAATCCAAAATGATAATGTGAGTGTCTCGGCGTTATCACCGGACAGAGTGAAGCCCTATGTTGTGCAACAGACTGCAGACAGGGAGGAGATTCTCCTTCTAGACCCTCCATGAGACCCTTTCGTGATACACTACATTTGGGAGTGGGCTTCAAAGGTTCGTAAGCTACCAATTTAATTCGCTTCTAGTCTTATTTACGCTTGCCTTTGTTATTAATATTACTTCGTGATCACTGGTGGACTTGTTTTCTTCTATCGGCAAAGCAGCAGAGCATCGCCCACTCTCCGCCAGCACTCCTCAAATTTCTATTCAGTTGGAGGGATGATTCTTCATCGCCCACCCACCTGAAGAGTGTACCACTTCTCCGCTAACTTTTCGACTCACACCCCATCAGACATGATGGCATACTGGGTCAGGGGGAGTTAGTGTTAGCGAAGTTCATACCGCCGACAGCGCTTTTTCTTATAATAATCTACTCAAGAAAGCCCATTTTTGTATATATTTAGAGGCTTGTCAAGCTTATTTTGTGCAAAGTTTTAAAATTTCCTGTGGAATACACCTTTATATATATAATACAACTTTATTTTTCTACACTTTTTGCATCTCATTCGCTCTTTCTTATAGTTTAGTGGTTTCCTGCTTTCCCTGCACCTTGAAAAGTCGGGCATCAGAGGCTTCCATCAATGCTAGACTAGTTCCATGCTTGATTGAGTTGTTGGTCGCCTGAAGACCTTGTAATCAACCTTGTCTTCCACCATTATTCAGCCACACACATAGTACATCGCTTTCATCTATAGCCGAAGTCGTACACCCTTTACTTTGCAAAACCGGCCTTAGCTTCGTTGATGACCTATAATAGGTTAGGAGTTCCCCCAAGAAAGAAGGCCAACGTGTCTTCCAAACGAAAAAAAGAAAAGACAAGAAAAGAAAAGAAAAGAGAATAGAAAGCCGCAGCCATTTGCCTTGAAACCTGCCACGTCCGAGGGGTATATGGCGAAAGCCTTTGTGCCCGTGCCCTAAGCCAATTGGTCAGAGCCACCCGACTGCCTACTACATGGTGTGGCGGTGGAGTTTAGTAAGTCAGGAAGGCCGGATTCCTCAAATCATTCGGGTCCGTGAAACCTCAGAGAGTTTCAGGGAGCCGAAAGATCCTTTGACTTGATGCCCTAAACCTTAGTTGGTCGTGGGAGTAATCGCGATCCCCGCGCTACGCACTTCCCTGTGAAGTCGAAGCCACGATTGCACCCTACAATACAATGGAAGTGAAGGGAATAAGAGGAACTAATCTATTTAGTTGGTCAGCCTAAGGCATCGTAGTAGTCACAGGGGGATAGTAGCTTAGCAAATTATTCAGACAAACCGACAAACCGATCACCTAAAACATAGGATTTCCTGGGGTGCAAGCTGTGCCGATTTCGAATGAACACCCGCCTTGAAATCCCTGTTCAGATGGGCACTCATTCTTCCAAGCAATGGCGCAAAGGTCCCAAGTTTTCATACCAAGGTAAGGCCTCCCTTTATACACACACTTTTGAAAAGACAACCTCGCATATATATACCGCTTGACTTCCTTCTTTTATCATCAAGTATGGACTAGCAATGTCGGTTGAGGGGAGTGATTAGTACCTAAATAGTGCTATTTGAGCCCCGTGATAATGCAAGTTTTAAACACTTTTGTGTACTAATCGAATTTTAATAACTCCAATTGATACATCGTGTCCCGACTTTGCTACCGATCACATTTTGTAGCTATTTTGAGTAGTTTTGCAGTCAATGTCTCATATATTCTCAATCCGATTCAAACACGATGAACCCTAGCCGACCAAGATTCATGATCGATTAGAGGAAATTTGGAGCAAAAATGTCAAGAGAAGGAGAGCTCAAAGGAAATTTAACATCGCTTGATTAGTGCTCAAAAGCGCTATTTCAACCCTATTTATTAGTTTTATGCTTTTGTGTACTAATCATTCTAATTAACCCGACGGTACAGTTACTAAGGTCCCCCGCTATTCTAATGATTGCATTTTGTGGCAAATTTGCGCTTTTTGTGAGCTAACTGTGCTAAAATTGCTGAGCGATCCAAGCATGAAGAATTCGAGTCAAACTCAGCATTGGGCAGACGATGAAGGAAAGAAGAGCAGAATGCAAAATTTGAGTCAAGTATAATTCCTACACGCATCGCTCATGCTCATGACACTATTCATCCAAAGAGCCCACTGCTCACCGCTTGTTGGCACCAGATTTTAAGCTTACAATTTTTCGTTTCTTCCCATTTTATTGCTTATATTAGCTTTTGGTTTTGGCTTCTTTTGTAATTTCGCTTGGCTCTGAGCGTATATAAAGCTCAGTCAAGTTGATGTAAAATCAATCACGTTTGTAGCAATAAATTTTAGGGAGAAGCTTTCAGCTCTCCCATCCCCCGCTTTTTCTCTTTTGCTCCACTTTCCTTCATTTTCTTTTCCACTTTTTGGGCAGCTAAACACCCTCCGAGGATGACAACTTGGAGGATGAGCGCAAACCTCGCTCCTCCGCGAAGGCCACCGGGCGCAGATCCGGGAGGCTATTGGAGGTCCCCTGTTTTTCACGCAGGTAGTCACTGCCGTATGTGTTCTCCTTTTAACTGGTGTAGATCCCTTCGATTCATGTTGAATGGTCAGTACTTGGTAATCTTTTAGTGCTCACTTGATGCTTATTACTAGATCTCGTGATGTTCATTAGTTATCATTTATTACCCATTGTAATGTGAGTCAAAGAGACTCGTTTGAACTGATTGAGAACATAAATGGCTAGTGAATGCCATTTCTAAAAGGATGCCACCATTTTAGGTTAGGTTTTATAGCTAAATGAAGATCCGGTTCCGGAGATGACTATAGATCATCCTCCCCAACGCGAGGAAATGACCCCGAGGACCTCTCAGTGACCTGTAGAACTCGCATCTAGTAGCCTGACAGTTCAAGGAGTTCTATTTTACATTTTTTCCTTATTTTATTATCAGCCTACAACCATCCAACTCCCCTGTTTTTAGCAAACCTAAAAATCCAAATTGAAATTCACAATTTTTGAGCTTAACAGTAAATCATTTGTGCAAAAAGTCCCATCCCCGTGTTCGACCCTGGGACACTATACCGCAAAGAGTTTAGCTACGCAAATAGGACTTTAGGATATAAATTTGTTGATTCTAGTACACCTACTCGTGGCACGTAATCATCGCTTCCCGCCCGTTGACTGCTTGACTCGCTTTTGTGGTTTTGTATACAAGCTTGCCTCGTTGTAATTTTTGGTTCATTTGCACATTTTTGTAATTTTTAGTACTGAAAGAATTATGCTTCCGCCTCATTAGAATCAACTTCAACTTTCACTCTATCAATCAATCAATAAAGTTGGGCACAAATCTTCCTCTCCCTCGGCTGGTTTGTGATTTTCTCTCCCTTTCCTTCACTTTCTTGCATTTTCTCTCTAGCCAAACACCCCTTGATGATGAAAAATCAAGGTATGCTCGGTTAAAATCAGTAGTAGGAATCCTACGATATAAATTTTGTTGATTCCGAACACCTACTTGGCCTAAACGAATCATGCACAATGGGACAGAAGGTTGTGTTCTTGACAATGGGGTGGCCAATAGCCCTAGACATACCTAAGGTCATTTCCTAGCTCTAGCAAGACCCAAAAGTCAAGACATAATGGGTCCAACTCGATGTATCTGGAACCTCGGGGACCCGACCGAATCAACTAGTGGTGACTGATTCGAAGCCCGCCATGGGGATGAAGGCTCTATGGGGGGTGCTAGTAAGGCTGGTGTGGACGTCTTAAGACCGATGGGGTAGTCGCTAATGGGTAGTCGGAACTCTACAACATTGGAGAGTTTTGAGAGCTTTGGCTTAGGGTTTGCGTGGGGGAGAAGAATGAAGGTTGATGTTCATAAAACAGGGGCCACACCGCGACGTTTAGGCTTAACGTCGCGACATTCCCGAGGGTGTAATTACCAACGTCACAACGTTCCAGAAGAGGTATACCGCAACGTCGTGACGTTGAGATCCAACGTCGCGATGTGACAAAGACCTATACACCCAACGTCGCGACGTTGAGACCCAACATCGCGACGTTCTAGAGAGTTGTTCCAACTTACGTCACGACGTTGAAATCCAACGTTGCGACGTGATCGAGGCTTGATTTTTCATGATTTAGTCAATGCCGCGACGTTGGGACGTCGCGACGTTGAGATCTAACGTCGCGATGTGACAGAGAAGGTCAAAATGAAAAATGTTCAATAATTTTCTAAGTTTTGAGAAAACCCCCTGAATGAAATTAATTCTTTCGTGACTAAATGATCTTCCCGCTATCTCCCGCCTATCATTGCCTTTGCCCCAAATGCATAAATCAAAATAAACGCCCTCGATTACGGGCAGACTCCACAAATTCATGCTTTAAAACTAAAAACACGCAGTTAAATTACTAAAGAAAGATTTCAAAAGCTCGTTACCTCCTCAAGTAGCACTTGTTTAATGTCGCTAGCTCACTTCTTAGTCTCACTGCTCAAAGATCCGATTGCGACTTCTACGATAATACTTCGCACGCTTTAGCGAATGGTTTGCTTATTTGCATGGATCTCGCCCGGCGTATGGCTTCAACCGCAGTGTTAACTTTGAATGTCTTTTCTCAGGTGTATAATCTCCGCTCCTCCATGCGGAAGATTCTCAAATACCTTAAATGGTCTCGACCATCGTGACTTTAATTTCCCAGGAAAGAGTTTGAGTCGGGAATTGAATAAGAGGACCTTTTGACTCGCCTCGAACTCTTTCCGCATGATATGTTTGTTATGCCAGGCTTTCATCTTTTCCTTATATATTCGAGCATTCTCGTACGCCTCATTGCGGAATTCATCCAATTCACTAAGCTGTAGCATCCGCTTCTCTCTGGCCACTTTACTATCCATGTTCAGCATCCGAGTTGCCTAGTAGGCTCTATGCTCCAATTCCACTAGCAGGTGGCATGCTTTCCCATAAACTATTCGGAATGGCGACATACCCAATGGTGTTTTAAATGCTATCCTGTATGCCCAGAGTGCATCCTCAATCTTTTCGACCAACTTCTTCCTCGAATGGCCGACTTTTTCTCCGTAATGGACTTGATCTCTCGATTTGACAATTTACTTGCCCATTTGTCTCGTGGATGGTATGCGAGTGACAAAGCAAGTGTCAAGACCCATACTTTTTCAAGACCTTGTCAACCATCTTATTGCAGAAATGAGTACCTCCATCTGCGATTAGTGCTCGTGGAGTGCCGAACCGTGAAATATATGGTTGCGAAGGAACTGGCTATCACACTAGCGTCATTAGTGCGTGTTGGTATTGCTTCTACCCATTTAGAGATGTAATCTATTGCAAGCAAAATGTACAAGTTATTAAAAGAGGGAGGAAATGGGCCCATGAAATCCATCCCCCACAAATCAAATAGCTCAACTTCACGAATTGTGCTCATGGGTGGTTCATCCTTTCTAGAAATGCTCCACATTCTTTAGCATTTGTCGCAAGTGGATACGAATCGCGAAAGCATCCTTGAGTCAAGCTGAACGTGAGAAAACTGGATTGAAGTACCTTTGCCGCCGTTCTCCGCCTCCGAAATGCCCCACATGGTAAAGTGTGGTGCAAGTTCGAACACCACCATTTCATCTTTAGTACACACGCTTCATCATTCGTCAACATGCTGCCTATAGATTGGGTTCCTCCGTGAGGTGTTTCAAATGTGCAAAGAACCTCTTCTTCATGGTAGCTAAACTCCTGGAGGGATCACCTTGGCCACTAAATAATCTACATAGTTGGCAAACCATGGAACCCGCTTTGTCTTCGAGACACAGCCGCCTATTCGGGGAAATCATCATTCATATGGACCTCATCTCTGCCCCTTCTAATCGTGACAAATGGTCCGCGACTAGGTTCCTCTGCTCCTTCTTGTCTTTAATCTCAAGTCACTCTTGCAACAAAAGTACCTACACCCTAATTATTCCCTTGCCAAGGCCCTTAGTCATTAGTACTTTACGGTTGGAGTGGTCGGGCAGTACTATTACCTTATCACTAAATCAACAAGTGGCCTAAATTTATCAAAGGCAAAGACAATGGCCAACAGTTCCTTTTCAGTGGTGGCATAGTTCAATTGGGCATCATTCAAGGTTTAGCTAGCATAGTAGATAACCTGAAAAAAGTCTCATGCTTTTCCTTTTCTCTTCTCGTCCTAGCACTACTCCAATAAAGATAGTCACTATGCCGCACATTAGCTCAAATGGGAGGTCCAACTGCGCTACTACAATAGGAGCTTACCAATTTATCTTTCAGATCGAAATGCTCGCATTAATCGCTTCATCAAACTTGAATGGTATCCCTTAGACCAGTAAATTAGACAATGGCTTTACAATATGAGAAAAGTCTTTTATAAAACGCCCCTGTGAGAAACTCAAGGTACACCAAAAAAGCTTCTTATGCCTTTTATAGATGAGGTTGGAGGAAGTTTCTCTATTGCTTTAATTTTCACTTTGTCTAATTTCTATTCCTCTTGTAGAAATCTCAGCGCCCAAGTACTATGCCTTCTTTAGCCATAAAATGACACTTCTCCCAATTAAGTACAATGATCGGGTTTCTGATCTAATCAACATCGATCTCAAGTTTTCTGCAATTGTCAAAGGAGTCCCCTAATACGTAAAATCAATCACAAACACCTCAATTGTCTTTTTCAACCATATATGAGAATATGGTCATCATACAGAATGTGTTTAGTGCTGCATAAATTTCGAAGGAATCCACCAATGCGAACGTATCTATAAAGTGAATGTCAGTTTTCTCCTAATCTTCAGGGGCTATAGCAATCTTATTTTAGCCGAAATACCCATCTAAAAAACAATAGTATTCGTGTTCTGCTAGTCTATCCAACATCTGATCCAGAAACGGCAATGGAAAATGGTCTTTCGGTACTTTATTCAGCTCGTAGTCACAAATCCTCCACTTCGTGATTGTTCTGTGAAGGCAATAATGTATTATTCTCTATTCTTATCACCGTTGTTCCTCCCTTTTTAGGCACAACCTCGGTGGTATTTGACTTACCCATGCACCGGGCCGTAAATAGGATAAAAAACCCCGGTGTCTAGCCACTTTAGTACCTCCTTACGGACTACCTCTTTCATCGTTGGATTCAGTCTCCTCTATGCTTCCACTGAAGGCTTATGACCATCTTCTAGCAAAATTCGATGCACGCACATAGAAGGGAAAATTCCTTTTAAATCAACCAGAGACCAGCCAAGCGCATCCTTGTGATCTTTGAGTATGCTCAATAGCTTATCTTCCTCTATCGCTGTCAGGGATGCTGAAATAATCACTGGTAAGGTGGAGGCATTCCCGAGATAAGCATACCTCAAATGGCTAGGTAGTGGCTTTTGCTCCATCTTGGGTGGCTGTTCAATAGATGGCACGGATGTTTGAGTATTTTCGCCCAAAGGTTCATAATATTTCCTTCTATTAGGTTCAAATGAATCCATCCATTTTATATACTCCGCGGCCTCTTCTCCTAATTTTTTGAATCACTATGTACTAGGCTAGCCTCCAAAGGATCAGTGAGACCACTTTGGCTAGACACTATAGCCTCCACGGTCTCTACTATGAAGCACATATCACTTCGCTGTGGTGTCTCACAAATAACACATTAAACTTAACTTCAACTTCCCGCAGACTCTCACCTTAGCCTCCCCTCTATACGTCAATCATTGCCCTTCCAGTTGCGAGAAATGGTCTACCCAATATTATGGGTATTTCTTTATCTTCTTCCATATCTAATACAATGAAATCCACTGGGAAGATGAATTTGTCGACCTTTACTAGAACGTCTTCTATCCCCTCTTGGATGCTTTAAGGACCTCGCGCCTAACTGGAGTGTGTCCTGTGGTCATGTTTCACCTAATCCCCAAAGGCCTAAATATGGATAAGGGCATGAGATTGATACTAGCTCCTAAGTCACACAAAGCTCTCTCAAAAATGGCATTCCCGATGGTGCAGGGGATAGTGAAACTGCCTGGGTCTTTTATCTTTTGTGGTAGCTTCCTCTGAAGGATGACACTACATTCTTCAATGAGATTAACTGTCTTGAAATCCGACAGTCTTCTCTTCTTTGACAAGATGTCCTTCATAAAATTGACATTAATTAGCATTTGTTTTAGAGTATCGCAAATGTAATGTTGATGTGCGCTTTCGAACACTCTATAAACTTGGTAACTGGCTTGTCCAAGCTTTATTCTTCTTAGCGCCGGGGTACGAAATTGCGGCTATGGGTTCAATCGTGACTGGATGATCCTTTGGCCTCGCCTCTTCTCCCTAAAATTTTTCTCTCTCTGGGGCCACATTCTTCTATCTTATCATTCTGACTGGTCTAGATAACTTTCTTAGTTTCTACCTCCCCTATCACTAGGGTTGCCCCTGTATTGCTAATTCTCCACCACTTCTCAATGTGATTGCTTTTACATGTTCATTCCCTTCTCGTCTCGGGTTCACTTTTGAGTTGCTTGGTAAGGAACCCTATTGCCTTTCTGTCAATAGATTGGCCATTTAGCCCATCTGCACCTCTAAATTCCTCAATTGCGTTGCTTGTTCAATTGGGTGGCTTGGTGTTGCATATTCGCCTTTGTCTCATTCATAAAGGCGGTATGCGAGGTGAGCATTTGAGCAAAGGGCTTGTTCCAAGTCCACCTTTTTCTCGAGAGGTGGTTCGCTCACTCGGGGTAGTGGCATGTTGTTCTGATTGTTCCTCCATCCATAACCTTGATTGCTCTGATTATTCTGATTATTACGCCACCCTTGGCCTCGATTGGGTTCCGAGTAGCTGTCGCCTCCCATACTCACCCTCACTACTGCGGTCGATTCCCGATTAAAACCTCGATATTATATTGGGTATGCTCTATCGCTTGTCGCTAACTAACATTCCGTACCACCGTGGCCGTCCCTCCACATAATTCACATAACTCCCATGGGCTGGTCTGAATGGAACTCGCGGTTCCCTGCTGCCTAGTAAGCTGTTTATAAGTCACGCGGCATGAGCCACGACTGTCGAGAACCTCGCTATCCCCGCGGGCCGCCCACAACCTTCATCGTGTAATCCTATCTCTAGCCACCGATTGGTATTATAGCAAGATCCCGCACTCATATGTGTGGTCCATAGTCATTTTCATTAGCGCACCTCCTGCCGAGGCATCAATCACTATTCTAGTCGATCCCTGTAATTCATTATAAAAAGTATGGACTTGCATCCATCCGTCACCGTGGTGTGAACTTTCTCAAAGAATTCATGAAATCTATCCCATGCCTCCGCCAAGCCTTCTCCCTCTAGTTGTCCGTCAAGGTATTGATCTCTTGCACTAACCCATAATTTTTCCTGTGGGAAGAACTTATTAAAACTTCTTTGCAGACTAGGTCGCTCCATGAAGTAATAGGAATCTGTGGTCGATTTGTCAACCAATGCTTAGCCTCTATCACCTAGTGAGAGCGGAACACCCTAACTGGAGTGCCTCTTCGCCTGCAATTCCATTATACTTGACTCCGTGTCACATACTTTGATGAATGTCATGCATATTTGATTCCGATGGCAATCAGGAACAGATATTCGCTAAATCAGAAGGGTCACTGACTTCAAATTTCAAAGTTGCTCAGCCTGTAATAGGTGGTCTTCTTGAGCAGTCACCGAATAATCAGATGGTGGGGCAACTATTCTAGCAACATGAATGGATCATCTCGCTGTATAAACTGGCCCGGCGCCGATTCCTACTATTATTCTATCAGACTCCCTTGTGGCTCAGTTGCCCGCATACGATTGCTAGATTTCTATATCAGGCTTCTTCTTGTTTAATGTAAACTATGTATGTTCTTCCGTCAGGATCAAAAGGATGTAGTTCAACTTGACCCCGGCTTCGCATACACTCACAATAGCCTTAATCTACAATCACACGCAAAACACAAAGACAAAATTACAAGCACTTGAAAAGAAAAATAAAATAAAAAGGAAAATTTCAGAGTAGTATATAATTGTACTTTTCACATCAACATTTAAAATCTTCACTTAACTAAGGCCAAAACTTGATGTCGTGAAGCGTTGATGTGTAGAATGTACGCTTATGTGCGTAAGGCAATGCTACAGACGCACAGAAGTAACAAATATGGATATCGAGATCCACTGTGGGAGAAGGATCATCAAATTGTTCTTTATAATATTATCCTGACTTAAACTTTGAATTTCTATTTAACTAATCGCGGATTAAATGAAAGCTTAATTTAATGGGAATTATCATATGAGACCAAAGATTTGTCTCCACTTTTGATGGATTATTACATATGGAAATTACTAATTGCCTATTAATGACTTCTCGATGACTTGTGATCGTGCCTATAGTAAATACTCCATCTCGAGGTGGCATATATCCGCCTATCTCACCAGCAGGTCAGCATCTCTCGCCTTGACCCAATACTCTAAACGCTAAATGTTCAAAACCCTAATTGCCACACTTGAATCGATATCTCTATTTATCGATGAATCGAGAGTCGCTCTATTCAGATTCTCCGTATCTCATTCTCGATCTCGGGATAACTCAGCGAAGATCATGCCAATGTTGGCGACATTACCACGATAAACTAAGGGGAGTATAGAGACGATCGATGCAAATCATTAATAACCGAATAATATATGTTTAAGCTTTAATCCATCCAATTGTGACAAGGGGTTCAACAAAAAACCCTAGATAGAAATCTAGAAATATGTTGAAACCGACAAACATATAATCAATCTTGTAAATCATCAAAGAAGCTTAAAAGAAGAAATGCAAAAGACAAAATGGTCTTCCATCGATTCCTGGGCCGCTTGCTCGCTTCCACATACCAAATCTCGCACGTCTTCGATTCTCAAAATTATAGCCCCCTTTATTTTATGATGCTGAGGATGAAATCGAGGTGACGTCGTGACGTTGCAACTTTGCGACGTCTCAACGTCACGACGTTGGGTCACTTGTTGACTTTCCTTTGTTGACCTCGGGCGCCACGACGTGGCCCTCCCGCTTCCTTCTCCCTCGTCTCACCCAAACTCCCAAAACACCCTCTTCACATGCAATCCACAAAACTCAGAAATCAGATATCAAGTAACAATGAGCTTATTTAAATGGAAAATCAACTAAAAAATGTGCTGGACATTGTGTATAATACATGGGAGGCCTTTAGGCACTCACCACTCTACCCATGCTACACAAGAAAAGAAGACCACAGGTCTAGAGAGCTGGGTCCATGCTTCACGCCCGAATCCTGGCCCACCTGACAAGCATCTCGAACCGGTCCGGACTCTAGACCAAATAATCGGGACCCTCTTGACCATTTTTTTTTTAAAAGCCAACCGGCACCCGTGAGTATGGCCTGAATCTTATAACAAAATCAAAATAATATATACAAATCAAAAGAACTACTACCGGAGTGCAGTCCATCAAAATCTGTGGACATGGCAATCGAGTCCTACTTCTATAAACACAAAACTATACTTTTATATTTACAAATCAGAGTACGGAACCTACATGTAGTGAACCCTTACAAGTGTGTTGGGCCCACCAGATGATGTTTGTCGACGTTCTCTCAGAATTTACACTCCATTAAAAACCCGTGCTAGCTTTGTTAATTTATAGGAAACATATCTATATTAAACACAAATAATCGATACGTAACAAGATATCAAAACTTCGTGGAGTTCATATCACATATTTTGCATGCATACTTATTCCTATAATGTCCTATGCTTGTTCAAGACTTCATATGCAAGTGGATCGAACTTTTACTTATAATATAACAAATATACTTACTTGGGTCTTTACATTTATAAAGAGAAACTTATTCTTACGTAATTCATAATTATAGCAATGTAATCTTATTCGGATCTTACACTATAGGTCTGCATCTTCACTTATATATTTATTCTTATACTTGATCTCCCAGAGGACACATACTTCATGCCACTCAAACGTGTGATACTTATTCAGACTCCCAAAGGATATATATATCTAGGGCTTATGTCACTGACACTTATCCACATATTAATGATTTATCTCTCAAATCTCCCGAGGAGTTCAGCGTGAACTTATGCTCATACTGCAGTACCTTTAGGTACACAAAGCTTATACTTATACTACGGAGCTGATGACTTGTTCGAAGGCACCAGAGGTACTATAGAGGTCGACGAACATATACCGTATCATGAACTTATTCTTATATGGAGGTACTTGTAGGCAATTACAGTTTATTCCGTACTTCATATCTTAAACTTTGTACTACGCTTCCTATCCCGCATTAATGAACCTGCGTTTGTATTACTGAACTTATTCTTGTATTACGGAACTTATACTGATCTTACGGAACTTATACTGATCTTACGGAACTTATACTGGTCTTACGGAGCATATACATGTATTTCGGATTTTATACATGTATTACATAACTTATACATGTATTTCAGATCTTATACATGTCATACAGAACTTATACCTGTCTACGAATCATACATCTTAATGGATTTTATTCTTGCATAAGGTATCCTGAGGTACAATAAGTCTCAACCAATCATCACCAGACACATACAAGGTCGATCGTATATGCGTATTACATATCGTGCATGTGGACATTTAGTCCATAATGTGATAGACTATACAGATACATACTTATTTTACGCTAATAGAGTACTTGGTACTACTTGAACTTATACTTATTTTACTTGATACGGAGTACCCTTAGGTACCACTCTGACTTATACTGCTTTATCGATACTGAGTACTGTGAGGTACTACCGAACTTATACTTATTTTACAGAACTTGTACTTGCTTTACCGATACGAGAGTACCCGTGCAATACAGAACTTATACTTATGTTATTTAGACAAGGAGTACCCTGGGTACCATGTAACTTAATCGAATACGTGAGTACCCGTGAGTACTACGTAACATTTTCGATACGGAGTACCCGTGTGAGGTACTACGGTGAGCTTAATCAGAGACAAAGGAGTTAATCGCAGAGCTGCACGCACTGCATCAATACGGAGTACCCGTGAAAGTACTGGCAGGAACATTTTCAGATACAGGAGTACCCGTAGGTACTACAGAGCTTAATCAGAGACAGGAGTACCCGTAGGTACTACAGAACTTATTCAGATACAGGAGTACCCGTAGGTACTACAGAGCAAATACAGAGGTACCCGTAGGTACTACAGAACATATACAGATGTACCCGTAGGTACATTCAGAACATATACAGAGGTACTCGTAGGTACTTTCAGATCTTTACTATATTCATTTCTTATTCATTATTCAGAGTCTTATCATATAATTGTTAGATCAGCTTCTAAACCAAAGAATACTAATGAGGACATTAATACAATGGCACTGGCTACACATGGGGACGAGAGGCCGGTCGACTAACTAGAGAGCAATCAAGTACTAATGTGCCGAAACACGATCAGAGAGTGCCGTCGCACTAATCGTGAGCATCATACTATACGTGCCTGCCCACGTAACATAGGTGCCATGTCATTCAATAACTGGTCTTAGGCAATTTTACAATTATATGAGTTTAATAACTTACTATCTTATAATAGAGGCCTTCTTAGCCACATTATATGTTTATGACATGTTGTCATTTCGTGTCTTATATTTCATATTTCATCTCATATTCATAAATATGCTCTGTCTTACGGCATTTCATATACTTGTACGATATGATGCCTATCCACACATCATTCATGTATCTAGTCCCTCTATGAATCTATTTTTCTTAGGAATTGGAATCAATCCAATTGGATCATCCAAATCTCGCTATGGCATTTCATGCCAACTAGTCGGTTTACCGATTTTACCGAGGGATAGGTTGAATTATTAATTTTTCCAGTGCCTTGTTTCCATATTTGACACTGGTTCTTTATGCTCATTTAAAGCTAAGGTGCTAAGGGTTCATTTCCAATTGGAATCACCCAAATCGGAGCACCGGAACTCAACTTACGTTCGAATCAATCGGGAATCCTCTATGATCAACTGATGCAGAAGATGGGCTTGCACATAGCCCCACTTTGAGTGAATTTTTGGCTATCTAGAGTCAGAATTTGGAGATACTTATTAAATATGGTTTGTCTTCCTTGAGTCTATTTTATGGGCCACTTGAATCACTCAAATCGGATAAGAAATGAGGAAGTTATGGCCAAAATACAAAACTGGTCAGAACGGGAGAATCCAGAACAGGCCTGTACTTTGGTGATGTCTACAACTTGAGACCGTACAAGTTGGCCAAAATGACCATAATCGAATTGTGCCCATATGTCTCACCTTATCACACACCCCAAAATGTCATAATGTTTTTCAAATTTGTTTTTCAAAAGTTTTATTATCCAATCAACTTTGGGTACTTCAACACGTTATCAAAACCATTTCTAATTCACTTTGGAATCTCTTTCTATTCAATTCATCTTTCATTCTTATCATTCTTTCAAAACCTTTCCATGAATCTCTCCTAATATTCTAATATGGGTTACCACCTATACAAACCAATTACTTAAGATTTGGTTAGGGCTCTTGTCTAAACCCTAACCCAATTTCCCTTTCTTATCGAACCATGAATCCAAATAACAAAGGAAGGATTCCCTAATTATCTTGTTCCTCGTGGGTTATACCAACTCCACTTCAAGAAATCTAAGGTTACGATGCAATTCTATCCAAAACCCTAGATTTGTAGACAAAAGATACAAACTACTGCCTTAAAATCTACGATCCATACAAAATCCATACTCAAAGTAGTTTCCAGTTACCTTTTGGCTTGGCCTCCTCTTTCTTCTCTTCTTCTTTCTCTTCCTTCCTCTTCTTCTCTCCTTCCTCCCATCCCTTCTCTTTTGGAGACCAATTTGGTCTTTAAATCCATTTTCAGCCTTGCTCGCCCTTAAAATAAAACCCATTTCTTGGGGTTAAGCTGCTTTATTTGCTTTTAAGCCCCATAACTCCTTTCTTATTTATGAATACACTTTCTTATTTCATTTTGGCCTCAAATCTTTCACATTAGGACTTTTAAGCCCCTTTTGACTATTGAGATATTTGTCCTTAAGTTTTGTAACTTTCCTGTCTCTGCTTCCATGTTCCTCGATTTAACTCACGAAACAGTCAAATTATGCTTACAAAATACCCTAAACATGTCGAAAACGACTAGGGTATATTTCGGGGTATTACAGTCCAGGTATTGGAGCCATTGGAAATCCATATAAAGGTCGACAAAGAAGGATGACACAACACAATAAAGATTCGTTTTCGTCTAGTTTTTAGTCCATGAGCATTGGCACTAAATACAGTGATTTATCTAATGATGGCAACATTTTTCCTACTTATACACACAATGAGTTATGGTTATCCTTTTCAAATCCTTCCTGATTATATTGATGAAGAATATGGAATGATAAACTATCCTCATGTCGAACAAATTCCATTCCATATTCCATAAATGCAACAAGGATTTCAAACGAACATGTGGGTGAACCTTGAATTTCCTATCCATGGGGAGGTTATGGGTAGAAGTCAAGACATTTATACATGGCATATTCGATTTTATAATCAATTTTATCGGAACACCATGTCTTGGTATGAGTATTGTCTTCAACAAAATGGGATCTTTTATTCAAATGTTGCAATGGAGCCATATCAATCTTCATTTTGGTTTTGAAAGACCATTGCAATGTAATATCAATGTGTATATTTGATTATTAATGTAATTTTACTCTTTACAAAGTATTTCCATGAATTTCAAAGTATTTTTGTTAATTTTCAATATATCGATATTCATGTAAAAATATCCACGATATATCTCCTCGATATATATGTAAATCCAAGTATTGATATCGAAACCGATATTTTTAACTTTGACCTTACCATGTTTAATAGAGTTCATTGGCTCTTCGCCACCCATTTTGCTGCGGAGTTCTCGGAGTACCTGTCGAGATAAAATCTCATTCTCCTTGAAGAAGGAAACTAATTCAATAGACATGCATCACAACCTCAATCAAAATGAAGGATTTAACGGTTTCTAATTATTTCCGACTTAGCCTTTAAATTCTTGAATTTATCCAATGCCCTTGATTTCTTCTTCATTAGGTAAAAGGATGAAATACTTTGCCACTTCTCGTAGATGGACACTTAACATCTCTCAAATCTATCTCTGGTAGTAAAGGATCTCTAATCATTTTACCTTGGAATACACCTTTGGAGTTAGTGGTAGATGCCTAGGGCTCAAAGTGGCTAATGACCTACAACTCACTAGTCTTTGTATTCTTTCAAATCTATGTGACTCAAGCCTTAAGTGCTATGAATCGAGTTTAATTGATACTAGACTCTTTTCTTTCAATGATTTTTTCACATCATCAATCAATCACACATAATCAATATGATATAAATTATTCATCAATGTGCCGCATAAAATAAACTTAATTTTCTATCATAATAGAAACAAAAGATTTATTAAAAGAAATTGAATAATTGTCATTACATAATTTAGAAAATGAAAATAAATTATTTCTAAAATCTCGCACGAATAAACAATCATGTAAAACTAAGACTGAATTCTTCGAAAAACTAAGACTAATATACCCTACAGTTATGATTGAGATGAAAGCCCCAAGGAAGCCATTTTTAACTACATCTCTCCTTTATTGAGACTTCTTGTCACTCTGAACCTCTATAAAGAGTTACAAATATGGTCAATGGCTCTTGAATCTATCCACCAAGAATTGGTAGAATTAGCCACAAAACAAGATTCAATGGTTGCAATAGAGAATTTGCATGATTATCCCTTTAACTTAGGGCAATCCTTATTCCAATGTCCATATTGTTTGCACTTGAAACACTTTCCTTTGGTTTCCTATTAGATAAAAGGTCTAGCTTTCTTAGCAATTCAGTTTAAATGAACACATGACTGATTTGCTTTATTCCTTTTATTCTATTGGGAAGCTGAGAGGATTCACCTGACATAAAATTAACACTTGGTTGGCCCTTTACAATTGTCTCAACTATCTAAAACTGTTGCATTAGTTCAATAAAAGATCATTATAATTTGTTCATAGAATAATTGTGACACCCCAAAATCCGGGGGTCCGTTGATCATCCATCAACTCGCGGAATACCTATGGATATTGTATAGCTCAATATCACACCATTGTGTCCCATTTATTGGGACACATTTATCCATATTCTTACAAAACATGCAAGGATATACATACATTAAAAAGTTCACATGATTTTAATTACAATTCTTTTAAACCAAAATATATGTCGCTTCGCTTTCTCAATGTGATTTTACAAAAGAATCAGCCACATGTCGGCTTTCTTCACTCTCGCGGCTTCGGATGAGAATCGCCCATCGACGCTTGTCTCGTACTTGAAATTTTTTCCCGTATAGGGTGAGCCATGCCCAGTAGAGAATAATTCCTATGAAAGATACTCCCCACCTAAGTGCACATGCACGTTCACAAAACATTTCACACTATAATTCCAACAAGATTATGCAATCCTAGATTGGAACTCTACATGTCATGCCATGAAATGAGATGAGACTCACCCATGCACCATGTCTTGAGTCGTTACCGACTCCCACCACACAATACAAGGCTAATGTGTGATAAAATCCGTCATTGATGAATCGCATCCAATGATCATTTTGAAACAAAATTGGATTATGTCCAAACCTTTTTGGATGTCATATATCGAATGACTGTTTCATTTTCAAAACCATGTGTCTTTTTGTGGATAGCAAATTTCCAGGGTCCCACCGCAGGCTTCGTACGCCTTGCAACACTTGCACGACCTTTCACCGTTGGGGATCATGTCTAACCACAACTACCGGATCTTTCACCCAAGGGGGTATCTATCCCTGCTTGCTATTACCCGACACAAGTTTTCCGTTTCATGCAATCATGCGACTCGTTGACTTCATTCCAACAGTATTGAGTCACCCTCAATCACCCAATGTGGTAATTGATTTCAACCATGCACTCACACCCATGAAATGCAATGTTTCCCGTGCATATACAATATGATGCACCATTGCATGTCATACCATGTCAAGCATATATGATGGAATGCTATATGGATTAATTTACTCATCATGAACAATTATATTAATAAGCATATAATGTCCATATAATACTTCATTCATGTCAATATATTATGCACGACATATCAACATCAACATACAACGTGTCATTCCATATTACGATACAACACCCTCACAATCAAGCCAAGTGATGGCCATTTTCACATCAGATGTCAATACAATAAAACACTTGATGCAACAATCAAATTTTCAGTACAGATGTGAGCACCAAATGCCATCCACTAGCATATGATCAGATTTTAGACTCAAAGAGCTTTCCATAGAATCTAAGAACCCGGTGAATCGGAGTTCGACTAGAAAGATATGGTCGCTTAAAGTTAGGAGGCTTAAAGGTGTGCGTGTGGCTACGCAATTGCGTGCTCAAAACCTACGCAATTGAGTGGCATCATAGGTTTCACCTTGAAGCCCAACCATGCAATAGCGTGGCTTCCACACAAGAGCGTGCTCGAGAACATTATGGGTAGCTATTGTTCACCGAAGTTTGAACCAAAACAACTCCTTAAACATGCCTTACCCCCGTCCCAAGTAAAACTACAAAACCCAAAACCGCTCGAATTAAAGCCACAAAACATGCCATGACATGGAAAAAAAAACCTGTCCCAAACTCAGCCCAAAATCAACTTCAACACAATCCCAATTCATCCCAAAGGTAGGAATAAAACCAAAATAGGAAGAATCCCTACCTCTTGAAACGTAATAGAAACTGTAGGAAGCCTCAAAACACTTATGGTCTGAAAATGCCTCGAACTACTCACCGTATATATATTGGCGCCAAGCCTTCAAGGCAAAGACAATGGCCACCAGCTCCATGTCATGTGTGGGGTAACTCTGCTCATGGTTCTTTAACTGTCGAGAACTGTAAGCCACTACCCTCCCGGATTGCATCAAAACACATCCAAGTTCGCTCCCAGAGGCACTACACGCTGTGTACCTCCGTCCCTCTCTAGAACTATTAGAATAGGAGCTGACGTAAGCCTCCTCTTTAATACCTGGAATACCCCCTCACACAAGTCATTCCACTCAAACTTGACCTCATTTCGGGTTAATATCGTCATAGGTGCAACTAATCAGGAGAAGTCCTCAATAAACCTCCTATAGTACCCTACCAATCCCAAGAAACTGCAGATCTTGAAGAATGACTTCGGTCTCTCCTAACTCATAACTACCTCTACCTTCTCTGGGTCCACGAATACACCCGAAGACGACACCACATGTCCCAAGAATTTCACCTCAGTAAGCCAAAATTCACACTTAATGAATTTGACATACAAATGATGGTTTCTCAAGGCCTGGAGAACAATCCTCAAGTGACCCTCATGCTCCTCCTCAGACTTGGAGTAGATAAAGATGTCGTCTACGAAGACCATAACAAATTGATCTAGAAAGGGCTGGAACACCCTATGCATGAGATCCATGAATGCCGCTAGATCATTCATCAATCCGAATGGCATCACTATGAACTCGAAATTCCCATATTGCGTTCTAAACGCCGTCTTAGGTATATCTGCCTCCCTAACTCTCAACTGGTGGAAACCGGTGCAAAGATCTATATTCGAGTAAACCCGCGCCCCTCTCAACTAATCAAATAAATCATCAATCCTCAGAAAAGGGTACCTATTCTTGATAGTAACCCTATTCAATTGCTGATAATCTATACATAGCTGAAGGGTCTTGTCCTTCTTCTTGGCAAACAGTACCAGAGAGCCCCAAGGTGAAGTGCTTGGTCTAATAAAGCCCCTGTCTAACAATCCCTGTAACTGGACCTTAAGTTCTTGCAACTCAACAAGAGTCATTCTATGCGGAGTCATAGAAATAAGCGATGTACCAAATTGAAATTCAATAGTGAAGTCTATATCCTTATGTGGAGGTAATCCTGGTAGTTCATTTGGAAAAACGTCCTCATACTCACAAACCACCTAAGGTAGACTCAACTCATGCCTCTCCTCGTCTTCCAAGGTAAGGCTTGCTAGCCAACCCATCAACTGCCCATGCCATCTAGAGTCGTACACGGCTCGGGGTAAAGCATCATGCTTATCCCTTTGAAACATAAAACAAATACCATTTAGGGAGCAGGCAATCACCCTCTTACAATCACAATCAATGACGACTCGGTGTGCTGTCAATCAGTCTATCCTAAGGATGCCATTAAACTTTGACATGTCCATGACCCTAAGGTCCACAGTGAGTAGAATCCCTGAGATCTCTAACTCACAACCCCGACATATCTGATCAACATTCACCATAGTTCCTAGGAGAGAACTCACATGTAGTGGCTTTTCCAAGGTTTCAACCTCTAAGCCCAAATCTTTCACATGTCAGCAAAGAACTAAAGAACGAGATTTAATTCAAAATCAAACAATACTCTTGCCTATGTTTCTAAAGAATAGAAAAGTACTCGACTTAACTCGACTGGTCTACAATCTCAGTCTAAGGTGTGATGGCGTAGACACGCCCCTAGGTCCCTGAAGTCCTAGCCTGTGAACCCTGTCCTCGACCTCGACCCATGCCCTGACTCCTTCGCCCGTCTCGTGGCAAGAGGAGCCCGTGCAAATACCGACTAACACGGTTCCCGGCCCATGGTGAGGTAAGGAGGAACAAATGAGGCGGGAACATCCCACCGATGGATCGACTATGGTGTCCCATAACTCTGGGATCCCTACCTTTGGGGGCAATTCTGTTTCATGTCCAAAGCAATTGCTAGTGAGTGGGCATGTCATCCGCCCCGCGTGCCAGAGCCTGACCTATCCTCGTCCTGAGATAGCCATGGCCTTATCCCTGAAATCCTCACAGAGTAGAAGTCCTCTGCTTCTTTCTTGAGCTAGAAGAAGATTGGTTCTCTTTCCTCTTATCACTAGCACCCACATCCTGAATGCTTCATGCGTCATATACTTCCCTCTCAATGGCCATAGCCGGTCTTGACCATAAGTCCATATCTCAGAGGAGAAAGTCCCACAATTTTGCCCTCGGATGAATAATTTCAAACCATTCTCAAACTTTCTCACTTTAGCCATATCGGTGGCCACGTAACTGGCTTAGGAAAAACGGCTAATTATGTGAACTTAGCCACGCATCGCTAATCGTCATTATTCCTTGTTTCAACTCTAGGAACTCCCAAGATTTTACATGTCGAGCAAATGCCGAGAAATACTTTCCCATGAAGAGCTCATGGAACTCTTCCCATGTCATTGCCTCCAAGTCTCTTAAGGCTTTGACCTAATCCCACCACACTTGGGATTCATCCTCTAGTTGGAATGCGACTAGTTTTATCTTAGTGGCATCGGAGGTGACCTCCATAGCCTCCAGTAAAAAGTCCTTTCGACTATTTGAACCAATGATCAGCTACCATCGGGTCCCCTCCTCCCATGAATGTTGGAGGATGGTGTTCCTTAAACCTTTTGAGGTTACTTGACCCCCCTTGGCTCGCCGTTGCACTAGCTTATGCAATGGTAGTAGCCACAACACTCGCTTGTACAATGGTCATAGTCACAACACCGTGAGCCCCATGAAGGCTTACCGATCGGCAGTGGCATCTCTGCTGTTGCCCTGTCCACCGCCTCTACGTCCTCTTTCTTGACTTGGCATCTCCACATGTGATTCGTGCCATAGTAGGGTGATCCGGAATCAATAATATTTGTATCCTAAATTCCTCCTACTGCCGTAGTCAAGCTACCGCAAAGATAAAGGTCTGTGGTCGAACACAAAGGATGAGTTTTCTTCAGACAAATGATTTAAGTGAAGTCAAAAATGGTGAATTTGGTTTGATTTTATGTGGTGATAAAAATAGTGGGGTTGGAGGCTATGCAACAGCAATAAAATGAAGGAAATAAGAAAAGAACCTTAGCTACTGGCTACTGTCTAGTCCAAAGGCAACCGAGAGGTCCCTGGTTCATTTCAAGATTGGGGAGGATGACATATGTCATCTCCGAACCGGGATCTTCATTTAGCTTTAAAACTAAACCCTAATAATTTTCCTTTTGATAGAAAGCATTTATTTAGCATTTATGAATTTCTACAAAGGAAAATCTATCACCTCGACCTACCTCCAAAGGGCTCAGAAGAGCACCACGGATATCAGTGTATCTAAAGCTAAGAATACACTGAACCCTAAAAGCTTGCCAAGTATTGGCCAAAGAAAGTACATCAAAAAGCTTTAAACCTAAAGTTAGAAATTTGGGAACCAAAATGTCAAACCCACAAGTGAAAAACAGTAACCTCCAAAGAAATTCTTCATCCTACCCTCAAAGTTCCTTCTACTCAAGGAGGAAGAGATTTAGCCGCTCATCTTCCAAGTTGTCATCCTTGAGGGTGCTCGCAAACTAAGAAAATGGAAAAAAGAAAGGGAAAGAAATGAAGCAGAGAAAACGGAGAGTCGAAAGCTTCTCCAAAAAATTTATCATGGGCTGATTGATTGTTACAAACCTCGACTTTAGCTTATATGGCCTTTATAAGGGAACATAAAACAAACTAAAACAAAAGCTAATAAGGCAAGAGTAGAAAGGAGAAAACTTAAACGGAGTTGCTTGGATAAAAACAGGCGCACAATTTTCGCTATGCATGCTGATTTTCGCCATCATAGCGTAAAATTCATCATAGCTTAAAATTGAAATTCATAGCGCATGCACTTTCGCCATGATAGCGAAAAATTCCAAAGAGCAAAATTTCCAAAGATCGCTCCATTGGCTACTGCTCCATTGCTCCCCGCTTCTATTTTCTCGCTTCTTCTTTCCTCTTGGTCTCCTCACTATGATGTTGAGTTTGACTCAATTCTTCATGTTTGGATCGACTCCAATGTTTGGCATGATTAGCTCGCAAAAATGCAAAATTTGCCACCAAATGCGATCGTGAGAATAGTAGGGACCTTAATGTGTAAATCTGTTAATTAGGAATACTAGTATACAAAAAGCACTCAAACCTAAGGTACAAATAGGATTCAAAATAGCACTTTTTGGGTGCTAATCACACCCCCCAACCTACACATTGCTAGTCCCTTAGCAATGAAAGAAAGAAAGAAAGAAAGAAAGAAAGAGCATACAACGATAATAAAATAATGTTCACAAAAAATTATATTTCAAAAAGGTTGTGAATGAGTAATGCCTAACCCTAAGTAAGAATCAT
This sequence comes from Tetrastigma voinierianum, assembly GCA_016808115.1. Classification (NCBI taxonomy): domain Eukaryota; kingdom Viridiplantae; phylum Streptophyta; class Magnoliopsida; order Vitales; family Vitaceae; genus Tetrastigma; species Tetrastigma voinierianum. The sequence continues at coordinate 605,182 of JAEQBH010003867.1, forward strand.
CAAAGTCGTGGCCCATTAACTATCATGATGAGAATGAATGCCATACAAAATTGAGTATTAAAAGAGCTCCTTCGTGAATCAACCAAACTTTCTACCAAAAATCTAAGTGTTTATTTGATTAGCTCTCAACAATAAACCCATTAAATCAAGGCCTCCCCAACCTAGCTATCGCCACAACCTAGCATGCCAAGCAACTAACCTAAATAGATCAGGACTCCACTCTTATTCCAGCACAACTCTTTTGTGTCGTAGGTGCAAATGTGCGTCGAGGGATCGACCTCACCAAAGTCCATGTAACTGTGGATCTACCGATGACTTAACCAATTAAGGCTTAGGGAACCAAGTCAAGGAGGATCTTTCGACCACTAACTCTTCAGTTTCACCTCGGACTCGAATGATTTCGAGCCTCCAAAGACCTACAACTTGCTAAACTTCACCCATCCACCCGTAGCGAATACAAAGTCGGCGACTCCCAACCAAACAAGCGTTTAGGCACTGGCTTTGAAGGCTTTCGCCTTTATACCCCCGGACCGTGCTCGGGTTTCAAGGCAAAGCGTTGCAATTTTTTCTTTTCTTTTTCTTTTCTTTTCACTTTTATTTATTTTATTTTGGAAGACACATCGCCTTTCTATTCATGGGGGGGGTCCTTAACCTATTGGTGGTCAATGAAACTAGGGTAGGTTATTGCAAGGCTTAGGAGGCTAGGCAGTTTTTCAGGTTATTGAAGAAACCTGATGTGCATTGTGTGTGGTTAGCTAAAGGTGGAAGAAAAAGGTTGAAAGCAGCAAGAATTCAACTAATCATCCACTCAATTAGGCATGGAACCAATCTAACATCAATAGAATTGGACAAAGTTTCAATTTTTCAAACTATGAGCTAGGCAAAACACAAAAAAATTCTCAGCTTGCAAATGGGTCCAAATTTTGAAAGTAAGTTGTATAGTGATAACAAATTTTATAGAAAGGGAACCCATAAGCTACTGAACATCACAAATGGGCTGCCTCAAAATAGTAAATAAAACATAACAGAAAACCACTTCCTTCTAACTCTCCCCAACCCAAACATCTCGGGCCATTCCAAAATGGGGTCTCTTGATTGAAAGAAGGAAGTGTTACCCCTTGATGAGATGTGATTGTTTTTGGATAGGATATCAAGAAGCTTTCCATCGACACCTTATTCACTCCGCTTGGGCTTCAAATGAAAAAGAAGAAGAAGCAGAGAAAAAGTGACCAATTGGAGCATTTTTGAAATTACACCTTCATAATAATTTCAAAAGTGTTCTTTCTGGCCATATTTGGATTCTAAACTCTCTAAGCTTTCCAACGATACCAAAAACGCCTAAAACGGAGTTCGGATGAAAAAGTTGAGCGAAATAAAAACAGGAGGCAAAATAATAGACGATAAAATTTTCGCATTATAGAGAAAATTACTATGATAGCCGAAAATATAAAATATATATTTTTGAAAAATAAAATAATTAATAAAAATAATAATAATAAAACGATTTTTTTAGAGACATTTTTTTATATATATAAAAATAAAAATATTTAAAATTTTTTAATATAAAATAAAAATAAAAACAAACGTTTTTTTTAGAAATAAAATAAAAATAGAAATGTATTTTTTCCCTTAGTTATTGTGCAATCGCTTTTGTCTTTAGTGGAGGCTATCCAGGCATTTTCTACCATAGCGAAATTCAACTTGCCCATTTCCGCTTATAATCGCGAAAATTTCGCTATGGTTGCGAATCTCCGCCTCCTCCCCGCTACGGGGTTGCTACTTCTTCAATCCACTTTTCAAAATCTCACCAAATTCAAAATTAACATGTGAAAATTAAGAAAAATTGCAAGTAAAAGTGAAAAATAATTTAAAAAAAGATTAACTTAAAATTAGTGAAAATCTTAAAAAAGAAAAATTATAGAAATCCAAATAAAATAAAATAACATAAAATAAAAACAAGAAAAATTTAATTGTGTATGGGAGGATCATGGTCCCCCAAACCACTTCCTTAGGCCTTGAGGTCACTGAACTCATGAGCTTGTGGAATGCCGAGGTTCGGTGCTCCAAATCCGAACCAAAGACTAATCCATCAACCTGTGCCATGCGTATGTGCACCGCCATCGCTTGATGTAGTGGCAAAGACTTGTATAGTGGCCACTAATTTCTTGAATTTTTGTAGGACATGCAATGGTCAATTGATGTGGCCTTTCCAAAGGTGCCCAGGTCAAGAAGCAGTGTGAAGGCGTGCATTACACTGCAAGGCTATTGGGGTCAAAAGGACTTTTGGGGCCTCTTCCCCGCTTCCTTCCATTACTTTCCCCCCTACTCAACAAGTAAGGATTTTTATTCTTTTTCCATGGCCCATATATTACATATAATCGCTGCATCCTACAAATTTCAGATCTCTCACGGGTTCTCCTTCAATCCTCTCCCGGTCGAAGCCGCAGCTTGAGCTTCTTAACCCAAAATAGTGTCAATGCACTTTTCCTCCGTATTCTCCTTCTCCGATGAATGAAACATGGGCGTGCCTTGAAACGGGAGTAATGCAGTTATCAATTCTTATCCATTTCACTTTGAAGCCCATCTAATCTTCGTCCACGGAGTTCTCCATGCAGATGGATTTTGGTCTAATTGGGTATCGAATTTCTTTTGTTCTTTCCAATAACACACCTACCGCCTTGTAAGGTCTAGAATCTACTCGCTTCAACTAGTGAGATTGGCTGTGCGGTCGAAAATGGTGACAAAGGAGGCATACCGTGGATGTGGAGAGTATGTTGGGGTAATGTAGGAGGTCAGATCAGTCCATTGGTCTCTATATTCCCTCATAGACCTACATGGGGTTTGGATTTCTCTCTCTACAGTCACGCGACCGCTGTTGAAGGCTCCTCGTAATCCCTAATCGACATGAATGCCTCTAGGCTCTCTTCCAATTAAATATTCACTATATTGTTCTCCCTCTTCCATTTGATCAGCGCCAATTTCTCCACTTAACCCATCGAACTCGCTTGCCTTTAGAAATTTTAATCCATCGAAATGATCTTAAAGAACTTTTTTTTTTTTTTTGAAATGAAAAAAAAATTGACAATGAAATATAAAAGAAATTCACCAAAACTTGTGATGAGGATCACAAGTGTTCCACAACTCTGCCAAATGCACTTGTGGCACTATCCCCTAACGGCGCCATTTGATTCGCGCACGCAGGTGATCCTGAATCAACAAAATTTATATCCCATTCTTCCTCCCATCGCGTAGTCAAGCTACCGCAAAGATAGCTGCTCAGGGTCGAACACGGGATGTGTATTTTCATCTTACAAATGATTTGTATCATGGTTCAAAATGGTGAGGCTTTCATTTGGATTTTTGATTAAGATTGAAAAGTGGGTGTTGCTAATACCAGTTAACTCAAAATGAATTTAAAACAAGGTGTAGAATGGAGACCTTGAAGGCTCAATACTAGGATTGATAAATGAGGTTATAAAGGTGTCCTCGTTATTTCTCAGATTAGGCAACAGATATATAGTCAGCAAATAAAACCATCTTTGTTTAACTTTAAAACTAACCCTTAAAATCACTCCTTATTTGAGCCAGCATTTATCGAGCATCTAATGTCCCAACAGCTTGAAAATACATCATTTAACCTAATTTCGTGGCCTCGTGAATGACATTTCCTCCAATGAATGTCACAGATCTACCATTAAGAATACACTGAACCCTAAAGCATGCCAAGTATTGACCAAAGGAAATACATTAAATAGCATTAAACCTTAGTTTGGAAAGTTTGGAACACATAAATGCAGTACCTGCTTCATTTAAAACAGAGGAACACCTACAAACCACCATTAACCAACCTAGCAACCCTCCTCTTCAAGGTTTTGAGGCTTAGCCAAACATCCTTGAGTTGTCATCCTTAAAGGGGTGTGTTTGGCAACCAATAAAATGAGAGAAAGAGGAGAGAGAAGAGAGAAAACTGGAACAAAAGTGAAAAGTCATGGGATTGAAAGTTAGCAAAATTCTCAGTGGTTAAGAATTCTGTCCATAAGGTGGCTTATATAGCCTTTACAAGATGTGTGAAATACCAAACAACTAAACAATATGATTACAATGAGGGAAAATGGGAATTACACAAACCCGTCGTTTGATCACAAAAGAGGGGCAGCAATTTCGGGCTTATGCACAAAGTGAATTTCGCTATCATAGCTAAAATTGCGTGTGCATAGCGAAATTTGAATTCGCTATGCACAGATCTTCGCCATGATAGCGAAATTTTGCTATCATAGCGAAATATGGTATAAGCGAAAATTCCGCCAGATCGCGAAATTTCGCTGGCGCCATAGCTTAAAATCACTGCTCCTCCCGTGATTCCTTCCGCACCACCTAGCCGCACTACTTCCTTTTCAGCTTGACATTTCTTCATTCCGGCTCGATGAAATCGCCGAGAATTCATACGAACTCAGCTTAAAATATCATAATTATGATGCCAAGCTTGAAATGATGTTGAGGCCCACAAACTCACAAACGCCAAAAACAAATCTCAACAAAATCGTGAGGTACTAATCGGACCTGCACATGTCAATCGGCTTATTTAATATGATTAGTATTCAAAAAGCACTCAAAACCTATCTTAAATAGGACTCAAAATAGCACTTTTTGGGTACTAATCAACATGCTAAGTAGAAAATTAAGATTCCTTTTCTAGTCTAACTAGTAGTGCATAAGCCAACCACAAATAGACATCACATCCTGAATTAATACGTTCATTCTTTTGAACCCCCTAAGGTTATGCTCTAACCCAAGTGTTCATCTTTTCCTATATACACTCTATCATGTATATAATTCACGTGATGCGTGAACAATACCATCACATAGTACAAACATGAAATGCATAATGAATGTAATGTCTAACCTCCCATCAAGCCTTAGTAATCACATACCTATGCTCGGCTGGGTCGACATCGTGTAACACAATGAATATAATGACCTAGACCCATATTCATCAAGCCCTAGGTATTCGTATGCCTAAGCTCTGATACCAAACTGTGACACCCCAAAATCCGAGGGTCCTTTGATCATCCATCAACTCGTGGAATACCTATGGATATCATATAGCTCGATATCACACCGTTGTGTCCCATTTACCAGGACCCATTTATCCATATTCTTACAAAACATGTAAGGATATACATACACTAAAAATAGTTCACATCATTTTAATTACAATTCTTTTAAACCAAAAATACATGTCAAGCCTGGGTTGTCTAATAGATTTTACAAAAAGAATCATCAAAGCCACATGTCGACTTTCTTTACTCTCATGGCTTCGGATGAGAACCGCCCACCGGCGCTTGTCTCGCACTTGAAATGTTTTTCTCATATAGGGTGAGCCATGCCCAGTAGAGAATAATTCCTACAGAGGCTACTCCCCACCTAAGTGCACATACAATGTTCACAACACATTTCACACCACAATTCCAACAAGATTATGCAATCCTAGGTTGAAACTCTACTTGTCATGAAATGAGATGAGACTCACCCATGCACCATGTCCTGAGTCATTATCGACTCCCACCACAACAGTAATGCAAATATGATAAAATCCGCCATTGATGAATGACATCCAATGATCATTTTGAAAAAAAACTGGATTCTGTTTATAAGCCAAACCTTTTTCGATGTCATATATCGAATGACCATTTCATTTTAAAAACCATGTGTTTTTTTGTGGGTAGCGAATTTCGGGGTCCTATCACAGGCTTCGCATGCCTTCCAACACTTTTACAGGCTTTCACCATTGAGGATCATGTCTAACCACAACTACCGGGTCTTTCACTCGAGGGGGTATCTATCCTTGCTTGCTATCACCCGACATGAGTTTTCCGTTTCATGCAACCATGCCATTTTGTTGGACTTCGTCCAATGACACCAAGCCCACCCCTTTATCACCCAATGTGGTGATTTATTTCAACCATGCACTCACACCCATGAAATGTGATGTTTCCTATGCATATGCAATGTGATGCACCATTGCATGTCTATACTATGTCACATATATGATGAATGCTATTTGGACAACTCTACTCATCATGAACAATTATATCAATAAGCATATAATGTCCATACAATACTTCATTCATGTCAATATATCCTGCACTCATATATCAACATCAACATACAACATGTCATTCCATATTACGTAACAACACCCTCACAATCAAGCCAAGTGATGGCCATTTTCACATCACATGTCAATACAAAAGAACAATCGGTGCAACAATCAAATTTTCAGTAAATATGTGAGCACCAAATGCCATCCACTGGCATATGCTCAGATTCTAGACTTAAAGAGATTTCCATAGAGTCCAAGAACATGCAAATTAGAGTTCGGATGAGAAAGATATGACTGTTTAAAGTTGGAGGCTTAAAGGTGTGCAGGGGCTACACAATTACGCCAAACCCATGCAATTGCGTACTTGAGGGCTGCAATTTTGAAGCCCAACCACGCAATAGCGTGCTCGAGAACATTATGGGTAGCTATTGTACACTAAATTTTTCCCCAAAACAACTCCTTAAACATGCCCTAACCCCATCCCAAGTAAAACCACAAAACCGGCCACAAAACCGTCCGAATTAAAGCCACATAACATGGCAAAAAAACTGTCCTAAACTCAGCCCAAAATCAACTTCAAAACAATCCCAATTCAGCCCGAAGGTAGGAATAAAACCAAAATAGGAAGAATCCCCACCTCTTGAAACATAATAAAAATCGTAGGAAGCCTCAAAACACTTTCTAACCTGAAATCTTTGAATTCCCCAAATCTCCTTCTTAGGATCTTTGGTGAAATCCCTCTTTTTCCGTACCTATGCATAGCCCTCGTCGAGGTGAAGAACTTTATCTCTAGGCTCGACGACTTCCGACCGACGAAACCTCGTGAATCGCCGAAGAAAATCTTGGCTTCTCTCATTCTCTCTCTCTTCTCTCTCTCTCTCTAATGTTTCAAAAATATGATTTTGGGAGATATTTTCCCAAAAATCAGATTTTTTTTCCTATTAATTCCATGGCTCACGTTGCACCGCGTGACCAACTTGTTCAGATCCGTTTTCACCTCGAAACAATTTATTTTGTCTTGGTTCAAGTTCAAATTATCTTATATGAACTTTCTTTAAATTATTACCCAACTTTCAAAATTTTCAAAATTTCTGCTTTTGCCTAACAAGGACTGGTCGCCCGAAAAACGTACTCCTAACTATCTCTAACCCCATGAAATTAGCCCCAAGTAACTAGATTTCTCGTGAGATGAATATAACTGAGGTCCTGCTTTCTTCATCCGAGATCTGTAATATTTAGTACTCAGAAGAAGAATTTTCGTTTTGCCATTTTTTTTAAAAAATTCAAATTTACCTAAGTTTTGGCAATAATTCAACTTGAAATGATTGAAGGAAGGCAGCAACGTCTTAAGCACCATGTTATTTTTTGTTTCAGATTGCCCGATCTTTTTGATCATATGATCTCTCACTGGAGTACCTTTGGCCATTCTAGTGTTCATTATCTCCTTCATTACCATCATGAATGATTTTACTTTGAACTCCAAAAATCTCCTGAAGACTCAGCAACATTGCAATTTGAGGTACTATGGATTGATGTTAATTTTGCAAAGACTTTACTGAGAAAAGCTAAGATATACATTCTCACTTTCTTATCATCCTTCCTCCATGCCTCATAGTCAACTCTCTCTTTTGGTGTTAAGCTCTCTATGGGAGGTACATGAAGTGGCTCTAAGGTCACCCAAATTATACCCTCACAAGTTAAGAATGTTTAGATTTCTCTTTCAACTCACATAGTTGGTTTCATCTAACATGTTGTTTGAAAGGATTGATGCTAATGGATTGAAGACAAACATATTTATTCTTAGAATCAAATTGGTGTTTGTTAGTAAGTGTTCATTACTAGCATAAGACATGTATAATTATATATACAATATGTAGTAATGGTATATAATATAACACTCAAAATTACACACATCAGTACAAGATAAATTAATTTCTACGAGAACTTGCTATCCTACTTTAGGCAAGTCTATCTTCTCAAAGTTAATAAGATATATAATCTAATCAATCCTAAGGTCACTTATCCTTAGACTAGGTGATTGACTTACCCTTTACACTTTGGCCTCTTGAGAAAATAAAAAATGACTATTTTAGATAGTTTATTATTTTCTTCAAGTTAAGTGTATGCACCACCTATCTTAGTTTCAATATTTCAATTAAAGAGCCCCAACTTTAGGTTGGTTACTCCCATTAAAGTATTTATTAACTAACCATAAGGGAGTCTCTTAACTAGAATCTTCACATTTGTCCAACTTTAGGTTGATCAAAACATGAATCCTAAAGCCCTTTCATTGGAAAGTCACAGGCTTGTTAAACCTTATCCCACTTAATTATTTTAAAACTTGAGTGTTTTGAAGTTTATGCCATAGTCGAGTTATTCTTGTAAAACCCGGGTAAATTTGAATTTTTCCGAAAAAGGGAAAAATGGTAAATTGCCAAGAAGTATAGGCTACAAGCCTGAAAATTTCTAGATTAGATTTATGAAATTGGATTTCCCACCGTTGGATTCATCTCACGAAATCTAGTTACCTAGACGATTTTTCGACCGAGCTAGTCGACTCTCATGGCTGGGCAATGGGGTGGCTAGTCGAATTTCAAAATGGGATTTGTAGAAAATCTCGAAAGTTGAGAACAAATTAACTAAAGTTCATATAGAATAATTCTGAACTTGAACCTGGAAGAAGTAAATCGCTTTGGGGATGTAAATCTCTAATTACCATTTAACATGTGGCGCGACGTGAGCCACTCACTTAAACTTAAGTGAGGGACTTGGGACAAAAGATCCCATTATGTTTTTTCTATTAGAAACCGTGAGAGAGGAGAAAGGGAGAGAAAAGAGAGAGCTTCAAGCTTCTCTCTTCGATTTACGGAGTTCCAAATGGATTTCACGAGCTAAGGAACAAAAGTCATCAGATCGATTTAGGTACGCGTACATACTGGAAATGAGGGATTTCATCGAAGATCCAAAGGAGAAGATTTTAGGAAATCAAAGATTTCGGGCTAGGGAGGCTTCCTACCCATGTTTCTACACATCAAGAGGTAGAGATTCTTCGTACCTTGGTTAATTTTCCACCTTTGGGCTGAGAAAAAGGAAATTTTCAGTTTTAAGCAATCTATCTGGGGTGAAGGAAAATGGATTTTCGAAAGCTGGGTAAGTGATGTTCTTCGCCTGTAAAGGCATGAACTTCCCATGAAGATTGTCTCTTGCCTATGGGCGGGTGGTTCACCCAGCGAACCCGAGAGCAAATTAGATGTGGGACCCCTCGCCGCCTAGGCGTAATGAGGGCTTCACTCTGTGCGAGCCCAGAGTTCCCCGCGTGCATCAGCCGGGCTACCGCTTTGAAGCCGATGTGTGGCTTGCTCAGCCTGGTCACATAGCTTGCTTTGGGGGCTATCGTGGGCGGTTTTATGAGCTTGCTATATGCCACAATGGGTTTGGTGATTGAGAGTGTTATTACTTGCCTTTGTAATAACATGTGTGGTTGTGTTGACTTGATGAAATGTTAATATGTGTGCTCTTATGTATTAAGTATCGAATGAAAGTTTGTTTCAAATTATATACGTATATAATTGTCTAGGATACAAGGTAAATTGTATGGTTTATATTGTCCATGACATTCATTACATGTGGATATGACATTAACTTGCAATGGCACATTGTATTGCATATGCACAGAACATTGCATTTCATGGGCGTTGGTGCATGTCAGGATCAAACACCAAATCGTGATTTGATGAGCAGCAGATCGTTGGACTAAGTCCAACATAGTCGCATGGTTGCATGAAACATAAAACTTGTGTCGGGTAATAGCAAGAAGGGCTAGACACTCCCTCGGGTGAATGACAAGGACTGGTTTATTACACTTAGACGGTGAAAGTCCAAAAAGTGTAGATGGTGCAAGAGTCGACGCTGGACTCCAAAATTCGCTACCTACAAAAACACTATGGTTTGGTATATAAAATGTTAACTGAGGAATCTAATGAGTCCTAAACTCATCTATTTTTAATCCATTTTTTTGCATATTTCTAGAAGTTTATGATTCATTTTAATGCTGAATTATGGAATATTGACCAACTTTGTGTTTTACAGGTTTTAAATGAAAAAGAGACAAGTCCAACAAGAAAAGCAAAAAAATTGGCCAAGTCAGAAATGTCGTGACATAGTTTCAGAATGTCGTGACATAATCTCAATAGAACTAGTAGAAGCTATGTCGCAACAAAGATCAAGCTGAACTAAATCTAGAAACAAAGATCGTCGCGACATCTCACAACTCTGTCGCGACATTGATCAAGGCAAATTGTAGTGGAACTTTGTCACGACATTTCACAACTTTGTCACAACATAAAGAACTGAAGATAGCAGAAAAGCTTTGTCGCGACAAAAGACAACTATGTCGTGACACAAAATTCAGAGTCAACACTGAAAGACAAGAAGGCTTTGTCTTGACAGAGAAGTTCTATGTCGTGACAAACACAACATAAGGTTGAGGCAAATTTTGTCACGACAAAGACATCATTGTTGTGACAAAAGTTGACAAGAATTACAAGAAGAATGTTGCAACGCATAAATTTATGTCAAACAATGAAGAATCATAGAGATCTTTGTCACGATAAAGAAAATTATGTCATGAAAATGGAAGAGAAACGAGACAAGCTTAAGAAAATTCAATGCTTTGCAACAAATAGTCTAGCAACCAAAAAAGATCAAAGAAGGAAATATGTCGTGACATCTTCAGAGTTTGTCGCAACATAGAGTTTAGTCTCAGCAATGGAAGACAACAAGACTATGTCGTGACAAAGAAAAGTTATGTCGCGACAACAATAACATGCAACTATGAGAAAATCTGTCACGAAAAAAGAAAGTATTGTTGTGAAAAAAGGTAGAGAAGAACCTCAGAGAGAATGTTACAACATAGCAAAGAATGTCGCGATAAAGTGGAAGAGCTGAAGGTAAAAATATTTGTTGGGATAAAGAAATTTATGTCGCGACATTTTTCAGGAACAACAAAGAATGACAAGTTGGTTGCAACAAAGTTTTTATGTCGCGACATAAGACACTCATGTCGTGACAATCACTAGACAACTTCAGCAAAACTATGTTGCGACATTGTCAAATTATGTCATGACAGAATCCAAGAAGAAAGCACAAAATTATATTGCGACAGAAACTGCAAGCCACGACAAGAGCTGGGGAACAAAGATGACAATTATGTCGAGACATGATTTTCTATGTCGCGACAAAGCAACCAATTATTAGGCCATAATTTTTTAGGGATCCACAATTTCAGCCTTGAAGTGCGGCCTATCATTTGAAAATCTATAAATAGAAGCATCTAGGGTATCGTATAAGAACACAAACCAGAACTCGGGTAGCTAGAGACTCCTTGTATATATATATATATATATATATATATATATATATATATATATATATATATTTTTTTTTTTATTTCTTCAATTCTAGTTTTTAGCTAGCATTTTAGTTAGATCTGGGATCAACAGTTGATTCGTGAAGTTTCAGTCGGGTCTATCAGAAATTATGGTTTGGCTAATATTCTGACTTAAATGGAATTTGGAAAATTTTTGGAGTTCATATATTTTATTTCGTTTGCAATTTCAACGAATTTACTCGATCGGGCTAGTCACAAGTATTTGTAACTGGGGCTTTTGAGTGACTGAGGCTCCATCTAGTGAATGGATCGATGTTAATTGTTATTGTTTTTTGCTCAACTTGAAAGAATTTGTAGTTCAAAATATTGAATTTATTTAATCGGTATTGTTCTTGAAGCTAATGGTTCAAAATAATATTAATAGCGTGTACCTGTGTAGGGAATCAGATCTTGCTCCGATTTCTAGGAAGCCCTCCGAGTGACACAGAGACGGAGATTCCTAAGAGTATGGAGCAAGCTACTTAGGGTATGTTTTTTAGACTAATATGAAACTAATGGAACTCGAAAGATTACTCGATAGATCACTAACTTAATCACAGGTGAGGATAGCTCTACGGATGTACTTACCCTAAATTGATGATAGTTTCTCTCTATCTCGATGAAAGGATCTGCATCCCGTGTTAGCATAGATCTAATCAAGGAGTATAGAGAATTTTATCGATTCCATGGAGAGTTACTATTAGATTGAGAAGGCTTGTAATATCCTCGTCTATAGGGTAAGAATTCTTCACCCTAAGATTCTGAGTGAAGTAATTAAAAGAAAATGCCTGTATCTTTAGAAAGAGGTTTATATTCTACAAGTAACTGATTAGACTCATGTATCCGAAAGTAACATGGATTTCTAATTGGTGAAATGTATAGTGTATGGAGAAATCCAAAATATACTACGTTGCATCTTTGACAAGTTCAGAATTCAAACTAATGGCTGAACTATGTTATAAAATGATGCAGAAATTTTTAATTGTACATTGATCTATTTCCCAGTGTTAACTTACATAGTGAACTTTCTAATCCAATTATTTTGAAATCTTTATATGTAGTTATATAATTTTATTTAGTTTTTGCTTTTGTTTTAGTTTAAAACCAAATCATTTTTAAACATTGGAGTTCAAATAGTAAGGATCTTGAGTAGATGGGGTAATTGATCTTTTGATTTATCATCAATCCTTGTGGGAATGATATCTAGACTTAAATCCACTTTTATTACTTGTATGACTTGTGCACTTGCAGTGACCTAGACCAAAATCAAATTTCAATGTATCTCTTTCAAAAAAGGGTTAAACACATCTTTTTATCAAATTTAGTCTAACAAGTTTTTGGCATTCTAGCTAGGTACTGAAAAGTCTTTAGATGGAATTGCTGATTACTTCATCATATTTTGTCTATGTATAAAATCAAATGAATCAATGACATCCAATGGGCCAGTTTACAAAACATATTCTTGTTTTGAAAAAATCATTGAATGTAATCCATCAATGACGGTTTTTATCACACTGGGCATCAGACAGGTGGGGGTCCTAAAGACTTGTATGGGAGCTCGAGAAGACTCGGTATGGGAGCCAGAAGACTCTGTATGGTGCAAGAGGCCCTATCTCACTCATGGCATGGCATGTAGGATTCCAAGTTAGAATTGGTATATTCTTATTTTTTTTGGAATGTTGATGTGAAGTGTAAACATTGCATGTACAGTTAGGTGGGGAGTAGCCTCTGTAGGAATTACTTTATTGGGCGTGGCTCACCCTGTATGGGAAAAACATTTCAAGTGCGGGATGTGCACCGGTAAACGGCTCTTATGCGGGGCCGTAAGGACGAAGAAAGCCTACATGTAGCTTTGATAATTCTTTTTTGTAAAATATGTTGAGCAAACTTGCTTGACATGTATTTTTGGTGTAAAAGAATTTCAATTAAAAACATGTGAACTATTATATATATATATATATATATATATATATCTTTCCATGTTTTGTAAAAATATGTATAAATGGATCCCGGTAAATGGGACATAATAGGTGGTATCGGGTTACACGATATCCACGGGTATTTCCACAGGTTGATGGTTAAATCAACGGACACTTAGATTTTGGGTCACAGCTTGGTATCAGAGCCTAGATATGCGATTACCTAGTGATTCATGTCCAGTAGGGTATCCGGAATCAACAAAATTTATAACTAATAGCTCCTACTGCCGTAGCATTGCTACTGTAGTACAGTGGCTCTAGGGTCGAACAGAGGGATGAGTTTTCTTTGCACAAATGACTTACAGTGAGGTTCAAAATGGTGAATTTGTTTTGGATTTTAAGGTTTGGTAAAAACAGTGGGTTGTAATGGTTGAAACTGAAATTAAAATAAGTTAAAATGTAAAAGAAACCTCCTTGAAGTATTAGGACAATGAGCTTGGATCCTAGGGAAAATGAGGGTTTCTCGGGTCTTTTCCTCGCGTTGGGGAGGATGACCTATAGTCATCTCCCAAACCTGATCTTCATTTAGCTATAAAAACTGACCCAAAACAACTATCTTTTGGAAATGGTACTCATTGAGCATAAGTGGTTTCATACAGTGGAAAACAAGTCTCCTTGACTCACCTTCCAATGACGAATAGATGATAACGAATGAATCTTAGTGGAACTAGCAATAAGCATCCACTGAACCCTAAAAGATTATCAAATACGGATCATTCAAGGTGAATCTAAGGGATCTAAACCTAGAGTTCAAAGGAAAACACAAAATGTCGTTGAGTACCGTGAAAACCATGAAACCCTCACCAGCCTTAGATCCTTGCCTAGCTGACCTTCCTCTTCAAGGAGAAAGAGGTTCTAGCCACTCATCCTCCTGAGTTGTCATCCTTAGAGGTGCTTGGCTAGTGAGAAAGTGGAAAGAAAGTGAGGGAAAATGAGAGAAAATGAAAGAGGCGAGAAAGTTCCCGCTCATAAAAATGTATTCTTGATCAAGAAGTTAAGATCTCCTTTACAAAGTCTTGTTGGGGCTTATATACCGCCCAAAATAACCAAAATTAAAAAAAATGTATGAACTGCCCACTATTACATGAAGGGTAATTTAGGAAATTACAAAAATTGCTCAAAAAGGGTCAAACCGGGGGTCAAAAAGTGGGACAGCTTCGCAGGCTGCGAGATTTCGCAGTGGCTGTGAAATTTTGCAGCATTGTGAAATTTTCGCAGCCCTGCGAGATTTTGCAGGGCTCTCTTCTTTTGCTCTTTCTACTCCTCTCTTCTTATGGTTTCTAAACTGCAACTCTGAATTCAACTTAACTTCTTCATGCTAGAGCAGACTTAATCAACTTGGCATGAATAGCTTGTGAAAACTACAAAATTTTCCACAAAATGTGATTAGTAGTAAAGCTAGGACATTAATGTGCCAACCGGGTTAATTTGGTTGATTAATACACAAAAAGTGCTCAAAACCTATAATAAACAAAGGCACAAACAACACTTTTGGTACCTTTAGCAATGAAAGAAAGAGAGAGAAAACAAAACAATATCAAAATTATGTTCACAAAAAATATATGATATTTCAAAAAGAATGTGAATGGCTAATGCCCCACCCTCAATAAGATTCACTAAAACCTTGCCTAATAACCATCTTGTGAGAGTGAATGCCATGCAAAATCTAAAATCGGCGCTTCCTTCTGTAGGATCAACTCCGAACTTCCATCAAAACTATGTTATTTTGATCACTTTCAACAATAGTCTATCAAATCAGACTCAACATAGCTTAGCGCCAAAACTCAGCTAAGCTAACCTAACCTAAATGTATACAAAGACCCACTCTATTTCACAACTCCTTTGTGTTGTAGGGTGCACGCCGGGAGAATCGACTCATTGCATGTCCATGTAGTGGGATCCACCGATGACTCCCAAACCAATTAAGGCTTAGGCATCAAGTCATAAGGATTTCAACTATAAACTCTTCAGTTTCACCCCTGACTTCTAATGAGTTCGAGACTCCAGCACTACAACTCTTGCTAAGCTCAACATTCACCCATGTAATGAAATACAAGTCGGGTGGCTCCTAACCGCTGGCTCAAGGCACTGTGCTTTAAAGACTTTCGACATTTAATTCCTCGACTGCTCAAAGCTCTTAAGGGGCAAAGCGTCACAAATTTTATTTATTTTATTTTTAAAGACTCATCGGTCTTTATTCAGGGTCCTAACCTATTAAAGGGTCAAAAGTGCTAGGTCAGGGCTTTTGTATGAATAGGAGGTCAAAGCATTCTTTCAAAGATATCATTGAAACCTAATGTGCGCGGTGTGTAGTTAGCTCAAGGTGGAAGAAAAAGGTTGAAGACAATAGGAATTCAACTGACCATCAACTCATATAAACATGGAACCAATCTAACATCAACAACATTGGGGCGATGTTTCAACTTTTCTTACTATAAGCTAGGCAATATACAAAAAAATGGATGCAATTTTAAAACTGTATGGTATATAAAAAAAAAAGATATGACTATATTTTCACCTTTACAAAAAGAACTAACAGCTTCACAAAACTAGCAACAAGTCATTGAACTACACAAAAATTGACTTGCTCAAAATTATGTAAAAGCCACTTCCTTCGCTAACTCTCCCCCCAACCAAATGTCGCATTGTCCTTTATGGTTCGACCAGCCGGGAAGGAAGCATACCTCTAAGGTGTGCAAAGCAGGGATGTCATCTCATCCCGGGCAAGCTTCGAGGAGCCGCGGTATGAAGCCGGAGGGGTGTATACTCACAGAGTTGCTGCAAGGATGTCCAGCTGAATGCGTGGAGGAGCCGGATGAGCCACTGGAGGATGTGGGCCAGGGAGGCCCGCAGGCATTGATGAAGGGATTTGAGGCAGCCCAGTGGACTCTCAGACCGCATGAGGATGGCGTTTGTTCGAGCAGCGAGCATGGCTCGTGGTCCGAGCAACAAATGACCCTGCGTGCCATCCTCTCGCTAAGGCAAGATGCAACCGCAAAGATGTCGATTGTATGAAAACCGTGAGACCGCAGATCCATAATAGCCATGAAACTTGGTGATGGCAAAGATAGCGCCGGAGTGGTGGTGCCGATTTATTGGGTCCAAATCGAATTTGAAGAGCCGGAGGCAATTAGAGGTGCAAAGGAGGTGTGATGCGGGCAAAGGTGGCAAATGACCGCCTGAGCTGCGGATACTGGAACTAGGCTCTCAAAGAGGGCACCGCAGGAGGTAGCTGGGATCCTCCGTAGGGCCGGTCATCCACCGGCGATCATTGGCTAGGTCCTCGGATGAGATGAGAGCACCAGGGCATAGACTCATTTCTCTACTTGGGTGAAAGTGGTCTCGCAATCTCGATAAAGGTTTCACCTGGGGGCTCACAGGAAAACCAAGGTGCTCTAGTGTAGCGACCCTCGAGCCCGGTCCAACCCGAATGGCGAGTCCGAACCGAAACCCGGGGACGCTAGGTTTATTTCTTTTCATTTACATTTTATTACGTTTTCTTTTTCAAAAGTGTTATGCACTCCAAATTCCGTGCCCAACTTAATGGCGGATCCGAACCAAGCTCCGCTTACTTTACATTTTCATTTATCTTAACAAAACATTTTATTATGTCATTTCGCTATGAAGGCTTTAGTTTGGGGCGCTTCCATAATCATTTCATACTTCAATGCAATTCCTAGAGGGCTCCATAAAACAAAATACATTTACAAAGAAGGTAATCATGCCTTTTCAAAATGATATAAAATCAAGGTTCGTAGTTTTTTAACCCTTTGTTTACAAAATACCACTTGTTCAAAAGAGATGATACAAATGACGAGTATATACTTATACGCCGTGACTCTCTCTATGACTCTCGCATTTTAATCTGCCGCCTTTTGTTTACTCGATACCGCATAGATAAAATTATACGCTACATTTTCATGCTATGGGTCTTATACGCTTCTATTCCAATATTCAAATTTACTGACATGCATTTAACATCAAACCATGCCTATTATATCAACATATACTCATGCTATTCAATTCCGCATGCTTTCATTTTACAAGTTTATCATATCACAACATGCATTTTCAATGCAATAATTCAATTCACAATTCAATTTATGGGATTTAAGCATATACATAAAAATCCAATTAAGCACTCGCCAATGCTGGGAAGCATTTAATTTCGACTATTCAATTCATACTTCGACGGATTCCACAGATGAATCCTACCTATTCTCATTCGCAATGTGCTTACACATTTAACAATCTGCCTCCCATCATGAAGATTTGCACCCGGTACGTGGTATCACTTAAATGCCATATGCCATCGATGTATGCCGGACGCTGTGATCCCGCCAAGTGGGATATTTCTTAATGCCATATCGCCATTATGACGGATGCCGACAAGGTATCCCGCTATGGGACATTGATAATTTTGGGGTGCCTTCGTGATTGGCTGTCGATTGGTGCATCCTGGTCAAAGTGTTCATTTGATATATAATTCAATTCACATTTATGATTTGATTCTCGTTTTTGATGAATCCTGGCCCCACATCATTCACATTCAATCGGTTTTCAAATATCACTAATTCCATATTCTCGTATTATCTTTTCAAAGATATACCCAATCTAAGTACTTATTTCATATACCATTCACTTACTCATTTCATATACTTATTCATGTACTTGTTTCATAGTTACTTGCAAACTACCAAAATACTTAAAATAAGAATAGAGTCGAGAACAAACCTAAGCCGTCTCTGGATCTAGCTTCCTTCTTCGATCTCTATCCTAGGTTAAAGCGATCATCACCTAATCCCTAACACACAATCACACCACTCTTAGTGGATAATTAATTGTTAAACAATTTTATGAATTACAAGTTTATTTCTTAATCTGCCTCAGTTAAGACACTAAGTCCTGGGCCTGAAGACGAACACGCTTAAGCCGAGGCTATGAGGTACGATTCATTTTTCACTTAGTCCCATCCTATTCAACCCCCATTATTCATTTCTTAGGGTCCCTAAACATTCGGAATACGAATACGGGACTTAACGGTGCAAAACATGTCAAAACAGGCTGCCGGGAAGGAGTGGTACCTGCACCACTTTGACCCGCAGATCGGTACTTCGCCATTCATCAAGAGCCTGCATTTAGACGGCTTGAGTAGTACTGCACCGATTGTCTATATATCATGGTAATCGTACTACCTCAACTGTACCGGTACCACTTACGGGTTTTTGCCTAGAAAATGCGGGATTTTGCATTTCTCAACCATTTTTCTTCCACAAACCTTCTCCAATTCGTCCCATATCAAAAATGCCCCATGAAATCCACCCAAACAACCTAAAATGTGGTTTAGAATCAATAAAAACCTCTTTCTCTCAAGTTGTGGCTTTTCCCAAAATCCAAATCAAATAGGATGAAATTAGGGTTTGATTTATTACCTTAAATCTCTTCAAATCTTCTTTTCCAAGTTGTTTGATCTCTTAGGAGAAAGAAGTGGGGAAGGATCACAACAAAGCTTGATCTTTCTCTTGCCCTAACTTTCTTCTTCCCCTTTTTTCCTCTCTCCTTCTCCAAAACGTGATTTGCTCATATGAGCCTTAAGACTACATTTTTGGCCTTTATAACTCCTTTAAGTGTAAGGCCTTGTTTGGCCTACACGCTTATTATACTTTCTCATTTTCCACCATTTTTGGTCTTAAGTCACTTATTCTCTTAAGGCCATGTTTGGCTCAAAACTATTTCAATTTAAGTCTCCTATTATTCCACTTCTGCCATTCATTTATCATAAATTCACTTAGATATTTTATTCTTTATAAATAACCGAATTCCTTAGGGTCCTCATTTTACAAATTCCCCACGTCCGCCATTTTTCACTGGGTTATTTCGGGTTCGATCAATTTTTCCATTTCCTTAGCATATAATATTAAATCATGCTCACACTTTCAATTTTATATCATATTTTATCAATTTATCAATTTTCCTGGAAAAACCTAGGTTTGGCTCAATTCATATCTTTAATATTTAATAAAATTATTATAAAAAATTTTAGGGTATTTTTGGGCATTACATCATCTAGCACCCGAGATAGTTCTAAATAGATGTGGTATGGATCAATCTGTTGTCCCGGGCATGACCTATCCTCAAGTGGGAACAAGGAGGTCATGATAAGCTCAGTAGGTGATGAGTCTAAAAACTCATTATCTTTTTAATCCATTTTTCTGAGTTTACTATGAGATAAATGTTGATTTGTTTGAAGAAAAGTGGATAATTGACTAAAATTCCATTCTTGCAGAAAACAGCGTAAACTCAAATTTCAGCAAAATCGAAGAAACCACTGGCAAAGAAATTGAGGTCTCGATCGGAAATTTAAGTCGCACAGAATGTTTCGCCTGCCGCCATTCCGTGTCACGACATCAACAAATTTGGCTTTGAATAAGAAACTAAAACGTGAACAAGTGAAGTCGTGACTTGAAAAAGGAGGCTGCGACAAAGAAGACGTGGTCGAGACTAAAGCTGAAACAATCAAATTGATCTAAATTCATAACACATCACTTTGATGTCGCGACTCCAAAAAGGATATGCATGTCGCGACAATTACCCGAGGTCACGATAAGAACTGGCCTATGAAGCTACAAGAGAGGTCTTTGCAAGAAAGGAGGTCGCAACCTCAGAGGTCTCAACAGAAGCACTTGCAAGGAACCGAACTACACCTTGCGCCTGGCGATCGTGAAAATGATGTCGCTAACAACAATTTAGGTCGACCTCAAGAAAAGCCGAAAGATAGAAATTGATGTCGCGACATGCAACCGAGGTCCCGACCTGGAAAATAAGTGGGAATAAGTAAATTAGTTGCAATGTAGAACTGAGGTTACAAACTGAAGAAAAGGAATGGGAAGAAAAAGAGGTCGCGACATCATCATGATGTCGCGACATAAAATTGAAAGATATGAAGACAAGAAGACCACCGACACAATTGCGACCAAAGGAATCGGAGTCACAACATGAAGTCATCATACAAACAGCAAAGTGGTCGCAACCAAAACCGACGCGGTAACTCGTGGTCGGTGAAAAGGAAGACAATGATGTCGCTGACATGTAACTGGTACCATAAACACCATGAACATTAAGCAAATGAAGTCACCATACATGGCGTCGCGCGACCATCGATCAAAGCCGCCGTAGCGACAACCGTTGCAACTTAAAAGAAAGAGGTCGCTGACCGATCATGAGCAATCAAGACAGCGCTATGTCGTGACATCAACTTGAGGTCGCGACACAGCCGCGAGTCGGGCTTTTCTTTGGATTTCACCGGATCATTTTGGATTCGGCCCGCATTCGCTTTTACAAAGATAAATAGATAGCTTTAGAATAGCAAAACAATTGCCTTCTACTACCCAAAGAAAGGAAAGAAGAGGAACTCATGTATATTTTTGGTGAATTTATTTTTTTTTATTTTTAGTTTAATTTTCAGTTTTAAATCAAAGCGAACTCGTGTAGAGACGAGCAGAGCTGGATTCTTAGCTATGTTATTTTTCTAGCACATCGCTCGAAAAAATTTATGAACTAGATGCTTCTGGAATTCATTTCTTCTCGCCATTGCAATTATAGTGGTTGTGCGTGATCTGCCCATTTAATTGCAATGTAGTAACTTAACGAATCGCTGGATTTGATTTACATTTAGTTGCGCTTTCTCGCACAATTTACGGAGAATTAATTCCTTGTCTGCTTTACTTAATCGTGTCGCTTAATGGATAAGTTCCCAATAGTAGTACTCTGGGGCATCAGCTTGAGGAAATGCATCTACCGATATCCGTGATGCCCTCTGCGTGATTACGTAGACTCCGAGATTCTTGAGAGTTGAGAGCATTCTTTCCTCGGGTATGTTCAATTACCATTGACGAATCGAGCCTGGAAGTTCATTTTGGATAAATCCCCATTCGCTTCATAATTGTGTTGAGGTGTATTTAATAATGTAAATAATCGTAGAGTTCACCTTAATCTACAGTAAGTTCCAACTCTCGTTAGCTTAGATCTAATCAAGGAAAGGGATGAACCCATAGATCCTCAAGGCGAGCTACCAATCGGGTAGTGAAATTTTGCGAAAATCCTTAGAAGGTAAAGCAAAGTTTTATTGCCAACAGAAATAGTGTGAAGTATCGTGGTGAAAGAAAACACCCATCTTGCAAGAAAATTTGAATACAGAATAAGCGATCTGTCTTCTGAGAAGCAAGGATATCTAATCGCTAATATGGAGAAATCCACCCAATAATCAAAATCTGACAAAAAACTGATCCATACATAAAAACAGAAAGCAAATGGATTTTAGTGCTGGAATTGACTGTTTCATTGTATTTCATTGATGGTTTCAAAGCTTCTACAGAAACCCATTCAATCATTCTTTTTATAGATAATTATTCTTGTCATTTTGGTTTTGTTTGCTTTTAATTTGGAATATATCTCATCATTATGCGGATTTTTAATTTGTCATGAGATAAAACCTTCATTATGAGTTTTGAGTCCAAATAGTATGAAATTTGGTAGTTTGGGTATTGATCTCGCACTTATCAACTCGTGGGAATGATATCCGACTTACATTAAGATTTTACCATTTGTGGCGACTCCTGTAAAATTCTGCAAAGGTCATAGACTTGACCTTATTTTTAAATCATGAACAATTAAGAGAAAACTATTTTATCAGGCAAAATTATCCAAAGAACATGTATGCAAGAGAAGTGTAAGGCTCTTGTAATTATGTTAATTTGAGGGGTTTTAGTCTATATAGAAACAGGCAAACAAGTTTTTTTATGGAAGCCATGTGGGATTGAAAGAATCAATTAGATCAATATTCGACAAAAGAAGGAAATACTAATTGGACATTTTAAGAAAAGAACAAAAATAGTTTTCTTGCAAGCAAAGGGCTATTTTGTTACTAATCTTTAACAAGCCATATTGAAAATATTTGTTCGGGTTTGACTAATCCTATTAATTTGAGTGTGTTTTTGATTTCAGAAAACTTTAATGCATAGGAACAGGATTCGACCGATTCCAGCAGACATCGACCGAGAAAACACTGTGGAGCTTCGAGAAAGATGAAAAGAGTGCAAAACGCAAATATGGCAAAAGATGAGAGACATGATCGACAAAAGAACAGAGGGACAAAGAGCCAAGGCCCCACATCGACACACGGAGGATTTATGGAGGCCTATTATTCAGAAGAATATTCCGCAATCGACAAACGATCAGATGCAACACTGGAACTAAAGCGCCTGATATAAATGTTCAAAGAATACCGCTTACCGCTATCCCACCAAGACCCAAACGGCAATTCTGGAAGATTTCTGCATGGTTGGTAATACAATGAAGCTGAATGGGGTGAGGCTGAGGTGATGGGAAATTGCATCTCTTCCCATTTTCTTTGAGAGATATGTTATACCCACACGGCATGAATCATTACCATATGGTCTGCCGATACTAAAGAGCAGAAGCTTCATTTGGGCAGATTCTTTCCATCCGTCACTTCAGAGAGAAGAAGAGAGGAGGCTAGTATCTCAATAGGGGGGAAGATGAGAGCCCCATATGTAGCTCGGGGAAAGATTCAAAAGGTTGCGTATGAGATGCCCATGGAATGCATATTTGAAGACCTGTGATGGGACATAGTGTATCATGCTTTAAAATGATACATCTAAGGGTATATTATCGACGCTCATGCCGTTGAGCATTCAACGTAAAAGTGTCAAGAGGCTAGAGATCCGATAGGAAGACCTGTAAATGCAAAATGAAAGCTCCATCCGAGAGTTTCTGGGCAAGAGGAAATAGCAGAGGAAAAGCGGGTCATGAGTCAGCAAGATGATGCCCACGGAGGTAAAGTTGGATGCCATAATGCATAGGATGGACAAACAAGAGAGATGATGCACACCGCCGCGAAATAAATATGTGAGAAAGAGAACTTACGAGAGTATGCTGATGTGCCAACGTAAGAAGATTCTATGGTGCCGAGGAGGTTGGGCACGTGAGCGAGCCAAGAAGTTATCATTTCAAGCCAAATCCTAACCTGCCTACACACTACAATCCAAAGATTGAGGAACCATGAGAATTTCTCATATGGTGGAGGGGCATTATAAGGCCTAAGGCATGGATGTAAGAATCTCAACAAGGATACGTGAGCCACCAAGGTTCCAGCTGTTGAAGAGTACAGGTGAAAGGTAATGAATATCGTGGCTCGAGGAGGACCCAACCATTCAAGAACAAATGCTACGCTCATGGGGATAAATAAGAGGCTATTACACCTATATGAATTAAACCATCGACTTGAAACTTAAGTCCGGAGCATCAAATGTTTCGTAAGAATGCTAGTGCCTCAAGAAAAATTTGAGACACAAGTAGAGAATCGCCCGACATGCTAAATCAGAAAGGGTGGTACATTCCTTAGTGATACTTTAAGAATCCTAAAAGATCGCATGGCAAATTCAATTGCTAGCTGGAAGGATTTGAGCAAAGAACAAAAGAACATAAAGAAAAAGAAGAGACTGGTAGTAAAAGAAGAGGATCAAAAAGAAGGAGAGAAGAACAAATTAGACTGAATAAATTAAAGAAAGTAATGACAAGAAAGAAGGGAAGGAGGGGCTCAAATTTCATACACCTTTTAGTGCCATTTCCACAAAGACTTCGTATCAAGAAGAGAAGAATAAATTCTCGGATATTTTCAAGAAAATAGAAATAAATAACCTACTTCCAGGTGATTAGCCAAATGCCTCTTTATGCAAAATTTCAAGGAAATATCGAGCAAGAAAAGAAAGATAGCCGAGGAGGGTATAGTTACTTGACTCAAGCATGTGGTGCCATTATCCGCAAGAAAAGCTCCTAAAGAAAGATGAAGGGACTTCGCCTTACCCATTCCTTGCTCTATAGGGAAATATGAATTCAAGAAAGCTTATGTGATTCTCGAGCAAGATAAATTGATGCCTCTATCAACAGATCAAATCTCATACACCTTTAGTGCCATTTCCACAAAGACTTCAGAAGTCAAGAAGAGAAGAACGGTTTTCTAAATTCTTGGATATTTTCAAGAAAATAGAAATAAATATCCCATTTGCAGAGGTGATTAGCCAAATGCCTCTTTATGCAAAATTTCTGAAGGAAATACTGAGCAAGAAAAGAAAGATAGCTGAGGAGGGTATAGTTAACTTGATCACACAAGTAGTGCCATTATCCACAAAGCTCCCCAAAGAAAGATGAAGGACCCTCGCGCTTCACTCATTCCCGCTCTATAGGAAATATGAATTCAAGAAAGCCATGATTCTATAAGTAAGTAAATTTGATGCTCTATCGCCTTGTGGCCAGAGATTCTTAATTTGGGGGAACTTACTCCCAATAGCAATTTTCACATTGCGTATGGCTAATAGATCTATGGCACAAACTGTAAGGCATTCTTGAAGATGTACTTGTCAAGGTTGGGAAATTCATCTCTTCCTGGATTTGTTATCATGCAGATGGGAGGAAGATACACAAGTTCCTGTTAGCTGGGAAGATCTTCTTAGCAACCTGAGTCAGCTTGATGTGACGCATTTAAAGGCAGGAATTGACACTAAGGTTGAAACAAGCAGTTGCATTTTAATATTAAAAGGAGTCCGGAACATCCTAATGTAGAGGAAGACAGATGTATGGCTGTAAGAAACAATAGTCTTCTCAATGATGAATTGAATTCTGATTGTATCCTTCAACACTCTATCAATGAAATTGAGATGAATTCAGTGATTCGAGAGTCTCGATTGTGAAGTACTCGCTCTCAAATTTGTTTAACAAGGAAACAATTCTTTATATAAATGAAAACAAGTAAGATGAAGTAAGCAAATTTTTAAATGCGAAACTCATGAGCAATAAACTAGTGCGTATAATACATTGAAAAAGCACTGCTCCAAACATTTAAAATATGAGTTTTGTAACTGCAAAAGAGAAACTAACACGCATCACACCAGCATTGACTGCTTCTAAGAAATGTGGTTGCCGGTGATTATGAGAAAATATAAGGAAGCAATTGCATGGGCAATTAAG